>JAFJYI010000097.1:815000-2015000 GCA_019022655.1 Acacia acuminata | reverse complement strand
TGAAAAAAAAAAAAATAAAGAGATTGTGTTTTTTACCACATGTTAATTTTTTTTTTTTTTGTATTGAAGGTACAATTAATTAATATTTGTGCCAGATGCTCTTTTTGTAATAGTTTGTTGGTAAATATACTCCTTAACCCATTTTTCAAATATATCATATATTAAGGATTTGAGGGAGTAGTAAATATTGCTCCTTCGTTGAAATTTGAGAGAACAGAGTTTTGTCCTCCATATTCCATCTTTCACTGAGGAAAATACTTATATCAAATTTCTTATATTTATTTTGCAAGTTCTCCAATCATGTGTGTCCTATTTTTTTAATTATTATTATTTATCTATAAACTCATATAAAGAAAGAGAACACATGATCATGTCGAATTGCAACTACTATGCTTTATGAAAATCCTTTCGTGTCATAGAAAAAATGAAAATACTTCATCATGTAGATGCCAAGCGTTGACGCTAAAGTCGGGAAGTTCCCTACCAAGGAAAGCTTGTCTCCAAGGATGTGATTTTTCTTTTCTTACTATGAAGTTGTGTATTGATAAAAGATTTTGATTTGATGGGATGTGTTTTGAATATTTCTCGATTGACAAATGTGGACAATAATAATAGAAAGGGAATTTTAATCGGGGAGGGGAGAGAGGTACTTATCGGATAAAGAATCAAATGATGAGGGGTAGTATGGAGAAATAATCAAATGAGAGGTAATAAAGTATAATTATTAAATTCTATTTCAAGACATCAACCTGATTTAATTTAAGATTTATAGATTGAAGATTTGGTTTTATTTACTACTACCTCCCATCTAATTATAAGAGCTAGTTGACTTTTTTATGGAGAGATTAAGGAAGTTAAATAAGTTATTTAATCATTTCATATGTTGTGTTTTCTTAGATTATATATTAGTTTATTAGTCAAACTATTTAATTTGAAGAAAAAAATAAAAACAAAAATACTCTAAGCTAATTTAATTAGCTTCTTTAATCTCTCCAAAAAGTCAACTAGCTCTTATAATTAAGACCGAAAGGAGTATTTATTAGGTTAGAATTGAGAAACTGGATTTGAAGACTGCATATATCAGGCGTTTTATTTATTTAGGAACTTTCAATGTGACTTGAGTTTTCCATAAAGTTGGCTAATACTATTTCAGTTCTTTTATGTATAAGCATAATGCTTTTCAAATTTAGGTCATTTACCTTTGTAATTTGATATCACATGGCTATATGCACTTTAGTTGAAAATCGGTTGTACTATCTCCACTTTAGTGGAAATTCGGTTGTACTAACTTGCGGCTTAAACTGAGTTTATTTTATATTGACATGCTAGCTAGCCGTCTGTCTTGTATTGTCAATGTCAAGGTAAATTCTTCTAATGCTTTGAATGAGGTTGAATCTTTATTGTAAGCTTGATTTGTTCTTGGTTAATTCCTTGTTCCTAATTTAGTCCCTTTTTGGGCTTAATTGTTATAACCGTCTCGGCCAAGCGTCATCATCGACGGAGAAGAAGAACAGGGAAAAGGATGGAAAAGCTGGTTTATGCTCGGCTTGTCGGGTTGGGAGATTCTGAAGAATGTTCAGTCACTAATTCAACAAACGATTGGTATTTGACGAAGGTGGTGATGGTGTTGAAATGACACGGGTTTTTGAAGATGTAAGTGGACCGAATACCAAAGTCCTGCTCTTTTGGGTACCAACTGATGTGAAGTGATTGGTTCCCGCATTTATGCGATGGGTGGGAAGGATCAGTATCAAGTCTGGCCATCCGTATTGTGTCAACAATGAGGGTTCCAATATGTAGACACCCGTAATCAAAAAGATGGTTGGAAGACTTGCTGTTCTTTACCATTCATAATCGGTCTTTGTCGATCTGCTGTGTTCGACGATTGTTTGGTTGTAAACGCTGTCATACAATGGCTGTCCTCCTCTCTGGATGATACTTGGGGTTATATATGATGTCAATGTTAATGACAAGAAACGAGTAAGAAAAATTAACCCACCCGGTAATTTGCCTGGTTTCCCAAATTTTACCACTTGTTTATCCCCAGGCACACTTATTACCTATTTGGTAGGAGAAAGCACTTGGATGGTATCAAGTAGATTGCAAGAATAACACTTGACTGTCTATAAAGAGGATTCACCTTACCCTTCAAGATGGTTGCGTGGTTGCATCACCGATGTTGATGATGGGATTCTTTACATTTATGATCTGTATCGCGTGCAATTGACTTCATGTGATATTCGCAACAAAAGAGAACTATGTGGTTGACCTTCCCAATTCCATTTAATTTGGTTTCCTCGCCAACTTTTTGTCCAATTAATTGTCTTTTACAAGAATGGGTTCTGCATCATGTGGCATATGCTTTGGGGTGTTAATAAACTCCACATTTGTTACACAAGATTCTCCCCGGTGGTCATCTACCGAAGCCCACCGTTGATGCCGAGGAGGGGGGATTTCCCCACATTGTTGGCGACGTCTTCTCAATGTGGTGGTGGTGTAAGTTGGCCTATATTTGAAGTTAACCTAGAAATATACTTTTGAATTTGCTTTTACTTCATGTCTGCATTCTCCCTTGTTTTTTATTCTTTCATATCTTATACTGATTTGGATTTACAATTTATAGACATTTTTTTTTTCTTTTTTTGGGTAGAAATTGGGCCTTAATTGCCCATTACTTCACTAAAAAATTAATCAGGATTTAGACGTGGGTAAACAACTCCCACAGTATCTCTATACGTAAAATTTATCACTCCTACTAAAGGAGAATTTAAAACAAGTAAAATCATTATTACAAATAAAGTTATGCTTAGCTAGTCAATTTGCCACAGGCGTTGCCTTCTTGCGAATGTGATAAAAGCAAATTTGTAGCTCATTGTTATTGTCTCGTAGCCATGTATTCAAAGTTCTGTCTCTGGCCCTTGCTTGGATCCAAAGCATCCTGAATCATGGGTAAAGCCATCATTGAGTCTCCTTCTGTAATGATCTTGTTGAAGCCTAAACCTTGTGCCAATCTAAGACCTTGTACGAACCCCCATATCTTAGCAGCCAAAGCCTGACATCGTCCTAACTTCCTACTAAACCAACAAATCTAGCTACCATCACTCCCCCTCAATACCCTCCACAACCTACCAAGCCTGGACATTCTCTAGCAACACCATCAAAATTTAGTTTCACCCATCCCTCTTCCAGGAGTCCCTTAGTTTCTTTAACAACCCAAGGTCATCAAATCTGTTTAATGGCGTAACACAATCTCTAACATCATTACGGATAACAAACTCAGGACGATTAGGCATATTAAAACCTTCTTCGAATAATAACTTGCTCCTCCATCCCCAAATTATCTAGCTGCGCACCAAAAATACCATGCATACTCCATTCTACTCCAGTTTCCAGATTATTTAAAAGCCAACAATTTTTGTGTTCTATAAAAAATTGTGGACTTACCTTTAACACCTTTAAGGCTAGCCATATCCGACAAGATTATAGACAGCTTCTCAATACATGGTCAAAGTCCTCAACTCCTCCACCACACCTGCTACAAGTAGATGCACCTCCCAGGATACGTGCTCTTTTAGCGGCCATGAGAAGCCAATCATGTGCTGCCAGCCACAAAAATACTCGGATCCTTCTTGTGGTTTTCACCTTCCAAATGGCCCCCAGCTCCATATTCACATCTCCTCTCAACTACTGATACATTTGAGATACCGAAAACCTGTTTCCATGACCCCCTCTCCACATGACTATGTTGTCACCATCCTCGGACACGGTGGGGAATGACTTTTAATAGTTGAGTAACCTCATGCGGTAGAACACCTCCAAGTCATGCCCAGTTCCAATTCCCTCACTACTACAAAAAATGTGTTTAACTTCCTAATTTTAACATAATTTATGTCCCTTTTTCATGGGACGCCTTTATCGGGGATGCTGTAAGAAGAATTTTTGGCAACCCAAAATATATTTAGGACGACAAAAATCATGTTTAAGGCGTCCTCGTAGTGTTTTGGGACACCATTATTGCTTTTTTTTAAAAAAAAAAAAAAAAAAAAAAAAAACCAAATGGAGGCTTGGCCTTGGAAAAAGGCTCACCGGAGCTATCAAAGAAAAATTCCAGATCAACATATACAATCCAAAAATAAAAAACATCTAAAAAACAATGAAAACTTAGAGAAGGAGCCGAGAAATCATTCCAGATCTACTCACATTCAATGTACATACACATTTCGACTCAATTCGAAAATCAAAATCATTCTAGGTCTACTCACATTCAAACTCACTCACCAGGTTTTCGATTCCGTCTCAATCCTTGTCGCTGTCGTCATTTGTCGGTGTCGGAAATAAGAAGAAAGTAAAAATAAAATAAAACAGACAACCTAAAATCTTTTATTGAAGTCCATGACTCGAGAATTGCCTTCTGCAACGTGTTGACGAAGAAATCGTCTGGCTGCTGGAGGAACCGATGCAACCACTTGTTTTGAGCATTGAGAACGATCGAGGGCAACTTCAAGCCGCCGTTGTTGATTCGGACGACGCTTGGGATCGATGGTGAGAAAACTCCTCATGGATTTCGGATTCTCGAAATAAACCGAGGCGGCCTTTTGTTTTTAAACGGGGCGTTGGTTTTCTTGCTAGCCTCATTGCTCGATGGTCCTCGTCCATCTTCGACAACCGTAGAAATTTAGGGTTTATGGGGTAATGTGTCCATCAAATTAGGGGAAAGCTCCATACTTTGGGGCTTTAGCAATGGTCGGAGCTTCGGGTGTAGAGGAAGGTTGAGGGCGGCGAAAAGGAAAGAGAGAGATGTAGGCCGAGACCTGGCGGGTCGGATGTGTGCGAGTAGGTGAGATGGCGAGAGGTGTAAGGTAGAGCGAGAGATGTGTGGGCGAGAGGGGGAACATGTGATGACGAAGGGAGACGCAAATTTTTTGGCATCCTAGGACGTCAAACTCGAATTTTTTGGCGTCCTAAAAGATAATTTAGGACGCCAAAAAAATTCTCCGGCACTATATTTGTTAAAAAAATTTTTAGAATGCATCAAATAATTTATTTTAGGTGTCCTAAAAGATAATTTAGGAAGTCAAAAAATTTCCACGGCGCCAAATTTGTTAAATTTTTTTTTAGAATGCACCAAATAATTCATTTTAGGCGTCTTGAAAGATAATTTAGGACGCCAAAAAATTTCCCTATGCCAAATGTGCCATTTTTTTTAAAAAATGTGCCAAATAATTCATTTTAGGCATCCCGAAAGAGTTTTGGGATACCTAAATTAATTTTAGGCATCCCAAAAATTGTTTAAGGACGCCTAAGTTTCAAAATTCAAGCAGATAATTACAAGAATGCCACCGCCTTTAGTTTTTACTTCCCTTTTTATAATAAGGATGTCTTTTATAGAGAAATAATATCCCCTTTTTGTAGGAGTCACTTCTCTGTTTAAGATTTGACTTATATAGTGAGAGCCGGATTTAACATTCCCAACTCCCCTTAAAAATAGTTCCCCAATTTATCTACCCCATTCAACCATCTATCCTCCCAAAATTTTACACTCCTATAATCCCTTACTTCCCATCCAATACCCTTAATAACTTCAGCCGTATATCTAGCAACATTTTTCTATAGCGTGAATCATGTTGCTTCACAAAGGCACTTAGCTAGTCAATTAGCACTCTTTTCATATTTAGCTTTCAGGAGTTTAGAACACAATCTTTTAGGTTTGGCTAATAAGTTCCATACAATTTGTTAAGCATAATAAATTATGAATGTTGATGATTTAATTTTAATTATTTGGATTTAAAATATATTTAAATCAAATTATTATCATTTTTTATATTTTAACTATTTAGTTATATACAATCAATATCTATTTAATGATAATTTAACTATTTTTTTTTAATATTCACAGTTATTTTGCTATTATATTAATAACCTAGGATTATAATTTTAGAGTGATAAAAACGATGATGTAAGAAGTACTTGGAGGTTGAACAAGAAAAAAAAAAGTACTTGGAGAAGGAGACAAGGAGGGGGACAAAAGATGATTGGAGAAAGCAAACAGTTTGCCAGCTTAATCCCACGATTTTACTAAGTCAATGCCAATACTTTCCCACATTTTTAATGCATTTATCTTTTCACCTTTTTTTCATTCATGTAAACTTTTGCATTTAAGAACTTTTAAATTTAAATATATAAATTAGATAAAATAATAATATTACAAGGACACGCTTATAAAAACTTAATAAAATAGGGATTCAATATTTTTTATAAAAACATAATGATTTAATATAATAAGAGATCGATTATTTTCTTAAAAAATTATTAATTTCAATACAATATTTTAAAATTATTTATTTAAATGTTACTATACTTAATTATTTAAAATGGAGAGAGCAAACAATTAGATTATAAGGAAAATTAATAATTTTAAATTTTTCAACATAATTACAACTGAAAATTAAATATTTTAGATTTTTTTTTTTAAAAAATTCATAATGGTATTAAAAATTGGACTAGGTATGTTTTGGATACAGAGAATGAGGAGGTCACTATATTTTAGTCTCAAAAATTAAAGAACCCAGATATCATATCTTATTTCTTAACCAATTTCTTCACACAAAAGATCATCACGAAGAGTTGTGGTTATTACAAAATACACCATAAAAACCGATCAAAGCCAAAAAAGGGGGAAAAAAAGAAGACACCAGCGCGATGACACGCTGTCTTTTTAGTTGACTCTGGTGCAATCAACCCTAATTTCACCCTGGTTTCCAGTTTTAACACCAACCCTTCCCAAATTGGTAATAGCAGAAATGAAAGCAGAGTTAAAAGCAGCTTCATTAGAAGCAAACAAGTTCACAGTATCCCTAGACCTCTGATCAGTAAAAAGCACTTGATCAGAAGAGAACAAGCCCATGCCATTCTGAAGATTCTTGAAGTACTGGTTATCAAACATCCGGGGAGTTACGGGGTCCATGTTAATGGCGATGGTGGGGTCCACCTTCAAGGGACACATGTTCCTGAGTTGAAAAGCGTATTGGAGATTCAAGGAAGGGTCTATTCTGTTTGTGGGGCTGAAGTTGTAGATCCTCTTGGAGAAGCGGTTGCAATGAGAAAACCCTAACGTGTGTGCTCCTGATAGCGCGATGAGATCAGTCTGAGAAAGGCCTCGCCGGAAAAACTGAGAATTGAGCTGATCCAAATTGTCGGAAGGTTGAGGAAGACTGTGTTGCACACTTGCTATTGTGGAAATTCTGCCATCTCGCCTTCCTAGTTCTACTTCATAGAAAGGTCCTCCTGCCTGCGTTATAATTATTATATGTATTAAGATATGAAACAAAACAACTAAAGCATGGAGGCCGTCTAACAAAAACAAAGCAAACAGTTTGGGGGCGCCAAACAGTTTAGATTTAATATTTTTAATTTAAATATAATAGAATAAGATGCCCATATCAGATCTAGACGGTTCAAATGAGATAAGCTCTTGATACCTATTTAAAGGAGAGGCACCAAAATTGGTTCCCAAAAACTAACTCGCTCGCTTTTAACGTTTCACTCTCTAATGCACCCTCTGGCCCATCCAACATAAAGATAATCTATTAACTTGTAATTGAATTGATGATGATTGACATTTTAATATCTTATTAGTATAGAATGATGCGGTTTTGAAAAAAATTAAGTTTAAAAAAAAAAATGATTTAGAGTATTTTTTTTTCCCCTTCAAAGATGACTGGACCATTATGGGCGTGAGATATTAATATTTACTCGATTCACGTAGAATAACCTGAGGATTAAAAGAAACAAAATAAAAAAAATACATATGGGAGAATGATGCATTACAAAGGTATGCCCAGCAAAAACAATCCATTTAATTAATACTCCCTCAAGTCCTATTTATAAGAGCTCAATAATCAAATTATACCGTTTAAGAAAGTTATTAAAATTAATTAAAAACAATAAGTGTGTCTAAAATAAACACTTTTTTCAAGTATGTCCTTATTTATAAAGGGTAAGTAAAAGAGAGAAATATCGGTACCAACAACCTTTTAATAATGCAATATATGTAATAATGAGGGGCAAAAAATGGAAAAAAAAAATTCATTAAATATTCAGACAAATCTTGACGGGCTTATATAAAAAAGAAAAAGAAAATTCGAATTTTGGGTTTTTATAAACAAGAATGGAGGAAATACTTCATTGATAGAGTATTTCATTCTACTCAACTTAGGACATTGATAGAATAAAATATTTCAATTTACTCAAATTAATTATTAGGACCAAGTATTTCATATATACTACCAATTCTCCTTCAAAATATTCAGACTTGTTGTCTATCATTGGACAGCTACCATTGGAGAGTAAGAGGATAAATATTATTCAAACGTGCATTTGCCAGGTAGTTGACGGGCATTATTGGCACATGAAAGGATAAATATTGGTCTTTTTTATATATATTTATGGATCGATGGATCCAGATGATAGAGGAGGCATTCTGACTAAACAAAGCAGACCGAGATTTGACCTAATTAAAATGATCAAGGTATAACTAAAGTAGGGTTAAATATAAAGAAGAGAGAGTACCAAGTTGATGACATCCCTGGTGGCGAGAGCAAGAATGTCGGCGCAAGATACTTTGTTACGGCACTGTGGGTCGCTATCAACGGCGGCCTTGGCTTTGATGACGGTGTCGAATCCATCTCCGGCAAGCGACAGATCATCCGGATGATCCTTCTCTGCGTTCGCATTCGCCAGCAACACCGATGCATCACATCCCTGTTTGTTTGTATGTATATATATTCGTCAGTATTTATATAAATATATATATAACTAATTAATTAAAATATGGATAAATAGATATATAAAACAGACCCGAACGAAGCAATCGTGGAAGAAGAGTCTGAGAGTGCCAGGAATGGTGACAAAGGTCTGTTGGAACTTGGTAGAAACAGCAGAACGAACATACGTCTCCAGATTAGGGCATGTTTGGCTGTAGAATCCCTTACTTAGCTGAGCTGAACAGATCCCACATGTGAACAGAACCAGGCAAGACAACACCACAATCGACCTCGCAGCTTCCATTTTGTCTGCTGCTTAATTATTATTTAGTGTTTCGATGAATGATTTTGATGCTTCAGTAATATGCGTGTGTCCTCTATTTATAGTTCCTCAAGGTCGTCATATATGTCGCGACAAATCAATTCAAGATTCAAAGCTCAACAAGCGGAGATGATTCAGGAACTTCTCATTATTTTATATACATACATTCAAAGTCTCTGCTTTGCTTCAGTTCAGCGACAGTCTGGCTCTACCGTGACTAGTTTGATTAAATTTTAGTTTTAATTCACGTATATTTTCGTATATAAGGACTTTGTTTGAGTTTAAGTATTAGAGACAAAAACCAAAACTCCATCAAGGAGTATAAATTTTAATAATCAGTGATCATATTAACCCCGTAGTTTAATTTATACCTTGGGAAATTGATCACATGGACACATTCTATCTACTTGCTTTTAGTTGAAGAAATGGGGCAAGATTAGTTGCGTGAGGCATTTTGGTGCCATGAGAATGTTAGTAATGTATGTGTTGGTGGCTGATCATTGGGCCGACTTATTAGTTATTCCAATGGGCTAGTGGGACCTACCTACATAGGATCATCACATGGATAGATCTCAACAGAGTTTAATCATTCGCCTTCACAAAAATTATATTATATTTACGTTTTGTCATCTCCTAAACTCTTGATCCTTGTCTTTTGAAACTTTTCTTTTTTTAAAAAAAAAGAAAAAAATCATAATTTCTTTTTGGGTTAGACGTGGTTTGATTTTACTTGGCTTCTTCGATGAAAGCTAGCTAATAAGTTTATGAGATATGATATTGTCACTACCAATTTTAGTCACTATCACTTTCCCACTGTCAGATCAGAATCTCATCTACCTTTATCATTTCCCTCTCCTATTGAGATTCTGATTTGATGGTGGAAAAGTGATAGTGATATTGATAATGACTAAAATTAGTAATGACAATATCTCATTCCTAAGTTTATTGTTTGAAATTTTATGTTTTCCGAATTTAAACATTATTATAATTTTTAATAATAATAGTAGTAGTAATAATAATTCCAAAGTCAAAACTTATATATAGATTCAGCAACAGTCCCACACGTGAATTTTTATCGAAGTTATATGTAAAAAGAATAATTAATGATAATACAATTAAATAGTGTCATTAGAAATTGAATAAGATAATAATACACACACATCTATATTTAATTATTTATATGCAAGGTGGCTTATACATATAAAACACACACAGTTGATGAACTGGAAAAGGAAAAAAATAAATTATATATGTTAAAGTCATTCTAATTGGATAACAAGTTGATATGTTGTTAACTCGCCAAAGCATCGGTAGTACATTAAGGGCTCGTTTGGGAGTTCTTTTGAAAAATGATTTTCACCATTTACGAGATAAAACCTAGATTTTGGAGAATAGTTTTTGGAGAATGATTTTTGGAGAATGATTTTGGAAAAAAATGATAGTGTTTGGATGTTTTTATCAGAATAGCTTTGGGGGATCAAATTTACCAAAAAGGACATTAACTTTTTGTATAATTGCATTTAAAGGATAAAGTGGTATTTTAAATATTATAACCATTATATTCAATAATAAATACCAAAAATTACATAAAATTGTTAGAAAAATAAATTTCTACCATTAGTAAATCATGTATAATAGTAACGCACATGCGAGTGGATATCCTGTTTTTTTTTCTTCCAATCTTACATATATTATTTTTTTCTTGATATATAATGTTAAATATGTGATAATAGTAACGCATGCGAGTGGATATCCTTTTTTTTTTTTCTTTTGGCCAACTGAAACAATCCCTTCCCATAAAACAATGGCAGTAAAAGAGCACAGACCGAAAACATCTACATTAATAAATGTTTTTTGTGTCTGTATAAGAACCAGTTCGAGCAAAAAATAATAATAATAAGAAACAGTATATATTGAGGGTATTTTGGGGTTTTGCCCAATTATGGTAGGGTCCACAATTCTGTAAAATGAGTTTTAAAAGTGAAAAGTGAAAAAAAGTTGGATTTTGGAAACCTAGGTTTTGAACTCAAAACCTAGGTTTTGGATGGAAAATGATTCTAAAAAATTTAGAGTGTTTGGTGAGCTTTGACAAAACCTAGGTTTTGTTTCCAAAACCTAGGTTTTGGGAGTGCCAAAGAGGCTTCATATAAATTATGTGAAAAAACATGATGATATGATAGTGATAATATGATAGTATGAATTAATACAAATTGAAGAATAATATTAATACATTTGCAAAGTGCGCACGTCGTGGAATTCAGTTGACATTCTCGTTAATCATTCTCATTTGATGGCGTATAACATTCCTTATTAGTTATTACTACTTTTAAAATATTAGATCTAGTACGTTAATAATGTTACTATGTAAGAGGCCCATGTGTATGACCAATCAAAATATGAATTTTTAAACTTTTTTTTTTGGGGGGGGGAATTTTTCAAAGTCCTTGACTTCACAGGATTTGCCAACTCAAAGGCATGTGAGGTTGTGAACAGGTAACAATTAATAATATTAACTATTTTCTCGTTTGCCTTGAAAAAAAAGTCACAAAGTCACATCAATTTAGGAATATCTCCGGATAAGATTATGTATAACCATTATTACATTAGGAAGAAGGAAATGAAACAGAAGAAACCATGGAACCAACCTGAAACATCAAAAATTCCAGATGGGGCTACAGATTTGCAAGCTCATCAAAGTTTGAAAGACGAGATATGTTCAAGGGATAGGAGTACTGGAAGCTGCGCAGCAGAAGGCATAATAGTCACCAAAATACCAAAAAGAGGTTTTGACCTTGAAATGCCAGCTGAAGAAGAAGGAGAATGCCCCGGCGAACCAGGGCCTAGTTCCTACACTGAGGAAGAAATAGAATTGGATTTGACTCTAAGTATAGGTGGAAGCAATAATAATGAGACTAAGAAGAAGAGGAAGAAGGAGAATGCAAAACCTCATGGGGTTGAGTTAAGCGGGAAGCTAAATTTATGTGGCTGTTTTAAATCAGGTAGAGTAGGAGAATGCAGTGACCCCACCACCCCATTGAGCAGCTCTAGTGTCACCTTTGAACAGGAAAGAAAGGAGTCACATTGGCTCATTTCTCAAGGTTTAAAGCTTACATAGAAGTTCTAATTTAATGCTCTCTTTCTTCATGGGACTAACTTGGTTTTATATGGTTGGTGAATTATGTTTCCTAGATGATCAGTTCATATTTTATATGAATAAATGGACTTTTGTATACGAGACCACCTATTCTCTGTTCCATTTCAGTATATAATTAGTGGTGAATATCATTTCTCGTTTTCTTCTTCAATCCATTGATATTTGCAGAGTTTGAATAGAGTACTGCTACTGCACCTGCAAGGTTCATATTTATACACATATTTGAGCCAAAGTTCAAGTTTTGTAGTTCTCAAAATAATATAGTTCAACTTGCCAACGGCCTTGTAGCCTAAAGCTTTTTAAAAGAATACAAGTCAACTTGGCAGAAAATATCAAAATTTGACTTGTACAAAGATTTCTCAAAAAATATGCCTCCAACTTTACTGAATTGAAGTCGGGTTGCAACACTCATCCTGATATGCCGTGATTATATTACACCGTGTGGTAGCCTGAAAAGAGATTCTGATGGTGCTATCATTCACTTTTATATGAAAGCCACACAGCCTCAGTTAGCTAGCAGTGCAAACTACAAACTAAATATTATATTAATGACTGGAGGTCCTACTTGGTTTTGAGTTTATCAAGGAGTTCAGAAATGTTGTGAATGATCAGGACATTAGTATTGTTGAACAAAGATCCTGTGTTGTTGTGCAGCTGCAAGTTAAATACATACATATATTACGAACAAAGATCTTCTGATATAATTTTAGAAAAAGAAAACATTTAATGTTTTTAAATGGAGTGATGAAAAAGATGATGTAAGAAAGGTTTAAAGGAAGCAGTCCTTGGAGAAGGAGGAGGCTAGGACGGAGACAAAAGCTGAGTGGGAGAAAGCAAATAGTTAAAATTGTCGGAAACAAGAACCATCATTCCTATGTGCACCAAACCCCATGACGTGACTGTGTTGCTTGCTTTTGATCCCACAGTTTTACCTGTCAAGGCGACAATGCCCATTCTTTCCCGAATTTCTTAATTAATTTAATTTTTCTTTTTTATTCATATTTTATATTTTAGTTATGAAAACAGAAAACTTATTTATTGAGTAATTTTTAAATTTAAATATTTTGGATAAAATAATATTTCAAGCGGGTATGCCGAGAAACTTAATATAATGAAATAGAAATTCAATAGTATTTTTTAGAACAAAATAAGGATTTGATATACTAAGAGTCAGGAGATACCGTATAAATTACTCAATAAAATTTATGCTTTTTTTTTTAATTTTAACACAATATTTTTAATTATTTATTTAAATATTAATATATTAAAATTCTTTTGCAGAGAGGGTAAAAAATTGGATTATAGGTATAAATTAATAATTTTAAAATTTTAAAATAATTATAAATAAAAAATTCAGTATTTTAGAAAAAAAAAAAATGTCATATTAACTAACTTTCTTATTTTAATCAAACTAGTTAAATAAATCTTATATTAAGGATGGATAGAGTATATGTACCATAAATAAAGTTAACACAATAATGAAAGAAGGGTTAAATTGCACATTAATATGAAAAATTTAATTATGTGACTTATAAATATGATTAAAAAAATTTCTTTTCTTTGCATGATGCTGATGATGAGGATTTAAGTGGGATGGGAAAGCATGTTCAAAAGTTTTTATTTTTATTTTTTATATACTTAAATTTTACGAAAGGGGTTGGGCTTATCCATAATCTAAGGGCAGGGCGCTTGGAGTCCAGTCCGCAGGGTATACTGGGTTAGAGAGTACACATGCCTCCATCTAATTCCCAATGTTACCACTGCTTCGTAGACCCCTAAGATGCCTTCCCCAATACCTTGACCAACTCCAGGATCAAACCCCCTTCCTTTAGGTGAGAAAGTCCGACCCCTTTGCCAGTTGAAACCCTAAACCCTAAGCATGTTCAAAAGTTAATTAGCCAAAAAGACGGGAGAATCAACCCAATTAAATACATTTTTGTGTATTCCGAAGTGGGACTTAGTATCCCATATACTATCGAGTCTCAACCACAATTTCAAACTTCTTGTCCATTTTGGAAGCAATCTTGTAGGGCAAGAGGATAAATATTAGAGAAAATGATAGTCAGGTCCCAAGGACTATAAAAAATAACAAAAAAGTTTCAACATAAATTCATATATAAAAAAGTCCCTAGGCACCTTTTTAATATTATTTGTACTGAAATAAAATCCAGGTTTTTAAATTTTGATATAAATATAGCACTTCTTGTTATAAATATGTTTTTTTTTTTTCCTGTTGTGAATGGTTAAGTTTAAAATTTTGTTGTGAATATAACACTTCCTATTGAATTTAGTCTTTTTGTTGTTGTAAATGACCTCTATACGCTTAGGAACTTGAGTTTGAAACAAAATCCAGCGTTTAAATTTTGTTGTGAATATGGCACTTCCCCGTTGTAAATATAGTTTTTTTTTTCCTATTGTGAAAGACCAGGTTTTTAAATTTTGTTGTAAATATAGCACTTTCTCGTTGTAAATATAACACTTTCTATTGTTAATAGAAATAATATCAAAAAGGGACTTTTTTGATATGTGAATTTCTTGGGACATTTTTGTAATTTTTTATGGTCCTTAGGACCTGACGATTGTCATTTTCCCTAAATATTACTCCATCTAATCTCTAATATAAAGGCTAGTTGAAGGGTTGGATTTAGTCTTAAATATAATAACTTAATATATTTTGTCTCTCATATTTATCATTTTTCGTAAACCATTTTTCCAAATTTACAAACTAATATATAATATAATATTATATACAATGATATTTTAAAGAGATCATATCACATTTGTTCAAATCACCCAATTTATTTAATTTCACCGGATGTTGAATTCAAACTTAGTACAAATTGGCAATATAAAAAGTTCGTTTGGTAGGTAAGTTGACGTGCATTGGCACATTAATCGATAAACACTTCTCTCTTAGTCATTTTTTTAAATTTCTTTATTTTTTATTCTTTTTTGATTATTGTTGAGCGAACATTAATAGAGATAAATTAAAAAAAATTAAAAATATGACATATATTTAGAACAAAAATCAATTTTTCAAGGGTTAAGGTGCATATTTACTAACGAACTATTACGAAAGGAGCATCTGACACAAATATTAATTGAGGATACTTTAAATACAAACAAACAATTAAAAAGCGTTAAAAAACACAACATCGTTAGTTATTTTTTAACAGACATCCCAATATGACTTCTTTAGGCACAAAGACTAGATGGTGAAATGAGGTTGTTCAGTTTTTTCTATGTTTATGCCAAGAAAGGAAGTTTTCTTTAGCACAAAGGAGATAGGACTGCGTTTTCCTGATTTGGAAATAAACACAGAACATTTAAAAGCGTCATCTTCAAGCAACATAAAGAAGAAGAACCAAAAAACTTCATGCCTATGAAACCAAACCGAGTATCGAGAATAATGGGGGAAAAACTGTAGAAATCAAAGACAAATGAATCTCAAAGGTCAAAACACATTTTTCAGAATCAAAATTACAATAAAGTGACATCGTTCCAGTTCACATACCGTTAGAAGAAACAAAGAGAATTACTCAAGCGTTTCTAAGAAACCATTGTTAATGATTAAAAACAACATTCACAATACAAGTCAAAGAAGTTTCTACCTTTTCCAAAAGATTTCAAAATTTGAAACCTTCGTTTCCTTTTACGAAAAAATCAAAGACAGATTATTCTTCAGAGCCCCCTTTTTCTTTTAAGAATTAAGAAAACAAAAATAAAAAAGTAACCAACCACACAGAGCATCCTCTTCCCAGTACAAAACATACCCATTAAAACTAGAAGTGTTGCGTACTTTGGAGTTTTGATTTCTCAGAGAAAACAAAAACGCGATCTAGGAGAAAACGCAATTGGTTTAGGATTTCAGTCAAACATGCTCGCAAGCGGCCTATGTCGGAGAATCGTTCACAATTTCAGCTTCCATGACGTCGATTGAGCCTCCGGTGGGTTTCGCCGTTCTTTCTTTTTCCCTGCTCTCTCTGCTTTTCTCCCAGATCGCGTTTTCGTTTTTCTCGGATGTTTGATGATTTGGCCTTTGCTTCTGTCTTCCTCGAAGCTCGAGCAAAACTAAGGTCTATTTTTTCGACACAAGTTGCCACATCTTCATTTCATCTTCACCACATCGCATATCCCGTGAGCTAAACGTCCGTGAAAAAAAAACTAACAAGATTGTGTTTTTTACCACATGTTAATGGTTTTTTTTGTATTTAAGGTACAATTAATTAATATTTGTACCAGATGTTCTTTTTGTAATAGTTTGTTGGTAAATATACTCCTTAACCCATTTTTCAAATATATCATATATTAAGAATTTGAGGAGTAGTAAATATTGCTCCTTGGTTGAAATTTGAGAGAACAAAGTTTTGTATTGGGTAGTCACAATGTCTTGCTAGAGGTTGCTTGCGATTTGTGGGTTGGTACAGTATTGGCCCGCTGCCAATCTCTTGTGGGCCTGCTGTTGGTCGATTTCCTTGATGGCAAGTGAACCAGTCAAACAAGTAATAAAGTGTAAGTAGAGTATCGTCCCACAGAGACTGAGATACCAAGGAGTGACGCTCATTTGCTATGATAGTCGTGCAAACAGAAAGTAAATATGATTGGTTTGAGAGGTTTTTGTGGTTATGCTAATAACAGAAATAAACAGAGTGAATTAAACTTGAGAAGATATCAGTAAGAGGTTAGGCTGGACTCAGAATCACCCTTAAGTGCATCAATCCCCCAGTTGCTCTACCCATTGCTATAGCATCTATACTACACAGCTTCCGCAATGCTATAGCATAGCTACCAATTACAAAGCTATTTGGTTAACCACTGCTATAGTCTACCGAAGCTTCCGCGTCTGATACATATGATACTAACATACTCCTTCCATATTCCTATGACAACTTTCTAGTTAGATCTGCTTTACGCTCAGGGTGTCATGGTTATGAGAGGTAGACCCATTCCTGAAGCCTACAATAATAGGTCAAGCGGTGCACGGCCGCCTAGCAAACATCAAGTTTCTCGGAGGTCTAACCTCAACTCCTTGTCGATAAGCCAGGCCACAAATCTAGCCCCTAGCGTCCGCTAATCGACTAGTAATTAATGCACTGATAAGAAAACCAAATTTATTAAATTAAGAACTTGCAACTAGGTTCATTTAACACTTTAAGGAATCATCCTCGTTCAACCATATGAAAATCAGTTCATGACTGACAAGGGAAACACAAAATAGACAATAACAAAATGACCCATGATCTGAATACTAAAATAAAAGGGAAAACAGAAAGCTTGATGAAGTTCCGACGGTGTGGATGAAGCCCTGTCACGTCACCACTTCATCCTTCATATTCCATCTTTCACTGAGGAAAATACTTATATCAAATTTCTTATATTTATTTTGCAAGTTCTCCAGTCATGTGTGTCCTATTTTTTTAATTATTATCATTTATCTATAAACTCATATAAATAAAGAGAACACATGATCATGTCGAATTGCAACTACTATGCTTTATGAAAATCCTTTCAGGTCATAGAAAAAATGAAAATACTTCATCATGCAGATGCCAAGGCATTGACGCTAAAGCTGGGGAAGTTCCCTACCAAGGAAAGCTTGTCTCCAAGGATGTGATTTTTCTTTTCTTACTATGAAGTTGTGTATTGATAAAAGATTTTGATTTGATGGGGATGTGTTTTGAATATTTCTCGATTGACAAATGTGGACAATAATAATAGAAAGGGAATTTTAATCAGGGAGGGGAGAGAGAGGTACTTATCAGGATAAAGAATCAAATGATGAGGGGTAGTATGGAGAAATAATCAAATGAGAGGTAATAAAGTAAAATTATTAAATTCTATTTCAAGACATCTAACCTGATTTAATTTAAGATTTATAGATTGAAGATTTGGTTTTATTTACTACTACCTCCAGTCCTAATTATAAGAGCTAGTTGACTTTTTTTTTGAAGAGATTAAGGAAGCTAAATAAGTTATTTAATCATTTCATATGTTGTGTTTTCTTAGATTATATATTAGTTTATTAGTCAAACTATTTAATTTGAAGAAAAAATAAAAATATTCTAAGCTAATTTAATTAGCTTATTTAATCTCTCCAAAAAAGTCAACTAACTCTTATAACTAGGACCGGAAGGAGTATTTATTAGGTTAGAATTGAGAAACTGGATTTGAAGACGCATATGTCGGGCGTTTTATTTATTTAGGAACTTTCAATGTGACTTGAGTTTTCCATAAAGTTGGCTTATACTATTTCAGGTTCTTTTATGTATAAGCATGATGCTTTTCACTTTTCAAATTCGGTCATTTACCTTTGTAATTTGATATCACATGGCTATATGCACTTTAGTTGAAAATCGGTTGTACTATCTCCACTTTAGTGGAAATTCAGGTGTACTAACTTGCAGCTTAAACTGAGTTTATTTTATATTGACATGCTAGCTAGCCGTCCTGTCTTGTATTGTCAATGTCAAGGTAAATTCTTCTAATGCTGAATGAGGTTGAATCTTTATTGTAAGCTTGATTTGTTCTTGGTTAATTCCTTGTTCCTAATTTAGTCCCTTTTTGGGCTTAATTGTTATAACCGTCCCAGCCGCGTCATCATCGAGGAGAAGAACAGGGAAAAGGATGGAAAAGTTGATTTATGCTCAGCTTGTCAGGTTGGGAGATTCTGAAGAATGTTCAGTCACTAATTCAACAAACGATTGGTATTTGACGAAGGTGGTGATGGTGTTGAAATGACACGGGTTTTTGAAGATGTAAGTGGACCGAATCACCAAAGTCCTGCTCTTTTGGGTACCAACTGATGCGAAGTGATTGGTTCCAAATGCGATGGGTGGGAAGGATCAGTATCAAGTCTGGCCATCCGTATTGTGTCAACAATGAGGGTTCCAATATGTAGACACCCGTAATCCAAAAGATGGTTGGAAGACTTGCTGTTCTTTACCATTCATAATCGGTCTTTGTCGATCTGCTGTGTTCGATGATTGTTTGGTTGTAAACGCTGTACAATGGCTGTCCTCCTCTGGATGATACTTGGGGTTATATATGATGTCAATGTTAATGACAGCAAACGAGTAAGGAAAATTAACCCACCCGGTAATTTGCCTGGTTTCCCAAATTTTACCACTTGTTTATCCCCGGTGCACACTTATTACCTATTTGGTAGGAGAAAGCACTTGGATGGTATCAAGTAGATTGCAAGAATAACACTTGGACTGTCTATAAGGAGGATTCACCTTACCCTTCAAGATGGTTGTGTGGTTGCATCACGATGTTGATGATGGGATTCTTTACATTTATGATATGTATCGCGTGCAATTGACTTCATGTGATATTCGCAACAAAAGAGAACTATGTGGTTGACCTTCCCAATTCCATTTAATTTGGTTTCCTCGCCAACTTTTTGTCCAATTAATTGTATTTTACAAGAATAGGTTCTGCATCATGTGGCATATGCTTTGGGGTGTTAATAAACTCCACATTTGTTACACAAGATTCTCCCCGGCTGGTCATCTACCTAAGCCCACCGTTGATGCCGAGGAGAGGGGGATTTTCCCCATTGTTGGCGACAGTCTTCTCAATGTTGTGGTGGTGTAAGTTGGCCTCAAGTTAACCTAGAAATATACTTTTGAATTTGCTTTTACTTCATGTTTGCATTTCTCCCTTTTGTTTTTTATTCTTTCATATCTTATACTTGATTTGGATTCACAATTTATAGACATTTTTTTTTTTTTGAATAAAAAATTGGGCCTTAATTGCCCATTACTTCACTAAAAAATTAATCAGGATTTAGACGTGGGTAAACAACTCCCACAGTATCTCTATACAGAAAATTTATCACTCCTACTAAAGGAGAATTTAAAACAGTAAAATCATTATTACAAATAAAGTTATGCTTAGCTAGTCAATTTGCCACAGCGTTGCCTTCTTGCAGAATGTGATAAAAGCAAATTTGTAGCTCGTTGTTATTGTCTCGTAGCCATGCATTTAGAGTTCTGTCTCAGGCCCTTGCTTGGATCCAAGCATCCTGAATCATGGGTAAAGCCATCATTGAGTCTCCTTCTGTAATGATCTTGTTGAAGCCCAAACCCTGTGCCAATCTAAGACTTTGTACGAACCCCCAAATCTTAGCAGCCAAAGCTTGACATCGTCCTAACTTTCTACTAAATCCACAAATCTAGCTACCATCACTCCCCCTCAGTACCCCTCCACAACCTACCAAGCCTGGACATCCTCTAGCAGCACCATTAAAATTTAATTTCACCCACCCCCTTCCAGGAGTCCCTTAGTTTCTTTAACAACCCAAGGTCATCAAATCTGTTTAACGACGTAATACAATCTCTAACATAATTATGGATAACAAACTCGGGACGATTAGGCATATTAAAACCTTCTTCAAATAATAACTTGCTCCTCCATCCCCAAATTATCTAGCCGCACACCAAAATACCATGCATACTCCATTCTTCTCCAGTTTCAGTTATTTAAAAGCCAACAATTCTTGTGTTCTATAAAAAAATTGTGAACGTACCTTTAACACCTTTAAGGCCAGCCATATCCGACGAGATTCCAATGACTTCTCTCAATACATGGTCAAAGTCCTCAACTCCTCCACTACACCTCGCTACAAGTAGACGCACCTCCCGGATACGTGCTCTTCTAGTGGCCATGAGAAGCCAATCATGTGCTGCCAACCACAAAAATACCTGGATCCTTCTTGTGGTTTTCACCTTCCAAATGGCCCCTAGCTCCATATTCACATCTCCCCTCTCAACTACTAATACATTTGAGATACCGAAAACCTGTTTCCATGACCCCCTCTCCACACGACTATGTCGTTACCATCCTCAGGACACAATGGGGGAATGACTTTTAATAGTTGAGTAACCTCATGCGGTAGAACACGTCCAAGTCATGCCCAGTTCCAATTCCCTCACTACTACAAAAAACGTGTTTAACTTCCTAATTTTAACACAATGTACGTCCCTTTTTTATGGGACGCTTTTATCGGGGACGTTGTAAGAAGAATTTTTGGCATCCCAAAATATATTTAGGACGACAAAAATCATGTTTAAGGCGTCCTAAGAGTGTTTTGGGATGCCATTATTGCTTTTTTTTTTAAAAAAAAAAACCCCAAATGGAGGCTTGGCCGTGGAAAAAGGCTCACCAGAGTCATCAAAGAAAAATTCCAGATCAACATATACAATCCAAAAATAAAAAACATCTAAAAAAAATGAAAACTCAGAGAAGGAGCCAAGAAATCATTCCAGATCTACTCACATTCAATCTACATACACATTTCGACTCAATCCGAAAATCAAAATCATTCTAGATCTACTCACATTCAAACACACTCACCAGTTTTCGATTCCGCTCAATCCTTGTCACTTGGTGTCATTTGTCGATGCCGGAAATAAGAAGAAAGAAAAAAATAAAATAAAACAGGACAACCTGAAATCTTTTATTAAAGTCCATGACTCGAGAATTGCCTTCTCGCAACGTGTTGTTGAGAAATCATCCGACCGCTATGGAGCAACCGTGCACCACTTGTTTTGAGCATCAAGAACGGATCGAGGGTAGCTTTCGAAGCTGCCGTTGTTGATTCGGATGATGCCAAACTGATGGTGAGAAAACTCCTCGCGGATTTCAAATTCTGAAATAAACCGAGGCAGCCTTTGTTTTTAAACGAGGCGATGGTTTTCTTGGCTAGCCTCATCGCTCCGATGGTCCTTGTCCATCTTCGACAAGTATAAAAATTTAGGGTTTATGGGGTAATGTGGCCATCAAATTAGGGAAAACTCCATACTCTGGGGCTTTAGCAATGGCCAGTGAGCTTCGGGCGTAGAGGAAGGTTGAAGGCGGCAAAAAGGAGAGAGAGATATGTAGGCTGAGACTGGGTGAGATGTGTGCGAAGAGTAGGTGAGATGGCAAGAGGTGTAAGGCGGAGCGAGAGATGTGTGGCGAGAGGGGAACACGTGATGAAGAATGGAGGAGACTTGTAAACATAAAAAGCAATTTGGTGTATTGAATACAATTTAGGACGTCAAATGCAAATTTTTTTGGCGTCTAAAAGATAATTTAGGACGCCAAAGAATTCTCCCGGCGCTATATTTGTCAATCTTTTTTAGAATGCGTCAAATAATTCATTTTAGGCGTCTTGAAAGAGTTTTAGGATGCCTAAATTAATTTTAGGCATCCCAAAAATTGTTTAAGGACGCCAAAGTTTCAAAATTCAAGCGAGATAATTACGAGAATGCCATCGCCTTCATTTTTTACTTCATTTTTTATAATAAGGACGTCTTTTAGAGAAGTAAGATCCCCTTTTTGTAGGAGTCCCTTCTCTATTTAAGATTTGACTTACAAAGTGAGAGCTGGATTTAACATTCCCAACTCCCCTTAAAAATAGTTCCTCAATTTATCTACCTCATTTAACCATCTATCATTCCAAAATTTTACACTCCATCCCTTACTTTCTATCCAATACCCTTAATAACTTCAGGCCATAATCTAGCAACATTTTTCCATAAGCGTGAATCATGTTGCTTTGATTACTCGGCTAGCTAATTGCACTCCTTCCATATTTAGCTTTCGGGATTTTAGAACACAATCCTTTAGTTTTCACTAATAAGTTCCATACATTTGTTAAGCATGATAAATTATGAATGTTGATGATTTAATTTTAATTTTTTGGATTTAAAATATATTTAAATCAAATTATTATCATTTTTTATATTTTAACTATTTAGTTATATAATATTAATATTTATTTAATGATAATTTAACTAATTTTTTTTTAAATATTCATAGTTATTTTTCTATTATATTAATAACCTAGGATTATAATTTTAGAGTGATAAAAACGATGATGTAAGAAGAAGTACCTAGAGGTTGAACAAGAAAAAAGAAGTACTTGGAGAAGGAGACAAGGAGGGGGACAAAAGCTGATTGCAGAAATGTGGCGCCTTAAAGATGCTCAAAGCTCATTCCTATAAGCAATGGATATGTGTCGTTCTCTAATAAAGAGGACAGGGATTATGCATTCCAAGAGGGGCCATGGATGATAGATGACCACTACCTAATTGTTCAAAGATGGCGCCCGAACTTCAATCCCTGGAAGGCGGATTTTTAGTGTATTATTGCTGCTTGGGTACGTCTTCCAGATGTCCCCTTTGAGTTTTATAATGTGGAATCACTGCGCCAGATTGGGAATATGATTGGCAAAATGATAAAAGTGGATCGCTCAACTTCAATATATGACAAGGGAGGGTTCACTACTACAAAATACCTAAAAGACGACCTAAAAAAGACCCAATTAACGTCCTTATTCTACGGGACGTCGGGGAGAGCGAAGTCGTTTGGTGTATATGAGGCGACCTGAAAATAGTTCAGGTCGCCCCATATGAGGCGACCTGAACCCAAATCAGGTCGCCTCTTTTTAGACAACCTGAACTCTATTTAGGTCGCCTCATATGCCATTTTAGGCGACCTGATTATCTATTCCGGCCATCTCTTATGATCCAAAGACGCCCTGAATTGATTTTCAGGTCGCCTTAAATTATTATTATTTTTTAAAAAAATGTGCTTGCTGTTTTGTTTGGCCAATTTGCTGCAAATACTTCACAAAATAATTAAGCGCATATGCAAGAATGACAATAGATAATATTAAATGACTGTATGAATTTGTATGTGCATTCCATCAAAAGAAGGTGAAATAACAATGAATACTGCAAGGTTCAATAAGTAAATTGTAAAAGTGACTTCAACAAAAGAATTGGCTACACATACAAGATCATACAAGAGAATGACAATATAGATGTTCTGATCAGTTCAACAAAATCAATCAAATTCACAACTTAGCTTCCAACATAACCATGAGGATGCAAGAATATCAACAACTCCAAAGAGAAAACTTCAACTGCAGAGCCTAAGAAGACAAGTTCAGGAAAGTCACCTGATAATGAATTAAAGTGTAGCAGTCAGAAACTTTCAGCAAATTACACAATAGAAAAGAAAGAAGGTATGACCTAGATTTAGGTTACTAAAACTAGACCAAAACAACAAACAAAGCACCACTATGACAACAAATTTTTCTCACATTTGGAGGCAATTAATCTCCAAAATTTCACAACAAATTTCACAATTTAATGCGCAATTAGATAGCATCAACATTCCCTTCAATTGGCAATAACACGATATGCGACAAGAGGCAAATATATATAGCGGCAATGACTTTTGAACACAAAGCTTAACAGAATTTCAAGGTTTTAGCATACAGAATTTAGCTCAACTCTAATGCTAAAGTGAATGAGAGCCACCTAGTAATAATCATAGTACCACACAAGCAAATCAAACACCTCCCAAGCAAGAAGCACACATAAAACTTTCAAGCAAATCGTTATGATGGTATGATTCAACAAAATTCTCAAGTCTTGGTTATTGGAAAATCAAATGCAGTAAGGTATAATGGCAAAATCAAACCTCATATGACAGTGATCTATTTCCATAATTAAACAAGTGATCTAACCTCATATTCACAACAATTAAAGTGGCAAATTCAAGAGCAGCACCAATAATTTACAGAAACCGATGTTAGCACAGCTTAATAAGTTTCACAATGACAATCACCCTAACAAGTAATGACTTGCCTATATATTCACATTGAGCCATGTCCAAGAAGATATCTAGCCATCATGTCTCGAATCGAATCGATGTCATCCTGTGAGTACGGATCCTCAGTACGAAAAAATTGTAAATTGGAAAACAAGGTATAATTAACAACTGAAGTACCACAACAAAAAATATCATCATTTGAGGATCACGGAGCATTACGTACGTTTTGCAAGCCAAAAAATGCGTCCGGTGGAAACGATAGATTGCATCCAATTGATAACGTAGTATCCGCACTCGGTGTTCCCTGGTTGGTGATGGCACTATAAATCAAAAACAAATTGTTAAACGAAAGCTACTTGTGTCTCGAAAAAACTTGAATTGAAACTACTTACCTTCGGATAAAACCACTTCGGTCCACCTGCTCTCGTGCTCCGGAAATCTGTCTATATGTCCTAAGACCACTATCATTAAAATGGAAATTAAGACATGAAAACAATTCATTTTAAAAGAGAATCGATGATTTAGACAAAAATTTACTTACTCGGCAAACATGTTTTTGATATCCTCGGTTGGCACGCCACCTATGGAATCGAACCAATAACATGCGTTCTTGGCGGGACAAACAACGCACGGGGTCCAATGACCACTACAACATATACATATTAATATTAAACTAAGATAAAAAAGCATTTTTTCCTTAAAAATCTTATATAGACAAAAAAATACGCACCTTTCATGTATTGGCGCTAGATAACAAGACGATTTTATGTCGCCCATTGTTAAACCAACATAAATGGCCCTCCTGGCTAAGATATTGCGAGCCGAAGCTGTGGATCCAGGACATAAGAATCCATATGAATCCAATTGGTCTCCCTTTTTGCATATGTCCTGGCAGACACTACGATCAAAATAAAATGATAAGTGTTGTTGAATATATTAAACAAAAAAAGAGTATTGACATAATTAAAGGGTAAAAAAAAATTACAAGATTGCAAGTTGAAGCCACGATATCTAAACAGGTCCATATGCATAAACTCTGTCAAATCTTTCTTGTCAATTGATATCGGATATGTCTTGTACTGCGACCGACAATGCCCGGAGGCATCTCGCAAGCCTATAGAGACGATGTCTGGTAGAGCTCTCGCAGCTATGATAAGTATGGAAATCTGCCCGACTTGTTCATGCTATGAAAACATAATAAACAGTTATGAGTGGGTTAGCAATGAAAATCAATCCTAAACCCTACTCATCGTCAATCGATAATGTATTTCCTACCATTGGAGGTGTCGTCCCCACCTCAATAAGATGATGCGGCCAAAGGATGAACGATGTGGTGGCGGCGTCTAGCGTGGGAACCTCCTCATCAACAATCGGGATGGCTGTCTTTTCTTCCCCCTCTCGCACACTTGTCGAGTCACCCTACGTTGGTCTTGTGGAATTTGCATATTGTGGTGTATGGTTTGTTAAGGTAAACAAGACCATCTGCAACAATACGCCGGTGTGGGTCATCCAAATATAGAGTGTAGGGTTGTCCCCCCTGTGGAGTGTGAGAAGGCTCGCCAGGCTCGTCAATAAGTACATCTGGAGAGTGATGAGAAGGTTCACCAATAGGTACATCTGGAGCGTGAAAACTTTCTTTGCTGCTTGGGAAGGCCGGGGATTCCTGGTTTGAAGGTTGCGTATTTACCTTCTCTTGTATCATCTCCTCATTTCACCCCGTAGTTGTGCCATAACCTCATCTACGAGGACGCTCGAATTTTGGCTACAAGGCGAGGACTAGGGTTGTCATCGTCATGCGAACAACTCGAACGCCGTCCAAAGTATTTCGTGACACTAACTCCCCTCGGCTCCCCACGAACAAAGCATCAAGGTAATCGGGCTTCCCAATCGCCGTGGACAAAATGTCCATCCGTGTACCGGCGTGAATGAACCTTGGCTGCTTTGCCTTTCTCAAGCACATCCCGTATCATAGGATTTTTCATAAATAGTAACTAATTAAACTCTAAAAATATGAAACAACTGAGGCTATTTAATACTTCTAATTTAACTACTTACAATCTTTGAAGCAACCTCACCACATCTTCATTTATGTATTTCTCGCCCTTCATCCTCATGACTATCCATTTTTTGTGGTGAGGAGGACGCTCGAGGGCCTGGATAACGGTGGAAGGATCAGATTGAGTAGCTTCCTTCATTTTACTCGCAACTCTTCTTCCATCACCTCCGTTCAAGCTTCTTATAGCCACCCCTAGACATGCAATGTGGATACTTATTTCTCGCTTGCCTCTCTCTATTGGCGACTTGTTTTCGTGACATGAAAACAAATAAAACTGAGCCTTCGATGTCAAAAAGATTCAACTAAAAGATAAGATATGAAAGAAATTTTACAAGAAATTCGGGATTACGGCGTGACGCCACAAACTCCCTCCGGTCCTGCCGGAGAAATGTAATCATAGTCCCGACATGAGTCCTTGTCCCTCTTTGCCCCTCGAATATACTTTCTAGTGAGCTTGTTCTTAAAGTCTTTCCAACGTATACGAACCTCGCCCATCCAATGCTTGTTCATGGCCTTATTGTTAGGCACATCATACGTTCTTTGCAAGGTAAAAGAGAAGATATGGAAGAAATCAAGTGATAAAACTAAAGATACAAATGCATAAGATATCGAAAGTGAGATACCAAAAGTTGTGCCCAGATCAACTCCTTCGTTTTAGGAGGAACCAACTTCCAATGAGAGAATACAATGCGAACTTTGCTTCGAGCCAGATAGCCTACGTAGCTAATGAAATTGTCTTCCTCTGGACCAATTGGATTCATATTGGCATCGAACTCCACATGCGCCCTCTTTTTCCCGACCGCCACGACGTGCAATTAATGCACCCATATGTGTGCTACCTCTACCCCTTCTCACCACCGGTACATCATTCCCACCATCACCCGATGACTCGTCAGAGCTAGACATATTCCTGTTCATCAAAGACAAATGAATAATGTTAGATAGGGTTATTATTAAATAATAAACAAATGAATAAAATGAACTAACATGTTAAACCCGTACAAAAATAACATAGGACTTTTTCATAACTTAAGATCTTACTTTATATGGTTTCCCATATTCCTTCGAATGATCATTCCTTGGAGCATATTCTTCATCATCTACCAATTCTACTTCACGTGTTGTAGGTGGATTTTTTGTGAAAGGGAGTGTATCGTCCGGGTTCAAGGATTCTTTACCATACGTCTTTTTTTACTTTGAAGTACAATGGACATTTTGTTATTTGCGAGTGGTCGTAACATAAAACACTTGTTTCGCCCGGCTTGCTAGAATGAATGGCTCGTCTCTATGACCAAGTCTTTGAAGATCAACTGAGACAAATCCAAATTTAGGATCTATTACAACAGCATTATTGTTAACCCACTTACATTTAAATAAAGCAACTTTGAACTTGGTGTAGCTCATCTCACCATATTTCTTCAATAACTCCATAATAGGCCATAGATGCTAACACCGGGTTTTTGTCTTTCGAACTCGAAAATTGCATGGATTCAAACTTCAACCATCACCCCACTGTTTTTGCATAGAACTTGTCATCTTGGTCTTTTGTGTAGAAAGAATATCTCGTTGATATCATAACTTTGTCCAAGTGATGACACGATAAGAAGGCCCCCAGGCTAACCACTCGATTGTAGCCGACACACCGGTCTTGTGTAATACCTTCTCCTGGAACCACTTTATAAATGTCTTCTTTTGCTCATTATCTATCTGCATGTCATTCTTCCTTGGATTCATATTCTTCAAACTCTTTCTGTGTTCATCAATGTATGGTTGAACTTCTTTCGTATTATTCAAGATGTACAGGTGTGCTTGCAACACCTCGGTACGAAGCATATTCTTCAGTTTGATTTCTCGAGTTCCCTCACTTATCCCCTTATCATGCTGAGATTGTAACGTCGACCCTGATAGATAATCTTTACAGAACTCCATAGCCTCTTCCACTACATATCTCTCAACGATTGAGGCTTCTGGTCGATAAGGATTTTTAGAATACCCTTTTAAGATCTTCATGTATCGCTCGAAAGGGTACATCCACCTTAGGTAAACTGGACCGCAGAGCCTTACCTCCCTTACCAAGTGCTTGCTATCGGGTGCACCATTATATCGAAAAATGCGGAGGAAAATGCATCTCTAGTTGGGACAAAATAATATAACCCTCATTTTCCAATTCATCCAACTTTTCAATGTCAATGACTTTGTTACATATAGCATTAAAGAAAATACACAATTTTGTTATAGTGGTCCGCACTTCATCTTTCATAATGCCCCTAATAGCTACTTGGTAATAGTTGTTGCATCAACACATGATAATCATGAGACTTCATTCCCACTAACTTCAAATCGTCCATTGAAACACACCTTCTCAAATTTGAAGAATATCCTTGTGGAACCTTAATGTCATATAGACACCCACACAAACTTTTTTCTCCGCTTTTGATAGTGTATGAGCTGCTGGCTCCATGTATGCCCTCTTACCATCTTCCGTTACTCGTGGATGTAACCGTTCTCTTATTCACATATCAACCAGGTCTAGTCTCGCACTAATTCCAGCCTTATCTGGTATGTGCAAAAGAGTACTGACAAGGTTATCGCAAACATTTTTTTCCACATGCATCACATCAAGATTGTGTCTCACATCAAGACTACGCCAATATGGAAGATCAAAGAAAATTGATCTCTTCTTCCATATATTCTTCTCACCCGCAATCCTTTTCGCTACCCAATGTGACATTGATATGCATCACCCGACTATAGACTTCCTCTCCAGTTAATGCCTTTGGAGCCGTTCTATGCTCCGTAAGCCGTTAAAAACGCTTTCTTAACTTACGATATGGGTGGAACCGATCAAGAAACCTCCTGTGACCGAGGTAGACCGTTTTTTTTTCCATGCTTTAATTGCTGGAAGTTTGTGTCAGCTTCACATATTGGACATGCTTTATGCCCCTTCACACTGTACCCAGACAAATTTTCGTATGGAGGAAAGTCGTTGATCGTGGTAAAAATCATTGCACGCAACTTGAAGGACTCCTTCTTATATGCATCAAACACATCTATGCCTTCCTCCCACAACTTCTTCAAATCCTCAACCAAAGGCGCCAAGTATACATCGATATTGTTACCCGTCTGTTTTGGTCCGTAAATCATCATAGAAAGCATCACATACTTGCGTTTCATACATAGCCGGGGAGGTAAGTTGTATATTACAAGGAGAACTGGCCATGCATTATGGGTACGCTAAGAGTTCGATACGGATTGAAGCCATCTCATGTACAAAGCCCCAGCCGAAGGTTTCTTGGCTCAATGCCAAATTGCGGAACATTTCGTCTATTTTCTTCCATTGGAGAGAGTCACCGGGTGCCGTAGATATTTTCCATCGGATATTCTCTCATCGAATGCCATCTCAACTTCTTTCTTTGTTGCTTCACTAGTAAACAGACGCTTAAACCGAGGAATTATGGGAAGATACCACAAGGCCTTCAAAGGTTACCTTTTTTGTGTGATCTCCGAACCACCACCTTTCTTCACTTTGTATCGTGAAGTTTTACACTTCGGACAATTACTAAGGCCTTCATACTCATTTATGTACAATATGCAGTCATTAGGGCAACTGTATCTTTTTATACTCCATACCCATCGTAGCTAAGATTTTCTTGGCCTCATACATACGATTTGGAAGTACATTATTATCGGCAACATATCACACAACAATTCAAGCAACGACGTGAAACCGCTATCGTCCACCCACATGTTGCCTTTAAGTTGACCAAATGTAAGGTCCCAGTCAACCGTGTATACCTAGTACACCTAGGGAACAAAGGTGTCTTTGCATCACTCCGCACGCTATCATATTCATGCGGTTGTGCAAAGGATTCGACCTCAACATCATGAATCATTCTCTCCATTCCATCATCATCTACCTCAACTTCATTTTCGTAGGATGCCTTTGGGAGTTACCTCCTCACCATGCCATATCCACGTTGTGTATCGAAGGTTTATTCCATCACAAATTAGGTGGTCCCTTATATCAAAGAATATCCCTTCGAACCCCATTTAAACAATTAACACATGGACAATAGTACATCCCATTTTTTGTAGCCACATTCCTTCTAGCAAATTCAATAAACTCTTCCACCCCATTCTCATATTCTTCACTAGTTCTCAAAGCATTCATCCAACTATGACCCATTTTCTTATCACCTAAGACATTTCCAACAACAGTCAAGTTCATAACAATTTCAATAACGACGTGGTTTCTTTTAAGAAAATTTCGGCAAAAGCTTTCCCCTTAAAAGTAAGACATCCCAAAATTTTAATAACAACCAATTTCAACTTAATTCAACAAAACTTACTAACTAAAGCAATTCAGAACTAACTTCACTAAAAAAGAGTTGCACGGATTCCAATTCTAATGTTCCAAAATTTAAATGTTTTAGCTCTACAAGGAAATTCGTACTTGCCATTGTTATCTAGATTAAATGAAAAAATTGCGAGCTTACAGTAACATGATGATGACAAATTAGGATTGAGATAGTATAGATGAGAAAAAAGCATAAGAAAAAGCAAAATGCTGACAGCTTAACAAAGAAACAAAAAAATCCACCACCAAAAATCAACATTTAGAATTTTGAGCAATTTGTAGAAAATTGCTCAATCTTTCAGTCTTTCAAGCACTTCTCAACAGAGCTGCATAAGCATGTCGATCGCAACTAGATTATATTTCCTTGGCATCTAGTACTCAATAGCACAAAAGAATCATCATATTCGTGGCTAAATTATGTCACTATTTTCCTTTTTCTTTTTCTTTTTTCTTTTTGTTGTTGTTGCAAATGTTAGCTTTAATTGATGGAATTGGCTTCCAAATAGAACCCAATTCCATGACCTTCTCTTTGTACCAAAAACACTCTCGATGGAAATCAATTCTATTTTCATATCCATTACCAAATGGGGCATAAGAGTTTTGTCAAGATTAACAGATTCCTCCATCCAATTCAAGCACTCCCATCCAAGCCAAAAAAAAGAAGACAAAACTCTAAAAGAAAACATAGAGAAAGCGAGAAAACAAGAATAGGATCCAAGCAAAACATTGATGAAACCATAGAGAAAATAGAAACTATGACAACGAGATGTGAAGTGAAGTGTCAATAGAAAAAAAAGAACAACTTCACGGCAAAAAACAAGGCTTAATGGATTTCTTAATGAATCTAAAAGTTATAAATTAATAAAATTAAACCTAAAAGTCTGAAGAATGCTAATTGAACAAGAAAGGGATTCACCTTGTCGGTCGTGCGGGAAGAAAGAAATGGGAGATGGTCACCAAATACAAGCTGAGCGGAAGAGTACCAGCCTACCAGGATCGTGTCGGACTAAAAACAGAGGTGAGAAGTTAGCTAAAAAAAACCCACATCAAACAAAGATGGAACCAGGGGAAGCAAAATACCTGAAGAGGAGAATGGAAGAGACCTCGTACGTCGAACTCACGGAAGACAGGATCGAAGAGACCAAGATGATGAAGGCTGAATGGAACTACGCAAAGAAAATACCTCGCCTCCAACGATTTCTGCCGGGTCGGTAGGGAGAACGACGGCGAGGGTGAATCGCGATGCCGCGAAGGAGGATGGCGACGCCGTGAGTGGGTGAGCAAAATACCTCCGCCTCTAACGATTTACGGTCCGGGTCGGTACGGAGAACGACGGCGGGGACCGAATCGCGATGCCGCGAAGGAGGATGGCAACGCCGTGAGTGGGTGAGGTAGCGGATGATTTGGGTTTTAGGGTTTGGGAAGAAGGAAGGAACGAAGCATCGCGGGAGTGAATGATCACACCGATGATATTTTTGAAATAAGTGATTTTAGGCGACTGAAAGTATATCGGGTTCGCCTATTATTTGGAAAATAGGCGACTTGATTACCTCTCAAAAAATGCCTATTTTCCAAAATAAATAGCGACGATTACCTCTCGGTCGCCTATTTTCCAAAATAATAGGCGACGATTCTCTCTCGGTCGCTATTTTTTGAAAATAAGCGACCGATTCTCTCTCAGTCGCCTATTTTTGAATAATATATTAAAAAAACCCATGTATTTATCAAAAATAGGCGACTGAGAGAGAATCGGGTGCCTATTTTTGAATAATATATTAAAAAACCCATGTATTTCGAAAATAGGCGACCTTATTTACATTGGTCGCCTATTTTTGAATAAAATCAGTCCATTTTTTCATTATACATAACATGGCGCGCAAACAAAAAATTCTCCCATATATTTCCCTTTGGCGCCAATTTTTTGACAGATTTTAGGCGTCTTGAAATATTATCAGGTCGCCAAAAATGATTTTTATTCCAAGAAAAAGTAATTACCATGGCGCCAAACAAAAAATTCTCATATTTCTTATGGCGGGAAGCAATTAAAGCGTCCTGAAAAAAAAAATTAGGTTGTCAAAAATTTATTTTAGAAGTCCTAAACAATAATTCAGGACATTGAAGTCTCATTTTCCTTGTATATAATTACAAGATTGCCATAGGCCTCATTTTTTACTACCTATTTCTTATTTAGGACGTATTTGAGGGTAGTAATATCAAATTTTTGTAGTAGTGGTTTGTGCGTACATGTGTGGAGATTGATCTTAAGAAACCGCTTCTGCCTACATACATTGTTTTTGGAGAAGAGAGATCCATTGTCTACGAGGGGCTGCATCAGGTTTGTTTCTCATGCGGGAAATATGGACACCAGAAAACGGGATGCCCGATGAATGAAACGCAGAAGAATGCACGGGGCGAGCGAAACGGGGTAACACGGGTGGTACTCCAGGAGGCACCGATGCCACGGAAAATATGAAGGCTTCAAGCGATTGGGGCTAACGACGGTTATCGGAAGGAGGAATTCACAAGGAATGTCGGAGATACCTCCGTGGTACCTGGGGGAGACTCAGCTGATGAGAGTCCGTTTGGGAAAATTAAAATCTTAAGGCGTGATTTCCGTGGGCAATCAAGTTCGGATATATTAGGAAAGGATATTATTGGGAATAAATCGCAGATCGTTGACGCTAAAGTAGATAAGGATATTAATGGGAATCAAGCGTGAGTTTCAAGGCGAAATAATGTGCTGAAGGAGATACAGTCAGGATCAATTGAGGATAAGGGAAAATTGACCAAGGTTATGGGCCCAGTTAAGACTGAATGGGTAAAAGTTGGGTCCAAGAGGAAGAGTTCGGGCAAGGGAAAGATAAAAGGCAAAGAGAATAATTCACCTGAAAATAGGCCCCCACGTAAGTCGCTATTGGGCCACGGTCTGAAGCCCAACAACATCAACTCATTCTCGGCTTTGCAGGAAATGGAGGCTCAAGCCAATAGCGTGTTTGGGCTTAGTGGAGTTGCACAAATCGGGGAATGGATCGAGCTGCGTGTGGAATGTATTGAGGCCAATAATTCTGTACTTGGGAATGTTTTGGCCGTAACCGAGGGAATATGCCACGTGATGGAGGATAATTCAAGGATATAGGATCATGGGTTGCTTCAAGCTCCTATTTCAGATGAACCTATGAGTGAACAGGATAAGACCTTGGGGGAGGCTGCAACACCCTAAAACCCACCTACTGTTTCCCAATGAATTTTTTAATTTGGAATACTAGAGGCACCGGAGCCCAATCCTTCCCGGCTCTTATTCGTGACCTCAAAGCCCATTACCAACTAAATTTCATTGCGATTTTGGAAACTAGGTGCAATAAGGAAATGTCCCAAACACGAGCAAGTCAATTGGGTTTTGCAAATATGGATTTAATTGATTGCGAGGGTTATAGTGGTGGCATTTGGTGCTTATGGGATGATTGCATTTCTTCTATCTCCATCCTTGAACGCTATCACCAATTTATTCATTTACAGGTTGCAGGAGTAGTTGGCTCTTCTTGGATGGTTACCGTGGTGTATGCTAGCCCTTCTAGTGCCTCCCGTCGTATTTTATGGGACAATTTATCTCGGATAGCTGCTATGGTACAAGGTGCATGGCTGATAGGCAGTGATTTCAATGGTACCTTGCTTCACGGGGAAAGGCACTCACTTGCCACCTTCCGCTCCTCTATTGATCGTGATTTCATCCGATGGGTGGATATGCATGGTATGAGAGATGTTGGCTTTGCTGGCCCGGAATTTACATGGAAACGAGGTACTTCGGAGGCAAGGCTTGATAGGATATTGACGAATGACCAATGGTGCAATTTGTTCCCTAATGCGTCAGTTACTCACTGGCCATTTTTTAAATCAGATCATCGACCGCTGCTCCTTCGGCTTGATAATGGTTTGAATAAATGTGTGCTTATCAGACCGTTTCGCTTCATCGCTGCTTGGGTCCTCCATGAACAATTTGATGAGTTTGTGCGTAAAGTATGGTCCCCAGATATCTCTTGGGTTCGGAATACATCTCAATTCACCACTGCGTGCTCCAAGTGGAACAGAGAGTCTTCAGACATACGGAGGCAAGGAAAAGACAACTCCTGCAATGCCTTGATGGTATTAATAGGGTGGTGGCACGGGTTGGGATGACTCCACATTACGAGGCCCTATAGTTTAACATTTCGAAGGAACTTGAAGATGTTTTGCTTCAGGAATCTCTTATTTGGGCTCAGAAAGCTAGAGCGGAATGGTCGGTTTTTGGGGATCGGAACACCCGCTTTTTCCATGCACGTGTGAATCGATGGCGAAAATCCAAACATATTGAGGCAATTAAAGATGATGAGGGCTCTTGGGTTTACAAAGATCTCTAATCAAGGACCTGGCTACTGGTTTCTTCTCCAAACTCCTCACAGAAGATTCTTTTCATAGACCTACTCTTTGAGGATGATAAGCTTCGCTGGTGCAATAGAGAGGTCTCAGATAATGAAGTCAAAGAAGCAATCTTTAGTATGGGTGCCCTAAAATCACCAGGCCCAGACGGACTAAATGCACTATTTTTTCAGAACCAATGGAACACGGTATGCTCTTCTGTTGTGAACTATGTGAAACATCTATCGCTAACCCGCAGGATATTAAGGAAGTCAATGGCACCCTGATTGTCCTTATTCCTAAGAAGGACCATCCAGAAACCATGGGGGACCTCAGACCGATAAGCCTCTGTAATGTTATCTATAAAGCTCTTTCAAAAATAATTGTGAATCACTTGAAGCCAATCCTACCCCTAGTAATTGCTCCCAATCAGTGTAGCTTTGTGCCAAGGCAACATAGCAGTGACAATATTATTGTGGCCCAAGAGGTTATTCACTCCATGAAGCAGAAGAAAGGGTTCCTGGCTATTAAGATTGATTTGGAGAAAGCATATGACCGAGTTAACTGGAGCTTTCTTTTGAGCTGTCTCCGTGAGCTCAACCTCCCAAGTCGACTCGTAGAGGTAATTGATAAGTGTGTATCTAGCTCCAGCATGCAGCTGTTATGGAACGGGGATAAAGCCGAGTCATTCCACCCTTCAAGGGGAGTGAGACAAGGGGATCCGTTGTCACCATATTTATTCATTTTATGCATGGAGAGACTGGCTCATCTTATCCAGGTTGATATCCATGAAGGGCATTGGAAGCCAATTCGGCTTACAAGAACTGGGCCCCCAATCACTCATTTGTTTTTTTGCGGATGATATCTTGTTGTTTGTGGAAGCCTCAATGGACCAAGTCGCTGTGATAAACAAGTGTCTGAAGACTTTCTGTGACAGCACTGGGCTCAAAATCAACCAGCAGAAAACTCGAGTGTTTTTCTCAAACAATGTGAACCACATCAGGAAAAGCGAAATGTGTGCGGCTCTTGGGTTCCCTATTTCTAGTGACTTGGGAAAATACTTGGGTGTTCCCCTTCATCATAAGTGGGTTACTAAGGAATCGTTCAATTACATTGTAGATAAGGTGAAGTCAAGGCTGTCATCATGGAAGGTGAACTCATTGTCTTTAGCCGGCAGATCCACTCTTGTGTCGTCTATTTCTTCGGTGATTCCAGGCTATGTCATGCAAAGGTCCCTTCTTCCAGCTAGCACGTGTGCGAGCTTGGATCAAAGTAACCGGCAGTTCTTATGGGGTAGCACGGAGGATCACAAGTGAGTACCGCTTGTTGCTTGGGACACTATTTGCCAACCTAAATCAAGAGGCGGGTTGGGGCTCCGGCATTCTAATTTGTATAACCTTGCTTACCACATGAATGTTGGGTGGCAACTCTCAAGTCGAAGAGATGACCTTTGGGTGAGGGTGATCCGGAACAAGTACAATTGTGGCTTGGATGTCTTACCAAAAATTGATATGGATAGACGTGGATCCAATCTATGGAGTGGGATTAAGCGAACGTGGAATAAAGTACATGAAGGGATTGAGGAGATACCAAATGGAACCTTGCGTTGGAAGTGGAATAAACATGGAACTTTCACCGTCAAGTCCGCCTATAATGCTCTAACGCAAGACGAAACGGAACCAGATCCTATATGGGGCCGTCTTTGCAAAATCAAGGTCCCTGAACGATGCAAAGCCTTTATGTGGCTGGTCTTACATAATCGCTTACTCACCAATGTAGTACGGCAGCGGAGAGGTATGTGTGAAGATGCTAGATGTTCAACATGTGGAGCGGACCTGGAAAATCTTTTACACGTGCTTAGGGATTGCCCTGAGACGTGTCAGTTATGGAAGCAGTTGGTACCCCCGACTTTGTGGAACACGTTCAGATCCTTGAGGGTTGACCGATGGATGAAGTGGAATCTGCATAACCGAGGGGGGTCGAAACAGGCAGATGAATGGAAGCAGGTATTTGTACTTACATGCTGGTGGATATGGAGGCGGCGTAATTCAACAATATTCGAAGACAAAAGGGTGTCAAATCTTGCTGTATTATCCAGTGTGAATGCAACCAGGCGTTGCCTCAACAAGGCATGAGAGCGTTTTCATCTAGTGGACGGTAGAAAGAAGTTGTCCAAAGTGCCTGGGGCCTAGTGGCAACCCCCGCCACCTGGGTGGATCAAGTTAAACACAGACGGCGCGTGTTCTCCCTTGTCCCCTGGAGTTGCTAGTGGCGGTGTCTTGAGAGACGAGCATGGGGCGTTTCTGAGTGCTTTTCTATTCAAGGGGGTGAAGGTGACTACCTGGCTGCGGAGCTTTGGGGCTGTCTGCATGGACTAAAACTTGCTTGGGACATGGGGTTCAAGAACGACATTATCGAAGCTGATTCTACAGATGCAGTGGCACTGATGCGAAGTCCGGCCATCGAAACGCATGAAGACTCTCACCTAGTGGATGAACTCAAAAGGGTGGTGGAGCGCGAGTGGACTGTTGAAATTCACCTCATAAGTCGCTGGGAGAATGTAGTGGCTGGCCATTTAGCCAAGGCAAGTCTGTCAGCTATGCCTGGATTCCAACTGATCTTGCAACCTGATGAAGAGCTTGAAAGGTTCCTCGAAATGGATAAGGGTTAGATAAAGGCTGGATGCTCAAGTGTATCAAAAAAAAAAGAAGGCAAACCGTTTGCCAGCTTTTAAATCCCACGATTTTACCAAGTCAATGCCAATACTTTCCCACATTTTTAATGCATTTATCTTTTCACCTTTTTTCATTCATGTCAACTTTTGCATTTAAGAACTTTTAAATTTAAATAGATAAATTAGATAAAGTAATAATATTACAAGGACACGCTTATAAAAACTTAATAAAATAGGGATTCAATATTTTTTATAAGAAAATAATGATTTAATATAATAAGAGATCGACTATTTTCTTAAAAAATTATTAATTTCAATACAATATTTTAAAATTATTTATTTAAATGTTACTATACTTAATTATTTAAAATGGAGAGAGTAAAAAATTAGATTATAAGGAAAATTAATAATTTAAAATTTTTCAACATAATTACAACTGAAAATTAATATTTTAGAATTTTTAATAAAATATTCACAATGGTATTAAAAATTGGACTAGGTATGTTTTGGATACAGAGAATGAGGAGGTCACTATATTTTAGTCTCAAAAATTAAAGAACCCAGATATCATATCTTATTTCTTAACCAATTTCTTCACACAAAAGATCATCACGAAGAGTTGTGGTTATTACAAAATACACCATAAAAACCGATCAAAGCCAAAAAAGGAAAAAAAAAAAAAAAAGATACCAGCGCGATGACACGTTGTCTTTTTAGTTGACTCTGCTGCAATCAACCCTAATTTCACCCTGGTTTCCAGTTTTAACACCAACCCTTCCCAAATTGGTAATAGCAGAAATGAAAGCAGAGTTAAAAGCAGCTTCATTAGAAGCAAACAAGTTCACAGTATCCCTAGACCTCTGATCAGTAAAAAGCACTTGATCAGAAGAGAACAAGCCCATGCCATTCTGAAGATTCTTGAAGTACTGGTTATCAAACATCCGGGGAGTTACGGGGTCCATGTTAATGGCGATGGTGGGGTCCACCTTCAAGGGACACATGTTCCTGAGTTGAAAAGCGTATTGGAGATTCAAGGAAGGGTCTATTCTGTTTGTGGGGCTGAAGTTGTAGATCCTCTTGGAGAAGCGGTTGCAATGAGAAAACCCTAAGGTGTGTGCTCCTGATAGCGCGATGAGATCGGTCTGAGAAAGGCCTCGCCGGGAAAATTGAGAATTGAGCTGATCCAAATTGTCGGAAGGTTGAGGAAGACTGTGTTGAACACTTGCTATTGTGGAAATTCTCCCATCTCGCCTTCCCAGTTCTACTTCATAGAAAGGTCCTCCTGCCTGCATTATAATTATTATATCTAAGCTATGAAACAAAACAAATAAAGCATGGAGGCCGTGTAACTAAGACTAAGGAACCAGTTTTGGGCACCAAACAGTTCAGATTTAATATTTTTAATTTAAATATTAATAAAATAAGATGTCCAAATTTCCGATCTAAACGATCCGAAATGAACTCTTGATGCCTATCTAAAGGAGAGGCACCAACATTGGTTCCCAAAAAACTAACCCGCTCGCTTTTAACGTGTCTCTCTCTAATGCACCCTCTGGCCTATCCAACATAAGGATAATCTATTAACTTGTAAGTAAGTTGACAATGATTAATATTTTAATATCTTATTAGTATAAAATGATGCGGTTTTGAAAATTTTTGAGTTTTATTTATTTATTTATGATTCCGAGTATTTTTTTTCCTTTAAAGAATCGTAAATGACTGGACCATTATGGCCATAAGATATTAATATCTACTCGATTGACGTAGATTAACCTGATGATTAAAAGAAACAAAATAAAAAAAAATACATATGGGAGAATGATGCATACAAAGGTGTTTATGAGAGAGGCACAATAAGTAGAGGCCGCCAATACCCCTGTTGAAGCCGCAAAACCAATAGATTTAAATACTCCCTCACAATAAGAGCTCAACAACCAAAATTATGTGGTTTAAGAAAATGGTTAAAATTAGTTAAAAATAATAAGTGTATCTAAAATAAAAATTCTTTTTTTCCAAGTATGCCTTTTTTTTGGGGTCAACAAGTATGCCCTTACTTATAAAGGACAAACAAGAGAGAGAAATATCGGTTATTAACAACCTTTTGATAATGCAATATATGTAATCAATGAGAGGCAAAAATGGAAAAAAAAACACTCATTAAATGTTCAGATAAATCTTGTTGAGCTTATATAAAAAAGACATAGACAATTCAAATTTTGGACTCTTATAAAAAAATATAGAGGAAATACCTTATTGATAGAGTATTTCATTCTACTCAGCCTAGGACATTCACAGAATATAATATTTCAATTTTCTCAAATTAATTATTAGGACCTAGTATTTCATATATACAACCAATTCTCCGTCAAAATATTCAAACTTGTTGTCTATCATTGGACAGCTACCATTGGAGAGTAAGAGTATTATTCAAACGTGCATTTGACGGTAGGTTGACGTACATTATTGTCACATGAAAGGATAAATATTGGTCTTTTCTATATATATTTATGGATGGATGGATCCAGATGAAACAGGAGGCATTCTGACCTAATTAAAATGATCAAGGTATAACTAAAGTAGGGTTTAGTATAAAGAAGAGAGAGTACCAAGTTGATGACATCCCTGGTGGCGAGAGCAAGAATGTCGGCGCAAGATACTTTGTTACGGCACTGTGGGTCGCTATCAACGGCGGCCTTGGCTTTGATGACGTGTCGAATCCATCTCCGGCAAGCGACAGATCATCCGGATGATCCTTCTCTGCGTTCGCATTCGCCAGCAACACCGATGCATCACATCCCTGTTTGTTTGTATGTATATGTATATATATTCGTCAGTATATATATATATATATATATATAACTAATTAATTAAAAAATGGATATATATATATATATATATATATATATAACAGACCCGAACGAAGCAATCGTGGAAGAAGAGTCTGAGAGTGCCAGGAATGGTGACAAAGGTCTGTTGGAACTTGGTAGAAACAGCAGAACGAACATACGTCTCCAGATTAGGGCATGTTTGGCTGTAGAATCCCTTACTTAGCTGAGCTGAACAGATCCCACATGTGAACAGAACCAGGCAAGACAACACCACAATCGACCTCGCACCTTCCATTTTGCCGGCCTGCTGCTTAATTATTATTTAGTGTTTTGATGAATGATTTTGATGGTTCAGTAATATGTGTGTGTCCTCTATTTATAGTTCCTCAAGGTCGTCATATATGTCGCGACAAATGAATTCAAGATTCAAAGCTCAGCAAGCGGAGATGATTCAGGAAACTTCTCATTATTTTATATACATACATCCAAAGTCTCTGCTTTGCTTCAGTTCAGGGACAGTCTGGCTCTCTCGTGACTAGTTCATAACATGTTCAGGTTGCTAGAAGCCACCATCACGGAATTTGAATTTTTTTTTGTCCTTTGGTTTTAGTAAGAATATCCTAATTCCCTCGAATCAGAAGATAAATATCCAAGGGGAAGGCATATATATGTTTATTTCATGCATGACAACTAATGGAGTAAATTTTTTAACAGACGAGAGCAGCTCACCCCAATACTATCCATTTGGATTAGCTTAAAAATGCATTTTACGAGGAAAAATTGCACTCACATGTTTGTCCCATCATGAAATTAATTTTCCACTGTCAAACGATACCAAGATGGTCTAAAGGTTAATATTATCACCCATAGTTTGATCGAATTTTAATTTTAATTCATGTAGATTTATATATTAGGACTTAGTTTGAGTTTAAGTATAGAGACAAAAATTAAAACTCATTAAAGTATAGGGTTAGCTGTTAAATTAAGATTAAATCCTTATAAAATTATAGATATCAAAACTAGCGATTTAAAATTATACTGACCAAAACCAAAATTCCATCAAACAGTATAAATTTTAATAATCAACGATCCTATTAACCCGTAGTTTAATTTATACCTTGGGAAGTTGATAACATGGACACATTTTATCTACTTGCTTTTTTTTTTTTTTTTTTTTTTTTTTTTTTTTTTTTTTTGTGTGTGTGGTCAAATATCTACTTGCTTTCATTTAAAGAAATAGGGCAAGATTGGTTGCGTGAGGCATTTTGGTGCCATGAGAATATTAGTAATGTATGTGTTGGTGGCTGATCATTGGGCCGCCTTATTAGTTATTCCAATGGGCTAGTGGGACCTGCCTACATAGGATCATCACATGGATAGATCTCAAGAGAGTTTAATCATTCTCCTCACAATAATTATATTATATTTACGTTTTGTCATCTCCTATATTAAACTCTTGATCCTCGTCTTTTGAACCTTTTTTTTTTTTTTTTTTAAATCATAATTTCTTTTTGGGCAAGACTTGGTTTGATTTAACTTGGCTTCTTTGATGAAAGTTAACACTGCCCCGTCATTGCAGACGACATTTCCAAACTTACCATGAACTAGCTAGCTAATAAGTTTATTGTTTGAAATTTCATGTTTTCTGAATTTAACATTATTTTGATTTTTAATAATAATTCCAAAGTTAAAACTTATATGTGTTTAAATACTCCACTTTTTAAATGAAGATTATATATATATATATATATATAAATAGATTTAGCAACAGTCCCACATGTTAATTTTTATCGAAGTTATATGTAAAAAGAATAATTAATGATAATACAATTGTTGTGGTGTAGAACACAGATGTCTAGCCTGATGGGTTAGTACGTTGATATTGGATCAATAGGTTCGCCCTGAATGTCTATGAGATAAACACTCGGGAGAATGCGGGATCACTGTACACAAACGTGGTTTGCACCCTAGGGGTAGGGTGTGTGCACGGTGATGACCGTATGTAAATAGTGTAAAGTTAGAACGTGTGCACCTTAGGGTTTGACCTCCGTATTTATAGAGTATACCTTAGTTTGATGGGCCCATGTGATCTATGGCCCGAGTATCATAACTGTTATATCATATCTTAAGATCTTCCTTGATTCTGGGTAAGTTAGGATCCCCCTTCATTTGTAGATAGATCCCGATTATATTCCTTGTTGGGCCGTCTGGTTATTGGGCCTAACATAGGTCTATAATAGTTGCCCCCAGCCCTGTAGCTCAAGCTTTTGAGTTGCCGGGATGTATTTTGCCCCAAGATAAGCTAGTCAGGCAAGGTTGTTGTGAACTTTACTTTCTTGACTCTTTACCACTTATTGCCGAGCTTGGTTGCATTGATCCCGGCTGCCGATGCCATCCGCCCCAAAGGTCCGAGGTCATATCTCAATGATCCGGGGTAATGCCAAGGAGTTTTGCTCGACTTCGAGGTCGGGATCCTTTGTATTCGCCATTATTGCCAATTGGCACCTGGCTTCTCTAGATTTGTGAAGGGTTTCAACTGCCACGCCTAGCCGCCTGCGATTTCTGTGCGCATTTAATGCCCCATCGCGTTGCCTACGTCACCCCTACTTTTTGGGTGAATAGACTCTCTTACCCCTGACGTTTCAGCATCGTAACTTTTTATTATTCGTATTTCCCTCCATTCTTCACACTTTTTCTGTTCTTTGCACTCTCTTTCCCTCAGAAAACTCTCACATTTCTTGCAGTGATCATCTTTCTGCGATTCACAGATCTTGCCGCCTCATTCTTCTCTGACTCTCATTGACTCAGGTATATCTTCCACCTCCCTTCATTTCTCTGCCTTCATTTTAAGGTTCGCCGATTCTATGATTTTTTATTCTCATTTTTCATCCTTATATTGCACAGACGCTTGTTTTCTGGGTAGGTTTTGTTAAGAATCTCTAGGTAACCTTTAAGTTCAAGCTTCGTTCATATTCTTGTATATCCTTGTGTGTGGGGGCATCTATCGTGTAGTTTCGATTCGGTTCCCCCTCCTTATCGAGCCTTTTGTGCCTCTTTAGGTTTTAGTTTTTGGTGGTAATGGATAGGATTAACCATTTTCCCTCTTCGAGTCAGAACATAACCCCAGAAGAGGAAGAGTCAATACGTGCACTTTATCCCAGAACCAGTTTTTGGTTGTTTGGCTCTCCTCTTTCTGAAGAGCAAAGGTTAGCCATCTTGCTCCGCGGAGGGTCTGGTAGGAGGAGTGTTGGGGAACCTCGGCCTGTCATGGCTAGGCCCTAGTATGAGAGCTCAGTCCATCCTTTGCCTCACTTTGGGAACCGGGGTGGTCCCAATGCCATCTCGGTGCGGCCCATCAATTTTTATGAGGCTCCCCCTTGTGTAGGGTCGAAATCCCTTCCGAATGGATACCTTGGCCCTTGCTAGGACTGTATCGCCTTAAGCTCCCACTATATCGTGAACGACGGAGACTCCCTGGCCAACATCACTCTAGGCTTCTGTCATTATAGATCTTCCGACAACCCTACCCTAGCGATTAGGAATCAACGGCACCCTGGTCCAACCATTTTTTCTTCTCCACGCAGTAGCTTGTATACTTAGGTATACCTCTTACTTGCTGATTTTAGCCTTTTTTGTGTTTGTTATAGGTATAAATGGAATCATCCACTTCGCACCATAGTGCCCGTTCTGACGCTGGGGAGTCGGACTCTTTTAGTCCTCCACGATATTTGATTGACCAATACCCCTGGGTGACGCACGAGGTATTGAAGACCTATTCGCTGATGACCGCTGTCGACATAGGAAAATTGGGTTTGGAGGAATTAGACGGATGCTTCATGAGTCCTCCCGATGATAATGAGCTGATCTGCTCTACCTGGGCGGAAGGACGCACCAACTTCTTCTTCTTCTATAGGGACTACGTTTCCCGACTTGGTATTCGATTCCCGTTTACCGAGTTCCAAATTTCTGTTTTGAATTACCTCCATTTGGCCCCTCTCAACTTCACCATAACGGGTGGGCTTATCTGATAGCCTTCGAGCGCTTTTGCAGCTCCTTTCAAAGACCCATGCCTTGTACTACTACCTTTTTTTTTTTTTACTTCTTTTGTCCTTTTACTCCTTGCTTTGGTAAGGAATCAGCCAAGTTGAAAGGAATGACTTCCATTCGGGGCGTTCCCGATAAAAAACTTTTTACCGCCTTTTCTGAGTCTTTCAAACATTTCAAGAATAGCTTCTTTAAGGTGGTAGCCAAACCTGGGGAACAACCTTGGTTTCTTAAAGGGGCCGAGTCCATAAATGTGGAATGGAGGTTCCCTTTGTATTGGACTATTGACCATAATAAACTGACCTCTACTTCCCATCAAGTCGACTGACCTCTACTTCCCATCAAGTCGAGTCTGATGATCTCCTGGCCAAAGAGGTTATCTCTGTAGATCGGTTGTCGTCTTATGTCACCGTGCACGGCGTTAGAAGCGCGACCTTTTTTATTAACGGGGTCGGTGCTGGGTTGGGGTTGGCAGCTAGTATAATCTCTTTTGTTACTTGTCACAGACTCATATTTATGCTTTTGCCTATGCTATATCCAGTATGAATTCTATCTTCTGTTATTTGTTTTGTAGCTCAAAATATGAAGGAGTTGCCGCGTTACCTATCTTACGTGAACCCGGGCGCCGGTGCTCTGAGCCAAAAGGAAACTAGGAAATGTGCCGCCCCCGAGTCTGGAATAGGAAAGGCCAGAGCGGCCTCTAAAGCAGCAGCGGCCAAGAAAACAAAGTCCTCGGCCCAACAAGGAGTTTCTTCCTCTCCTTCGAAAGGGAAGGAGGTTTCCCCTTCGGATCCACTGGCTCCTCCTTCTCCCACCAAGATTCCTACTTGTCACGCATTGCAGGGAACACAAGATATTTTGTGCCCAAGACACTCTTAGAGAGGTTTCTAGAGAAATCATGATTGTTGTAGATTCTTGTACATAGATATATAAATGTATAGATAATTCTAGAACACTCAAGTAAAGTCTAAATATCTAGATATTTTGGGAGAAGGTTCTGGAGGACCAATCTCCACCGTCGGATGTATTGAATCATGACCGTTCATTGAGGAGGTGTTAGGCTATAAATAGGAGGTGTCTCCCTCATTTGTAACCGTCGGATGTATTGAATCATGACCGTTCATTGAGGAGGTGTTAGGCTATAAATAGGAGGTGCCTCCCTAATTTATAACCCATCGAAAGCAATACAAGTTCTTTACATTCCAGAGCTTCTCTCTCTAGAACTCTTATTCTCTCTCTAAAGTTCTCTTTGTCTTTGTGCTTTTTGCCTACTTGTGAGGGTTCGGCTTACTTAGCCAAGATCAAGGGAGTGATCAAGCTAAGGCTGGTACGGTTTTGGGTGGATTTTGTCTAAGACCGTGACAACGTGGTATCAGAGCTTTGGTTTGAAGCTTTGAGCATGGTTCGTGGGAGCCATTGTGTAGGCAAGGATGTCGGGCACTACTGAGGACATTGTGGTTGGAGAAGAGAGGGGTAGGGAGACTCAACCTCCTCACCAACCAAAGAAGGTTCGGGGCACAAGTAAGTCTCGCCAAGCCACGGATGTTGCCACCTTGACGGTAAAGGTGGAGGCTTTAGAGGAGGCCTTGCAAGAGGTGGTTTCTAGGGTGGACAAAGTAGAAGGAGACTTTGTGACTCTCGAGTCCCACACCCTAGAACAGTTAGACAACCTGAGGTCGGATCTTGATTCGCACCTCAATATCGAGGAGGAACGGGCCGAGTCCATGAGGAGACTCGAGGTAAAGGTGATGGATGCCATCACTGCCATGCAGGATCAACTTAACTCTCTTAAGGCTTCTTTGGAGAGTCAAGCTAGAACTCCGTTGGGAGCTGGAACTAGTGGAGCGAGGGAGGTGAGGCTGGACCTCCCTAAGCCAAAGGAATTCAAAGGTGTCCGTGATGCCAAAGAGGTCGAGAACTTCTTATGGCAAATGGAGCGATACGCTGAGAGCATGAACTTGGCCAATGACATGGACAAGGTACGCACTACTTCCTTATTCCTTACTGATAATGCTATGTTATGGTGGCGTAGGAAGCATGCAGATATGAAAAAAGAAAGAGCTGAAGAAGCAATTCTATCCCGAGAATGTGGTCTATGAGGCCCGGAAGAAGTTGAGGGAACTCAAACACAAGACCACGATTACCGACTATGTAAGGGATTTCACGACCCTCATATTGCAGATCCCCAACTTGACCGGTGAAGAAACATTGTTCTACTTCATAGACGGTCTTCAGAACTGGGCTAAACATGAGCTTTAGCGACATGGTGTGACGAATGTGGATGAAGCCATTGCCATTGCCGAAAGCCTTATCGAGTATCAAAGGGGAGAAAAAGGTGAGTCTTCCAAGCCTAAGTCTTCCAAACCTAATCAAGGAAAAGGTGGGGGAGACAAAGGCAAGGGGACCACCAAGGGAGGACCTAGCAAATCCTTCCACAAGAATCAATATAAGGAAAAGAAGAAGAACAAGAACTACACAATAAGCTACTTCGTGTGCAAAGAGCCACATCGCATGAGCAACTGTCCCAAGCTCGGTACCTTGTCAGCCATGGTTGAAGGGCAAGATGCACCTAGCGAGGAAGGGCCTAGTTCACAAATAGGGTCTCTCAGACTCTTGAACGCTTTGAAGGCTAAACCGATGCAACCTGCTCCAAGAAATAACGGACTGATGTACATGGAGGCCAAATTGAATAGGAAGCCTGTAAAGGTGATGGTGGATACCGGGGCGACCCATAATGTCATTACTCTAGAAGAGGCTAAGCGAGTTGGCCTCTCGATTACTCAACCACGAGGAGGATGGTTGAAGACTGTGAACACCCCTGCAAAACCCCTTAATGGCGTAGCAAGTGGAGTGGAGCTATGCCTTGGCACGTGGAAGGGGACCGTGGATCTATCAGTGGCCTCTATGGATGACTTCAAAGTGGTATTTGGGATGGAGTTTTTGCGCAAAGCAAAAGCATTCCTCATGCCATGTTATGACTCGGTGTGCATCATGGAAAAGGGGCTTGCTTGCACGGTACCTGCGACAAGCAATGATCGAGTTGCTCAGTTGTCAGCCATGTAGGTAGAAAAGGGAATTAAAAGAGGGAAAGTCACCTACTTTGCAGCTTAGAAGGAGGTAAACTCTAACGAAGAGGATAATGGAAGTCTTCCCCCTATCATTCAGAACATCCTGAAAGAGAACGAGGACATTATGCCGCCAGAATTTCCTAAGAGGTTGCCACCTAGACGGGAGGTGGATCATAAGATCGAGTTGGAACCGGGAGCACGTCCACCCGCCATGGCACCCTATCACATGGCACCGCCTGAGTTGGAAGAGCTAAGGAGATAATTGAAGGGGTTACTTGATGTTGGGCATATACGGCCTTCCAAAGCACCTTATGGGGCACCTGTCTTATTCCAACGCAAGCACGATGGATTGTTACGACTATGCATCGACTATCAAGCCCTTAATAAGGTAACTATTAAGAACAAGTATCCTATTCTCTTAATAGCTGACTTGTTTGACAGGTTGGGTAAGGCAAAGTACTTCTCCATGCTTGATTTGATGTCGGGGTACCATCAAATTTGCATTGCCGAAGGAGATGAACCCAAGACTGCTTGTGTGACAAGGTACGGGTCCTTCGAGTGGTTGGTGATGCCTTTCGGTCTAACCAACGCACCGACAACATTTTGCACATTGATGAATGAGATTTTTCATCCTTTCCTTGATCGGTTCGTGGTGGTCTACTTGGATGACATAGTCATTTACAGTGATATCTTGGAGACCCATGTAGAACACTTGCGGGTCGTGTTCCAGACCTTACACGAGAATGAGTTATATGTCAAAAAGGAGAAATGCTCTTTTGCCAAGGAGGAGGTACACTTCCTTGGACACATCATTCACCCGGGGACCCTTATGATGGATAAGGAGAAGATTCGTGCTATTGAGGAATAGGAACCACCCACCCGAGTATCTGAGTTGCGATCTTTTCTTGGGTTGGTAAATTACTACAGGCGGTTCATCAAGGGCTACTCTGCCAGGGCAGCCCCTTTGACAGACTTGCTAAAGAAGAACAAGCCATGGGAATGGACCAAGGAGTGCCATGATGCCTTTGAAGATTTGAAGGTAGCAGTAATGGAGGAACCTGTACTAGCTCTCCCGGATTTCTCTAAGACCTTTGAAGTTCACACATATGCTTCCAAATTTGCTATTGGAGGGGTACTAATGCAGGAGAGGCATCCAATAGCATTTGAGAGTCGCAAGCTCAATGATGCCGAGCGGCGTTATACAATCCAAGAGAAGGAGATGACAGCCATAGTGCATTACTTGCGAACTTGGAGGCATTATTTTTTGGGATCCAGGTTTGTGATCAAGACCGATAATGTGGCTACTCGCTATTTCCAAACTCAAAAGAAGTTAACGCCCAAGCAAGCCCATTGGCAAGACTTCCTAGTCGAGTTCGACTATGTGATGTAATACAAACTCGGCAGGCTAATGTAGTAGCGGATGCATTAAGCCGAAAAGCAGAGTTGGCGTCAATGAGTCAAGCCAAGGGCGACTTGATCACGAAAATCATTAAAGGTATTAACCATGATCCCGTTGCTCGACAACTAGTAGAGATGGCCAAGGAAGGCAAAACCAAGAGGTTTTGGTTAGAGGATGGCCTTCTCTATACTTTTGGGAGACGAGTCTTTGTTCCGAAATCATTTCCTACAATCCTTTATCAACAAACTGGGTCCTGTTATCTGTGACCACCTCGGCCGGGATCCCAAAATGAGATATAATACTATGACGAAAGAATCGTCGTATACGTGCAGAGGTGATTGTCGTTAAGGGCTCGACTTCTATCTACTTTGTGACGTAATCAACCGCAACCACGAGCCATCTAAATTGTTCGGGGGCTATCTTGAATGGTCCCAAGAGGTCCATCCCCCTATTTTAAAAGGGCCAAGGAGCCGAGATGCTCTTCAATTCCGATGGTGGAAGCTGAATGATCTTCGCGTGTTTTTGGCAACTATCGCATCTCTTCACAAGCTCCTTAGAATCCGTGACCATGTTCGGCTAATAATAGCCAGCTCGCAGAGTTTTCCTAGCTAAAGTTTTGCTCTCATGTTTTGGTCAATGACTCCCTCGTGTATCTCCGCCAAAATATACGCAGCTTCCGTTGAGTTTAAGCACCTCATCGTTGGAGAGTGTAATCCATTTCGATATAACTAATCATCCACCAAGGTGTACATGGCAGCCTCTCGGATCAACTTCTTTGCTTCGGTAGAATCAACGGGGATGATTCCTCTTTCGAGATAGTCTTCAATTGGTTTCCTCCAGTCTGTAGCTGCCGATATGGTCAAAACGCAGCTCGGTTCTGCTAGGTTCTGTTGAACCACGGTTCTGTGATTTCCTGGCCCTTTCGAACTAGCAAGCTTTGATAAGATATCAGCTTTAGTGTTCTCCCCTCGTGGGATGTGGGTGACTGTCACCTCTTCAAAGTCGGAGATCATATCCTTCGATTTGTTTAGGTATTTGGCCAACAAGGGACCCTTTGCTTGGTATGTCCCCTCAATCTACTCTACCACGAGCTGAGAGTCGGTTAAGACCTTAACTCTCTGGGCTCTATGCTCTTTTGCCTGTTGCAGCCCGGCCAACAATGCTTCATACTCTGCCTGGTTATTTGAGGTTGGGAAGTTGAGATGAAGTGAGTTTTCAATCGCTACCCCCTCTGGGTTTTCGATTATGATTCCGGCTCCACTTCCCTTTGCGTTTGACGAGCCGTTGACGTATACTTTCCACGTTTTGCCGCCGTCGGCCTCCTCGTTATAGGCCGAGGTTAGCTCCCTTACAAAATCCACCAGTGCTTGTGACTTAATCGCATGTTAGGCTTCGTATGTGATGTCGAACTTGGATAACTCTATCGCCCAACTGATCATCCTACCAGCCAGGTCCAGCTTGTGGAGCACCTGTCAGATTGGCTGACTGGTTCGAATGATGATCTAGTGTCCCTTGAAGTAAGGACGTAGTCTTCTTGCTGCCATGAGTAGGGCAAAAGCCACCTTCTCTAGTTTTTGATGCCTCAGCTCCGAGCTTTGCAATGCTTTGCTTACGAAATAGATCGGTACTTGGCCGTTTTCTGTCTCCCTGACCAAGACCGCACTTACCGCCTCTTCACCCACCGATAATTAGAGGAACAACACCCGCCGGGTTCTGGTTTGGACAAGACTGGTGAAGTTGCCAGACATTGCTTGATTTTTTCAAATGCCGACTCGCATTCTGAGTTCCAGCCCCCTGTGCTTCCTTTTTCAGCAGTTTAAAGAAGGAAGAGCATTCTCAGCCGATCTTGGTAAAAATCTAGTTAGCGCCGCCAATCTTCCCGTCAACTGCTGGACTTCTTTCTTATTTCGTAGGGCTTTCATGTCTAGGACCACTTTACATTTGTCCGGGTTCGCTTCAATTCCGCGGTTTGTTAGTAAAAAACCCAGGAATTTCCCGGCTAGGACTCCAAATGCATACTTAGCCGGGTTCAAGCGGATTCGGTAGGCCCTCAACTTGTCGAAGGTTTGTTTCAAGTCTCGGATATGGTCTTCCGGGTCCTTTGACTTGATGATCATGTCGTCTATATATACTTCCATATTCTGTCCGAGCTGGTCTTTGAAGACTTTGTTTATCATTTGCTGGTATGTGGCCCCAGCGTTCTTCAATTCGAAAGGCATCACATTGTAGCAATAGTTAGCCTTCTCGGTAATAAAGGTTGTCTTCTCTTGGTCCTCGAGGTGCATTTCAATTTGGTTGTAACCGCAATATGCATCCATAAAAGATAACAACTGGAAGTCGGCTGACTTATCAACTAGCTGGTCGATGTTGGGCATTGGGTATGAATCCTTCGGGCAGGCTTTATTCAAGTTGGTGTAGTCGGTATATACCCTCCATTTTCCGTTTGGTTTCATCACCATAACCACGTTGGATAACCACGTTGTGTATTGTATTTCACGGATAAATCTGGCGTCCAACAACTCTTTGATGTGTTTTTCAAGGGCTAGCTACTTGTCCGGTCCTTGTTTCCTACCATACTTACTGGCCGCCCTGACTGCCTACCTTCACCTGTGTTCTTACTTCGTTCGCCTTTTCAAATCCGTGGTGGGGATGATGGCCCGCTTCCCCCTCCAGGACTGTCTCGTAATAGCACTGCTGAGATTCCTTCTGGTCTCCGATGACCGTAACAACCTTATTCTTGTTGTTTACCATCTTCAACTTCTGATGCTTTGTGGAAACTAACATGTCCCAATTATAAATGGACGGTCTTCCTAGTATGACATTATACAGTGAAGGGAAGTCGGCCACTATGAACCTTACCTGTTCGGACTTGAAAGCTTCTTTCGTTCCTAACGTCAATCTGAGGTCAATATACCCCTTGGGAGGGGAGTGTTCTCCGTTGAACCCTATGAGGGTTGTTTTGCACAGTTTCAAATCTTCTCAATCCAGTTGCATCCTCTTAAAAGCATCCCAGCTAATGATGTCGGTCGAGCTCCCTGAATCCACAAAAATCCTTTTTACCCGGCAATTTACCAGAGTTCTCGTGACTACCAAACCATCTTGATGGCCTGGAACCACGTCCTTCTAATCTTCCATTGCAAAAAGTAATAGGGGAGGTGCCGACTTAGTGAGATCTTCTTCAAACTTTGGAGATCCCTGATAGATAGGACTTTTCTTAAGTATTTCCTACGCTAGCTCGCCGTGTCTCCGCCTCCTCCCATGGCTCCACTGATCACATTGCAATTGAACTCGGCTTTTGGAAATTCATCATCATCATCATTAGCTGGTTTTCACCGTTTATCTTCTTTCTTTTGGTCGGGGGCCGGGATTCTACTACAACCTCCTTGTTTGCATTTGTTATTTTTTCGCCCTTGAGTTTTTTATCACATATTGGCGCAACTTGCCATCTCTGAGAAATTTCTCGATGGCATCTCGGAGTTCATAACATTGATCTTTAGTGTGCCCCGGTCCATCATGAAATGCACAAAACTTAGACTGGTCTGTTGTAGCTCGGTTCCAGGGAGGGCGAGGTCTTTCGACTTTTTTCATCTTAGTCAACACTACTTCCTTCTAGATCTTAGAACATTCAACGTTCGAGAGGGTGTACATGTTGTACTTCGCTTTCCCTTCAAATCTTTCCCCGGCATCTCGTTATCTCGACTTCATTTGTGGGAGTCTTCTTTTCTACTGTCGGTCATCGTTTGCCATCTAGAGGAATTCCTCCTCTTTTCAACCCCGACAAAGATTGGCTATTTCCATCCGTTCTACTCGAATATTGCTTTGATCGGGTGTTGAACTCGGTGAGGGTGTAAACCCGGTTCTTAAAGATCGACTTCGCCAGCCGAGATGAGGGATCCAGGCCATCAATGAGATAATGCACATGTACACTCTCTGGATGCAAACATACTTGCAAAGCTACGTCCTTAAATCTGTCCAAATATTTTTGGAGGGTCTCCCCATGTTGTTGTTTAATTTTGCTGAGAGCAAATTGGGACTTCGGTTGTTTCTTACTAGTTGCAAAATTCAACTTGAACTTACGCCCAAGGTCTTCAAAATTCTGACGAATTGATTGGTAGTGTATGGAGCCATTTTTAGGCAGGTCCCATCAGCGTGGATGCAAAGAGCCGGGGAATGACCGGGCCCAAAATATTCCGAACGAACATAAGCAGCTCGAACGTATCAAGGTGACATCGCGGATCTTGTGTCCCATCATATTTTGGCTGGTCTGCCAAATCAAAATCCTTCGGATACAACGCGTTTGTGATTTCCTCAGAAAAGGGACTGCTATTATGTCCCGTTATATACTTCATTTTATACTCTCTGGGAGAGTTAGCCGACCAGGCTATCCTCTCAGTATCCCAGTCTTCATCGTTCGAGATGCTTTCCATGCGCAAATTTTTCAGGGCCGAGGTTGGGTTCTGGACCCCTGCTTGTCCTGAACTCGTCCCTTGAATAGTCGTGTCTGCATTACGCTATGTAGGCCTCGGTTCTTCACTGCGGGGGGGATTATTGACATCCTGTGTCGTCCTTTCCTTCCTCCCATGCGTGTCATCACGGCCTTCTCTTCGAACCAACATTTCAAACTGTTTGAAACGATCCTCCATCATCTGTTCTATCACTCTGAAATCCTCTTGGTGTTGGAGATTATTGCGTTTTTCCATATTCTCCATTCGCCTTAGCATCGAATCCATACTTCTTTGAAGGAGAAGAATGTCCGGACTCGGGATCGTGATCTCTTTTGAGAGATCATGTTGCTGGCCCTCTGGTGCCACCGCCTCCTGAGGATTAGCTGTGACTGGTGGGGAAGATGCCGTGTCTGATACGTCATTCCCCCTATCGTCAACGTCGTGTTCAAGGATGTCTCCAGGTTATGGTGGGTCTTAAGTTTTTTCTTGACTTGCCTCCGCCTGTGCTGGATTCGCAAGCTGAGGATTCCGACTGCTGCTTCTGGTGTGAGCCATCGTCGGTCATGGGGATCGAAGTTTAACATCCCCACGGTTGGCGCCAATGTTCTGGTGTAGAACGCAGATTTCTAGCCTGATGGGCTAGTACGTTGATATTGGATCAATGGGTTCGCCTTGAATGTCTATAAGATAAATACTCAGGAAAACGCGGGATCATTGTACACAAACGTGGCTTGCGCCTTAGGGGTGGGGTTTGTGTACAGTGATGACCGTATGTAAATAGTGTAAAATTAGAACGTGTGCACCTTAGGGTTTGACCTCTGTATTTATAGAGTATACCTTAGGCTGATGGGCCCCATGTGATCTATGGTCTGAGTATCATAACTTTTTTTTGGTTGCCCATCCGGTATCCAGAGCTTTGCCCTGACTAATCCGAATCCGACCGGGTCGCACACCTGGCTATGGTGGGTGAGTCTCCCGGTAGGGTTTTTCGCATTCACAAGGCTCGAACTCGAGACCTTGCTTAAGCGACACAAGTTGCTTACCACTTGTACCAACCCCCGTTGGTCCCGAGTAAGTTAGGATCCCCCTTCATTTGTAGATAGATCCCGATTATATTCCTTGTTGGGCGTCCTGTTATTGGGCCGACATAGATCCGTAACAACAATTAAATAGTGTCATTAGAAATTGAATAAGATAATAATACACACACATTTATATTTATATGCAAGGTGGCTTATTCATATAACACACATAGTTGAATTGGAAAAGGAAAAAAGATATTATGAATTAATACAAATTGAAGAAGGGAAAATTAAAATAAAGGACCTAAAGAAAATAATGTTTATTATAAAGAATCATAAAAATTGTAATCACCTAGAAGGACTAAACATTATAATATAAATTTAAAATTACTAAATTGCCTCTAATCAAATCTCCTATATTATCTCTTGTATACATAATTAAAAAAATAACTAAATTTAAACTAAAATTGCCATCATGATATGATCATTTTTTTTCCAATATATTGTTTAATTAACAACTGTTAAACTCATATTGTTTAATTTTTATTTTTCACCATTTATGTCATCAAGTTGCCTGATTTATATTATTAACGTTGATATCAATTAAACTCTTTTTATAAAAATAAAAACTAAACTTATTTCATATTTTTCAGGATATAGTAGGTTAATTATATTTTTTTAATTTTATTAACATTACATGAACTTCTTAACCCATATAAATTGCTTCTAAAACAAAAATAAATTATCCAAAATTTTCTCGTTTAACATATATGATAAATTATGAACGACCTTGATTTTTATTAAAAAATTATATAACTCCATTTTTAATTAAATTTTTTTGTTGATTTAATAAAATTATAATTTTTACAAATTGAAAAATGCGTAATTTTTTTTTCATAGATGTATATTCAATTTGTGAAAAATAAAAATTGAGAAAACTATTGTCTAATTTAATGAAACTTAGAATTTTTTATTAATTTTAAAATTAGGATGGGGAAGATAATATAAGAGGGAATGCAAAAGATTTTGTTAGGGACATTTTAGTAATCTTAATTTTATATTTTTATATTTGATTTTTCTAAATAATTACAATTTTTATTATTCCTCTCTATAAATATCTTTACCTCTAGTCCCTTCATTTTAATTTTCACATTGAAGGAATAATATTAATACATTTGCAAAGTGCGCATGCACGTCGTAGTTGAGTTGACATTCTCATTAATCATTCTCATATGATGGCGTATAACATTCCTTATTAGTTCTTACTACTTTAAATATTAGATCTAGTTCGTTAATATTGTTACCATGTAAGAGGTCAATGTGTGTGACCGGCCAATCAAAATATGAATTGTTAAACTAAAAAAAGTTTGTTTTTTGGGAATTTGCCAACTCAAAGGCATGTGAGGTGAGGTTGTGAACATGTAACAATTAATAGTGGGTGGGATAATCTATTTCAGAAGACTTCTGAATTTTGTATAAAACATGATATAGATATCCCCGATATGGAAAGTACAATTACATTATAAGGGAGAACAAAACGTAGAGATCCAATTACTCATCTGTATCACTTTAAGGTTGACATATTTTATACAGTGATAAATACTCAACTTCAAGAGTTGAATAATCATTTTAGTGAAGTTAGTTTAAATTTGCTGGAATGCATGACATGTTTAAATCCGTGCAACTCTTTCTCGGCATTTGACAAGAATAAGTTGTGTGAATTTGCTGGCTTTTATCCTTCAGATTTTGATTTGAATGATTTTGTCATGCTTGAATATCATCGACACGTATATTGTTGACGTGCAAAGTGATTCTGATTTTTTGAATTTGCAAGGAATAGCTAATCTTGCCAAGAGGATGGTTAAAAAGAAAAAACATATTGTGTATCTTTTGCTTTATTTACTTGTAAAGTTAGCATTAACTTTGCTTGTAGCAACTACATCTGTGAAAAGAGCATTTTCAGCGATGAAATACATCAAGACTGCACTTCGTAATCAGATGGAGGATGAATGGTTGAATGATTGTTTAATGCCTTATATTGAAAAAGACATATTTGATAGCATTGACAATAAGGCAATTATGATGGAATTTCAAAAAATAAGGCCTAAAAGGATGACATTGTAATTATTTTTATTGTAATATACTTTTGGTTTTAAAATATATATATGTACATACTTGGACTTATTGAGTGCCCACCCTTTATTAATTTCCTCGATCCGCCACTGGTCCCACACGCTAATTTTTATCGAAGTTATATGTAAAAAAGAATAATGATAATTGAATAAGATAATAATACACACACATTTATATTCATATGCAAGGTGGCTTATTCATAACACACACACACACAGTTGAACTATGGAAAAGGAAAAAATAAATTATATATGTTAAATTCATTCTAATTGGATAACAAGTTGATATGTTGTTGATTCAGCCAGCATCGGTAGTATATTAATTTTCATATAAATTATGTGAAAAAAACATGATGATATGATAGTGATAATATGATATTATGAATTAATACAAATTGAAGAATAATATTAATACATTTGCAAAGTGCGCATGCACGTCGTAGTTGAGTTGACATTCTCGTTAATCATTCTCATTTGATGGCGTATAATTAACATTCCTTATTGCTACTTTTAAAATATTAGATCTAGTACGTTAATATCGTTACCATGTAGGAGGCCAATGTGTGTGGCCGGCCAATCAAAATATGAATTGTTGAACTGAAAAAAAGTTTTTTTTTTTAATATTTAATATTGTTACTATGTAAGAGGTCAATGTGTGTGACCGGCCAATCAAAATATGAATTGTTAAACTAAAAAAAAAAAAAAAGAGGATTTTTTTGGGGAATTTGCCAACTCAAAGGCATGTGAGGTTGTGAACAGGTAACAATTAATAACATTAACTATTTTCCCTTATTCTTTCTGCTCCTCCATAATTCTTCTTCTCTCTTTTTTTCCAGAAGGAAAATTTATTAGTCCATCCCATTTTATATATAAAAACTAGTTGGATGGTTAATGAATGGATTTAAATCTTCTTCTTTTTTGGTATGAGCATAGATTTAAATCTTAAATATAAAATATCAATTCATTTTATCTCCCACATTTATTAATTTGGTTTGATATATCAACATGGCTAATTAGCGCACTCAAGTGATTACCTTCAACCCTCTTTCTCTCTCAGTGACACTTAAACGCAAACACAAACAAAAGAGGCTCAACGTGGTGACTAAGATTGTCAAACTCACGAGTTTTAAATAAAGTCAAACAAAGACATAAATTCGTATTGAACTCGAATCATAAACTTATAAGAGTTTACTTTTATTATTAAATAAATATTACTAGTGTATAATTAAATAACTAAAATATAAAAATGACAACAATTTGATTTAAATATATTTTAATCCAAATAATTGAAATTAAATCTATCAACATTCATCATTTATTATATTTAACAAAGAAATTTCTATAAAATTTATATATAAAGCCGCCAAGCATGATCAAATCAAAAAAGTTAACATGACTTTAAGAGAAAGTTAATACTATTTTATAAGCAAAAAACGTAAAAATAATAGACTCGTAGAGTCAAGTCGCAAATTTGACAAAAATGGGTGTGACTTATGGTTATTGGAAGGAGGAAATTGGCATGGTAAAATTATGGCTTTTGTTTTTTATTGCCAGAGGAAAATTATAGCTTAAACTAGAGACTAATGAACATATATTATATTCATCAGTCACTTTCCTCTTAATTTCTTGTAATTAAGCGACTTTAAGAGAATTAAGAGGGAAAGTGACATTTATGTTTTTTTTAAAAAAATAAAATAAAAATTGAGGGGACCAATTCTTATCCGCTTGAAATTCGGGTCTTGCATGTAGAGAACAAATGTCAGAACTTGAATAGTGTACCAACAATTAAGTGTGAATTAATAGTGGTATTCAATATTATTTTTGTAAGTAGATTATCAATAGATAAAACACTAATAAAAAAACCAATGGCTGTGGCGTGCGACCAGCCGGTATAATTTTTTTAAAATGTTTTGGAATAATGATAAGAGGTGCACCATTTTTTATGAGCAATTCAATAATAATCGGTGACAACCAAAGTGAACAATGATTATTCGGTCTCCAGCATATTATATATATATATAATATTTATTTTCTTAAATAAGTAATTATAATAATATAATAAATATATCATATTTCCTGAAATGTGATTGATTTTGGATGATATTAATGGTTCAAATTATTTGGTAAACTGGATTTGAAGACTGCAAGTGTCAGGTGTTTTGTTTATTTAGGAACTTTCAATGTTACTTGAGTTTTCCATAGAGTTGGCTTAAGCTATTTCGGTTCTTTTCTGTATAAGCATGATGCTTTTCAGCCCGTCATTTACCTTTGCAATTTGATATCACATGGCTATATGCACTTTAGTTGAAAATCAGTTGTACTATCTCCTCTTTAGTGGAAATTCAGTTGTACTAACTTGCAGCTTAAAGTGAGTTTATTTTATATTGATATGCTAGGTAGCTGTCCTGTCTTGTATTGTCAAGGTAAATTCTTCTAATGCTGAATGAGGTGGAATCTTTATTGTAAGCTTGATTTGTTCCTGGTTAATTCCTTGTCTGGCAATTTAGTCCCTTTTTTGGCTTAATTTCATAATTGTCCCAGCCGCGTCATCATCGACGGAGAAGAACAGGGAAAAGGATGGGGAAGTTGATTTATATGCTCAGCTTGTCAGGTTGGGAGATTCTGAAGAATGTTCAGTCACTGATTTTACAAACGATTGATATTTGATGAAGGTGGTGATGGTATTGAAATGACGCGGGTTTTTGAAGGTGTAAGTCGACCGAATCACCAAAGTCCTGCTCTTTTGGGTACCAACTGCGAAGTGATTGGTTCCTGCATTTATGCGATGGGTGGGATCAGTATCAAGTCTGGCCATCCGTATTGTGTCAACAATGAGGGTTCCAATATGTAGACACCCGTAATCCAAAAGATTGTTGGAGGACTTGCTGTACTTTACCGTTCATAATCAGTCGTTGTTGATCTTCTGTGGTCGACGATTGTTGGTTGTAAACGCTGTAATGGCTGTCCTCCTCTGGATGATACTTGGGGTTATGCTGTCAATGTTATATGACAGCAAACAAGTAAGAAAGCACTTGGTATCAACTAGATTGCAAGAATAACACTTGGGATTCTTTGCATTTATGATATGTATTGCGTGCATTTGACTTCATATGATATTCGCAACAAAAAGGAACTTTGTGGTTGACTCCCATTTCCATTTAATTTGGTTTCCTCGCCAACTTTTTGTCCAACTCATTGTCCTTTAATTTCAAGAGAATAGGTTCTGCATCATGTGGCATATACGAAGAGATGATAGGATGAGGAGGTCACTGTATTTTAGTCTCTAAAATTACAGAACCCAGATATCATATCTTATTTCTTAACCAATTTCTTCAGACAAAAGATCGTGACGAAGAGATGAGCTCATTACAAAATACACCATAAAAATCGATCAAAGCCAAAAAAGGGGGAAAAATAGATACCAGCACGATGACACATTGTCTTTTTAGTTGACTCTGCTGCAATCAACCCTAATTCCCCCCTGGTTTCTAGTTTTAACACCAACCCTTCCCAACTTGGTAATAGCAGAAATGAAAGCAGTGTTAAAAGCAGCTTCACTAGAAGCAAACAGGTTCACAGTAGCCCTAGACCTCTGATCAGTGAAAAGCACTTGATCAGAAGACAACAAACCCATGCCATTCTGAAGATTCTTGAAGTACTGATTATCAAACTTCCGAGGAGTTACAGGGTCCATGTTAATGGCGATGGTGGGGTCCAACTTCGACGGACACATTTTCCTGAGTTGAAAAGCGTATTGGAGATTCAAGGAAGGGTCTATTCTGTTTGTGGGGCTGAAGTTGTAGATCCTCTTGGAGAAGCGGTTGCAATGAGAAAACCCTAACGTGTGTGCTCCTGATAGCGCGATGAGATCGGTCTGAGAAAGGCCTCGCCGGGAAAACTAAGAATTGAGCTGATCCAAATTGTCGAAAGGTTGAGGAAGACTGTGTTGAACACTTGCTATTGTGGAAATTCTGCCATCTCGCCTTCCTAGTTCTACTTCATAGAAAGGTCCTCCTGCCTGCATTATAATATATCATTTCTATTAAGCTATAAAACAAAACAACTAAAGCATGGAGGCCGTGCAACAAAAACTAAGGAACTAGGTTGAGGCCCGAGAGCTTATCTCATTTGAACAATTCAGATTTAATATTTTTCATTTAAATATTAATGGAATAAGATGTCCAGATTAGATATAAACCGTCCAAATGAGATGAGTTATTCATACCTATCCAAAGGAGGGGCACCAAATTAAACTAATTCCCAAAAACTACTTCGCTGTTGAAAGGGTTATAGGTGCTTTTAATGCGTCTCTCTCTAATGCTCTTTGAAATGTTTCAACTTTCTAATTTTTTTTTCTTATTTTTTTAATTATTAGATTATTCATAAAATGAGTGACATTTTTATATCTTATTAGTATAAAATGATGCAATTTTGAATTTTTTTAAGTTTTTACGATTTAGAGAATTTTTTTTCTTTAAATAATCTTAAGTGACTGGACCATTATGGCCATAAGAAATTCATATATCACTCGAATCATGTAGAAAATCTAATGATTAAAAGAAACAAAATATTAAAAAAAAAAAAAAACATATGTGAGGTTGATGCATTACTCCCTCGTAATATTTATGAGAGTTAAATAACTAAATTACGCAATTTAAAAAAGCAGTTAAAATTAGTCAAAAACAATGAGTATATCTAAAATAAACTTTTTTTTTTAAGTATACCCTTATTTATAAAGGGAGAGTAAGAGAGATAAATATAGTGAATATAAATAAAATAGAAAAAAAAACTAGACAACTCTTATCGTACTCTAATAAAAAGGACTAAGAGAATTTAAATTTTAAACTCTTATAAAAATGAGTGGTGGGATTACCTGATTGATAGAGTATTTCATTCTACTCAACTTTAGGACATTGACGGAATATAATATTTCAATTTATTACTCAACTTAATTAGGACCTAGTATTTTATATATACTACAAATTCTCCGTCAAAATATTCAAACTTATTGTCTATCATTGGACAGATACCATAGGAGAGCAAATTGGTATTAATACATAGTAAACGTGCATTTGCCAGGTAAATTGACGTGGATTATTGGCACATGAAAGGATAAACATTGGTCAAATTTATTTTTGGGTAATAATGTATGGATGGATCAATGTATAGCTAAAGTAGGGGTAAATATAAAGAAGAGAGCGTACCAAGTTGATGACATCCCTGGTGGCGAGAGCAAGAATGTCGGCGCAAGAGACTTTGTTACGGCACTGTGGGTCCCTGTCAACGGCGGCCTTGGCTTTGACGACTGTGTCGAAGCCATCTCCGGCAAGCGACACATCATCCGGATGATCCTTCTCTGCGTTCGCATTCGCCAGCAACACCGATGCATCACATCCCTGTTTGTTTGTATGTGTATGTGTATATATTCGTCACTCGTCAGTATATATGTATGTATGTATGTATGTATAACTAATTAATTAAAAATTGATATACAGATATATAAAACAGACCCGAACGAAGCAATCGTGGAAGAAGAGTCTGAGCGTGCCAGGAACAGTGACAAAGGTCTGTTGGAACTTGGTAGAAACAGCAGAGCGAACATACGTCTCCAGATTAGGGCATGTTTGTCTGTAGAATCCCTTACTTAGCTGAGCTGAACAGACCCACATGTGAACAGAACCAGACAAGACAACACTACAATCGACCTCGCAGCTTCCATTATGCCTGCTGCTTAATTTTGATTTAGCGTACGTTCTGATGGATGATTTTGATGCTTCAGTAATAAGCGTGTGTCCTCTATTTATAGTTCCTCAAGGTCGTCATACATGTCGTGACAAATCAATTCAAGATTCAAAGCTCAACTGCAGGCGGAGATGATTCAGGAACTTTTCATTATACACACACACACACACACACACACAAAGTCTCTGCTTTGCTTCAGTTCAGGGACAGTCCATGACCAGGTTGGTAGAAGCCACTTAACGGAATTTTAATCTTTTTTGTCCTTTGGTTTTAGTAAGATATCCTAATTCCCTCGAATCAGAAGATAAATATCCAAGGGGAAAGGTATATATGTTTATTTCATGCATGACAACTAAAGGAGTAAATTTTTTAACAGATGAGAGCAGCTCACACCAATACTAATCCGTTTGGATGAGCTTAAAAGTGCATTTTACGAGGGTAAAATTGCAATCACATAATTTCTCTGGTACATCATGAAATTAATTTTTCACAACCAATATATTCAAACTGATACCAAGATAGTTTAAAGGTTAATATCACCTAGTTTTTATAGTTTGATCGAATTTCACTTTTAATTCATATTGTTTTATATATAAGGACTTGATTTGAATTTGAGTATAGATACAATAATTTAAACTCGTTAAAGTATATGATTATCTGTTAAATTTAAACCAAAACCTTATAAAATTATAGAGATCAAAATTTAGCGATTTAAAATTATACGAACTAAAACCAAATTTCACCAAACGGTATAAATTTTAATAATCAGTGATCATATTAACCCCGTAGTTTAATTTATACTTTGGGAAATTGATGACATGGACACATTCTCTCTACTTGCTTTTTGTTAAAGAAATGAGGCAAGATTAGTTGCGTGAGGCATTTTGGTGCCTTGAGAATATTTTTTTTATAATAAAATTTTAGGAAAGAGGTTGGACTCACCCACAGTCTAAAAACAAGGCACTTAAAGCTCAATCCACAGGATATACTAGGTTAGAGTGCCTCGAGAATATTAGTATTGTATGTGTTTGTGGCTGATCATTGGGCCGCCTTATTAGTTATTCAAATGGGCTAGTGGGACCTACCAGTATGGGATCATCACATGGATATCTCAAGAGAGTTTGATCATTGGGAGAATCCATCTGGAGGCCCATATTAACAAAATAAACCTAAAAAAGGCCCAAGGAATCTGCAAATACAAGAAAAGGCCCCAGGGCCCTTATAGGTATTAACTTACAATGTAAATTCACATTCATGCCCTCAGTAAAAGTTTGAAGTTCGACGACAAATGAAAATCATTCCCCGTATTCCTCTCTCATCCCTAATCCCTAAATCATTCCAAATCGCCATCTCCCTCGCGCCCATTCTCAGCATTCTCTGATTTCCTTCTGAACCTAAGCCCTTCGTAGTTCCCTTCGCTTTTTCGCCCAAGTCCGGTTTGCCGATCCCTTCGCTGGTGCCGTTTGATCTGTGCGTGTGTGCTCGGCTCTGTTTGCCTTCAATCTGTTCGTACGTGCTTGGCTGAGTTGGCTCCGTCGACCGTCACAGGACGCAGGTACAAATACGACTACGAACCTCTGTGGGCTGTGGCTTTTTCTCTGTGCGACTTGCATTTGCAGTTTTGCTTTGTGTTTTGCATCTCGCAACCGTCCAATGTCCATTTATTTTCTCTATGTGTGACGTGTGTGTGGCTGCGTTGCTTGCGATGCGTCTTGGTCCCGTGTTTTTTGTTTTGGTTTTTTTTGGCCGTAATATGCTAACGGGAAAGAATATGCTAGTGCAATAATGCTAGACTGCTAGTGCTATCCTCACTTTCTTTTCTTATTTTTTTTGGTTATTCGTCAAAAAACGCTCACTTTCCACTTGCCTTCATGTCCATGGCTTTATATAGAATCAATCATATATATCACTCAGTCAACATTCTTCAATAATTGATGATATGTGACAATCTGTGACTGAGGTGTTGGATTTTCTGCTCTGGAAATATCATAGGGATCTACCACTTGGATACTTTTCTGGTTTTCCTTGTAACCTTATTCATTGAATATTAATCTTGCCTTGATCCATGGTGGAAGAATTGGGTTGGTTTTGAAACATTTGATCCACTTTAGACTGTCAACAACGTTTTGTTTTCCTTGGGTGGCTGGAAGATTGAATTTTTTCTGATTGGTTTTGGCTGATAGATAGTTGAATTAATTGTAAATTTGTATAATTGTGTCTAGCTTATCGAAAGCTATGTAAAGATATACATGGTTGGTAATTTGCATCATTGAGGGCCAACGACCATCATATAGCTCACGATTTTGTTATTGTGATATCAACTTGCTATTGTCATTATAATATTTTCTCGAAATCTTGGACTTGTTGGATAATTGCAATATGGAATTGTTTGGAAGTTGCATGTACGAATGGATTTCATATCGCTTATAGGTTGGGAGTTGTTATGCGAAATTTGAGTTGTCTTTGTTGAATGTAATTTTGAAAGAAATTGGTAAGTGTTGCTTCTTGAAACCTTAAACTTTTGTTGAGATTTGTGTGCAATAGTCATTGCGCCATTATGTGTGGAAATTATTGCATTTAGATTGCTATCATTTTAAAAAGCCTATGTTGTCATATCTGAATTGACAGTTGAAAGAGTGATGGTGAGGCATTGTGAGACTTAAAAGTTGACTAGATATTGTTTAGAGGAATTTGGCAACTGGTTTGAGTGATTTTTCTCTGAAATTCCTCCGATGTTTTGATCATAAAATTGCTGATATATTTGCTGATTTGCTATTCCTTACATATGACAATTTTGGTCCTTGGTTTTGCTGAGATTTTCATTGAGCGTTGATCCATTTGATTTTGGGGTCTCATTTGCTCTTTTGGATCAGATTTTGTGATCTAAATCTAATTCAAACTTGCTGGAATTTATGCCTCTTGAATTGGCTGGAAGTTTCTCACTACTACACTTTAATTCTTAATCAAGTGTCTTCACTGAACTTGTTGTTTTCTTTGACACTGCAGTTGAAGTTCTCACTTCGAGTGTTGATATCCTTGCATTCTTATGCTGAGTGTTTGAGTTTCAAGTTGTAAACTTAACTGAATTATTTGTAGAAGTCACTGCTACAGGTCCAAATTTGTTGCTGAAAAAGGGGGGAAAGAACCTACTCTAGTTATTAGAAGTTCATTAGCTGAAACACTCATTGCTTGAATTGAGTTGCATCATTATGAGCTTATCATTGTTTAATTACTTAAGATGTATGTGAATTATTCTACTGCTTCACATGTGTCATTGTTATACTTGATTACAAGTTGAATGTATGTGTGTTTTGAGCCTCTTTCATTAAATTGCTGTAGAAAATTTGTTTATAAACGATTAGAATTCAATGTTGTGTTAAACTCAAGAATTACTTACTCTTAGATAAGGCTACAGTTGCATTGATTTTCCTGTTTACATTCACTACATTAGTGCATTTTGTTTATTAAGATTGTATTTTCCGAGTAATATGTGGCCTTGTGAGTTTCTTCGCATTTTTGAACCTCGTACATATATAGATGTAATATAGAGGTAAGTTTTGGAGCATTTTCTGAATAAAGGATACTTGATGTAATATTTCCATGCATTGCTTTGGTTTGATGACTCTTTTATATTGTTTTTAGAGTGTTTTACATGTTCTTGTATGGTCCCCAGCCTCAAATGTTTGTGCATTTACTTGGAAATTGATGAATTCTTCCATTTGAACTGAATTGGTACAGCTGGAATTTGGGTGGAATTTTTAAAGTTTCCTTAAAACATGTCTCTTGAAAGTTATCATCACTTTTAAGAAAAACTAAAATTTTGGTGATATTGTAAATGTATGAATTCGAAATGTTGAGCTACAAAAGTTTGTCTTTTAGCTTTAAGGAGTAAATTTTCTTCTAAATTAGATTTTGATACATATGGCTCATTATTTGTGTGTAGAAATGATCACCATGCCTTTGAATTTATCAAAAGTTGCTCTTGTTACCATAAAAGCTTTAGTTCTTCTTCAAGCATAAAGATATCTCTAATTGAGTTGTTTGAACACTCTAGTTGTTATATTAATTGATTGTATTTTATTTTTTATTTTTTTTAAAAAAATCATTCTTCATTCTTTACCTTGAAAGCTTGGGATTTACTATCGCGCATATCGGTTTATTGAAGTTTCTAAATGTGTTGCGCTTTAACATCCTTCAATTTTCATATTGCAAGGTCTGAAATCAACGCTTTAACAACAATGAAAGAATCTCAAAGGGACCCGAGGTTCTCGAGGCTATAACTTGTTGACAAGAATTCTTCAAGGAACATGTACAAAAACAAAAGGCGAAGGGCAAGGGCAAGGGGAAGAAAGCTATAGGAGCTGACCAAAGAACCCATTATGACTTAAGCGTACAAATGATTGTATGAGGACTACCAAAAGCGGAAGATGAGCCGTTATGAAGCAATCATATAATTTAGATAGGCTGACTTGTTGTTAAGTGTATATAAATCTCAATGATTGTATGACAGATTTTATTAAGGCAATTGTTCCGAACTCTTGAGTTCATATTTAGGTGAAAGTTTTGTAAATTTGATGATGTAGGTGACATGACATTTTAATATGAATGATAATGGCAATTGTTTCTTGCATCTCTGTCATTGTTAGTAGTATGTGCAGAAGGTGGAAAATGAGATATAATAAGGTACCCATATAAACAACATCATGACTCACTAACAACTATATCAGCCCCCACTAACAACCAGATCAGCCCCCAATAACAACTACATCAGCAAAAATCTAACAACCATATCAGTAAATTTAGACAACTACATCAGCAAAAAAATGACAACTACATCAGCAAAAAAATGACAACAACATCAGCCCCCAATAACAACAACATCAGCCCCCACTAACAACCACATCAAGAAACAACTAACAACCACATCAAGAAACAACTAACAACAACATCAGCCCCACTAACAACTAGATCAGCCCCCAATAACAACTACATCAAAGAAAATCTAACAACCATATCAAGAAATTCGACAACTACATCAAAAAAAAAATGACAACTACATCAGCAAAAATGACAACTACATCAACAAACAACTAACAACAACATTAGCCCCCACTAACAACAACATCACCCATCAAAATTTCACTAACAACAACATCAACCCTCACTAACAACCACATCAGAATAACAACGAATTAAAATTTCCCCACTAACAACCACATCACTCTCACTAACAACCACATCAGCCCCAATAACAACGAATTCAGCCCCACTAACAACCACATCACTCACTAACAACCATATCAAAAAAAATCGACAACTACATCAAAAAAAATAACAATCACATCAGCCCCCACTAACAACCATATCAATAAAATCTGACAACTACATCAGTAAAAAAATAACAACCATATCAACCCCCATTGATGCCTCTTGTTCTTACCATTCCACCAACATAATCACTTTCTTGTCCTCTCCCATGTACAAAGTTACCCCTTACATGGAAGAAACATAATAGGTTCTTCCTTGAAGTACTAGCCATCTTTAACTATGATCTGCAACATAAAATTAGTATTAACAACTTTAACAGTCATATTAACAACTAAAACTGAAGGTATTAACAACTATAACTGTAGGTATTAACAACTATCCCATATCAGCGTTTTCATATTCAATCATTCCCACTAACAAACAAACCTCCATCTGTTTCCATGCCCAAAAAACAGAGCAACCTACCCTACAGCGTTTTCACTTTCATCTCGTATTAACAACTTTAATGTACCATATTAACAACTAAAACCGAAGGTATTAACAACTAAAACTCGTAGGTATTAACAACTATGAAATTTCAGCATTTTTTCAGCCTTCATTCCTTGATCACTTTCACCATTCCCACTCAAATACAGACATTTCCATATGTTTCCAGGTCCCAAAACAGAGCAAGATTTTACTAACCCAACCCTACAATGATTAAAAAGGAAGTAGCATTGTGATTATGATATCTTAATCAAAATCTTAGCATTTCTTACCTATCTCCTACCTGATAATAATATAAATGAGGTGAACCTCCAACCTTTCAGTCACCCCACCTTCTGACTGAAAAAAAATGATGAGGAACAACAAATACAAATTGCTGAGTTCAGACCCCTTTAACGTAATGGATGATCGAGTACACCGTAAGGATAAACGAGGGAAGAGGGAAGAGAAGGATAAATGATCAAGGAGGTGACGAAAATGTCAGAGACACCCACGTTCAGTTTCAGCCTTTCTCCATTCTATCATGTCTCATTTTAGCGGCAAAACAGGTGACTTGTTCTTTTTTACTCCAAGGGGCATGAATGTAGTTTTGCATTGTAAGTTAATACCTATAAGGGCCCGGGGCCTTTTCTTGTATTTGCAGATTCCTTGGGCCTTTTTTAGGTTTATTTTGTTAATATGGGCCTTCGAGATGGATTCTCCCTTGATCATTCTCTTCACAATAATTATATTATATTTACATTTTGTCATCTCCTATATTAAAATTGGTTAAGAAATAATTTGACCAACCAACTATTATTTCGAAGTGTCCAACACAAATAACTTTTAAGTATACTAAAAATACAAAAAACTTTTAAAAATGTGCGATCGGCACAAAAAATAGAGTAAATTTTTTTTGTCTTTGGACGCTCTGGAGTAAAAAAAATTTTCTCAAAGTGCTCTCGTAGTAATTTTTTTTGGGTACTAATTGCACATTTAAAAAAAAATCATTCTTTTTAGTCCACTTAAAAGTTATTTGTATTGGGCGCTCTTGAGGTAATAGTTCGTTGGACAAATTGTTCTTTAACCCTAAAAATCTTCATCCTCGTCTATCGAACCTTTAAAAAAAAAAAAAAAAAAAAAAGTCATAATTTCTTTTTGGGTCAGACTTGGTTTGATTTAACTCGGCTTCTTCGATGAAAGTTAACACTTCCCCATCATTGCAGACGACAATCTTACCATTAACTAGCTAGCTAATAAGTTTATTGTTTGAAATTTTATGTTTTCTGAATTTGACATTATTATAATTTTTAATAATGGTAGTAGTAATAATAATAATTCCAAGTTTTAAACTTATATATGTTTAAATACTCCACTTCTTAAATGACGATTATATATATATATATATATATATATATATATATAATCAGCAACAGTCCCACACGTTAATTTTTATCAAAGTTATATGTTAAAAAATAATGATAATACACTTATGGGTAAAGGATTTCTCCAATCACTGGAGAAAGAGTTATCTCCAGTGACCCCAAAACTACGTCGTTTTGAATTAATGAAGGGTGTTTCTGTAATTTTGTTTATTTTTTAATCATATAAATTTTATCGAAACACCCTTCATTAATTCACCTAAAATTACTAACACACCCTTCATCAATTCAAAACGACGTAGTTTTGAAATTACCGGAGATAACTCTATCTCCTGATCGGAGAAATACTTTTCCTTACACTTAAATAGTGTTTTTAGAAATTGAATAAGATAATAATACACACACATTTATATTTATATGCAATGTGGCTTATTCATATATATAACACACACACAGTTGAACTGGAAAAGGAAAATAAATAAATTATATATGTTAAAGTCATTTTAATTGGATAACAAGTTGATATGTTGTTAACTCAGCCAGCATCGGTAGTACATTAATTTCATATAAATTATGTGAAAAAAAAAATGATGATATGATAATACAAATTGAAGAAATAATATTAATACATTTGCAAAGTGCGCATGCACGTTGTAGTTGAGTTGACATTCTCGTTAATCAATATTCTCACTTGATGACGTATAACATTCCTTATTAGTTCGTTAATATTGTTACTATGTAAGAGGTCAGTGTGTGTGACCGGCCAATCAAAATATGAATTGTTAAAATATATATTTTTTTTTTGGGGAATTTGCCAACTCAAAGGCATGTGAGGTTGTGAACAGGTAACAATTAATAACATCAACTATTTTTCCTTATTCTTTCCGCCCTTCTATAATTCTTTTCTTTTTTTTTTTTTTTTTTTTTTTTTTGCCAGAAGGAAAATTAATCAGTTCATCCAATCTTAAATATAAAAATTAGTTGAATGGTTAATGAATGGATTTATATATATATATATATTGGGTATGAGCTGAGAATGGATTTAAATCTTAACTTAAATGTAAAATATCAATTCATTTTATCTCCCACATTTATTAATTTGGTTTGACATTAACATGGCTAATTAGCTCTCGCGTATTCAAGTGATTAACTTCAACTCTCTTTCTCTCTCACTCACTCAAACACAAACACAAACAAAAGAGGCTCAACGTGGTGTGACACTCGTGAGTTTAAATAAACTCGTGAAAGAATATAAATTCAAATCGTAAACTCATAGGAGTTTACTTTTATTATTAAATAAGTATTACTAGTGTATAATTAAATAACTAAAATATAAAATGACAATAATTTGATTTAGGGAAATACACTTCTCATGTTGTAGGAGAAGTATATTCTCATGTTATAGATACTTTGATTTCCTTGCTTGTGTGTTTTTTTTTTTTTATAAAAAAGATGTGGGTCCCACCATTTTATGTGTGTGTAGAAATCTTCTTCTTTTCGCAATATGAGAAGTGTAAATCCCTTTGATTTAAATATATTTTAAATCCAAATAATTAAAATTAAATATATCAATATTCATCATTTATCATATTTAACAAAGAAATTTCTATAAAATTTATATATAAAGTCATTTGTTGAGTATTATCAAACCAAAAAAGTTAACAAAAGTTTAAGAGAAAGTTAACACGGTTTTTTATAAATTAGAAATATAAAAATGGTAATCTTTTGAGAGGCAAATCGCGAACTTAACAACAATGGGTGTGACTTATGGATATTGAAAGAGGAAATTGGCACAGTACAATTATGGCTTTTGTTCTTGTTTTTGTTTTTTGCAGGAGGAAAATTATAGGTTAAACTTGAGACTAATGAACATATATTATATTCATCAGTCACTTTCCTCTTAATTTCTTGTAATTAAGCGACTTTAAGAGAATTAAGAAGGAAAGTGACATTTATGTTTTTTAAAAATAAAATAAAAATTGAGGGGACCAATTCTTATCAGCGTGAAATTCGGGTTTTGCATGTAGAGAACAAACGTCAGAACTTGAATAGTGTACCAAGAATTAAGTGTGAATTAATAGTGGTATTAAATATTATTTTTGTAAGTAGATTATCAATAGATAAAACACTAATAAAAAAACCAATGGCGTGGCCATGGTGGAGCCAGGATTTAGAGTTTATGGGTGCACAATTAGTGTAGGAGTTCAGTAAAAGACCTTTAGATTAGGCGTGGATGGATTGGTAGCCTCATAGTATGAGGAAGTGCACTTAAAATAATATTTCGCATTTGTATGCAGCTACTAGAAATAACACCACAGAAGGTAAAAAAGATTGTATCGTTGACATTTTCTGGAAGGAAAAAGTTTGACAAGATTAGGGAACTTAATCTAGATCCTAAAATCAAAGGATATGATCTAGATCTTAGAATCAAGGGATTTTCTAACAGAAAGTATAGCTAACTACTTAACAAAACTTAGAATTATATTATTCATATTTTCTGAACCCAATATGGCAATAGTTAATCAATTAAAGGAAGCGGTAGCAACCATACAAACTATGTATCATATTTCATTCCACGGGTAATCTGACAAGAACACGTGTGCCGAAGTTATGAAAAACAGACAATTATCTACAAACGGGATAACAAATATGAGCTTAGACACAACGGGGCATCACTTTTACAATGGAGACACATACCAAGAACACAAATCAGAGAGCAAGATTTCAAAGGAGCAATGAAAAAATAAACAGAATATATTCCAAATAAGCACCAAAGTGAATACATTTTTTTAACAATAAAAGGTAATTAAGTCATGTGGAGATAAGCTGATCAGGAAATAGAGTGAACTGAACCATCAATTTTGAAATCAGAAGTCCTTAGAAAATTTGTAGGCATATCACTCATTCATCGGGACATGGGAGTTCGAGTTGTTGATCGTGTAGTCGCTTGATGTATTGACGGCACTTTTAGCCATATCACTCATTTAGGAAATTTAGTAAATAACATAACTACAAGTATAAAATCTATTCACATAAAAGTTTGACCAATACGGCAACAAACAAACAAATCGGAAAGTGAATCTTAGTAGAAGGAGATCCAAAAAAGAAACAAGTAAACAACAAAATTGAATCGAATGAGTAAACAAGTTTGCTACCTAACAAGCAAACTACAAGTCTTTAGCCCTAGGGCTACTTATAGAGACCTAGTCCTTTAATTCTAGTTCTTCAAAACTACTCAAATTCTTGAAGATAAAGATAAGATAATCCTTATTCAAATATAAGATAAACCCTAATTGAAAAATTGAATCAGAATCAGAATTGAATCAGAATGTTGGCTCGGTGAGTGAGAACTAACAACAATAACGCCTAAGACAGAATCAAAATTACCTCGGAGGAGCTAGAAGACGCCGACGACGGAGGTTAACACGACCCAAGGTGCAATCGATGACAAGCAACGGCGAATTGGGATGGTGGCCTGACGCGATTCACGGAGAAAGAGAGGAAGACAAGTTGATTCACGGAGAAAAAGAGGAAGACGAGTTGCCTCACGCACTTGCACGGTCTCGGTCGAGTGAGAACAAATCGGTCCAAAGGAGAACTATGGGGGGAAAAGGGGGAGAGAACAATGAAAATGAAATGAAAAAAAAGGAAGGGAGGAGGAGAGCAAGTATCGAACCGTGGACCTCTACTTAAGTGTAAGAGGTATAACCAAACCAACCAACCACACCATCTGCATGAGTTAATATTAGATCCGTTAAAAATATATATATTATCAAAAATTTTGTGGGTGCAATTGCCCCAACGTGGCTCCGCCACGGCCGTAGCGTGCGACCAGCCGGTATAATTTTTTTAAAATGTTTTGGAATAATGATAAGAGGTGCACCATTTTTTATGAGCAATTCAATAATAATCCGTGACAACCAAAGTGAACAATGATTATTCGGTCTCATATATATATATATATATATATATTACAAAATATTTTTTTCTTAAATAAGTAATTATAATAATATAATAAATATATCATATCTCTAGGTCTTTGAACAGCTTATTGTGGATTACTTTCGTCCCAATTAAACCCACCAGAATTTGAAGGCTAAGAGATGCTCCGGGGACTTTTGATCAATTGAATCAATCAACCATACTTGATTAGTTCTCATATTATGATTGTCTAAAATATGAGATATCTATACTTAGCAAAATAAATCAATCAAATTAGCAGCTTTTCTTCTAGTTTCTCTCAGCCATATGGGCTTGTATGGAGTAACATTTGAAAAAGTAATTTTTATAAACTGAAGTTGGGTAAAAGTTAATTATTTTAATGCGATTTATATTTAGATAAATTTTTGTACAAAAAAGGTCAGCTTAACGTAAACTAGTTTAGATGGTATATTGAAAAGTTAGTCTCAAAACTTTGTTGGATTTTAGGATCTAAATCCCATAGGTTATGAATAAGAAGTCCCAATGGTTCACCACCGCCGGTCGCGTCGGTTCGCCACAGTCTCGTCGGTTCGCCAACGGGTGTCCATATGATCAATTTCCGTCATCTATAAATAGGATGTGCTAGTGACAGAAAATCCTAGATTGAAAATCCTAGATATAGAAAAACTAGATTTAAAATTAATCTCAAACATTCCTCTCTGCATATTACATTCGTAGACATAGTCTCGTGCGATTCTCGAAAGCGGACTCGTTGGATTCGCTTGGGCTTCGGATTGAGAGAGCCATCTTTCGAAGACGAATAATCCGCTCTATCCCGGGAGACAATTGCTCATCATCCTTGGGCATCCATATAAAGGGAGCAAAATTGTCTTAAGGACACAACGAAAGTTGGGCCCGGATTTCTTCATAGTTCATTATCATATTCGGCAGTCTTGTGAGTTTTTACTGGTTTTCTTCCTAGTATAGTACTATCGTATGTTTACTGATTATGTATATCAATTACACAGATTCTTATTTTAGTGATATTTCTATTTTGAAAATATTTTCATCAACAATCTTAAGACAATCTTGATTTAAATCTGTGTTGTGTTTGGTTTTTAAATTTTGGATTCATGATCTTGAAAATTTAGTTTCTGTGATTTTGCATAATCATGAGGCCCACATATATACATAAAGCGATTAAGATGCCTCTGTCATGATTTTTATTTTTGGGTGGTACCGATTGCTATCGTGATATTCTTCTTTGCGATTGGGATATCTGTCATATAGTTTCCCTTGCCTGGCTTTTCTAGACGCATGTGAATTAGTGTCATTGTTTCAAATGCCTTACTGCGTTCATTAATTTTTGCGACTTGGCATAGATGGTTACAGTATTAGTCTATGCATATGCTTCTGTTCTGGTTTGTTTGCCGTGCTGGGTCTTTATAATTCCATTTATATCTATTTTTAATTTTCCGAAAGTTGCTGGGGAACAAAAGAATGTGAGATATATTGGATTATAAGAAATGAGAAGTGTTAGGCCTCTTAGTTAGTCTCACAGGGTAACCATGGGATTATCTGGAGTTTTTTTTGTATGCCTATGGTTTACTTCTTCCATATGATTTTTCATGAAGTATGGTACTCGGGAAAAATGGAAAAGTATAGAGAGGGATTATAACGGAATCAGTTTTTGCTGTCTTCTTGTTTGAAATTGGGTCACCAGAAAAAAATGTTTTTAGGCCCCAAAATAGGTTTGATTGTGTAGATCTTGAAAAAACGAAGAGATCGACACCAAGAACGTGAAAAACCGACGTCGGAAACGCCGGTTATGGAGGGATGAAAAGTCGGGTCCGAAGGATCCATACTGGTCTGGTTCAACCCGGCTGGAGGTTGAAGATGATACCCAATCTGAAACATTGTCTTTTTATATTGTGAGAAGTCACCGCCTTTCAATGAAAAGGCGTGTAGCTCAACTGGCACAATGCTAGCCTTTAGGGTGCATTCAACCAATGCATCCACGGTTCGAAGCTCCCGGGGCCAATTTTTCATACAACGAGTTTTATAAAAATATTATGTGAAGAGACACACCAGGCAAGATCGAACCAACGACGCGTTGCTTGGTTGGAAGACGCGTTGACCAGTTGAGCTAGTGGTACCTCTTTAACAAAACGTGCGCCAAAATATATCTAAAAGTATATTTACCGTGGGGGTTCATTCGTTGGGCTAGATTGGTTTCTGTTTGGGCCGAACTGAAATTGTTTTTTGTGTGTCTGGGCTCCACGTTTTTTTTTTTAGGCTACACTTTTTCTTTTTGCTGGAAAAATATTGTTGGGCCGATTTTTTTTTTTTTTTTTTTTTTAAAGGTAGTTAGTAAATCTCCTACTATCTCTCCTTATTTTAATGAGGATTAAGTGAATATTAAATTAATAAAGTGAAAATAATATATATCTTATGCCTTGGTTTCATCGGGAAATTTTGTTGGTTTTATTAATTAATATTTTGGATTATATTAATTATTGTTTGGAGATGAAATTTTGATATGATTATTGAGTTCATACGTGTTATTTTATTATTTAGTTTCTAGTTGCTAGAAATTAAATATATTTAACAATTAAATGTTATTAAAAGTCCTAAATTTTAGGATGAGAAGGGAATTTGGCTTTATTATCAATAGAGATATTAATTTGTTTAATAATTTATAATCTCCTATAATCTCTCATAAAAATCTAGTGATATCTTTGAATATCTTAATAAAAGTGGGGATTTGTTGTATTTAATTTATCAAGAAGGATTTGTTAGCATGATTAATGAATAAACATTATGAAATTGTCATGTGCTATGATTAAATCAAATGAAAGGGTTTTTTATTTGCTATTGAAAGCAAATTTGTGAATTATTAAATATTTTGTGTGACAAGCATATGGCATGATATGAAAATTTAATCATTTATCTAGTGTAGAGATAAATGTGCTTTAATTTTTCATAGTATTTTTATTTCTTTTGGTATAAGCATGAATGGTTTCATGTATTGGTAGAAATGTGTTATAGCCTTAATTTTATAATTATGGATAATTTTGTGGCTATGATTTTATATTTTTTAAATATTGTGAATAGCAATTGTATGAATGCTAAATATTTAAATTTTGTAATTAAATCTAAATTTATTAGTCTTCAAAGTGGTCGATTCTTTATGAATTGTTTTAATTCCAAATATTATGATAAGTTAAATATTTAAGTTTTGGAATTAAGTATGGTGGATGTGTTAGTCATCAAAGTAGCCAAATCTTTTTTAATTCCAAATATTACGGTGATTTTTCAACTACCCATAACCTTGATATTTTGATGTTATGTTTGTACATGTGGGTGAATTGAAGTTTGATATTATAAGGTGTTTATGGATCAACTCAAAGGTTGATTATTTGTCTTTATAATTATTGAAAATAAATATTGGTAGTTTTATTTTGACACTCAAATATGATAAATATTTCTAGTTGGGGTATGCATCACTACCAAATTATGTGAAATTTTTATACCATCATTATGGCTGAATGTTGTATATTAGTGGAACAAAAAAAAAAGAGGGCGTTGAATTAAATTATGAATGCAATGTTGATTACGTCTAGTTTACCACAGAATTTGTGGGGAAAGCCATTTTAATGGCTAACTTTTAATAGAGTGCCCCACAAAAGGATACAAAAGCATACCATACAAAATATGGAAAGGAAAGAAAGCTTCCTTGAAATATTTGAAAGTGTGGGGGTGCTTGGCTAAAGTTGTGATTTCTAAACCTAAAAGGTTGAGAGTCAAACCTAAGACAATAGACTATGTGTTTCTTAGCCATGCACTTGACAGTAGTGCATATCAGTCTTTGGTTTATAAGTCTGATGTATTAGATATCCATGTGAATACGGTTATTGAGTCAATGAACGCTACGTTCTTTGAGAATGTATTTCTGTATAACAAGGCAAGTGGTAATAATGATAACAATACTATGAAACCATGGAATACTACGACCAGTGATGGCCCTGTAGAGGATGAACCTAGACGTAGTATAAGATAAAGGATCACCACATCCTTTGTGCATGATTTTCTAACTTTTTATTGGAAAATGAGCCTTGAACACATAGAGAGGCTATGAGCTCTCCTGAAGCACCATTATGGGAAGAGATTATCAATAGTGAAGTTGAATCCATTCTGTCAAACTACACTTGGGAATTGGTTGACCTTCCTCCTGGCAATAAGCCTCTAGGAACTAAGTAGGTCTTCAAAAAGAAGATGAAAACAAATGGCACTATTGATGAGTACAAAGCTAGACTGATAGTAAAAGGCTATGAACGTGAAGGCCTAGAGTACTTTGATACCTATTCACCTATTACAAGAATTACATTCATTCGGATGTTATTCGCGTTAGTAGCATTGAATGTGTTGGAATTACATCAAATGGATGTAAAGAAAGCCTTATTTGAATGGTGCATTAGAGGAAGAAATCTATCTAGAACAACTTGAAGGTTTTGTTGTCTTAGGACAATAGTGGAAAGTTTATCTGATGATCAAGTCCCTTTATGGACTAAAGCAAGCCCCGAAACAATGGCATGAGAAATTCGATGAAGTTATGTTATCAAATGACTTTAGTATTAATGAATGTGACAAGTGTGTCTATATTCGGAATACTGAAAATGGTTTTGCCATAATCTATCTTTATGTAGATAACATATTGATAACATGTAGTAATAATCAAATGATTAAAGATACTAAGCAGTTGCTTACCAGTAAATTCGACATGAAAGATATGGGTCTAGCAGATGTTATTTTGGGGATTAAAATTCATAGAACATCTGTTGGGTTGGCTTTATCACAAGAACATCTATATTGCTAAAATTCTTGAGAAATTCAAAAGTTTAAACATAGCTCTTGTGACGAACCCTATAGATTCTAGTCTTTGTCTGTCGAGAAATACTGGCGAAGCTGAAAAACAAAAGAAGTATGCTCGAGTGTTAGGCAGTCTTATGTATGTTATGAACTTCACTAGACCTGATATTGCCTACACAGTAAGCATGTTGAGTCGCTTTACAAGTAGTCCAAATGAGCTTCATTGGAGAGCTATGATAAAAGTTTTTGGTTACTTAAAGCAAACTCAAATTTAAAACCTTGCTTTGCATTACGAAAAGTACCCTGTAGTTTTAGAAGGGTATTGTGATGCAAATTGGATCACCAGCTCTAATGACACAAGATCCACAATTGGATATGTATTCACCTTTGGTGGGGTGCTGTGTTTGGAAGTCATCCAAATAGACTTGCATTGCAAGATCAACTATAGAAGCAAAATTCATTGATTTAGATAAAGTCCGGTGAGGAAGCCGAGTGGCTTCATAATTTTCTTGAAGACATTCTTAGTTGGCCAAAATCGGGTACCGGCGATGTGTATACACTGTGATACTAATAGTCAAGCAGCTATTGGTAGGGCCAAGAATGTCATGTACAACGGCAAGTCTAGACATATACGTCATAGACATGACACCATTAGACAACTACTCTCGAATAGAATCATCTCAATTGATTAGGTGAAATCAAAAGAGAATACAACAGATCCATTGACTAAAAGGATTCCTAGAGAGTTAGTTAAAAATTTGTCCAAAGGAATGGGTTTAAGGCCGATCCATTGTTGATTATTGCGGTAACTCTACCTAGAAGAGTGGAGATCCCATGAACTAGGTTCAAAGAGACAACTAAGTGATGATCGACTGTTAACACTGTGGAGTTTTAAACTCACACTCATTCCTAGACAAGACAGTGCATATATATAAGGGTAAGCTTTTAAGCTTTTAATGATTTCTTAATCTGATGTGTTCAGATGATGTATGATGACTTACATCACAAGGAATCACCTATGTGAGTGTGAAGTGCGGGCCGCTTCTATGAGAATTTAAAACGGCCAATTCTCTAGAACACTCACGTAACCGGCGGTGTCCGGGGCCAAAATGGACACGGATGAGAACCAACGATGCTAGAGGAGCAACCGTGTAACTCCTATTGTCTTGGTATACACTAAAAGGTCGACGGTTCAAGACAACGCGTCCACCGATTGACCAAGATATCCGATAGGTTTTTACTAGAGAAGGTTCAAAGGTAACCCCTACCTATCTCGATGCGATTCTTTGCTCGTAGAGGAATCGCACTTTGCATACATGATCATTTGCATTTAGTCATGATGGACTAACTTCTTATCCATGTGGGGGATTGTTGGATTTTAGGATCTAAATCCCATAGGTTATGAATAAGAAGTCCCAATGGTTCACCACCGCGGTCGCGTCGGTTCGCCACCCTGATCCGTCGGTTCACCAACGGTGTCCATCTCGATCAATTTTGTCATCTATAAATAGGATGTGCTAGTGACAGAAAATCCTAGATTGAAAATCCTAGATATAGAAAAACTAGATTTAAAATTAATCTCAAACATTCCTCTCTGCATATTACATTCTATAGACATAGTTTGTGCGATTCTGAAAGCAGACTCGTTGGATTCGCTTGGGCTTCAGATTGAGAGAGCCATCTTTCTGAAGACGAATAATCCGCTCTATCCTGGGAGACAATTGCTCATCATCCTTGGGCATCCATATAAAGGGAGCAAAATTGTCTTAAGGACACAACGAAAGTTGGGCCCGGATTTCTTCATAGTTCATTATCATATTCGACAGTCTTGTGAGTTTTTACTGGTTTTCTTCCTAGTATAGTACTATCGTATGTTTACTGATTATGCATATCAATTACACAGATTCTTATTTTAGTGATATTTCTATTTTGAAAATATTTTCATCAACAAACTTTAAATATGAAGGAAAGCCCAATCAAAAAAGGGGAAAAAAAATCATTCAATTTCAACTTGATTTGTAACTTCAAAACTCTTAGTGTTTGTTTGGGATTCCAATTGGGCACCTTAGTATTTACAAAAATTGAGATAAAATTTCTCTCACATACTTTCTTCGTACACTCTGTAAATCAAAATTGAAAAGCTATTTTTAAAGGATCCAATTGTCATTCCAAATATTCATAAAAGTTATTCCAAACGTATAGCAGATATAGCCTAAAACAACTTTCATACCTTTTTTTTCCCCCGGAACTTGTTCAGACTACATGTTTAAAAGCTTGGAAGAAAATATTTGAAAAAGAAGAAGACAACTTGAAAGAAATCGTGGGGAGAGAAGCCCATTTCATCGTAAGGTACAATGCAAACACTTAGGACCTGTTTGGTATATGGAATATTTGAGCAGGGAAATGAATTTAAACGAGAGGAAGGAAGGAAATGGAAGATTTTGAGGACGAGCGAATATGAGTTGTTTGGTAGGAAGAAAATGAAGCGGTGACGGTTGGTAAATAATCATGAAATACCTATTTTACCTCTAAAAATAATTAATTCAAAAGGAAAAGGAAAGGAAAAATGTTTTTTTTTTCCTTCCATAATTCGAATTTGATATCAACTTGCTTGCATATGATATGATGAAGCATTTATTTTGAAAAAAGAATTAGGAAAAAAAAAAAATTTATGGGTTAAATTCGAATTTTATGACGAAGCATTTATTTCAGGAAAAAAATTGAATTTGTCTAAAACATTCTCTTATCAAATTCTAATTGTCTAAAATATTCTTTTATCAAATTTAAATTTATCACATAAATTCGAATTTAATCTTATTTTCTTGTCAGATAGAAAATAAATATTTTATTAGGGGAAAGTATATCTAAAAGTGTCACAATTCATAGATGGAACTTGGGTTTCCACAAATTTTGGTGAGATCTTATCTTCCCACCTTTAAAGGAAAATTGGTGGGCTCGAAACTTGAGTTCTCAGAAAGATTAGACGCTAAAAGTGTACCTAACAAGAGAACTTGCTCATTTTCTCTTCCCCTCCCACCTGTTCCGCATACTAAATGAGCCCTTGTAGGCGTGTGTTTTTTGCTTTCTATTTTCTTTTCTCCCACATGATTGTATAATTAGACCTCTTTGACTTTTCCAGTCTACGGGCCTCATGAGCCTATCTAGCCTCAGTGAAAAAACCTAAAAGGCCCCCTCTACACTAAAATAAGAATGACATGACCTCAAATTAGAAAACTCTAAGAGAAAATTTTTCTCACAAAAAACAATTACGAAATATCAAACTTGATCTTTTTGTTCATAATTTAATTTCAGAAAATTAACCTTACTATTTATATAACCGCTATACATTTCATTTTTAAGGTCGGCTTCTTCTTGGATATCCAATATTTAAAATTGAATTCTTTTCTCTGCAACAACAAAAGCAATGATGGGAACTGAGGAATTTAGCTGGAAACAAGTATTATGTTCGATGCGAAACTTAACCAAAATTATACTTGGCATCGTTTTGTTTGGCATAGATGTGGGTGGAGCAGGAATCTGATATCATTTTAAGAACTCTCATATCAACTTTGATACCATTTACAGTTTTTTACACATTGAAAAATTTATTATTAATAATAGAAAATGAATGAAACAATTTGACGAAAATTCATAAATGAGAAGTTACAATTTATAGTTGTAAAAATGCTACCCTTGATCTTTTTATTCATAATTTAATTTTAGTAAATTATCTTCATATTTATGTAACCTTTGTACTTTCATCTTTAATGTTAAATTTCTTCTTGGATATCCAAAATTTCAAATTATCGTCTCTATAAAAACAAAAAAAAGTTAAGAACTGAGGAATTTGATCAGAACCAAAATTATATATGTTCTTGTGAAACTTAATCAGAATTATGATATGTGGATAGCGCAAGAGTCTGATACCATTTTAAAAACACTGATACCAACTTTGATAACATTTAAAAATTTTTACATTGATTTTTTTATTATTACTAATAGAAAATGAATGAAACAATTTGATGAAAAATCATAAATAAGAAGTTACAATTTATTCGTAATTTAATTTTAAGAAATTACTTGTAGAAATGCTACACTTATTTCCTTACAGGGATTGGAGAGTGTAATAATATTTTGGTGATTCATAAAAAGGACTATATTTGCTCAGAAAAAAGAAGAGGCATCACAGATAAGAAAAATTCTTACTTCGGGACTATGAGCCTCTCATATAGCGCATAAAATGTGCAAATTCTTCGGAACATTCGTCTTCGTAGTGTCCCAACCAATCTTTTTCCACCACCTTATACTCATCCATCTGATCAAATAAATCAGGACTTATTCTAGAAATTATGCAACCTAGAATATTGGCTAGCTGTTCTAAATCCTTTAGATAGTCTTCATTTTCTACTTAAAAAGAAACAAAAATATTAACTCAAAAAGCATAAAAGGTTGAAATAAAAAGATTGAGGTGTTTAATATATACTAGGACACGGATAATCCATTTTTCCAATTTCCATGTGAATGGTCGGGGTATAGTTTTGTAATTGACTTCATGAACCTGATAGACAAAGAATGATTACAAAAATAGAAAGTAAAAAATAACTTCATTTAAATTGATATGCTAACTTTCATAAATTCTTATAACTTGACTCAATAACAAATAGCTCTTTCTTCTTTGTTGTTTCTTGTGATTTTTACTGGGATTTTAGTTTGGATGAGTAGTTTTGTTTCATCAATGGATTCCAACAATGAAGGGAAGAATTGGGGTTTGGTGGTTCAAATGGTTGTAGTCTTCACTCTCCTCCTCATGCTGATTCTGCTTCACAAAACTGCGTCCAAAGTTGGGTTATTTGTGTACCGTAAGGTTGTTCATGGTGGTAAGGCTTGCTCGGTGATTGATGAGGAATTGGGGTTTGGTGGTTCAAATAGACTTAATTTATGATTCTCGAAAAATAAAATGTGTTAACAAATATAATTCTGATTCTCGAGTAAAAATAAAATGAGTTAATAAACGTAATTTTGATTCTCAAAACTCTTTCAAAACACGAAATCAAAAAAGACTATTTCATCTCGAAACAATTCTAGGGAACAGAATGGTTGCCATGCACACGGGTTGTGCATCATGTGGCATATACGTTGGGGTGTTAATAAACTCCACATTTTTTTTACAATAGTACCTAAGCCCACTGTTGATGCCGAGGAGAAGCGGATTTTCCCGTTGTTGGCGACAGTCTTCTCAATGTTACTTGTGGTGGTGTAAGTTGGCCTAAATTTGAAGTTAACCTAGAAATATATTTTTGAATTTGCTTTTACTTCATGTCTGCATTCTCCTTTTGTTTTTTATTCTTTCATATCTTATACGGATTTGGATTAAAAATTTATTTATTAAGAATGATAAATTATGAATGTTGATGATTTAATTTTAATTATTTATATTTAAAATATATTTAAATCAAATTGTTGGCATTTTTTATATTTAATAATAACGAAAAACATTTACGAGTTTACGATGTAAGTTTATGTTATTATTATAGATTTGCTAAAATTCATGAGTTTGACAACTTTATTAATACACATGATTAAAAATAATATTCTAGAAAAACCAATTCACATTAATTAGGTACAAATAACTAATTTCACTATTATTTTTAATATTCACAAATTAATTATTTTGCTATCATATTAATAACTTAGGATTATAGTTTTAGAGTGATAAAAAAGACGCTGTAAGAAGTACTTGGAGAAGGAGACAAGGAGGGGGACAAAAGCGGATTAGAGAAAGCAAAAAGTTTGCCAGCATTTTAATCCCACAATTTTACCAAGTGAATGCCACTGCTTTTCCACATTTTTAATGCATTTATCTTATAACTTGACTCAATAACAAATAGATCTTTCTTCTTTGTTGTTTCTTGTGATTTTTACTTGGGATTTTAGTTTGGATCAGTAGTTTTGTTTCATCAATGGATTCCAACAATGAAGGGAAGAATTGGGGTTTGGTGGTTCAAATGGTTGTAGTCTTCACTCTCCTCCTCATGCTGATTTTGCTTCACAAAACTGCGTCCAAAGTTGGGTTATTTGTGTACTGTAAGGTTGTTCATGGTGGTGAGCTTGCTCAGGTGATTGATGAGGAATTGGGGTTTGGTGGTTCAAATCACTACAAAAAAAAGTGTGGTTTGTCGCGGTTATATTGTAGCGGTCATATTAAACCGCTACAAATTACCTAATTAGTAGCGGTTTCAACCCAAACCGCCACAAATTAGTATCGGAAGCTTTGGCGCCAAATGCTAACCATTTTGCTTCGCTTTTTGTCACGGTGACACAAAACCAAACCGCGACAAATATGGCGCCAGCCTTGGCGCGTTATGGCGCGAATATGTTGCGGTTTTTTCCTAACGGTTCTGTCAAAATAACCGCTACAAAAATTTGAAACGACACAGTTTTGTCACAGTGAGAAGAAAGCGTCACCTTAACCGCGGCAAAATTTCAAGCTTCGTAGCGGTTTCTGTTATAACCGCTACAAAATTTATTCTATAAATAATCATTTCCATCCGTACAACGATTATAAAAATATTCTAAATCTGGCTTTATCGCTGAATGTGAAAGTGGAGCTATATACCCAAGAGGGGGGTGAATTGGGTATTTTAAAAACTTTTGTAAGTTGCTCTGTTTTTAGACAACAAAAACAGAGATGAACAGAAAAGCGAAGAACAACATTTGACACGAGATTTATACTTTGGTTCGGTCTTAACAACTTGACCTACATCCAAATCCCCTGGACCTGCGGGATTTTCCACTATCACAAAGATTACACACTCTATACTCAAAGAGTAGTTCTCTCTCTAGAACTCACTCCCCCTTACAAGTTGTAATCAATGAACTCCCAAATCACCAAGTCCCCTTGACTTGTGATTCTTTTCAATAAATGATTTACAGATAAAAGCTCTCTCTAAGAGTAGATAATAATAAACACTGAAGCTCATAATGTCAAAAGACAAAATACAAGTGAAAACAAAGGTAGTTGAAGAACTTGAATGCTTGTTCGTTTTCGATGTAGTTGTTGTTGAGAAGAATTGAATGCAACTCTATTTATAGCCGATAGCATTAATAGACAGCATTGATAATAAGACTGTTGAAGATGATCTACGAAGTTGTGAGCTTTAGGTCTTCTTCTCTTTCTAAAACTCACTTAATCCAAAATGGCTAGATGGTCGAGTTGACTCTCTCGCAAATTAATCCGTTGGAGAAGATGTTGCTTGTTGTAGAAATCATTCTTTAATGCTTTGCAACCGTGTGCAGATGAATTAACCAAAAGGATGCAAGTTTCTGGTTGAGCATTTAATGTTCTGACATCACTTTTGCTTTTGCTTTAAACCTTCAGTAAAATTTCCTTAATCTATCTGAAACTCACTAAAAAGATGGTTAAACATATCTAGAACCAATAGAGATTAATCATGGAAAGAATTGAGATCAAGCAAGAAGGCATAACAAAATCGACACATTTGATTTTCAGGAAACGTTCAGAAACCTGGAGGTTTGTTCACAAACCTCGAGGTTTGGTCACTTAAGGTTGAAAACGATTTAAGACCAAAACCTCAAACTTGGAGATTTATAATAAAACCCGGAGGTTTCTCATCATGCAACAAACAATGGTTTCTCGGGCTTACTCCAAACCTCGAGGTTTTCTCGAAACCTCGAGGTTTCACATTGTAAGTGAAACCCGGCGAAAACATGATGGAAGAAAACCCGGAGGTTTCTCAAGAAACCCGGAGGTTTTAGAATGAGTGAAAGTTCATTTGCTCTGGAACTCACAAACCTCGAGGTTTGTAGTAATACTCGAGGTTTTGTCCAAACTTCAAAGTTCTTTCTTTTGAGCCAAAACAAAAACCTGGAGGTTTCTATGGAAACCTCGAGGTTTTCTATCATGCTGAAAACCATTAGCTCTCTGGAAGCCAGAAACCTAGAGGTTTCTGTCAATACTCGAGGTTTGACATTTAATTTCAAAACTTTCAGTTTGGCGCCAAGCCATAACCTCGAGGTTTTGTTGTAAACCTCGAGGTTTCACAACTTGGTGTGAAACCGAGTTTTTTTCGAAGTCCAAAAACCTCGAGGTTTCTTAATAAACCTCGGGGTTTCACATAAATTTGTGAAACCAAGTTTTTGCAAGTTAAAACACAGAACCTCGATGCTTCCTTTGTAAGGCCAAACCTCGAGGTTTCGGGAAAACCTCGAGGTTTGCTCTCACTCGGATTTTCCAACTTCTGAGAGCAAATCCTCATTCTTTGTTCACAATTGTTGGCAATCATCAAAATCTTTTAGAGAACCAACAGAATGAACATTCTCGGCTTGGTTCTCGAAAACAAAAGACAAGCATATATCTGAAGCGCTAATGTCGGGAGATGAGTGCTGCAGATATTTGCATGTCTTCTCATCGTTCAAGCCGAGGAGGTTCCTTCAGTGACAATCCAGATTTAGTTATTCCATTGACCAAGACTTCTACTCCTCTAAATATGTCTAACTTGCCACCGAATATTGGGTTCAATATTAGCCACCTTTGTCTCGGCAAATATCTCGAATAAAATGAGTCGTGAGTTTTTCTAGGAGATCGGTGGCTATACTTTGAATCCAAATCTTCACCGGCATGTTGGACAATTTTCAATAAACTGGTCATTCCTAATTTATTAACGAAATTAAAGAAAATAATTGAGAATGTTTTTATTTTAATAAATAAAAAATCCAAACTAATTAGTTTTAAATTTGTAGTGGTTTTAAGAAAATTTAAGAAAATAATCAAATTAATTGAGAGACTTTAAATTGAAATAATCAAAAAATCCAAACTAATTGGTTTGTAACTCAAACCAATTGGTTTGGATTTTATTTTTAAAAAAATATTACTTTTGTAGCGGTTTCTGAGGAAACCGTGACAAAATGTGATCATTCTATAACGGTTCATATGTCTAACCGCTACAGAATTGCAACAGTCATTGATTTTGTAGCGGTTATAGAACCGCTACAAAGGTTCACGAAGAACAAGACGCCTTTGCAGCGGTTGGGGTAGCGGTTTATGAAACCGCGACAAAGTGACTCATTTTGTCACGGTTATTTATTTTGAACGCTACAAAGTGACAGCGGTTTTTATACTGATCCTTTCACTTTTGAAATTCACACGCGCGAGTTTTTACTTTTCACCTTTTAACCTTTCAACTTATACTTTCCATCATCCTTTCAACTTGTACTTTCCATCATCCTTTCAACTTTTACTTTCCAACATCATGGTTTCTGAGGAAAGAGACCCCCGAAAAGGGAAAGATCCTGTACCCCCTAAAAGGCCTGTCAGGGGTAGTGGTAGTAGAGGGGCCCGTAGAGCGGGGTGGGCCACAAAATATCCCCCTTGAGCCCCCTCAAAGGGGAATGAGTTTGATGCTTTCTTTCAAAATGACCCAATCCCAAACCCGGAGAACCTAGAGACCGTAGGGGGGGAGATCGGGCGCAAGTCGTCGTTTGACAACATCTTGAATGAAGATGAGGAGCTCGAGTTTGACATTCCCATGTCGGAGGCGGAGCGGTTTCTCGACGAGGAGAACGCGGGACCATGGGAACCCCGACCGTCGTCTTCTCATTCCACCGGATTTGTGGTAGATGTCGAAGGTAAGTATAAGTAGTTTATTGGCAAAAAATAATATTTAAATTATTATAAAAAATTATGAAAATTTATTTAAAATGCAATACAACAATTTTGTTATAATTGTGCAGATCTACATGGGAACATCGCGGGATGACGTTGGATGTTCCCACGCTCGATCGCCAGACGGACTACCGGGTGATAGTTTCTTGGAATATGCGGATGGACCGTAGATCGATCGAACAACGGTGGTCACCTGTTGAACCGATACCTATCACAATTTGGGGGGAATTGGGGATGGTTCCCGATCTATTTCCACAGTTGGAAAAATATCTCGAAGGAAAACAAGGAGAAGGCGTTTGAGGACGTTGTGCGGGTAAGTTATGTTGTGTAATTAAATTCATTTTTTTAATAGTTATAAGTTGTGGTCAATTTAGTTATCTGTTTCTTAATTACTAATCATTTTATGATACAGAAAAAGTTTAAACTACGGGCCCACGCTTTGAGGTACGTAAAGATGAAAATGGGAGAAGGATGGAAGAGCCGGAGGATTCGTCTCTACGACCAGCAGAATGGAGATGGGACTATGCCTCTGCAGCAACTGATGGAGAACGTCCCAGACGGCGTGGAGGCAAATGACTGGGCAGCTTTTGTCCAATATCGGAGGAGTCCAGAGGGAGTGGTACGTTTTTTAATTAATCATACTTTAGTTTTTTTTTTTAACATGAGTGTATTGTATAGTTTAAAATTTGCTTTAATTAATTTTGTTTAAATGTAGTTTAAAAATTTAAATATAGACAAAATTAATGTAGTGTTTAGATTTGGTTTAAATTAATTAAATTTAGAGTAAAATATATTAACTAACCCTCTATATTACCTAAATTACACATACATCTCATTTATTTTGCAGGCTCTATCGCAGAGGAACACCAGATGCAAGGCATCTCAGAGGGTCAATCACACGGCAGGATCCAAGACGTTTGCTGTGACCTACAGTGAGATGGTATGTTAAAAGTTAAATTAATTTTATGTTTAAATGATTATTGCATTGTTTTGGAAATAACAAAGTTTATATTATTTTAACTCTTTCAGAAGAGAAGGCTCGGGAGGAGAACCGTGAGACGAACTATGGGCGATTGGACATGCACACATAGACACCGTGATGGCACACCGACCTCTGAGGCAGCAGAGGAGATAATAGTAAGTTACAAAAAACTATTAATTAAATTAAATTAAATTGTTTGATTAATGTTTTATGAAATATGTGCGTCAGGCCCCGATTGAGCAGACGCAGAGAGAACTCCGAGCTTCGTAGCCCCCGGAGTCACAGGGGTCTGTTGATCCTACGGCCTCATTGAAAGCTGTTGTGGGCCCAGTCGAGCATCCTGGCCAGGTTAGGGGCTTTGGGCTAGGCGCCAGGCCTAGCACGGTGTACGGCAAGGGCTCCTCCTCTGACGCTGGAACCTCTGGCTTAAGAATGCCACCACCGGAGGCGGTTGATGCGATGATTGCCGAGAAGGTTGCTGCGCAGGTTGCCGAGCAGGTTACTGCAGAGAGGGCCAGGAGTGAGGCCAGGAATAGGCGTATGCAGGAGAGTCTCGACCGTTGGTACGCTAATCAAAGACATAGCTGGCAGTCAATTACCGGGGCCTTGACAGAGCTGCTACCTAACAAACGGTTTCCATCACCCGAGCCTCCCCTCCGTTCATCTACGCGGATTCCCCCGGCTCCCCTCCGAATCCCGCTTCTTTGGTGAAGACGAGGCGTTGTTACATCCGGTCGTGCCCACGCCGCCCGAGACAACCCTACCACGTAGACAGACCCCCGGAGATAGGACCCGATCATCGGGCTCTATAGTTAGTTTTTATTTTCTAAAGTGATTAATTTTGTACTGCTGGATGTTTGTTCACCTTCGTTATCTTAATTGATTTGTTGACAATTTTATTAAATTTAAATATTTGTTATCTTTTTTTTTCAGTAGGTTTTTGATATTGTAACACCATTTCAATACTTATATGTCATTTGTAAAATAATAAAGGGAGTTAATAATTTGTGAATAAAAATATATGTTTTCAAAATAATAAATAGAGTTAAAAATTTGTAGATAAAAAGATATGTTTTCAAAATAATAAACGGATTTAATAATTTATGAATAAAAATATATGGATAAAAATAATTTTCATTGCGGTTTGTACACTTTAACCGCGACCAAACTTATTTGTAGCGATTACAATGTGAAAACCGCTACAAATTTGAATTTCAAAGTAAATAAATAACCGCCAAAACTTTGTTGCGGTTCCTCCATTAACCGCTACAAATTTGAATTTCAAAGTAATAAATAACCGCCAAAACTTTGTTGCAGTTCCTCCACTAACCGCTACAAATTTGAATTTCAAAGTAATAAATAACCGTTGAAAATTTGTTGCGGTTCTCGCATTAACCGCTACGAATCTCAAGCGGTAACAATTTAGTAGCGATTACGGTAGCGGTTTGTTGACCACAACTAGTTATTTTCGATTCATATTTGTAGCGGTTTTGTAAACCGCTACAAATTAATATTGTCGCGGTTATGGTCGCGGTTATGGTCGCGGTTTTCAACCGCTACAAATTATTTCAAGTTGCATTTAAAGATCTCAAGTGTTGGAATGAAAGTAACCAAAATTGTCTCCACATTTATATACTATCATAGCTTTGTTTACTTCAGATGGATAAGTCATGGATCAAGATGCCGCGCAGTTCTCCTGTATATTTAGCGGGATTGAAAAATTTCTTAGATTTCGCCTTCTCGCACGCTAGCATTAATGGCAAGATCGTGTGTCCTTGTTGTAGATGCAAGTTTAAGAAGTGGCAAACACGAGAAGGTGCTATGGAACATCTTCTTATGAAGCCTTTCCCATAAGCATATACATTCTGGGATGTTCATGGTGAGAAACATGGTATGAGATATGGGGATCATCTTCCTCAAACCTCACAAGTAGGAAATCAACAAAATCAAGATGATCCGATTAATGAGGCTGTTCGTGACGCTTTTGGTGTTCAAGATGACAACTTCACGGCAGAAGTGCAGGGTCCAGAACCAGTTTTCTTTAGGAATGTCGCAACTCGGGAATTTTTCAGCCTTATGGATGAGAGTGATCGTCCTTTGTATAAAGGTTGTCAGAAATACTCAAAATTATCCTTTATGATCAAATTGTACCATATCACCAAGTGCATGTGTGGGATTACTGATAAGGCAATGTCGATGATGCTAGAATTACTACGAGATGCTTTCCCTGACGCGGACATTCTCACAACCTTCTACGAGGCCAAGAAGATAATCAACAGATTAGGCTTGAACTATGAAAAAATCGATGCACCGCCCAACGACCGCATGCTTTATTGGGGGAGGACGCTCGGAGGAGACTTGTAAGAAGTGTCACACTTCGAGGTTCAGGACAGTTTAGAAGGAAAAAAAGCTGAAGAAGAAACCCGCAAAGATTCTAAGCTACTTTCCTTTAAAACCTCGCTTACAAAGATTGTTTATGTCGTCTAAGACAAATGAGCATATGAGGTGGCATGAAGCCGACAAGAACGAAGATGGTAAACTCGGACATCCACGGGATGGTGAAGCGTGGAAAGCGTTTGACTCGGCCTTTCCCGATTTCAGCGAGCCTAGAAATGTTCATCTTGGTTTGGCGACCGATGGTTTTAATCCGTTTGGGAATCTTAGCACAAGTTATAGTATATGGCCGAGTTGTTTTGATACCTTACAACTTGCCCCCTTGGATGTGTATGAAACAAAGCTCCTTCATTATGTCCATGATTATTCCGAGGCAAAAAGGCACCGGAAATGACATCGATGTGTATCTACAACCGCTTATCAAGGAGTTGGTAGACTTGTGGAATGTTGGCGTCGAGACGTATGACGCGCACGAGAAGACACTTGTTCAACTTGCGTGCGGCATTGATGTGGACTATCGGATTTCCTTGGACTGGGAACATTATCTGGGTGGAATGTGCATACCGGCCTTGCGTGTCCGGCTTGCAATTTTGACTCTGACTCAGTGCGCCTTCCCCATAGTCGTAAGTGGTGCTTCATGGGTCATCGTAGGTTTCTCGATGGTACGCACAGGTTTAGGTTGCAACGCAATCATTTCAATGGGCAACACGAAAAAAGAGGACCTCCAATTAATTTATCCGGTGCAGAAATCATAGAGCAGCTTGTGGATGTTGAATTTGAGTATGGAAAAAAAGACGATCCAGCAAAGGCCGGGACAAAGATGGCCAGGGCTTCTGGTTCTGCGACCCAGCAATGGCGAAAGATAAGCGTCTTCTTTACTCTTCCGTATTGGACAGATAATTTGCTTTGACACAGTCTGGATGTCATGCACATTGAAAAGAATGTGTGCGACAATGTGTTGTACACGATTATGAACGAACCAGGCAAGTCAAAAGATCATCTTCGAGCGAGGAAAGATTTGCGGGAGATGGGGGTTCGTGCAGACGCGTGGCCGGATGAGCATGACAGATTTCAACCGGCAAAATTCACCCTGACAAAACCGAATAAGGAAATCTTCCTCGCGACGTTGAAGAATATAAAAGTTCCTGACGGGTATTCAAGCAACATTTCACGATGTGTTGACGTGCGAGCTCGAAAGGTTACTTGGGTGAAGAGTCATGACTCACATGTGCTTATGCAGCAGCTTACTTCCGCCATAAAAAATACCTTGCCTCTCGAAGTGTCGATCGTTTTGGTCGAGCTTTGTACTTTCTTTCGGAAGTTGTATTCCAAGGTTTTGATTGTGGAGGAGCTCGACCAATTGCAGCAGAAAATCATTATTACGCTGTGTCATTTGGAGATGATCTTTCCTCCGTCATTTTTCACGGTCATGGTTCACCTGATAGTACACCTTGTTCACGAGACTAAGCTTGCTGGCCTAGTTCACTACCGATGGATGTATCCTATTGAGAGGTACTCATTCAAAATTAATTACTTTAGCATTACTCCTCTAGCCGCACGTTTAACCATTAATGTATTGACATTTCTCCTCATTACTTTATAGGTTTCTTGGGAAACTGAAATCTTATGTGAGGAATAAGGCGTGACCTGAAGGATCAATATCACAAGGTTATATTGGGGATGAGGTCATGTATTTTTGTTCAAGGTACTTTGATGACATTGAGACGTCATTCAACCGACCGCCTCGTGTAGATGATTTTCGTGAGCTAGAGCCAGAGCCATCAGCAACAGAGTTGTTTTTCCCTCGTGTTGGTAAACCAGTTGGCGGATGTGAGAACTTCAAACTCACGGCACTTGAGAAGTTTCAAGCACATAGACATGTCTTGATTAATTGCGCTAAAGTTGAACCATATCTTCAGTAAGGATTGCACATAGATATATATATGTTATCTTATATGTTTCCTTACATTTTATAGTCATATTTCTTGCTTGTCATCGCATGTTTAATTGCAGGGAATTTAGGAGTCATGTGAAGCGTCAACTGAGGATCCGTACACAGACATACTCGGAAATTGATAGAAAGGTCCACAGAGAATTCCAAAGTTGGTTTAGGAGGAGAATAATGAATGATCACAACCCCCTCAGTAGAATTCAGAGCTCTCGCACTCGGCCCGCTTGACCACGCCCAAAGATTTACGGCTTACAATGTCAATGGCTTCAAGTTTTGCACCGTTTCACGAGATCGGGATTGCTCACCCAAAACTCGGTGTATATGGCATGTTTGGGACGAGGAGTTATGCGAGCGACGTGTGACGGAACATGCAATTCGGTGACGTCCCGTATTATGGCAAGCTGCTTGATGTGGTCAGGATAACTTACCAAGGCCTTTTCTCTGTGACGCTGTTCAAGTGTTTGTGGGTGAATACGACAACGTCCCGGGGACTCACGACTGATGACTTAGGCATCACATCAGTGAATTTCTCCCGGCCTATTCACACTGGTCAGTCTGAAGAGGACGAGCCGTATATTCTTGCCTCAGAGGCCCATCAGGTTTATTTTGTCGCCGATGAGAGGCACAGGGATTGGAATATGGTGGTTCACTTAAAGCCTTGGGACCTTTACGATATGGGCGATGGTGAGAACGTCGCGTACAATTGTGAGTTGCTCCAGCCTGCTAGTTTCGAAAACTTCTTCCCAGACGGCGATGACACTTTACGTATAGTTTGGTACGTTTTTTAACTAAATTTCTATATGTGTTATTACATATTAAACTCACACGTAACCTTTTATACAAACTTTCTTTGCAGGGATGCTGACGAAGATTGAGAGAAAAAATTATCCCTACTCTTCATTTTACTTTTTTTTTTTCAAAAAAAACCCCACAATTTTTTGTAGTGGTTCAGAAACCGCTACAAATACCCAAAAACCGCCACAAAAAAGTTGACCACTACAAATAGCTCAATATAACCGCGACTAAGAAAAACCGCTACAAATATCGGAATGTCAACCGCGACTAATTAAACCGCTAAAAAACAGACACACGTCAACCGCTACAAAATGATGCGCTGATATCAAAATAAATACCCCCACCAAACCACATTTAATATGCTTCACTTTTGTTTTCTACACCCGTTTTCTCTCATATTTTTACATTTTCTGAACGTGGTAAAGGGTTTGAACAGGGTAAGTTTCATTCAACCAGATCAATTTCAATACTTATCGAAGTATTTGTTTTTTCGTTTACTCTATTGATATTAACTTCTGTTATTTTACAGGTGCTTTTTGTTAATTTTCAACTTTCTTTCTACTTTCACATACATATTATTTTACGGTGCTTTTTTCATTTACCCACACTTTTGTTTTTTAATTAATTTTAATTTAATTAACTCATAAATTGTTGTTATTATACTTATATATTCTAATTGTTTTACTAATCTTATATAATCAAATATCATATTTTAATACCCTTTATTTTCGGTAAAAATATAAATAATTAATAATATAAAGTTTTTTTAATTACATTAAGAATTGTTAAAAATCATATTTTTTTTTTCAATTTCATCCATTTGTAGCGGTTATATAACCGCTACAAATAAATGCGAGCATACCAACGCACATGCCAAAGCGGCTTGCACGCGCCAAAGCGGCTTATTTTGTAGCGGTTATTTAACCGCTACAAATATAAAAATAAATTGTGGGAAATGTTTGTAGCGGTGATTTGACCGCGACAAATACAAAAATGTTTTTAAAAAATGGCGGGATTTATTTGTAGCGGTTATTCACCGCTACAAATATTCTAGCGGTAAATTTTTTTTCATAAATTTGAACTTGTTAGTATTGGTTCATTAACCGCTACAAAATATTTCTAAACGTTTAGTATCGGTTATCGAACCGCGACCATTTTATTAAATTCATATTGTAGCGGTTTTGTACCGCGACTAATAATGTGTACGTAAGTTGTGAACACATCCTTATTTAGTGGCGGTCATTTTGACCCGCGACAGATACAGTAGCGGTTTATGTTGATGTAGTAGCGGTTTATTTTAACCGCGACGGATGGGCTTGTTTCGGTGGTTTTAGTAGCGGTTTCTCTAACCGCGATACGAGTTTGCTATTTTAACCGCTACAAATAACCCTTTTTTTGTAGTGAATACACTTAATTTATTATTCTCGAAAAATAAAATGTGTTAACAAACATAATTGCGGCAGTCTTCTCAATGTTACTTGTGGTGGTGTAAGTTGGCTTAAATTTGAAGTTAACCTAGAAATATATTTTTGAATTTGCTTTTACTTCATGTCTCGCATTCTCCCTTTTGTTTTTTATTCTTTCATATCTCATACGGATTTGAAATAAAAATTTATTTATTAAGAATGATAAATTATGAATGTTGATGATTTTAATTTTAATTATTTATATTTAAAATATATTTAAATCAAATTTTTGGCATTTTTTATATTTAATAATAATAGAAAACATTTACAAGTTTACGATGTAAGTTTATGTCATTATTATAGATTTGCTAAAATTCATGAGTTTGACAACTTTATTAATATACATGATTAAAAATAATATTCTAGAAAAACCAATTCACATTAATTAGGTACAAATAACTAATTTCACTATTATTTTTAATATTCACAGCTTAATTATTTTGATATTGTATTAATAACTTAGGATTATAGTTTTAGAGCGATAAAAAAGATGCTGTAAGATGTACTTGGAGAAGGAGACAAGGAGGGGGACAAAAGCGGATTAGAGAAAGCAAATAGTTTGCCAGCTTTTTAATCCCACAATTTTACCAAGTGAATGCCACTGCTTTCCCACATTTTTAATGCATTTATCTTTTCACCTTTTTTTTTATTCATGTAAAATTTTGCATTTCATAATTTTTAAATTTAAATACATAAATAATAATATTATAAGAACGCATATTATAATACCCCGAAAATTGTTATACAACATTTTTGATAAATAATATCTATTCTAATAGGAGAGTATGTTGTCTCTAAATTATTGGTTTCTTATTATTAAATTTATAGGACAATTTTTGCTTAGAATCTAATAAGAATCAGAACCAACCCTCCTAACTCTCAAATAGGGATTATAAAGTACCCTAAAATTGATATTCCTCATAAATAATATTTGTGGGCAAATAGTGCCTATTAAAATAAAGTGAATATGTGGTCTCAAACATTATGGTGTAATTATTTTAATATAGGAGATCATAATATATTCTAAATTGATATCTTAACATCTAGATATGATAAAATCAATTAGAGAAAAATTAGCAACAACTAATTGCAATAATTGAAGTGATTAAAGTAATTTTTATGATTAATCAATAAATTAACTTAAAAAGTCATAATTAAGAATACATGAGAACAATTAGTAAATAAAGGCTAATAAAGCAGTAAGATTAGCATCAAATGAGTTTCAAATAATCATAATAAGTATAGTAACCTATCATAAATTAACAATTAGACTTAATAAACCCCTAAAACATTATATTAAGGATTATAACATAATTAAATCAACATCCCCCAATATTTATTTAGAAGGGGCGAATTCTTGGTTAAATTAAAGAAAAGAAGATGAAGCAAATAAATAAATCCTAAGAGCACATAATATATGAACAAATATCATCAATAGTAGTAGGATTTTTCCAACATAAATTAGAGGCTTGGATTAAATCTAATAAAGCTAAATCCTAAGGGCTTAATTTAACTTCATAAAGCATAATCCTTGTGGAATTAAAATCAACCAATAAGAGAGTTTTCCCATGTATTATGTGAGACAATGGAAACCCAATTTGAGAAGCAAATTGGGGGAGTAATACACGGTTAGGCTTGGCTTGTGGAATTGACAAAGAATAATATAATCAAACACTCATCAAAGCACATGCAAGTCTTAATCATAGAAGAAGAAATATGTACTTCTCATAAATGCTCTTAATGACTTTTTAAGAGGGTAAGCAAGAGAGAGAGATTATAGGCTTGATTTAATAATAATTTGAAATCCACTAAAGAGATAAATCGGGAATCAAGTAATCTAAATCCTTAAAAATCAATAAGAATTTATACAAAATAAATTGTATCTTGAGATACATTTATCATAAATCAAATATAGGAAGAGATTATGAACAAGCATAATTCAAGCTTGAGATTGACTATAACCAAAGTCATTTCCTCAACTTTTGAAGATTTGTTCCAATTGAGGAAATGAGTGTTTGATGTCTCTAATTAAAGCCAAAAATCTCAAAGAGTTCAAAACCAAAAGAAAATTTGAATCAAACTTCATTAAGATCCCCAAATGAATTTTTATCTAGTGAAAAACAAAGAATAGAAGAAGGAGATAGTTGGCTTAGGAAAAAGCTAGAACACATAGGATATTTTGCAACTTTAGGAAGAGGATAATGTACTTGGTGGATGAGTCATGAAGCAAATGGAAGAGGATAGAGGGGAGAGAGAGGGAGCACGTTTTTGGGGCCTAAATGGTGAAGATTTGAGCTTCCCAAATGGTCTAGATCCAATGGCCATAATACAAGATGAGTTGGGTTTGAATTAATTGCCAAATTGCCACACCAATTTACTATAAATAGGGGTCCTTGCTCTTCATAATTCTTCACCAATTCACAAGGTATTAACCATATTGAGAGAGTAAGGAAGAGTGGGAAGAGATTCTTGAAGGAGTAGTAAGGTTCTTGGTAAGTTCCCTAGCTCTAGCTTTGAGTTCTTTAGTTTTTAGTCTTTAAATTCTTAGATAGAAGTAGCTTAGATCTTAAAATTGCTAGAGTAATTTTATTTACAAGTTTTTTTATGGTAAAAATTGGCTTTATCTTGAAAAATTGGTGAGGGAGGTTGTATAGCAAAATTTCTGGAAGAAAATCATCAAAGTAACGAAGTTCGGTGAAATTTCATCGGTTTCGGAATTTCTAGAGGCAGTGATGAAAACACCAGAATTTCATATTGAAACTATGGTCACAAAATTCTGATAAAATTCATGGTTAAAATAGACATATAGGGATTTTTAAATATGTCAAGAACATGTCAAAATGATTTTTGTACAGTGAGATAAAAATCCTCAAAGTCAGGCTACGAATTTCTGGAAAAATTCTGGGCAGAGACTCCAAACTTTAAACCTGGGAATGATACGTAGAATCTGGGAAAATTTTGTTATTTTTAATTAAAAATAGACATCCTGAGGATTCCATGGAATTTTACGGATCCTCGTTTCGATTTTTCTAGAATTAGTTATGATTTTTCAAAGTTAGACAGAAATCTGCCAAATTGGCACCAACGTTGTTCTACGAATTTTGAGGAAATAAGGTGAAAAATAAATACAGCAAGGGTAAAAAGGTCATTAGGGACTAGGATATCTTCTAGGATATTATTTGTAAATTAATAAATGCGATATTACCATTATAGGATAAACGTGATCACCATCCGACCAACGACGTACCGAAATCGCCGACGAAGGTACGGACGCGTACTGTAACACTAACTCTGATGCTTATTGTATACTTGTATGTGATAGATATGTTCATAGACTGTGACTCTGTTTTTTTAAAAAAAAGAATTGATCATACACATATAGCTTTATACGGGTTATGGTCATGATAGCGCCGTTAAGTTTTCCTAGCGCTGAGGACACGGATGTACACCGTGGCACTGGTGAATAGTGCAGACTAGAGATAATGAACATATGCAGTGGCTGTGTACCGTTATCTGTTATGAGTTTTTATATTGTTTATTGCTTTGTAATGTCACGAATATCATCATACATATCTCGTACATAAGCATGAGGTTAACAGTTACCGAGGTTCAATGGGCATTGAACCTCGCTCTTACCATAGCTTCGTGGATCCGAGTAAACGGGATCGAAGACAAGGGTAAGCGAGATGTAGGAACCGGTTTGGAGAAAGTCCTATTGACATGTACTTTACGATATCGACATTTGAAAAAAATGTAACGCCGTTATAAGCACATACATTACAAAGGTGGATATTTATCGATTACTTTTCAATACTATTTACTTCGATGCTCAACTCGATCAAGATACCGTGAAAACGCTTTCGAAAATTGGGTTGTTACACATATAAAAACTTAACAAATTTGGGTTTTTTTATTTTAAAAAAATAATGATTTAACATAATAAAAGATGAAGTAGTTTTTTTTAAAAATTATTATTTTCAATACAATATTGTAAAATTATTTATTTAAATGTTACTATACTTAATTATTTAAAATTATTTAAATTGGAGAGATTAAAAATTAGATTATAAGGAAAAATTAATAATTTTAAATTTTTTAGCATAATTACAAATGAAAAATTAATAATTTTAGAATTTTTAATAAAATATTCATACTGGTATTAAAAATTGGACTAAAGGGTATGTTTCGGATACGGATAGAATGAGGAGGTCACTGTATTTTAGTCTCTAAAATTAAAGAACCCAGATATCATATCTTATTTCTTAACCAATTTCTTCACACAAAAGATCATGACGAAGAGATGTGGTTATTAAAAAATACACCATTAAAACCGATCAGAGCCGAAAAAGAAGGGGGGGGGGGAATAGATACCAGCACGATGACACATTGTCTTTTTAGTTGACTCTGCTGCAATCAACCCTAATTTCCCCCTGGTTTCCAGTTTTAACACCAACGCTTCCCAACTTGGTAATAGCAGAAATGAAAGCAGAGTTAAAAGCAGCTTCATTAGAAGCAAACAAGTTCACAGTATCCCTAGACCTCTGATCAGTAAAAAGCACTTGATCAGAAGAGAACAAACCCATGCCATTCTGAAGATTCTTGAAGTACTGGTTATCAAACTTCTGAGGAGTTACGGGGTCCATGTTAATGGCGATGGTGGGGTCCACCTTCAAGGGACACATGTTCCTGAGTTGAAAAGCGTATTGGAGATTCAAGGAAGGGTCTATTCTGTTTGTGGGGCTGAAGTTGTAGATCCTCTTGGAGAAGCGGTTGCAATGAGAAAACCCTAACGTGTGTGCTCCTGATAGCGCGATGAGATCGGTCTGAGAAAGGCCTCGCCGGAAAAACTGAGAATTGAGCTGATCCAAATTGTCGGAAGGTTGAGGAAGACTGTGTTGAACACTTGCTATTGTGGAAATTCTGCCATCTCGCCTTCCCAGTTCTACTTCATAGAAAGGTCCTCCTGCCTGCATTATATCATACCATATCTATTAAGCTATAAAACAAAACAACTAAAGCATGGAGATGAGCTATTCATACCTATCCAAAGGAGAGGCACCAAAACTAATTCCTAAAAACTAACTCGCTGTTGAAAGGGTTATTGGCGCTATTAACGCGTCTCTGTCTAATGCTCTTCGAAATGTTTCAACTTTCTAATTGTTTTTTCCCTATTTTTTTAATTATTAGATTCTTCATAAAATGAATGACATTTTTATATCTTATTAGTATAAAATGATGTGATTTTGAATTTTTTTAAAGTTTTTTACGATTTAGAGAAATTTTCTCCTTTAAATAATCTTAAATGACTGGACCATTATGGCCGTAAATATTCATATATTACTCGAATCATGTAGAATAATCTAATGATTGAAAGAAACAATATATATATATATATATATATATATATATATAAGTATGGGAGGTTGATGCATTACAAAGGTATTTGTGAGAGAGGAACAATAATTAGAGGCCCCAAAGCGGAAAAATCAACCCATTTAGATACTCCCTCATGTACTATTAAATAACCAAATTACATTATTTAAAAAAGTGGTTAAAATTAGTTAAAAACAATGAGTGTGTCTAAAATAAAATTTCTATTTAAGAGCAAGTAAGAGAGACAAATATATTGAATATAGGTAAAATGGAAAAAAAAAAAAAAAAAAAAAAAAAAAAAACTCACTAAATATTCAGACAACTCTTATTAGGTTCTTATAAAAAGGGCTTCTAAAAAGAATAAATGGAAGTACCAGTATTTCATTCCACTCAACTTAGGACATTGACGGAATATAATATTTCAATTGATTACTCAACTTAATAAGGACCTAGTATTTCATATATATACTACCAATTCTCCGTCAAAATACTCAAACTTGTTGTCTATAATTGAACAGCCACCATAGGAGAGTAAGAGGATAAATATTATTCAAACTTGCTCCATTCAAATTGGTATTAATACATATTATTCAAACTTGTTGACGTGCATATATTATTGGCACATAAAGGATAACCGTTGGTCAAATTTTTTTTTGGGTAATATTGTATGGATGGATCAAGGTATAGCTAAAGTAGGGTTAAATATAAAGCAGATATAGAGTACCAAGTTGATGACATCCCTGGTTGCGAGGGCAAGAATGTCGGCGCAAGAGACTTTGTTAAGGCACTGTGGGTCCCTGTCAACGGCGGCCTTGGCTTTGATGACTGTGTCGAAGCCATCTCCGGCAAGCGACAGATCATCCGGATGATCCTTCTCTGCGTTCGCATTCGCCAGCAACACCGATGCATCACATCCCTGATTGTTTTTATGTGTATGTATATATATTCGTCAGTGTGTATATATATGTATGTGTGTATGTATAAATAATTAATTAAAATTTGATATATAGATATATAAAACAGACCCGAACGAAGCAATCGTGGAAAAAGAGTCTGAGCGTGCCAGGAACAGTGACAAAGGTCTGTTGGAACTTGGTAGAAACAGCAGAACGAACATACGTCTCCAGATTAGGGCATGTTTGTCTGTAGAATCCCTCACTTAGCTGAGCTGAACATATCCCACATGTGAACAGAACCAGACAAGACAACACCACAATCGACCTCGCAGCTTCCATTATGCCTGCTGCTTAATTATGACTTAGTGTACGTTTTGATGGATGATTTTGATGCTTCAGTAATAAGCATGTGTCCTCTATTTATAGTTCCTCAGGGTCGTCATATATGTCGTGACAAATCAATTCAAGATTCAAAGCTCAACAAGCGGAGATGATTCAGGAACTTTTCATTATTTTATATATATATATATATATATATATCCAAAGTCTCTGCTTTGCTTCAGTTCAGGGACAGTCTGGCTCTCTCGTCGCTAGTTTATAACATGATCAGGTTGGTAGAAGCGACCTTAACGGAATTTTAATCTTTTTTGTGCTTTGGTTTTAGTAAGAATATCCTAATCCCCTCGATCAGAAGATAAATCTCCAAGGGGAAAGGTATACATGTTTATTTCATGCATGACATCTAAAGGAGTAAATTTTTTAACAGATGAGAGCAGCTCACACCAATACTAATCCGTTTGGATGAGCTTAAAAGTGCATTTTACGAGGGTAAAATTGCAATAACATATTTCTCTCGTACATCATGAAATTAATTTTTTATGGCTAATTCAAACCATACCAAGATAGTTTAAAGGTAACATCATCGCTAGTTTTTATAGTTTGAACAATTTTAGTTTTAATTTATATTGTTTCATATATAAGGATTTCATTTGAGTTTAAGTATAAATACAACAATTTAAACTCATTAAAGTATAGGATTATCCATTAAATTGAAATCAAATCCTTATAAAATTATAAAGATCAAAATTTAACGATTTAAAATTATACAGACCAAAACCAAATTTCATCAAACGGTATAAATTTTAATAATCAGTGATCATATTAACCCGTAGTTTAATTTATACCTTGGGAAATTGATAACATGGACACATCCTCTCTACTAATTGCTTTTTGTTAAAGAAATGAGGCAAGATTAGTTGCGTGAGGCATTTTGGTGCCTTGAGAATATTAGTATTGTATGTGTTTGTGGCTGATCATTGGGCCGCCTTATTAGTTATTCCAATGGGCTAGTGGGACCTATCACCTACCAATATAGGATCATCACATGGATATCTCAAGAGAGTTTGATCATTCTCTTCACAATAATTATATTATACTTACGTTTTGTCATCTCCTATATTAAAATCTTTATCCTCGTCTATTGAACCTTTTTTTCTTTAAAAAATCATAATTTCTTTTTGGGTTAGACTTGGTTTGATTTAACTCGGCTTCTTCGATGAAAGTTAACACTACCCCATCATTGCAGACGACAATTCCAGACTTACCATTAACTAGCTAGCTAATAAGTTTATTGATTGAAATTTTATGTTTTCTGAATTTAACATTATTATAATTTTTAATAATAATAGTAGTAGTAGTAGTAATTCCAAAGTCAAAACTTATATATTGATTCAGCAACAGTCCCACACGTTAAATTTTATCGAAGTTATATGTAAAAAGAATAATGATAATTGAATAAGATAATAATGCACACACATTTATATTTATTTGCAAGGTGGCTTATTCATATAACACACACACACAGGCAGTTGAACTGGAAAAGGACAAAAAAATTATGTATGTTAAAGTCATTCTAATTGGATAACAAGTTGATATGTTGTCAATTCAGCCTGCATTTGTAGTACATTAATTTTCATATAAATTATGTGAAAAAAACTAAACATAATGATATGATAGTGATAATATGATATTATGAATTAATACAAATTGAAGAAATAATATTAATACATTTGCAAAGTGCGCATGCACGTCGTCGTAGTTGAGTTGACATTCTCGTTAATCATTCTCATATGATGGCATATGACATTCCTTATTACTACGTACTTTTAAAATATTGGATCTAGTTCGTTAATATGTGTGACCGGCCAATCAAAATATGAATTGTTAAACTAAAAAAAATTCTTTTTGGGAATTTGCCAACTCAAAGGCATGTGAGGTTGTGAACAGGTAACAATTAATGACATCAATAACTATTTTCCCCTTTTCTTTCTGCCCCTCCATAATTCAATTGTTTTTGGCCAGAAGGAAAATTTATTAGTCCATCAATCTAAATATAAAAACTAGTTGAATGGTTAATGAATGGATTTAAATCTTCTTCTTTTTTTCCTTTTTTTTTTTTTGTATGAGGGATTTAAATTTTAAATGTAAAATATCAATTCATTTTATCTTCCACGTTTATTAATTTGGTCTGATATTAACATGGCTAATTAGCTTGCATGTATTCAAGTGATTTACTTCAACTCTCTTTCTCTCTCACTCACACTCAAACACAAACAAAAGAGGCTCAATATAGTATGACTATGGTTGTTAAACTCGCGAGTTTAAATAAACTCGTAATAGTAATGTAAACTTGTATCGTGATCTCGGAAAGTGACATTTATGTTTTCTAAAAATAAAATAAAAAATTGATGGGGCCAATTCTTATCCGCATGAAATTCGGGTTTTGCATGTAGAGAACAAATGTCAGAACTTGAATAGTGTACCAATAATTTAGTGTGCATTAATAGTGGTGTTAAATATTATTTTTGTAAGTAGATTATCAATAGATAAAACAATAATAAAAAAACCAATGGCTGTGGCGTGCGACCTGGTATAACTTTTTTAAATGTTTTGGAATAATGATAAGAGGTGCACCATTTTTTATGAGTAATTCAATAATAATCCGTGACAACCAAAGTGAACAATGATTATTCGGTCTCCAGCATTTATATATATATTATATAATATTTATTTTCTTCAATAAGTAATTATAATAATATAATAAATCTATCATAATCTCAAGGTCTTTGAACAGCTTATTGTGGATTACTTTCGTCCCAATTAAACCCATCAGACTTTGAAGGCTAAGAGATGCTCCGGGGAAGTTTGATCAATTGGATCAATCAATCATAATTGATTAGTTCTCATATCTAGTGTTCAACACTGCCTCAAATATGATTGTCTAAAATATGAGGATATCTATACTTAATAAAATCAATCAATCAAATTAGCAGCTTTTCTTCTAGTTTCTCTCGGCCATACAGGCATGTATGGAGTAACATTTGAAAAGGTAATTTTTATAAATTGAAGTTGGGTAAAATTTAATTATTGTAATGTGATTTATATTTGGATAAATTTTTATTAGGAAAAAAAAAGTTAGCTTAACCTAAACTTGTCTAGATGGTATATCGAAAAGTTAGTCTCAAAAATTTAAATATGCGAAATAAAGCCCATAGTCAAAAAATAAAATAAAAAATCATTCAATTTCAACTTGATTTTTAACTTCAAAACTCTTAGTGTTTGTTTGGGATTCACAAATTGAAATAAAATTTCTCTCACATACTTACTTCGTACACCGTAAATCAAGATTAAAAAACTATTTTTAAAGGATCCAATCGCCATTCTAAATATTCATAAAAGTTATTCCAAACGTATAGCAGATATAGCCTAAAACAACTTTCATACCTTTTTTTTTTTTTTTTTTTTTTTTCTCCCAGGACTTGTTCAGACGACATGTTTAAAAACTTGGAAGAAAATGTTTGAAAAAAGAAGAAGACAACTTGAAAGAAATCGTGGGGAGAGAAGCCCATTTCATCCTAAGGTACAATGCAAACATTTAGGACCCGTTTGGTATATGGAATATTTGAGGAGGGAAAAGAAAGGGAGGGAAGATTTTGAGGATAAGCAAAGATGAGCTATTTGGTAGGAAGAAAATGAATGGGTGATAGACTAGCTACTGGTAGTAGAATGTCGTCCACACGTTGTAAGACAAGCTTCTAGTAGCCCCATCCCTTTACTTTTATGACAGATTCTGAGCCCCTTCTTTGCTTTCTCTCTCATTTTTATATTTAGTGTAAAAAAAACACTAGCAGCATAACATTATAAGTAGGATTGGACACAACTTGTTGTTTATATGAGAGATTTGATGTTAAATTATAGTACCTTTTTATCATCTTCACTCGTCCAAACATGATCGCTCCCCACTCCCCCTCCATGTCCCAAATGAGATGCTTATTATTATTATTATTATTTTATTAAGTATAGACATATTTAGAATCCTGCAATTTAGACAAATATTACTCACTTTATTTAAAGTTCATTATTAAAGTAGTATTATTTTGTTTCATTATTATTGAGAAAATATTAATAGGGATATTTTAAGAAAAAAACAATTGACAAAAATTGGTGATATCCAATTTGGAAGAACATATATCTAAAATCCAACATCATATAGTACCAAATGTAACATCATGCAATACCCGAACCTAGTTGAACACTGCTCGATAACGGTTCTTAAAATGCGCTATCCAGACCTGGATCTGATACTGACTTTGATACTGGTCTCTAAAACCCAACATCATATAGTGTCAAATGTAACATCATGCAATAACCGAACCTAATTCTGACACTGACTTTCATACCGGCTATTATAGGCAGTGTTGGCAGGGCCAGGATTGGCGTCAAGGAACAGTATGTACGGATGATTATAGGTATAATATAAAAAAGAGGGGTAGCAAGCCACACACCACTTGTAACAAAGAGGGGGAACAGATGTACATTCCCATCACAACTGCTACGAAACCAACGAGAAATAGGAAAACCCCTAACCCAAATGATAATTCATCGGGGTGCAGTCTATGCATGCATAGACATATTTAGAATCCTGCAATTTAGACAAATATTACTCATTTTATATAAAGTGCATTATTAAATTATTATTTTGCTTAATTATTATTGAGAAAGTATCAGTAGGGGTATTTTAGGAAGAAAAAAATTGACAAAAATTGGTGATATCCAATTTGGAAGAACATATATCTAAAACCCAACATCATATAGTACCAAATGTAACATCATCCAAAAGCTGAACCTAGTTCAGAACTGGCCCTGATAACGGTTCTTAAAATGCACTATCTAGACCTGGCTTTGATACCGACTTTGATACTGGTCTCTAAAACCCAAAATCATATGGTGTCAAATGTAACATCATGCAATACCCGAACCTAGTTCTGACACTGACTTTGATACTGATTGCCACAGGCGGCATTGGTGGGGCCGGGTTGGCGGTAGGGAACAGTACGTTGGATGATTATAAGTATAATATGAAAAAGAGGGCTAGCAAGCCACACGCCACCTGTAACATAGAAGAGGAACAGATGTACATTCCCATCACAACTGCTACGAAACCAGCGAGAAATAGGAAAACCCCTAGCCCTAATGATAGTTCATCGTGGGTGCCACGCGTATCTGAGTCAGGTTCTGGATAGCGCATTTTAAGTGCCGGTATCAAAGTCGGGTATACACATTGTAAAAGACTGCATAAGATTGTGTGCTAGCTGTATTATGTGTCACGCGTCCTGCACAATTCCCTATGTAACAAACTTTGCACATAACCGTTGTATTCCTTTTTCTATATATTCAGTACAGAGGCCAGCGTATTTGCTTACCTCTTCATTATCATTTTTCTGCATATTTCTATGCTAGAATTCCCTCTCTGTTTTTGTTTTCTCACTAAAATGGTAAATAAGCTCAAGCTTATATTCTGGTCAGAGTTTGCCTTTCATTTGCTGCGACTTAGCAAGTATCGTCGGATTGTCCGTCACTTCCGTGGAGAATCAAATGTTAGTGGTGGTGGTTGCCTTGTTGCTCCTTTCTTTCCTGGCATACGTAGCACTATATAGATGTGCAACGTCCACCAACATCCCCCAGCCTAACATCGACCAGAACAATGATGTCAACCAGGTAATGAACAACCTCGACAATGGAGGCTGTGGCGGCGGCGGCGACGATTGAGGAAGGGAAGTGGTTTTCAGCTTTAATAATGATTTGTGTGGAAGTAGTTGCTTAAAATCAGCCGGTGGGTGTTGTTTTGTTTGTTTAAGGTAGGTATTGTGCCATATGATAAACTTCCTTAATTTCCTTGATTTATTCAGATACCGACTTTGATACTAGTCTTTAAGCCCGTATTAAAGCCAATATCAGAGTCAGGTTCTGGATAGCACATTTTAACCGCCGATGGTGAGCATGGAACCCACAACCTGATGAGCCCGCCCACAACCCAATGTAATTGGGCCATTTTGAGCCCGCCCAAAAAAGCCCATAACGGGTTGGGTTAAAACCCGTTTATTTAAGACTTAAATGGGCGGGCTATGGGCGCACCTTCGGGCTACCCAAACCCGCCCATTTAGTTATATATATATATTTTTTTTTATTAACTATATGGAAACTTGGACAATAATACGCCACATTGTCATGAAATACCCATTCCCCATTTAACCATTCCCCCACTTGGAGTTTGAAATCAACATTATGTTATGATAACACTTATCTAAATTTAGATTCTTTTTCCCCTCGCCTTGTATAAAAAAAAAAGATTCTTTTGTGTGAATTATAATTATTGAATTTCGAAGATTCATATTTCAGAATTTAGAATGATAAATTTGGGTGAATACTTAATACTTATATATATTTTTCTCCAAAAAATAAACTTGTCAAATGTAAATGGGTTACCCAAAACCCGGTCGCCCACCCATTTATATGTTAACCCATTCAACATGGGTTAGAATGGGTTGAGGTACGGGTATGGGCTAACCCATACCCATTCAAAGTTAAATGGGCGGGCTATGGGTTTAGGCATGGGCTGCCCAACCCGCCCATTGCTCTGCCCTAACTGACAGTAGCAAAGTCGATGTTAGAACATTGCATGATGTTACATTTAGTACTATATGATGTTGGGTTTTAAAGACCAGTATCAAAGCCGGTATCAGAGTCAGATTCTGGATAGCGCATTTTAACAGCCGGTAGCACAGTCAGTGCAGAACTAGGTTGGAATATTGCATGATGTTGCATTTAGTACTATATGATGTTGGGTTTTAAAGACTAGTATCAAAGCTGGTAACAGAGCTAGGTTCTGGATAGCGCATTTTAAGAGCCATAGGTTCTGAACTAGATTCGGGTATTGAATGATGTTATATTTGGTATTATATGATATTGGGTTTTAGAGACCAGTATGAAAGCCGATATCACGGTATCTGAGTCAGCTTCTGGATAGCGCATTTTAACTGCCGGTATCAAAGTCGGGTATACACATTGTAGAAGACTGTATAAAATTGTGTGCTAGCTGTATTATGTGCCACGTGTCCTGCACAATTCCCTATGTAACAAACTCTGCACGTACCGTTGTATTCCTTTTGCTATATATTCAGTACAGAGGCCAGCGTATTTGCTTACCTCTTCATTATCATTTTCTCTGCGTATTTCTCTGCTAGAATTCTCTCTCTGTTTCTGTTTTCTCACTAAAATGGTAAATAACCTCAAGCGTACATTCTGTACAGGGCTTGCCTTTCATGTGGCTGCGACGGTAGTAAGTGCCATAGAATTGTTCTTCTCTTCCATGCCTTCCGTGCAAAACGAGATGCCACGGGTGGTGCTTGTCTTGTTGCTCTTTTCTTTCGCAGCATACATAGCACTATATCCAAGTGCAACGCCCACCAACATCCCCCAGCCTAACATCGGCCAGAACAATGATGATGCCAACCAGGAGGAAATGAACAACCACGGAGGCAACGAGTGAGGAAGGGAAGTGGTTTTCGGCATTTGCGTGGAAGTACGTAGTTGCTTAAAATCAGCCAGTGGGTGTTAGTTGTTTTGTTTAATTTGTTTAACGTAGGTATTATGTCATATGATCTTAGAACCGATATAGTAGTTTTTTTGTGTTGTGGGAACTAGTGGTCTTGTAATGATTTTATCTTCAATGAGTTGATAGGCTTTTTGCCATAGTAGACTTTGAAATCATCACATTTTAACTGCCAGTAGCAAAGTCGATGTCAAAACATTGCATGATGTTACATTTAGTACTATATGATGTGGGTTTTAAAGACCGGTATCAAAGCCGATATCAGAGTCGGATTCTGGATAGCGCATTTTAATAACCGGTAGCAAAGTTAGTGTTAGAATTAGGTTGGAGTATTGCATGATGTTACATTTAGTACTATATGATGTTGGGTTTTAAAGATCAGTATCAAAGCTGGTAACAGAGCTAGGTTCTAAATAGCGCATTTTAAGAGCCATAGGTTCTGAACTAGATTCGGGTATTGAATGATGTAACATTTGATACTATATGATGTTGGGTTTTAGAGACCAATATGAAAGCCAGTATCACGGTATCTGAGTCAGGTTCTGGATAGCGCATTTTAACTGTCGGTATCAAAGTCGGTATTAGAACTAGGTTCGGGTATTGCATGATTCGAGTATTACATTTGGTACTATATGATATTGGGTTTTCAAAACCCGTATCAAAGTTGGTATCAAAGCCAGGTTCTAACATCATGCAATACCCGAACCTAGTTCTGACACCTACTTTGAATTGTGTGCATTATATGTTTAACAGGAACAAAGTTGTCAGAAGATAGCAGGAAATATGGTGCGAAAAATATGTGTACCAGATTAAATTGGTCAAGTTTAGGATCTACAAGTGATTTCAATTACACGTACTTAGTTTCTTGATGATTTTGTTACAATCTCCATTATTACAGGGGTGGGTACAACTGACAGTGCTTTGGGAGATGATGAGGTTCTGGACATAGACACAACCATATCCCTGGAAACTACTTGGCATGCTATGGAGGAACTTGTTTCATTGGGCTTGGTTCGTAGCATAGGGATCAGGTGCAATTTACTCCATGAACCATCACACTTGCGTATATTAGCCGTGCAATTGAGAAATATAACAAGAAGCATCAATCAATTTTTTAATCTTTACATATGCTTGCTGTTATTGCATGCAAATCTCTTCAAATTATTACTGATTATATATCATCAATCTTTACTTGACCTGCATCACTCTTATATATGATAAATATTCAAAAATTATTATATGTTTGTTGATATATCCATGTCAAATTTCAAAGTACTCAAGGTTTCTCACCCACTTCACATCATTTTTATATAACCTTGATTCAAACCGAGTTATCCTTGTTAGTTTTAGACTTCTAGTGAAATGTATGAATAATGAAAAGCCGATATCGAGTCAATTTCGATACTAGCTTTGATACTGGTAAAATGTCGGTAGCAAAATATAACCGGTTAAAATCCACTATTTAGAACACGCTCGATACCGGCTTTGATACGGTCTTTAAACCCGTATTGAAGCCGATATCGAGTCGTTCGATAGCACATTTTAACCCGGTAGTAAAGTCGATTCGAACTAGGTTGGAGTATTGCATGATGTTACATTTAGTACTATATGATGTTGGGTTTTAAAGACTAGTATCAAAGCCAGTATCAGAGTCAGGTTCTGGATAGCACATTTTAACGGTCGGTATCAAAGTTGGTATTAGAACTAGGTTAGGGTATTGCATGATTCGGGTATTATATTTGGTACTATATGAGGTTGGGTTTTCAAAACCCATATCAAAGTTGGTATCAGAGCTAGGTTCTGACATCATGCAATACTTGAACCTAGTTCTGACACCTACTTTAATATTAGCTCTTAAAATGCGAGCATGATAATAGGTATAAGAAGAAAAAGAGTGCCAGCAAGACACCCGTACTAAGTGCCATTTGCACTTACTACGGGTATCTTTCATATTGAAAATTTAGTTAGAACTATATGGGCCCTTCAAAATCATAGCTAATCCTACACGTGAAACTCTTGCCTTTCACTCCAATGTATAAAATCTTAAATATAAAATATAACTTTTATAATTATCAAATTTTTCTTAATGTATTTGTAGTAATGCTTTCTCAACAATAATCAATGAGGGAATTAAGAAAGATAATTAAAGTATTTTAAAAAATATATGTCATATTAACTAATTTCTTTCATATAATATAATTAGGTAAATATATCTTATTTTAATTTTTAAGGATCAGAGTATAAGTGCAACTTATTATGAGAAATTTAAGTTATTGGTTTAATACACTCGATGTACTTAATTTTTATATTTGAGCTCTCTAGCATTTTATAGTTTAAGTTAATTTTCATTGTTAAATCTCTCTTAACATATTATTTTCACATTCTAAATACTATGTAGTTCAAACTAATTATTCTTCACTCAAGTCATTCAAAAAGATTGTGCGTGCCATGCATATAGGTTATTCTAATTTCACTATTTTCACTAACAAAAATGGTTTCCATATTTATCTATTTTTCTCTTAATTATTTACAACAAATCCATCTTTGTAAATAAATAAATAAATAATTGTTTGATTTTTGGACCCATTTTTCTTCTTTTGCCCGCGCGCACTTAACGCCGCGCTACCTTTGCATCATGACACATAATGCTGGGTTTTTTTGTTTCTTTTTCTTTTGTGTGAACCTGGATGTTGTTTGTTGTATTCTGGTAACAACTTTTTTTTTTTTTTTTTCACATTTAAATAAAATATAATGATTTATAAAACTAAAAACTTATCTAGTCGGAACCAAGTGTGGAGTGGGAGGTTTTTATTTCATTTTATCCTCTTTATTTATATATATAGATTTAGATAAATTAGGTCCCTAGAGCTTATTAGAAATAAGCCTTTAGACTCAAATGTGTTTTTACAAATGTATTTAGTATTTATAGGTTGTCCATCAATAAAAACCTCACATCAATAAAGGGATTTAAATATATAGTTTCAAGAGTTAAGATTCAACTCCTTACAAATTGAATCAAGAGAAAATGCCCCTTAAATTTTAAAATCTTAAATATATAATTTTTTTGATTTTTTGAATTTTATTAACATTAAATGAATTTTTTAGATATAGAAGGGTCTTTTTTTCCCAAAAAAAAAAATATATAAGTCACTTTCAAATATTACCCTATCATATTTAGGATTAAATTGAGGCATTATTTCGCTAATTTCTATATTTAAGATTAGAGGTATTAAAATGTTTCTCTATCTTAAATACTCTATGAACGAAGACAAGGTTAATAAGTTGATTATCTCTTCCCCATCCTAATAAGATAATTTGAGGTGACTTATAATTGTCTACAAATTAAACATAGATTTTTTAAATTTTATTAACATTAAATGAGTTTTTTAACTCACATAAATTTTTTCTAAAATAAAAATAAATCATATTTTTTTTTTTTGTTTAACATATATAATAAACTATAAAACACCTTGAGTTTTATTTAAATCATATAGTTATATTTTTAATCAAAAATTTTGTTTATTTTAGCAAATTATAATTTTGACAAAATTGAAGAATGAGTAATTTTTGTCTATAGATATTTATACAAGTATTTTTGAATAATGACAATTGAAAAAAAAAATTATTTAATTTAGTAAAATTTAGAATTTTGTGTTGGGCGCTCTTGGAATAATAGTTTGTTGTCTTTAGGCGCTCCTTAGATAACGGAACGTTAACTTTTTGCTAACGGCGTTAACTTTTTTTTAACGGCGTTGTGCTGGGCGCTCCATTTTAAAAGTTTATTGTGTTGGGCGCTCCTTTTTAAAAGTTTGTTGTGTTGGACGGTCCACTTAATAGTTAATTGTGCTGGACGCTCTTGGACCAATAGTTCGTTGTGCTGGACGCACCTTAACCCCCCAAAAAAATTGTGAATTCAGCATCATGAAAAACCATGCAATATCTCTGGCCCAAAAAGGAAGGACCAAGCATTTTGTAGCATGAAATCCTTACTTCAGTGGCAGTAAAAGCTACTGAAGAAAGAAGAACAAACCTTTAGAATGTCTATTCTTGAGGTTTCATGGCGAGGAAGAGAACCTCCCGTTTACCCAAAAACATTACACTGTGTCTTCAGTGGCAGTAAAAGCTACTGAAGAAAGAAGCACAAACCTTTAGAATGTCTATTCTTGAGGTTTCATGGCAGGGGAGAGAACCTCCTGTTAACCCAAAAACATTATACTGTGAGCAATGGGTGATAGAAAAGACGGGGCACAAAGAGAGAGAGAGAGAACCTTAATATCCTGTGAATCAGTCAGCAACATGGTCAGACGATCAATGCCCAAACCCCAACCACCAGTTGGTGGCAAACCGTACTCCAAAGCCTGTACAAAGCGTTTCATCCAACGCCATTGCTTCATCATCACCAGATTGCCGATCCTGGAATTCAAAGGACACATTTCAAACCGAGTTGTTATCCTTGTTAGTTTTAGACTTCTAGTGAAATGTATGAATAATGAAAAGCCGATATCAGAGTCAAGTTCTGATACCAGCTTTGATACTGGTAAAATGCCGGTAGAAAAATATAACCTGTTAAAATCCACTATTTAGAACCTGGCTCTGATACCAGCTTTGATAATCTTGGTCCTTAAACCCGTATTGAAGCCGATATCGAGTCGGGTTCTGATAGCACATTTTAACTTAACGCGGTAGTAAAGTCGATTAATCGAACTAGGTTGGAGTATTGCATGATGTTACATTTAGTACTATATGATGTTGGGTTTTAAAGACTAGTATCAAAGCCGGTATCAGAGTCAGATTCTGGATAGCGCATTTTAACATTTGATAGCAAAGTCAGTGTCAGAACTAGGTTTGAGTATTGCATGATGTTACATTTAGTACAATATGATGTTGGGTTTTAGAGAACAGTATGAAAGCCGGTGTCACGGTATCTGAGTCAGGTTCTGGATAGCACATTTTAACGGTCGGTATCAAAGTCGGTAGTAGAACTAGGTTCGGGTATTGCATGATTCGGGTATTATATTTGGTACTATATGATGTTGGGTTTTCAAAACCCATATCAAAGTTGGTATCAGAGCCGGGTTACGACATCATGCAATACCGAACCTAGTTCGACACCTACTTTGATATTAGCTCTTAAAATGCTAGCATGATAATAGGTATAAGAAGAAAAAGAGTGCCAGCAAGACACCCGTAGTAAGTGCCATTTGCACTTACTACGGGTATCTTTCATATTGAAAATTTAGTTAGTACTATATGGGCCCTTCAAAATCATAGCTAATCCTACACATGAAACTGTTGCCTTTCACTCCAATATATAAAATCTTCAATATAAAATATAACTTTTATAATTATCAATTTTTTCTTAATGTATTTGTAGTAATGCGCTCTCAATAATAATCAATGAGGAAATTAAGAAAGATAATTAAAGTATTTTAAAAAATATATGTCATATTAACTAATTTCTTTCATATAATATAATTAGGTAAATATATCTTATTTTAATTTTTAAGGATCGAGTATAAGTGCAACTTATTATGAGAAATTTAAGTTATTGGTTTAATACACTCGATATACTTAATTTTTATATTTGAGCCCTCTAGCATTTTATAGTTTAAGTTAATTTTCATTGTTAAATCTCTCTTAACATATTATTTTCACATTCTAAATACTATGTAGTTCAAAATAATTATTCTTCACTCAAGTCATTCAAAAAGATTGTGCGTGCCATGCATATAGGTTATTCTAATTTCACTAATTTCACTAACAAAAATGGTTTCCATATTTATCTATTTTTCTCTTAATTATTTACAACAAATCCATCTTTGTAAATAAAAAAAATATTGTTTGATTTTTTGGACCCATTTTTCTTCTTTTGCCAGTAGCACATAGACATAACGTGTCGCTACTTTGCATCATGACACATAATGCTGGGTTTTTTTGTTTCTTTTTCTTTTGTGTGAACCTGGATGTTGTTTGTTGTATTCTGGTAACAACTTTTTTTTTCACATTTAAATAAAATATAATGATTTATAAAACTAAAAACTTATCTAGTCAGAACCAAGTGTGGAGTGGGAGGTTTTTATTTCATTTTATCCTCTTTATTTATATATATAAATTTAGACAAATTAGGTCCCTAGAGCTTATTAGAAATAAGCCTTTAGACTCAAATGTGTTTTTACAAATGTATTTAGTATTTATAGGTTGTCCATCAATAAAAACCTCACATCAATAAAGGAATTTAAATATAAAGTTTCAAGAGTTAAGATTCAACTCCTTACAAATTGAATCAAGAAAAATGCCCCTTAAATTTTAAAATCTTAAATATATGATTTTTCAATAAAACAATTGTCAATTGTTTTATTATTCTTATTAATTTTATTATTATTATTGTCAACATAATTTTAAAGTTCAAGTAGTATTTTTCTGTTATTTTTCATTAAATAAACTTTAATTTGTTGGGTTTATATTACTTTTGTATGGTCTTCATATTAACCTAATCCACAAACCAACAAACAAAAACACATGTGGTGAAACAACCAAACACGTAAAAGTTGCATTGGCATTTTTGACTGGCCGCATATAATAATTAATGTCTTGTTGTTCCTTGTAATTATAAATCATTGTGATCATTGTTTCTCATTCATTGTCCTGTGGGCCGTGGGGGAATATAATATCCGGCTTCAGCTGGATTTGCGGAGTTAACGTAGACCACATGAAAAAAAAATGCATATTTTATCGACATCAAATTTACTCTAACTCAGATAAAAATAAAATAAATTTAGTTTTTTTTTTAATGTGTATATGTGTGATTTATTCTCTCCCTCCTTTCTTGGCCCCATGCTTATTTTCTTTTCATATCTATTCGTTAAAATATATTTTATTAATTATTGTAAATTTTAAAATCATTTTAGTAATAAATTTCAGCATGAATAAGGAAACTGAGCTGGGGAGAAGCATTGAGCCCATTAAATTGATGGGTCTTGTCAGTCATGATTTTCAAAGCCGGGGTTCAACATTCATGTTTGAAATTTAAACCTCCTTTTTGTTTAAAATTTGAACCTCCCTTCTGCAATTTTTTTTTTTTTAATTTTATAGTTTTATATTAATAATTCTGAAATTTTCACCTTATCACTGGTTTGGCTTCGCCACTCCGCCTAACCCACTAACCTTTGACCTAGTACCTCAACCTGTTCAATGACAAATCCGGTTTTAATAACCTTGATTTTTAGGCTGCGCGTCTTCTCAAACATGTTATTCCTTTACTTTAATTGACTCCCTCAATAATAACAAGGAAAACCCCATTCGAAAATACTTACAATTTTTTTTAATTCTTAATTAGTATTTTCTCTAGTCTTTATTATAAGGCACCAACTAACAAGTTTATTTGATCATTTTTATAAGGCACTTGCTTGTTCCCAATGAGCATCAATTATCTTTTTCCATGTATGCCCATAATTAATAAAGGTAGTGGGTAAGAGTAATAATTAATATAATATTACGAGTTTAGAGAAACTAGTAGGGGTAATATTGGAAGTTACTTAAATTATAGGACAACTTTATTAACTTTAACTATTTTGATTAGTTTGTGAGAATTATTAGTTGGTACTTTATAATAAGGATCAGTATATGTTTGTTTTTCTTTTATAATTAAATGTTTTAATCTTGTTATATTAGGAGTTAGCGGTCTTAACAAAGCAAAATTAATGATTTAATTAAGATAAAAATAGATAAATAATAAATTAAAAATCGAAGAAAAGTATAAATAAATTCAAATGAGTTTTCCCTAATAATAATAATTACTATTCTTTGAATTTTAATTGGTCCACTAGATCTCATACTCGTTATTTTTTAGCATGTTATAAAATTGACTAATGTTAGTAGACAAATTTATTTAATTTTTGGCATTTATTAAAAAATTTAATATTAAAAATATTTTAAATCAAATCTTATCCTTTATAGAGTATGCATTAATCACCGGAAAAGCACTAAAATAGGGTTCTTTTTCAAAAAATGTACCGGGTTAATTCTATTTTGGAAAATTTTACCGATTTAAGTCAGTCAAACCACGTGGTTTCTATTTAATATATATATATATATATATATATATATATATATATATATATATATATATATATATATATATATATATATATCATATTTAAACTAGTTTGAAGTATTAAGTGCTTTTCCTTTTCTCTGATTTTTCCCCTCTAGCGGCATGCCTGTCCTTTCATTGTCCTCTTCAGAAAATAAATGCTTTTGCTTACTCAGATTGCTTTAAAGAAATCGGAAGATGTGCGCATTGATAATTGTTGAGTGAAACAAAAAGCAATCTGGAAAGTTGATTTTTTAAATGTGAGTAATTGTTGAAGCATATCTTCTCACTTCTCACTTGATTTTCGTACTTTGATTTTTATCAAGGTTCTGAAATCAGCGATCGGGATACTGGGTTAAAGGTTAGTGGGTCAGACCGAAATCAATCTGGGGTCAACCGAACCTAAACCGTTGAGGAATAAAAAATTAAATGAGTTTTATATTTAAGACCAAAACTAGTATTATATAAAATTATAAATATATAAAGTAAATAAAATTTTAAATAATCTTATTTAATGGTGAGTTAATTATCTTACTAATCATATACTTATGTCACATATAATTAAAAACAATGAATGAATTTTTTTATCTATTTGTTAAAAATAATTTAAATACAAAATGTTATTTTAGTAAAAAATGTTGGAAAACCTGAAAACGTATATTCTTTTTTAAATTCCCCTTTATTATTTTTAAAAGGAAAATAATCAAAATATGGAGTTGTGAATTCACGTGAATAATCATGAAATACCTATTTTATCTCCAAAGTAATTAAGTTAAAAGGAAAACAAATTTTTTTTTTCATAATTCGAAGTTGATATCAACTTGCTTGCATGATATGATGAAGCATTTATTTTGAAAAAATGAATCATGAAAAAAATGAATTTATGGGTTAAATTTGAATTTTATGACGAAACATTTATTTCGGGAAAAAAAAGAAATAAAAATTGGAATTTGTATAAAACATTCTCTTATCAAATTCTAATTTGTCTAAAATATTCTATTATCAAATTCAAATTTATAGTATAAATTCGAATTTAATCTTATTTTCTTGCCGTATAGAAAATAAATATTTTATTATGGGTCAATATATCTTATCACTTTGTTCATAGAGGGAACTTAGGTTTCCACCAATTTTGGTGGGATCTTATCTTCCCACCTTTAAAAAAGATTGGTGGGCTCAGAACTTGAGTTCTTAGAAAGATTAGACGCTAAAAGTGTACCTAACAAGGGAACTTACTCATCTTCCCTTTCTTTCCCACATGTTCCGCATACTAAACGAGCCCTTGTGGACATGTTTTTTTGCTTTCTATTTTCTTTTCTCTCACATGACTATATAATTAGACCTCTCCGACTATTCCGGTCTACCTGGCCTCATCAGCCTATCTAGCCTCAGTGGAAAAAAAAAAAAAAAAAAAAAAAAAAGCCCCTCTACACTAAAATAAGAATGACATGACCTCAAATTAGAAAACTCGAGAGAATATTTTTTCTCATAAAGAACAATTACAAAATATCAAACTTGATCTTTTTGTTCATATTTTAATTTCAGAAAATTAACCTTACTATTTATATAACCTCTATACATTTCATTTTTTAAAGTCGGCTTTTTCTTGGATATCCAATATTTCAAATTGAATTCTTTTCTCTGCAACAACAAAATAAATGGTAGGAACTGAGGAACTTAGCTGGAAACAAGTATTATATATGTTTGATGCGAAACTTAACTAAAATTATACTTGGCATCGTATTGGTTGGCATAGATGTGGATGGAGCAGGAATCTGATACCATTTTAAGAACTCTCATATCAACTTTGATACCATTTACAGTTTTTTTGACATTGAAAAATTTATTATTAATAATAGAAAATGAATGAAACAATTTGATAAAAATTCATAAATGAGAAGTTACAATTTATAGCTCTAAAAATGCTACCCTTGATCTTTTTATTCATAATTTAATTTTAGTAAATTCTCTTCATATTTATGTAACCTTTGTACTTTCATCTTTAATGTTAACTTTCTTCTTGGATATCCAAAATTTCAAATTGGATATTACCATCTCTATAAAAAAAATTAAAAAAAAGGTAAGAACTGAGGAATTTTATCAGAACCAAAATTATATATATTCGGTGTGAAACTTAATCAGAATTATGTTATGTGGATAGTGCAAGAGTCTGATACCATTTTAAAAACACAGATACCAACTTTGATAACATTTAAATTTTTTTACATTGATTTTTTTTTTTATTACTAATAGAAAATGAATGAAACAATTTGATGAAAAATCATAAATAAGAAGTTACAATTTATAATTGTAGAAATGCTACACTTGATTTTTTATTCGTAATTTAATTTTAAGAAATTACTTGTAGAAATGCTACACTTTTTTCCTTACAGGGATTGGAGAGTGTAATAATATTTTGGTGATTTATAAAAAAGACTATATTTGCTCAGAAAAAAGAAGAAGCATCAAAGATAAGAAAAATTAATACTTCGGGACTATGAGCCTCTCATATAGCACGTAAAATGTGCGAATTCTTCGGAACATTCGTCTTTGTAGTGTCCCAACCAATCTTTTTCCACCACCTTATACTCATCCATGATCAAATAAATCAGGATCCATTCTAGAAATTATGCAACCTAGAATATTGGCTGGCTGTTCTAAATCCTTTAGATGGTCTTCATTTTGTACTTAAAAAGAAACAAAAATATTAACGCAGCATAAAAGAATAAAATAAAAAGATTAAGGTGTTTAATACATACTAGGACACAGATATATAATCCATTTTTCCAGTTTCCGTATGAATGGTCAGGGTATAGTTTTGACTGTTTTGTAATTGACTTCATAAACAAAGAATAATTACAAAAATAGAAAGTAATAAATAACTTCATTTAAATTGATATGCTAAGCTTTCATAAACTCTTATAATTTGACTCAATAACATTCCTCCAGAAACCTCCTTTAAATGCCTTGCTTAACTGTAGGTGCTTAAAAGCTAAGCCTATATCCTCTAAGACAACAGGCTGTTCATCAACAAAATATATTTGCACAACTCCTTTATCCAAAAACCGATCCACATCTTGTCGCACCTCGGCCTTATCTTACTTGTATAGAACCGTCAACATTATTATACTTTTCAAGTCCAAGCGTCACTATCCTTAAGGGTCATCCTCAGAACTAATTAGAGTGCCTCTTTACTCAATTCTCTACTCTTTCTTTCTTACGCAACTTCAAGCACCGCCATTCTGTGTTCTCATACCTGTTTAGTTAGTTGGTTGGGTGAGGATGAGATTCAAGGGAATTTCAGTAGCAAACAGTACTGCATGCAAGATGAATGCTAGTGCAAGATATGCTGGCTTTATATAGGCTCATGTTTATATGATGACAATTTCTGCTTGCTCGCTCAATGTTTTATGCAACATACATATGGCCATAGTATAAATAGAAACAGAGCTTCATTCGTTTTAAATCTTATTATGTATACTATCTACACTCCAACTTTCACAGACAGAAAGATCTATTTGCTCAGTTAGAACGTTATACAAATATGGACTTCACTTCTGGAAATACATAATTTCGTCCAGTTTTTATGTCCAAGTTTGGAAATTCATATCTTAAGTTCTAGATATCCAATTAACATGATCTAGGACTATTTTTAAAGCTTAGCATGTTTATTATATATCCACAGAATCTCAGGATTGGAAGAGGTCGTTTACCTTGGTTTTGGCTTACTCAAAAATTAGTGCTCCAAATGCAAAATCCTATTTTCCAGAAAAATGGTCAGCACCTTATTTTCATTCTAACGGTTCCAAACTTGTGTTAGAGGCATTACTCTACACAAAAACCTCTTCTAAACATATGGGAAGCATCAAATTAAGTAAAATCGATCTCCTACCTATCAGAACAGAGTCTAGCCAAAAAAGGACATAGGGGGAAACCAACGAACTTAACTATGTCATCCCAATACTATATAGTATAGGTTCATTACAGTATTTCCAGCACTTATAGACATATAACCTACTCAAAAACAACAAGCTCTTGGTTCAGCCATAACCAAACAAACCAAAATGTCACATGCAAGAACATCCAGCCACAATTTACTTCATTTTTCACAATTACAAGCTTGAATCTATGTCTAGCTATTATCATTTCACTTGATCATTAGCTTTTCTGAAAATTCCAGTCATCATCTTCTTCCTCAAACCACAACCAAAAGCAGAAAATGAAGATGGGGAGGGAATGAAAAGGCTTACCTAAATGTGAATTCCAACACCTCCTTCCTCTTGTTCTTCTTCTTCTTCTTCCTTCCTTCACCTCTCACCTCTCGGTTTCACTCCCTCTCCCTTCTGTTTTTTGGCCAAATTGACTTAATGAGGAAGGTATTATGTGTGTTGGCTGGGTTTAATTAGACAAATAAGGGAATATGTGTAGGCATGTGGCTAGAAAACAAGAATGGAAGAGATGAGATGCCATATATAAATTAAGAGGGGAGGGTGTGTGATATGTGGGGTCCACTCCCAAAATAATCTTATTTGATCCTTTTTGACTCCTTACAAGTTTTTTTCTCTCTCTTTTTTTTTTTTTTTTTTTTTTTTATTGTATTTATTTAGATTTAAATTATATATTTTTTTGAGATTTTTTTTTTTTTTGCAACTTAGTCCTTTGCTTATTTAATTACAAGCATTGGATATGTGCTAGAATTTAATCCTTAATTCAATATAAGGATTTTTCTTTCTTACTTAGGTTCTCTAGGTCATATAATATTAACTCTAAAATTTATAGGCCAAATTTATCCTGTACTATTTCTCCTTGAATTTTCAGAAAAATAGGCCTTAAATTCCAAATAATAGCTTAACAACTATTTAGGCCCAATTTTCATAATTAATTCCTCTACATAATAATTCTATATCCTCAAAATAATAATTCATAATTTCTCCCAAATTTTAGAGGTCCAAAATAATTTTAATAATTATTTCAAGTTTTTTCCATAATAAACTTAAGACTTGAGAATCTTCTTGGCTTAGCGACCTTCTTATTTCAGTTTCATTTCTAACATTTTGGTCTCAAAATTTTGGATATTACAATTAAATAATTCATAATTTTCCCCAAATCTTAAGGTCCAAAATCATTTTAGTAAGTATCTCAAAATTTTCCGCATAATAAGCCTAAGACTTTGGATTCTTCTTGGTTTAGCGACCTTCTTATTTCAGTTTTTTCCTAATATTTTGATCCCAAAATTCAGGATATTACACATCTCGTTGATTAATGTTGTGATATTGTCACCAACCTCAAATAATGCAATGGATTCCTTGATCTCTGATTTCACCTTTAGAAATAACTTTTTAATTAAAATACCTTCAGTATTCATCATCAATATCAACCCTTTTTTGAGATAGGGCATATTCTGTAGTGAATTGTCATAGCCTTGTCTACAAAAACATCTCGTTGTGAAACTTGTTTAGAAGTCCAATACTACTCATTAGAATTCTTAGGTCAACCACTGGTCATAGTCTTCTCCACACAAACATCTTGAGATGAAACTTGTTTGGAAGTTTGATACCACCCTTAAGAACTCTGATACAATTGGGCTGAAACTTCAGGGATGGAAGCAGAAACTTCTTACCTTTGCGGGACGTGAGATTCGATTAAAGCGGTTTATAATTTTGACAAAATTGAAGAATGAGTAATTTTTGTCCATAGATATTTATACAAGTATTTTTGAATAATGACAATTGAAAAAAAAAATTATTTAATTTAGTAAAATTTAGAATTTTGTGTTGGGCGCTCTTGGAATAATAATTTGTTGTGCTGGGTGCTCCTTAGATAACGGACGTTAACTTTTTGCTAACGGTGTTAACTTTTTTTTTTTTTTTAACGGCGTTGTGCTGGGCGCTCCATTTTAAAAGTTTATTGTGTTGGACGCTCCTTTTTAAAAGTTTGTTGTGCTGCACGGTCCACTTAATAGTTAATTGTGCTGGACGCTCCTAGACCAATAGTTCGTTGTGCTGGACGCACCTTAACCCCCCAAAAAAATTGTGAATTCAGCATCATGAAAAACCATGCAATATCTCTGGCCCAAAAAGGAAGGACCAAGCATTTTGTAGCGTGAAATCCTTACTTCAATGGCGTAAAAGCTACGAAGAAAGAAGAACAAACCTTTAGAATGTCTATTCTTGAGGTTTCATGGCAGGGAAGAGAACCTCCTGTTTACCTAAAAACATTACACTGTGTCTTCAGTGGCAGTAAAAGCTACTGAAGAAAGAAGCACAAACCTTTAGAATGTCTATTCTTGAGGTTTCATGGCAGGGAAGAGAACCTCCTGTTAACCCAAAAACATTATACTGTGAGCAATGGGTGATAGAAAAGACGGGGCACAAAGAGAGAGAGAGAGAGAGAGAGAGAGAGAGAGAGAGAGAACCTTAATATCCCGTGAATCGATCGGCAACATGGTCGACGATCAATGCCCAAACCCCAACCACCGCTTGGTGGCAAACCGTACTCAAAGCACCGTACAAAGCGTTTCATCCAACGCCATTGCTTCATCATCACCAGATTACCGATCCTGGAATTCAAAGGACACATTTCAAACCGAGTTGTTATCCTTGTTAGTTTTAGACTTCTAGTGAAATGTATGAATAATGAAAAGCCGATATCAAAGTCAAGTTCTGATACCAGCTTTGATACTGGTAAAATGCCGGTAGCAAAATATAACCTGTTAAAATCCACTATTTAGAACCTGGCTCTGATACCAGCTTTGATACTGGTCTTTAAACCCGTATTGAAGCCGATATCAGAGTCAGGTTCTGGATAGAACATTTTAACTGCCGGTAGTAAAGTCGATTAATCGAACTAGGTTGGAGTATTGCATGATGTTACATTTAGTACTATATGATGTTGGGTTTTAAAGACTAGTATCAAAGCCGTATCGAGTCGGATCTGATAGCGCATTTTAACATTTGATAGCAAAGTCAGTGTCAGAACTAGGTTGGAGTATTGCATGATGTTACATTTAGTACAATATGATGTTGGGTTTTAGAGACCAGTATGAAAGCTGGTGTCACGGTATCTGAGTCAGGTTCTGGATAGCACATTTTAACGGTCGGTATCAAAGTCGTTAGTAGAACTAGGTTCGGGTATTGCATGATTCGGGTATTATATTTGGTACTATATGATGTTGGGTTTTCAAAACCCATATCAAAGTTGGTATCGAGCCAGTTCGACATCATGCAATACACGAACCTAGTTCGACACCTACTTTGATATTAGCTCTTAAAATGCGAGCATGATAATAGGTATAAGAAGAAAAAGAGTGCCAAAGAAGACACCGTAGTAAGTGCCATTTGCACTTACTACGGGTATCTTTCATATTGAAAATTTAGTTAGTACTATATGGGCCCTTCAAAATCATAGCTAATCCTACACATGAAACTGTTGCCTTTCACTCCAAAATATAAAATCTTCAATATAAAATATAAATTTTATAATTATCAATTTTTTCTTAATGTATTTGTAGTAATGCGCTCTCAATAATAATCAATGAGGAAATTAAGAAAGATAATTAAAGTATTTTAAAAAATATATGTCATATTAACTAATTTCTTTCATATAATAAAATTAGGTAAATATATCTTATTTTAATTTTTAAGGATCAGAGTATAAGTGCAACTTATTATGAGAAATTTAAGTTATTGGTTTAATACACTCGATATACTTAATTTTTATATTTGAGCCCTCTAGCATTTTATAGTTTAAGTTAATTTTCATTGTTAAATCTCTCTTAACATATTATTTTCACATTCTAAATACTATGTAGTTCAAACTAATTATTCTTCACTCAAGTCATTCAAAAAGATTGTGCGTGCCATGCATATAGGTTATTCTAATTTCACTATTTTCACTAACAAAAATGGTTTCCATATTTATCTATTTTTCTCTTAATTATTTAAAACAAATCCATCTTTGTAAATAAAAAATATATTGTTTGATTTTTTGGACCCATTTTTCTTCTTTTGCCAGCGCGCACTTAACGCTGTCGCTACCTTTGCATCATGACACATAATGCTGGGTTTTTTTGTTTCTTTTTCTTTTGTGTGAACCTGGATGTTGTTTGTTGTATTCTGGTAACAACATTTTTTTTCACATTTAAATAAAATATAATGATTTATAAAACTAAAAACTTATCTAGTCAGAACCAAGTGTGGAGTGGGAGGTTTTTATTTCATTTTATCCTCTTTATTTATATATATAAATTTAGACAAATTAGGTCCCTAGAGCTTATTAGAAATAAGCCTTTAGACTCAAATGTGTTTTTACAAATGTATTTAGTATTTATAGGTTGTCCATCAATAAAAACCTCACATCAATAAAGGAATTTAAATATAAAGTTTCAAGAGTTAAGATTCAACTCCTTACAAATTGAATCAAGAAAAAATGCCCCTTAAATTTTAAAATCTTAAATATATGATTTTTCAATAAAACGAATTGTCAATTGTTTTATTATTCTTATTAATTTTATTATTATTATTGTCAACATAATTTTAAAGTTCAAGTAGTATTTTTCTGTTATTTTTCATTAAATAAACTTTAATTTGTTGGGTTTATATTACTTTTGTATGGTCTTCATATTAACCTAATCCACAAACCAACAAACAAAAACACATGTGGTGAAACAACCAAACACGTAAAAGTTGCATTGGCATTTTTGACTGGCCGCATATAATAATTAATGTCTTGTTGTTCCTTGTAATTATAAATCATTGTGATCGTTGTTTCTCATTCATTGTCCTGTGGGCCGTGGGGGAATATAATATCCGGCTTCAGCTGGATTTGCGGAGTTAACGTAGACCACATGAAAAAAATGCATATTTTATCGACATCAAATTTACTCTAACTCAGATAAAAATAAAATAAATTTAGTTTTTTTTTTTAATGTGTATATGTGTGATTTATTCTCTCCCTCCTTTCTTGGCCCCATGCTTATTTTCTTTTCATATCTATTTGTTAAAAATAGTTTAAATAAGAAATTACATGCTTATACCTTAAATTGAGGTATAAGCATGTAATAAGCACCTAAGCTATAGACACCATATATGGACTCCTTCGCGCTCTCTCTTTTTCTGGTATGAAGAAAGGATGATGAATGAAGATGAACAATGAAGAAAGGCTCGGCTTCAAGGACACCGCTGCTTTTGCCCTCTGCACTCTACCTGACTGTCCAGTGTCCAGCGTCCCCCTTTCTCCCATATTTGATATTTCTCCAATTATTTTATTTCAACGAAACTATCCCAATTTCCTAAACATGCATTTGACATCTTTTTTTCTTGGTCAAATCACGCATTGACATATGAGTTTCTCTACTCTTCTCTTGTACTTTTTTTTATATTTTATTAATTATTGTAAATTTTAAAATCATTTTAGTAATAAATTTCAGTATGAATAAGGGAACTGAGTTGGGAAGAAGCATTGAGCCCACTAAATTGTTGGGTCTTGTCAGTCATGATTTTCAAAGCCGGGGTTCAACATTCATGTTTGAAATTTAAACCTCCTTTTTGTTTAAAATTTGAACCTCCCTTCTGCAATTTTTTTTAAAAATTTTATACTTTCATATTAATAATTTTGAAATTTTCACCTTATCGTGGTTTGGCTTCGCTTTAATTCCGGTCTAACCCACTAACCTTTGACCTAGTACCTCAACTGTTCAATGACAAATCCGGTTTTAATAACCTTGATTTTTAGGGTCATGCGTCTTCTCAAACATGTTATTCCTTTACTTTAATTGACTCCCTCAATAATAATAAGGAAACCCCATTCGAAAATACTTACAATTTTTTTTTAATTCTTAATTAGTATTCTCTCTAGTCTTTATTATAAGGCACCAACTAACAAGTTTATTTGGTCATTTTTATAAGGCACTTGTTTGTTCCCAATGAGCATCAATTATCTTTTTCCATGTATGCCCATAATTAATAAGGGTAGTGGGTAAGAGTAATAATTAATATAATATTAGAGTTTAGAGAAACTAGTAAGGGTAATATTGGAAGTTATTTAAATTGTAGGACAACTTTATTAACTTTAACTACTTTGATTAGTTTGTAAGAATTATTAGTTGGTACTTTATAATAAGGATCAGTATATGTTTGTTTTTCTTTTATAATTAAATGTTTTAATCTTGTTATATTAGGAGTTAGCGGTGTTAACAAAGCAAAATTAATGATTTAATTAAGATAAAAATAGATAAATAATAAATTAAAAATCGAAGAAAAGTATAAGTAAATTCAAATGAGTTTTCCCTAATAATAATAATTACTATTCTTTGAATTTTAATTGGTCCACTAGATCTCATACTCGTTATTTTTTAGCATGTTATAAAATTGACTAATGTTAGTAGACAAATTTATTTAATTTTTGGCATTTATTAAAAAATTTAATATTAAAAATATTTTAAATCAAATCTTATCCTTTATAGAGTATGCATTAATCACCGGAAAAGCACTAAAATAGGGTTCTTTTTCAAAAAAAATGTACCGGATTAATGCTGTTTTGGAAAATTTTACCGATTTAAGTCAGTCAAACCACGTGGTTTCTATTTAAAATATATATATATTAATCATATTTAAACTAGTTTGAAGTATTAAGCCGTGAGGTGAAGGAACAATTTCAATTAAGTACAGTGCTTTTCCTTTTCTCTGATTTTTCCCCTCTAGCGGCGTGCCTGTCCTTTCATTGTCCTCTTCAGAAAATAAATGCTTTTGCTTACTCAGATTGCTTTAAAGAAATCGGAAGATGTGCGCATTGATAATTGTTGAGTGAAACAAAAAGCAATCTGGAAAGTTAATTTTTAAATGTGAGTAATTGTTGAAGCATCTCTTCTCACTTCTCACTTGATTTTTGTGCTTTGATTTTTATCAAGGTTCTGAAATCAGTTATCAGGATATTAGGTTAAAGGTTAGTGGGTTACATCGGAGTCAATCTGGGGTCAACCGACCTAAACCGTTGAGGAATAAAAAATTAAATGATTTTTATATTTAAGACCAAAACTAGTATTATATAAAATTATAAATATATAAAGTAAATAAAATATTAAATAATTTTAAATAACCTTATTTAATGGTGAGTTAATTATCTTACTAATCATATACTTATGTCACCTATAATTAAAAACAATGAATGAATTTTTTTATCTATTTGTTAAAAATAATTTAAATACAAAAGGTTATTTTAGTAAAAAATGTTGGAAAACCTGAAAACGGATATTCTTTTTTAAATTCCCCTTTATTATTTTTAAAAGGAAAATAATCAAAATATGGAGTTGTGAATTCACGTGAATAATCATGAAATACCTATTTTATCTCCGAAAGTAATTAATTTAAAAGGAAAACAAATTTTTTTTTTTCATAATTCGAAGTTGATATCAACTTGCTTGCATGATATGATGAAGCATTTATTTTGAAAAAAATGAATTTATGGGTTAAATTTGAATTTTATGACGAAACATTTATTTCGGGAAAAAAGAAATAAAAATTGGAATTTGTATAAAACATTCTCTTATCAAATTCTAATTTGTCTAAACTATTCTATTATCAAATTCAAATTTATAGTATAAATTCGAATTTAATCTTATTTTCTTGCCGTATAGAAAATAAATATTTTATTAGGGGTCAATATATCTTATCACTGTTCATAGAGGGAACTTAGGTTTCCACCAATTTTGGTGGGATCTTATCTTCCCACCTTTAAAGGAAGATTGGTGGGCTCAGGAACTTGAGTTCTTAGAAAGATTAGACGCTAAAAGTGTACCTAAAAAAGGAACTTACTCATCTTCCCTTTCTTTCCCACATGTTCCGCATACTAAACGAGCCCTTGTGGACATGTTTTTTTGCTTTCTATTTTCTTTTCTCTCACATGACTATATAATTAGACCTCTCCGACTATTCCGGTCTACCTGGCCTCATCAACCTATCTAGCCTCAGTGAAAAAAAAAAAAAAAAAAAAAAAGCCCCCTCTACACTAAAATAAGAATGACATGACCTCAAATTAGAAAACTCGAGAGAATATTTTTTCTCATAAAGAACAATTACGAAATATCAAACTTGATCTTTTTGTTCATATTTTAATTTCAGAAAATTAACCTTACTATTTATATAACCTCTATACATTTCATTTTTTAAAGTCGGCTTTTTCTTGGATATCCAATATTTCAAATTGAATTCTTTTCTCTGCAACAACAAAATAAATGGTAGGAACTGAGGAACTTAGCTGGAAACAAGTATTATATATGTTTGATGCGAAACTTAACTAAAATTATACTTGGCATCGTATTGGTTGGCATAGATGTGGATGGAGCAGGAATCTGATACCATTTTAAGAACTCTCATATCAACTTTGATACCATTTACAGTTTTTTTGACATTGAAAAATTTATTATTAATAATAGAAAATGAATGAAACAATTTGATAAAAATTCATAAATGAGAAGTTACAATTTATAGCTCTAAAAATGCTACCCTTGATCTTTTTATTCATAATTTAATTTTAGTAAATTCTCTTCATATTTATGTAACCTTTGTACTTTCATCTTTAATGTTAACTTTCTTCTTGGATATCCAAAATTTCAAATTGGATATTACCATCTCTATAAAAAAAATTAAAAAAAGGTAAGAACTGAGGAATTTTATCAGAACCAAAATTATATATATTCGGTGTGAAACTTAATCAGAATTATGTTATGTGGATAGTGCAAGAGTCTGATACCATTTTAAAAACACAGATACCAACTTTGATAACATTTAAATTTTTTTACATTGATTTTTTTTTATTACTAATAGAAAATGAATGAAACAATTTGATGAAAAATCATAAATAAGAAGTTACAATTTATAATTGTAGAAATGCTACACTTGATTTTTTATTCGTAATTTAATTTTAAGAAATTACTTGTAGAAATGCTACACTTTTTTCCTTACAGGGATTGGAGAGTGTAATAATATTTCGGTGATTTATAAAAAAGACTATATTTGCTCAGAAAAAAGAAGAAGCATCAAAGATAAGAAAAATTAATACTTCGGGACTATGAGCCTCTCATATAGCACGTAAAATGTGCGAATTCTTCGGAACATTCGTCTTTGTAGTGTCCCAACCAATCTTTTTCCACCACCTTATACTCATCCATGATCAAATAAATCAGGACCCATTCTAGAAATTATGCAACCTAGAATATTGGCTGGCTGTTCTAAATCCTTTAGATGGTCTTCATTTTGTACTTAAAAAGAAACAAAAATATTAACGCAGCATAAAAGAATAAAATAAAAAGATTAAGGTGTTTAATACATACTAGGACACAAATATATCCATTTTTCCAGTTTCCGTATAAATGGTCAGGGTATAGTTTTCTGTAATTGACTTCATGAACCCGATAAACAAAGAATGATTACAAAAATAGAAAGTAATAAATAACTTCATTTAAATTGATATGCTAACTTTCATAAACTCTTATAATTTGACTCAATAACATTCCACCAGAAACCTCTTTTGAATGCCTTGCTTAACTGTAGGTGCTTAAAAGCTAAGCCTATATCCTCTAAGGACAACAGGCTGTTCATCATCAACAAAATATATTCGGACCACTCCTTTATCCAAAAACCGATCCACATCTTGTCACACCCCGGCCTTATCTTACTTGTATAGAAGTGTCAACATTATTATACTTTTCAAGTCCAAGCGTCAGTATCCTTAAGGGTCATCCTCAGAACTAATTAGAGTGTCTCTTTACTCAATTCTCTACTCTTTCTTTCTTACGCAACTTCAAGCACCCCATTCTGTGTTCTCATACCTGTGTAGTTAGTTGGTTGGGTGAGGATGAGATTCAAGGAAATTTAAGTAGCAAACAGTACTAACAATACATGCAAGATGAATACTAGTGCAAGATATGCTGGCTTTATATATGCTCATGTTTATATGATGACAATTTCTGCTTGCTCAATGTTTTATGCAACATACATATGGCCATAGTATAAATAGAAATAGAGCTTCATTCATTTTAAATCTTATTATGTATACTATCTACACTCCAACTTTCACAGACAGAAAGATCCATTTGCTCAGTTAGAACGGTATACGAATATGGACTTCACTTCTGGAAATACACAATTTTGTCCAGGTTTTATGTCCAAGTTTGGAAATTCATATCTTAAGTTCTAGATATCCAATTAACATGATCTAGGACTATTTTTAAAGCTTAGCATGTTTATTATATATCCATAGAATCTCAGGGTTAGAAGAGGTCATTTACCTTGGTTTTGGCTTACTCAAAAATTAGTGCTCCAGTTGCAAAATCCTATTTTCTAGAAACATGGTCAGCACCTTATTTTCATTCTAACGGTTCCAAACTTGTGTTAGAGGCATTACTCTACACAAAAACCTCTTCTAAACATATGGGAAGCATCAAATTAAGTAAAATCGATCTCCTACCTATCAGAACAGAGGCTAGCCAAAAAAGGACATAGGGGGAAACCAACGAACTTAACTATGTCATCCCAATACTATATAGTATAGGTTCATTACAGTATTTCCAGCATTTATAGACATATAACCTACTCAAAAACAACAAGCTCTTGGTTCAGCCATAACCAAACAAACCAAAATGTCACATGCAAGAACATCCAGCCACAATTTACTTCATTTTTCACAATTACAAGCTTGAATCTATGTCTAGCTATTATCATTTCATTTGATCATTAGCTTTTCTGAAAATTCCAGTCATCATCTTCTTCCTCAAACCACAACCAAAAGCAGAAAATGAAGATGGGGAGGGAATGAAAAGGCTTACCTAAACCCAAAACCAAGCTTGAATGTGAATTCCAACACCTCCTTCCTCTTGTTCTTCTTCTTCTTCTTCCTTCCTTCACCTCTCACCTCTCACCTCTCACCTCTCGGTTTCACTCCCTCTCCCTTCTGTTTTTTGGCCAAATTGACTTAATGAGGAAGGTATTATGTGTGTTGGCTGGGTTTAATTAGACAAATAAGGGAATATGTGTAGGCATGTGGCTAGAAAACAAGAATGGAAGGGATGAGATGTCATATATAAATTAAGAGGGGAGGGTGTGTGATATGTGGGGTCCACTCCCAAAATAATCTTATTTGATCTTTTTTGACTCCTTACAAGTTTTTTTTTTTTTTTTTTTTTTTTTTTTTTTTTTTTTTTTTTTTTTTTTTGCAACTTGGTCCTTTGCTTATTTAATTACAAGCATTGGATATGGGTTCTCATTCCATGCTTATTCTAATTACAAGATATTTTTTTTTTTTTTGATTTTTTTTAAATTTTTTTATATATTGTATTTATTTAGATTTAAATTATATATTTCTTTTTTTGAGATTTTTTTGCACCCCGTCAAATTAATTAATTTCCAAACACTAATATTATGAAAATTAATTAATTTGAGAATCTAGAATTTAATCCTTAATTCAATATAAGGATTTTTAATGTGCTTTTGGATATGTGCTAGAATTTAATCCTTAATTCAATATAAGGATTTTTCTTTCTTACTTAGGCTCTCTAGGTCATATAATATTAACTCTAAAATTTATAGGCCAAATTTATCTCTTTACTATTTCTCCTTGAATTTTCAGAAAAATAGGTCTTAAATTCCAAATAATAGCTTAACAACTATTTAGGCCCAATTTTCATAATTAATTCCTCTACATAATAATTCTATATCCTCAAAATAATAATTCATAATTTCTCCCAAATTTTAAAGGTCCAAAATAATTTTAATAATTATTTCAAGCTTTTTCCATAATAAGCTTAAGACTTGAGAATCTTACGGCTTAGCAAACCTTCTTATTTCAATTTCATTTCTAACATTTTGGTCTCAAAATTTTGGATATTACAATTAAATAATTCATAATTTTCCCCAAATTTTAAGGTCCAAAATCATTTTAGTAAGTATCTCAAAATTTTCCACATAATAAGCCTAAGACTTTAGATTCTTACGGTTTAACAACCTTCTTATTTCAGTTTTTCCTAATATTTTGGTCCCAAAATTCAGGATATTACACATCTCGTTGATTAATGTTGTGATATTGTCACCAACCTCAAAAATAATGCAATGGATTCGTTGATCTCTGATTTCACCTTTAGAAATAACTTTTTAATTAAAATACCTTCAGTAGTCCTCATCAATGTCGACCCTTTTTTGAGATAGGGCATATTCTGTAGTGAATTGTCATAGCCTTGTCTACAAAAACATCTCATTGTGAAACTTGTTTGGAAGTCCAATACTACTCATTAGAATTCTTAGGTCAACCACTGGTCATAGTCTTCTCCACACAAACATCTTGAGATAAAACTTGTTTGGAAGTTTGATACCACTCTTAAGAACTCTGATACAAGCTCTAATGCTATTCACGAATTTGGTAATGAGTCACCTTCTTATTTTAAGGATTCTTATACCATTCTTGTGATAAATGTTGATTGGCATTGATGTGCGTGGTGTAGGAGTCTGATACCATTTCAAAGATTCTAATTCCGACTATGAAACCATTTAAAAAATTTTACATTGAAAAATTTAATAATGTATCCAAGTGACTTTTTCGTTAAAATACATTGCTACATTTTATCATGAACATCAACCATGTATTGAGATAAAGAATATTCAACAATGGATTATCTTCGTCTTTTTCACAAAAACATCTTGTGATGAATCTTATTCGAAAGTCTGACACCATTTTAAAGACTCTGATACAATCTTTGATACATTTTAGATTCTCTAGTCTAACCCAATAAAAGAAGTAAAACTAATATGTTCTTTAAAAGGATCGTAGATGGTTGATATTGAGGAAGAAGATAACAAAGAATTGTATTTCAAAAGAGGTTGGAATACATTTATAGAAGATAATGCTTTAGAAACTGGGCAGTTTATAGTTTTCAAATTCGATGGGGATTCAACATTTAATGCTACAATCTTTGCAAACTCTGCCTGCGAGAAGGAGCTTGAGAATCAGGCATGTATCAATCCAGATTACTGCATAACACATCATTCAAATAAATGAGCAAGAACCCCAGAAGAAAGTGATCCAACTGAAGTTGAAGAAACTGAGACTTCCCAGTGGTCCTATCAAGAAAACTGGTAACCCAAGGAAAAACATAGTTTTCATTGATATTCTTGTTCAAAATCATGTTTTATTACTCTCAATCTGAACTTATGTCTAATTACAGAACTGGTAAGTAACAATTAAAGTTGAATGTTAGACTTATTACACAACAAGTTCCTTTTTTAGTTCAAATTATGATGGAAATGTTTATGTTCTTTTAAAGTTTATATAGCAATTATGAAAGCAGGACTTTGTTCATTTCCATTTATTTTAGCTCATATTTTGATTAATTTGTAGCAGGCAACGGTTATGGGTCCTGTGAAGGCCCTGATTCATTTTGTATTGTATAATATATTTATATTAGGTATATATTGTATTTCAAGTACTTTTATTTATGATATAGTATTTTTTATTTTTGCCTCCATCATTAAAATTCTTGGGTCCGCCATTGGTCATAGTCTTCTCTACAAAAAAACATCTTGAGATGAAACTTGTTTGGAAGTCTAGTACCACTCTTAAGAACTCCAACACCAGCTTTGATGCTATTTGCAAATTCAATAATGAGTCACCTTCTTATTTTAAGGATTCTTATACCATTCTTATGTGAATCTTGATTCGCATTAATGTGCATGGGGTAGGAGTCTCATACCATTTCAAAGATTCTAATACCGGCTACGATACCATTTAAAATATTTTACATTGAAAATTTTAATAATGTTAATATAAGTTACCTTTTTTGTTAAAATGCCCTGCTACATTTTATCATGAACATCAACCCTATATTGAGATAGAGAATATTCAAAATGGATTATCTTCGTCTTTTTCACAAAAACATCTTGTAATGAATCTTATTTGGAAGTCTGACACCATTTTAAAGACTCTCATACAATCTCTTATACCTTTTAGATTCTCTAGTCTGACCCCCAAAAAAAAAAAAAAAACTAAAACTAATATGTTCTTTAAAAGGATCATGGATGGTTGATATTGAGGAAGAAGATAACAAAGAATTGTATTTCAAAAGAGGATGGAATACATTTGTAAAAGATAATGCTTTAGAAACTAGGCAGTTTATAGTTTTCAAATTCGATGGGGATTCAACATCTAAAGCTACAATCTTTGGAAACTCTGCCTGCGAAAAGGAGCTTGAGAATCAACCATGCATGTGTCAATCCAGATTACTACATAATACATTATTGTTTAAAAGTTTGATACCACTCTTAAGAACTTTGATACCAGCTTTAGTGCTATTTACGAATTTGGTAATGAGTCACCTTCTTATTTTAAGGATTCTTATACCATTCTTATGATGAATCTTGACTCGCATTGATGTGCATGGTGTAGGGTCTATACCATTTCAAAGATTCTAATACCGGTTATGAAACCATTTAAAAAAATTTACATTGAAAAATTTAATAATGTTAATACAAGTGTCCTTTTTGTTAAAATACCCTGCTACATTTTATCATGAACATCAACCTTGTATTGAGATAGAGAATATTCAACAATGAATTATCTTTGTCTTTTTCACAAAAACATCTTGTGATGAATCTTATTTGAAAGTGTGACACCATTTTAAAGACTCTGATACAATCTTTAATACCTTTTAGATTTTCTAGTCTGACCCAAAAAAAAGTAAAACTAATATGTTCTTTAAAAGGATCATGGATGGTTGATATTCAAGAAGAAGATAACAAAGAATTGTATTTTAAAAGAGGATGGAATACATTTGTAAAAGATTATGCTTTAGAAACTGGGCAGTTTATAGTTTTCAAATTCAATGGGATTCAACATTTAAACCTACAACTTTGGGAACTCTGCCTGCGAAAAGGAGCTTGAGAATCAACCATGTTTCTATCCGAAGTATTGCATAACACATCAACAACTCCAGAAGAAAGTGATCCAACTGAAGTTGAAGAAGCTGAGGCTTCCAAGAATTAAAGTTGAAGAAAAGAACTATGAATCTGATGGCCCTATCAAGAAAACTGGTAACCCAAGTAAAAACATAGCTCTCATTTATATTCTTGTTCAAAATCATGTTTTATTACTCTCAATCTGAACTTATGTCTCATTATAGAACCGTTGTGTAAGAATTAAAGTTGAATGTTAGACTTATTACACAACAAGTTCCTTTTTTAGTTCAAATTATGATGGAAATGTTTATGTTTTTTTTTTAAATTTATATAGTAATTATGAAATCAGGCATTTGTTCATTTCCATATATTTTGATTAATTTGCAGCAAGCAACGGTTATGGGTCCTGTGAAGGCCCCGATTAGATTAGGTATGTATTGTATTTCTATAGTGCAGAAAACTACATTCCCTTATGTTTAAGAACCTCTTGCCTGGTATGTACTGTCATGTCCCTAACCAGGGAAAGGACGACGAATCGTGATAAGGATTTATTTCGAATAGCTGGTAAATTCGCCCGGCCATCTCAGATATTTGAAAGTGATCAAGGTTATCGATATGCCACAATGCACCGTCTATTTGTTACATAGCACTGGCTTTCTCAACCCTTTCCCACTAGGAAAGAGCAAAGCAGCTGCAATTTGAGAATGATGTCCAAATAAAATGGATTCGGACATTGTTGATATACAAATTCCACTGGTATTCATTCTAAGTAAACGCAACCTCTTATGGAGAGAAAAGATTCGTTGCATTCCGCGGCCCTAAAAAAAAAAGGAAAGAAGTGGTCGGGGGTAGACTAGCCCAGTTAGAGGAGCAGGTTAGCAAAGAGGAAGAAAAATAGGCTAGGCCAATTAGATAGGAAAAAGTCTCCCTCGATCGGCTGTAATCGATAAAGGCCATAAAATAGGAATGCAGTGGTGGCTATCTAGCTGCAATCTTTGGTTTTGTCTAGCCTCAACTAGAAAGTCTCAAATCACTACAATGGATAAAGTAGGTAATGCAATTCCTACTCGAAAGGGAGTAAGTGCACTACTAGTCGCAGGGCGCCAAAAGGTCTAACAATAAGGTTGGAGGGAGTGAGACTTCCTATGTTAGCAATAAACACTGCGAGAGCGAGCCCTTATTGAATCACTGGATTAATTTACCAAAAACCTAATATGCCCAGAAAATGCTGGCGTCTTCCCTCCTCTCCTATCAGTCTCACGGCTTCAAACCAAAGCTATAAGCTACAGTATCGAATGACTTTATATTCGATTCTATTCATTAGCAATAGCAAGCATAGACCATGTTTGAGCAGGTTGCTTGTAGAATAGAATCGATTGTTCGGGTTCCGGTTGGTGATCCGTACTGAGCGGTGTAATCTAAAGCATCTCAATTGAGGTTGTCTTTCTTTGATGTTGTTTCTCAATTTGCATGTGATTCGTCAAACTTTCTTTTTTTTTGATACAAGGCGATAGGGGAGGGGGGATCGAACCCAGGACCGGGAGGGGGGAAATTAATCCCAATACCTATCTTCCCAATGCCTAAAATGGGCTTTTGTGATAAAAGAAATGGGTGCATATGATAATAGAATGTGCAAGCACTGTCAGTTATTATGTTTGTTGTATAGTTAATGGTAGCTCTTTTTCGTCATTCAATTCCATTAGAGGGCTGAGGCAAGGGAATTGAGGTAGTTAGCGTAGCTCTGAGTTCAAGAAGCATGAATGAATGGCAATAATCTGATGGTGTTTATGCCTCTTTTCCGGTATTGGTCCTTGCCTTGAGTTGAGTAAAGGCATTGGGAAAAGGCCTAACTTCTTTTCGTAGTTAGAAAGACAAGTGATAATCCTAATCTCTCTTAGTTCTTTGGAAATGCTCCTTCCATCTTAAAGAAAATGTGTTCTCTTCTAGGCTCCCTCAAGTGGAATAAGATCAGGAAGAAGCGAGTTGTAGCCTTAATCTGTGTATGGAGCTCATCTACTGTACTTCTTGATCTTACCTTATTTACTTAGTTCAATAAAAGAAAGAACACACTTTACTTATTAAAGTTGTTCTGAAAGTCTATCCATAATATATTATGGACTGATCCAAGGGTGGTTAATGAGCTCTCGCCCTCCTTCCTTGCGGTTGGGAGCACTGCCTTCTAACTCTGTCCTTACTCAATCCCTTCTTTCTCTTTTCACTGTTGTCTTTGGTCCAACCAGCTTTGGTGTGGTTGTTCTTCCTCGAATATAAGCTGACGATCAAACTAAGCTCTGTCCCTGGTTTCTATTGATTCTCTTTCAGCTATTGAACTTCATGAAGAGAGGTAGGTTTCGGTGGAAGAAGTGGAGAAAGAATCCATTATAGAATGTTTCATGGAACCCCGCTCTTTCCGAAACAACCAGGAGTGGGCACGGAAAACTAAATCTGCAGGACCTGGCCTCAGCAATTCGAGTAGCAGAAGGCTTGATTTTATATGGAGATAATTCGTCAACCACCAAATCTAACTTATAAGGAAACCCCAAAATTACAAAATCAGATAAAGAAAAATTATGCTTTACCTCATAATAGTTTCAATGTTTTCCTTTAGTCCCTATCAAAAAGCCTCATAAAGGGACTAAAGTGAAAATATTGAAATTTTTATGAGGCCATAATTTATGAAAATTTTGGGTCCAATATTTTCGAATTTTAAATTCTAATTCCCGGGTTTCAGTAATTTTCTTTTCCATTCCTTAATAAGGCAAAAGAGATAGAACTACCTTGGCCTATTCCCAACCATATCTTGGCTATGGAAAAAAAGGTAGTAAGTCTTTCCTTAAAAAACTAATTAAATCCGGTGACCTTATCCATTTGGCGGCCAATCCGTTCGTCTGTTAATTTATTCCGTATTCAAGGCCGTCCTAGCTTTCCAATTTCTCTGTCCTAACAGCGTTCGAAGCCCTTGCAAGCTTTAGATTCTTTCCTATCTCTCTTTTGAGTGTGGTATGAGTCTAAGTGTATTTTTGTATAAAGAATTTTATTCGCCTCCCGTCATTAAAATTCTTGGGTCCGCCACTGGTCACAATCTTCTCCACAAAAACATCTTGAGATGAAACTTGTTTGGAAGTCTGATACCACTCTTAAGAACTCTAACACCAGCTCTAATGCTATTTGTCAATTCGATATTGAGTCACCTTATTTTAAGGATTCTTATACTATTTTTGTGATGATTCTTGATTCGCATTGATATGTGTGGTGTAAGACCCTTATACCATTTCAAATATTCTAATACCAGCTATGATACCATTTATAATTTTTTACATTGAAAAATTTAATAATGTTAAATTGTTAATACAAGTTACCTTCTTGTTAAAATGCCGTGCTACATTTTATCATGAACATCAACCCTGTATTGAGATAGAGAATATTCAACAATGGATTATCTTCGTCTTTTTCACAAAAACATCTTATAATGAATCTTATTTAGATGTCTGATACCATTTTAAAGACTGATACCTTTTAGATTTTCTGGTATGACACTGATGGACAAGGTAATCAAATCATCCAAGAACCAGAATCTAAATTCTTGACCAAGGTGTTGAAACATTCAAATAATTCATTCATAAAACTTATCACTATCTTACAATAATTATATAAACAGAACAAAACTAATAACTAATAATAACTTCCCTATACATAACTTCCTAGGGATAATACACACATAACTCCCTATAGATAAGAGAACATAACTACCTAATAAATAATTACTACCAAAAAAAAAAATTACTACTTATCATTAGACTTTTTCCATGTGTCTCTGCCTCTTTCTTGAGTAAACAAGGAGAGGGCATGGTACATTCCTATTAGACACCAAAAAAACAGTAAAATTAATATGTTCTTTAAAGAATCATGGATGGTTGATATTGAGGAAGAAGATAGCAAAGAATTGTATTTCAAAAAAGGTTAAAATACATTTATAGAAGATAATGCTTTAGAAACTAGGCAATTTATAGTTTTCAAATTCGATGAGATTTAACATTTAAAGCTACAATATTTGGAAACTCTGCTTGCAAGGAGGAGCTTGAGAATCAACCATGTATCAATCTTATTTGAAAGTCTGATACCATTTAAAGACTTTGATACCTTTTGCAAATTTGGTAAAAAGTCCCTTTCTTATTTTAAGGACAGTCATACATTCTTGTAATGAATCTTATTCAACATAGATGTGGGTGGTGTAAGTGTCTGATACCATTTTAAAGACTCTACTACTTATTTTGATAGCATTAAATTTTTTTTGCATTGAAAAAGAAGAGAAATATCACATATAAGAAAAATTCTTACTTTACAATTATGGATCTCATATGGCTCATAAAATGTGCAAATTCGTGATAACATTAGTGTCATGCAAATTCATAACATTAGTGTCCCATCAAATCTTTCTCCAGCGACTTATCCATGCTAGGATACAGGTAGGCTATTTTTCCAGATTCCATGGGAATGGGCAGGTAGAGTTTTATGATTAACTTTATGAACCCCGTACATGATAAATAGAGAATGATTATAAAAACATAAATAATAAATAACTTCATATTCTTTGCATAAAAGTAGGTGCCACTGCTTAAAAGCTAATCAATAAAAATTAAAGCCAAAATAATTTAACACTACACTAACTTCATATATGTAACATCTAGCTTATCTCAATCTTAAAAGAAATTAACATCACACCAGGCCCAGCTGTGTAATTACTATGGAAAAAACTTGTGTGAGTATTGAATTCACATTTAGATAACATATTGATTACATATTTAACAAATTTCAATTTTAAAAATAGGAAGCGATTATACTCCATCCTCTCCTGTTTTCCTTCTATATTATGTTCGTTCCTTCGTCCCTTCGTAACAAAAACAAATTTACACTGATAGGCCTTCCTAAATTGGAATTACACGACGGCCAACGATCCGACATTCATTCCTGCTCGGTACCCATTATGCTGTGTACGGTATTAGGAAAGCTTCATAACATATCAATATATAAATATAACAATCTTTTTAACTGAGGCTAAACTCTGAAAAACAGAAAAAGGCAAAAGAGAGTTATGTAATAACAACAATACAACCCAGAAATAGTTCATATATAACCAGTCAACAGTTCTCTTGTACAAACCCTTGTGTATTATAAGATATGCTTCAAGGAAGAATACAGTAGCCTAGGACATGTAGAAATAAACAATTTATGGGGGGGGTCCAAAAACCCAAACTAAGCGGATTCAAAAACTAATCCCTCTGCGCCACTGAATCCAACATGAAAATCTGTTGAATTTTGGCTATGTACTTTCAATCTGCCATGACAATAACTGAGGACAATTCTGTTATATGCTGTTTCAGTTTCTGTTCGCCATGACCAAACTAGTCATCCATTACAGGCAAAATATTAATCAACAAAATGCTATTCACCATTTATTTCGAACACGGGTTCAAATGGAACATGAAGGGGGGTTGAGTACCAGCAGACACTTTCCTGTTGTGACCCATCCGCGTCCCAACAAGATACCTGCACAATAAGTCTGACCAAACTAATTAGTGACAGAATCCAACGAATCAGCGTGTGCACACTGAAAGTTCAGCCGAGCAGTGAGAAATCCTTTTCTGTGTTTTTTTTTTCGGGGGTGTTGTTCAAAAGTGAGCAATCCGATTAACACCAAAGTAAATAAAAGATTCATCAGTTGCTGACAAATCAGATATCAAATTCCAAAATATTAAAGCGCAGAAATGAAGCTGAAGATCCTCTATCTTAAATAAAAAAGACCACTCCATTGTCTAATGAGTTCCAGATTCCAGAGTAAAATGGATCATCCTCAACAATGAAGAACCGTACATAGAATTTTGCATCATCTTAAACAACCGATAAATTAGGAATTCAATGAAGGACACCAGTATTATGAAATTATATTTCCAAATATTAGTTCATAGCTTCATTATAATAAAGAACCATGTCAAACAAGGAAGACAAATACTTGAAATCGGAATTTCTCCTCTATACATTTGGAATTTTTAAGGCAGGGCAATGTCCAGCTAAAGCTTTTGTGATTCATTATGATTGTACGTTAAAAAGCAATATTCAAGTTTATCAATCACCCATGATTGCCCGTATTCTAGCCAAAAAACAACCATTATTACCCGTATAGGACAGTAATGGGTCTTTCAGATTCCCTGAAGAACTCGCTGAGGATCCAGTTGCCCACTACAATAACTAGAGGGAACAGCTGAAAGCTCTAGTCTCCCTCTCCATTCTTCGCCAGGTTTTAAAGTGATAGATTTTTCAACAGCAGCAGCCTCTACACAAAGCATATGCTTATACTCATCATCGGCAAGATCTGCCATAGCCTTTGCTTTCTTATCCCAGGGGTTCCATACCACTGCAAAATGAACAGTGTAAGTTTTTTTTCTTTTTTTTTTTTTTTTTTTTTTTTTTTGAGGGGGGGTGGGGTTAAGATTCCCTCCCCCTATTTTCCCCTCACGTTTCACTCAATCCAAACATAGTCTAAAGCAAACCATATTATTAAAATTACAATTCTTATATGTGGGAGAATATAATTCAATTGCAGCAAAGGTTATGAAATATACTACTTCGTAGACAAAGCTTTTGAGTTGTGTAAGATGAAGCTATCAGTTGGATGGCATTTCAAAACCTCACTTCATAAAATTACAACTCAAGCTCAAACATTTCAGATCATTGATCAGAATGTATTGAGTTTAGATCGTAAGAAAGCCATCATTTAGCTTATGTCAGCAGTGCTATGTTTGAACTTTAAAAGCAATATTGCAGAGATTAAGATGAAAAGCAGAAAACTCCTCTAAACGATGATTTACTAGGATAATTATATCTTTCATAGCCTCCTGATCAATTTACATATTTATGAACTCTATTAAAATATTCAAAATTCCCCATTTTGGTCATTGAAAGATAGTGTTGGCAACAATTTGGCATTCCAGATTTGTTATATCCCCTTAGCACCTTCAGAGTATGATTTCACCCCAATTTCACCCTTGTGAAGTACCTGAATGACAGTAATACCACCTTATAACGATCAAAATTTGGAAGAGTTGGAATAAAATCATACCTAGGGTATAAATTGACGGGCCATATACAGTTTACAACCATGTGATTCAAGTTATTTTCACTTTCTTGCCCTGTGGCTGAGAAGTTAATATTCTACTACCCTGAGGTTGGTTCCGTCAACACACAAAAATCACCCTACAGTTTAATTTTATTAAATGTCAAATGAAAGCCCCCCCAATCCTATCAAAATTTCCAAAATTTCCACAATTCCACCTCAATATTATTCAATCCTTTCTTTCCTACCAAACCCCACACTCCACAATTCATCCCCATTTTATCCAAATTTCACTGTCATATAAGAATCTCCAACCCCTTTTTTAGACTGAGCTCCCCAAAATTGTTTCATTTCCATCCTAAAATCACAAACTCCCTTGTCCAAAAAGAAGTCCCACTCTCCCTATTCTAGCATAAAGTGTTCAATTAAACATCCTTGATTTATTTTTTCCCAACCGAGCTCTTCAAACTCTTGTTGCACCCTCCTCAAATATGGTTTTTGTTGATTCTTCAAATATAAATCTTTTCACAGCAGAAATCAACAGCCAGCAAATTTCATAAATACAACTAACTTGGGATACAAAGTTGTTGGAACAGTGTAAATATATGATAGTTAGGTTAAAATAAGTGTTTTGGTCACAAGTAGGTGAGGCTAGCCGATTGAAACAGGAGGGAGAGAAGAGAAAGGAAGGAGAGATAAAAAGAAGGGAGGAAGAGGAAGACGAAATGAAGAGTGAACACAAAATTCTCAATTTTGCAATTCATAAAAAATGTCTAACTGAATTAAGAAGAGCTTAGGGCTATTTAAAGCGACCTATGTATAATTATTAAAAATAATAAAATCTAATATAAATCTATTAAATCTCAAAAGATAATACGAAGAAAAATAATAACATATAAAATGATCCTGTATAAATTAATCTCCTGTCAGATGCCTTGGTCTTGAACAAAAGTATAGGGGACTACCTAAGAGCTAAGAAAAGTAAGTTGTCGTGTTGATCTTAAGGGTAGTTAGGGAATCAGAGTACGGGTAGTTTAGGAAGATATTGTTAGGACACCTATCTACACCTCTACTGAATGAAATCTGTTGGTCATTTTATTTCTAAAGCTTTTATCATGTATCATAGCCCAAAGATTTCTAAAAGTCATGTCAACTGAGCCACTAGAAGAAATATAAAAGGGTTGTTCAAGATGCTTGGCCGGAAAGAATGTTGCCAGAGAAAGTGCTAGTTGCTTGAGTTTTTGAACTGGAGTTGTCATCACAAGTAATGGTGCTTTGTCTAGGTGCTTGGGTTTACAAGTCTAAATATGTTTGTTTCATTTTTATAGGTTGCTATAATCTGTTTGCAAAGAGCTAAAGTTTTTGACAAACTTCAATGGCAAGTGCTATAGAGTGAATACATGATGGCTATGATTAAATAAGTGTGCTGATACTTATGGTTTGGACCTTTGCTGGTTGCAATGGCAATATGCTTGATCTAATTAATGATTATAAATAGATACACAAGGAGCCTTGATTTAGTACGTCTGTTATCTCATTCAAATTACTTTTTCATTCTTTTTCTCTATTAACAAAGATGAACTTGATAATACTCACCAGCATCAGGAAGTCCATCTTTACGTAGCACAAATGTTCTTTTTTTCTCATGATCAAGAATCGCAATCTTTGTGGGTGTGCTGAGATATATCTTGTCCACCTATCACGTGAAGAAATCCCATTAAATCAAAACTTACTCTATAAATGTACTTAAAATGTTCAGATCCATAGGCAAACTGGGTACAGATATATGCAAAAAGGGTCTCCCTCCTAAAAATTTAAGATAAATATGATAATGGGCTGGCTGCAGCCAATGCCCACACATGGAATGGGGGCATGAGTTGTGCTATCATGGGCAAGGAGCAATGGGTGAGAAAAGAATACCACATATGATAAGAAAGAAAGGAAAATCAAGACATAATAATAGAGATAGAACTGCTGCAACCAGCTCTCCCAAGACACAGGTGGCTCTGAGAGTGATCAGCATTATACAGAACCCATTTTTTGTATCTTTTTCATATTTGCAAAAGGGGAGAAAACAACTTACTTCAGATTCAAACGTTAAAGCATCCCCCTGTTCAGTAAAACGCTCCTTGTTCTGCAAGTTGTCAAGATAATCCAGTGTCTCTAATCCCTCAACCCGAACTTCACTGAATACAAGCAAATGAACTAGTAAGAACAAAGTCAACTGCCACCCACAAATATACCCAATCCTAATTTAGAAAGAAAGTAAATATATGAAGAGTGATTAAGTTAAATAAGTATAAAAACAGAACAAAAACATAAATACATACAGAATCAAATATAATTTATATCACATAAATTTTGATAAATGAACAATAGCCTGCTTGAATTTCACAACATATAAGGAACATTTTTGTTCAAGTGTACAATACTGAAAATTTACAGACAGAGCTATGGGATTTCAATGCTGCAAATTCAATCCCATAAGCTGCAATTGCAAATTATTTTGACATCAACAAAATTTCCATTCATATCGAAACTAGGGACCTTCATTTAACAAAGAATATGACAACTTGAAACCAAAAACAGCTCCAAAAATTCCTCAAAAAATTTTTGCATTTTAAGCCTGCGACAGATCTAAAAAAAATTGCTGACCTACACCAAGGTTGTAAATGATATAGTTTTCTTCACCTTTTTACTATAGTGATATTATTTAGCTCTTGACTGAAAGTTACTTTCAAGAATACCAAGACACAAAAAGAAAGTACATGGTGTGTAATCAGGCAACCATACAATACAACCAACCTCATCCCCCTACCAAACCTTAAAAGATAGTGGTTGAACTCAATTTTAATCATAAAATTCACTGTTGGAGTACAAGTGGGATGAGACAAGCACTTGGACCTACATTCTTAATACCTATAACAACTACGAATTGTAAGTTTACACTCCAATAAGTTTCAATACTATATTCATAAACAATCTTTCTACAGAAGCAGACTAAACAGGGTGACAGAGTGAATTAATTTGACATGCTAAATAAAAAAGTAATACAGAAGAGTGAGAAAAACTTGTTTCTAGAACTTTACCTACCTTATGTCTGACACAGAGAAATATGTATGATAAGCAAATGTGAATGAAAATGGCTTCCCATCAGGATTTGTATTTCTAATCCGAGATGTTAACATCAGGTCTCCTCCTGGTCCAAGAGCTACCCTAAGACGGAATTCAAAACTAAATCCAAACAGAAAAACATATACTATCAGAAAGACTATAAATTAGAAATCCAAATAGTGAAAAGTCAAGAAAGGAAGGAAAAAGTACGTTATCGTAAAAGTAAACATAGTGTTGAAAGCCACTACTCTCTATACATACCTGTGAGGCCAAATCTTTGCATCTTCTTCAGAAGGTTTAAGGATCAAATCAACAAAAGCTCTGCTGGAGGTATTTGTTGGGAAAGGAGGAGGATCATTGTCAATGACCCAGAACCGGTTTCTAGCAAATCCATGCTGCTCAAGTGTGCCATGGCTTCCAAACTGCAATTACAGGGCAAGTGTCCTTAAACATGTGATTAAGAATCTAATAATCATTGTAAAGCATTTTTAATAAGGGAATTTACAAAAAAAATTATCTCTAGATTCAGATTGGAAACTAGGACTTTCAATTGCATAATTAGCAATTAAAGATTTCAACATAATTTCAGACATAGGGACTTAAATTGTAACATTAAGGTTTTGCAATACTCTTAGGAATTTGATCAAACAGGTATCCTACTGTAGGTATACATGAATTTCCCAAAAAAAGAGGAAAAAAAAAAAAAAAAAAAAAAAAAAAAAAGCAGAGAGAGGTTACTTGAGATATGATATGTAGCATTATGATTTCTTGCTCTGGTAAAATCATTAGTATTAGGAACTTATCTGTATAACAGAATCATTTAATGTATGCCAGCACTTAAGTTTTATGTTTACATATATATTAAAACTTGAAATTGCGTCTCATCTCTTTTATCTCTTAACTTTTCTAACCGTCAGATTTTTTCTCCTTTCCCAAATGGCATTGTCACAACAAAAGCAATTATTGGAATTATATATCTCAAAAAAGCACTTACTTGAGGAAAGCATATTGGAATCCCTCCTCGAATTGCTTTTGGAGGCTTAAATATAGCCTGTACGAGGAACATGATAACACTCCATCAGGAGATACAAATTGAAAGATTCCTAATAAAGGTTCTTTATCAATCTTAGATCCCAGTCAGAGAGACAATTATCTGGATATTAGAACACAATTTAAAAATCTAGTGGCCCTGCATTCCACAAAATTGCTTAATATGCCAAGACAACAACCAGAATATTAAAATTCAAATGCATCTTTCTAAGATTACACATTAACCAGAAAGGACACAATTATATACAACTGATATCGTTATACATATTTGGACAAAAATAGATAAAAAGGCGTTTCGAAGAAAAAAGATAGAATGCTACCATCCAAGCCAAATAAGAACAGGTAGAATAAAAAGCATTTAAAAGAAGTGGGGAAACACAAAAGAAGAGAGAGTGAAAGAATGAAAAAATTCAAAAACAGGAAAAAAAACAAAAAAACAAAGAAAAAACACCACTATGGAAAAATGCTAGCACATTTTATTGATTTTCTTTGAGGCATTCCTAACGCTGAAAACCAATAATACAATCTATTCGAATAATTGCAATAAATTTTGATAAAGAAAATTGAAGAAAGCTCAGTCAAAACCTCCCTTTTAAAAAGAAAAACATGATCAGATAAAACGCTAACTGCCTTTCATGCATGGCATGTAGCGTATCATCAACTCCTAACTTGAGATGTAGCTGCCAGAGGATGTTCAAGAACTTAAGATCTATGAAAATATTATTTGAAATGGATGGTCGTGTTTGCGCAAAAGATGACAACATTTAATAATCTTGTAGCCATTGAATATCATCTGAAAAGCCGTTGCATCTTATACTCTGGTGAAGATGCTCATAAGAAAGGAAAATTGAATTGTCAAATACTCACTCAAATGGTGAGATCTAAAGTATAAGGTTATGATCAGCTAACAGTTTAAACGCTAAGTGACGAAATATAAAACTATCGATTACTGACCTTACTGCTAAGGAAAAGCAGCTCCTCCCCGTGGTCATTCTTCCAAGAAGTCACATGACCACCATATAAATACACCTGAAAACCACAATCAATGAAATAAAAATGTCGCCACAGTCAACATTTGATCAGAAGTTGTCCAAGTATAATGACAGATACCACAGGGAAATCCTGATCCTAATTGATCGGCACTCTCCGACTGAGAAGGACACAAAATTGGACTGAATACGACATCAGAAAACCAAAAATGACAACATATAACCAGGAATCTGAAGGAAGGCACAAATCCAGACCAAGAAAGCAAAATCAAGCATCGGATCAGTTCAAGCACCTTAAAATCAGACAAGAAATTGAGCAGATGTAGATATTACAGAAACAGACAAACATAGAGAGAGATAGAATTGATGAATTCAGAGAAAATGGAAGAGGAAAAGGACCTCAGCGGAGCTGCCTCGGGACTCACGAAGAAGGACCTTCTCAAGGCCATTGACGCCCTTACAGAGATGATACGAAGGAGGTGGAATTGAACTTGGAACTGAAGAAGCAGATGAAGGAGGAGCCTGTTCGGTGCTCATAGCTACTCGCTGGCGTTTTCCTCCAGCTCACCACCACCATACGATTTTCAAATTACGCAATATGCAATTCTGAAACCAACCACGCAAGCCTGCAACTGCAAGTACCTGTTGTTCTATTTCCTTTTAACTCCTCCCATGTTCTGGTTCCGAAGTTTTTTTTTTTTTTTTTTTTTTTTTTTTTTTTTTTTTTTTTTTTTTTTAATGCGGCAAAGCTGTAATCTCCCTGTCGCGTGCGCGCGTGGAATATTTTTTATTACAATTATTTTCTTTATTTTGTTGGCCAAATTATTTTCTTGGTTTTTAAATCTATTATTCTGGCAAAAAAAGGTTTTAAATCTACTATTATTTCAAAATTATTAGTATTCACTAAAATTTGGACATTCATTCATTTTTTTTTATTAGGCTAAATTATATTTTTAATATATTTTTAAGTATAAGAATTGAATTTTTAATCCTTTTATTTTAATACTGTAAATCACAGTTAACCGAAAATGCTGACTGATATCTAACCAATAAAAATATACCACGTCAGTAAACTTAATGTGATGTGTAAGTTTATTTATTTATTTTTTTTTTGGAAAAAAATTGTGCCTATATTTTTCACTTTCGTATCTTTCTTATCCATCGTTTTATCTCTCCATCTCTTTCCTCAAACTCTCTCCTTAACTTCTCTTTGCTGGGCAATAACTGCCATGTTTTTCTTCACCCAAAAAAAAAAAAAAAAAAAAAAAAAAAAAAAAAAAAAAAAAAAAAAAAAAAAAAAAAAGAGTCCCCATGTTTCTTCGAGCCTTCCAATATTCGCTCCTTCTTGTTTTCCCCTCTTTCAATTCATATTTCAAATCTAAAATCATGAAGGAAAAGTTGATGTTGTTAAACCTAGATCGACGGTCTGAAATTTTTGTTTTGGGTTGGGCGAAGGAAGGAAAGTATTAAATAAATAAGCGAAAAAGAAAAATTAGTTTGAGGTGCCATTTTTGCCGATCAAGGTTCTAAATCCCTTCCTTGCCTCTCTGAACGCTCATCACTCCAGTTTCGCTAATCTAAGACTGTGCCTTACAGGATAATACAAGATGGGTGGGATGAATAGGAGGGATAAAACCTAGAATGATGTGACCCCCACAGTTTTTATTATAATTATTTCTCAATTTGCTCAATTTTTTTTTTTTTTTTTGACAAAGAGGCAAGCCAAGGCTTGAAAGAGTTTGAGGGATACAACTATAAAAGTCTATCCCATAATGCAATAAAGTACATCAATAGAAACTAGGATTGACAAATCGCTAGGTCCTTCAAAAACCCTTCGAGACATCCACTTGGAACCGTTGGCATTAAAACCACGCCCGCACCATCTCGGAACACCATGACCATGTTTCGCCATATAATCCGCACAAGTAATGTTATCTCTTGACGTGTAGCGAACCTCGACGTTCCAATCTAGGAGAAGGAGGTCTCTAATGTCCCCAATAATGTCTCTCGAGTGGGTGATCGATGAATTTCTCATGAGGATGTTAACGCTCCGCAGAGAGTCGGAATAAAGAAGAATCTTCTGAAGACCCATTTGATGGCCCAATTTTAGCCCTTCCATAATTGCGTGAAGCTCGGCCTTCAATAACCGTCTGCAATCCAAGAGACTTTTGAAATCCCATCGCCCATTGACTACGAGTTCCTTATCACTCCTCCACAGCCGCATGATGTTGATATTGTACCGATCCATCCACGTCAATGCGAGCCGCATCCCCAGGAGGGGGAGTCCAAGATTCTTCGCTGTATCTGCCAAGTTGGAAAATTTGATGAGATAGAGCTTGATTATTTATATTTTCCATTAGAAGATAATTACAAAAATGAAGCATCTCCCTGGTATTTGTGATCTCGCCCGAAACAAGAACTTGCATCTCGTTGTCCAAAGAATCCAACATCCCAAGCTAAAGACTCTTGGCCAAGAGAAGTTCTCAAATCTTCCCCGTTCCAGGATTGTGATTTGTGTTCCAATTATTTGTGTTCCAATTACAACGCCTAGAGACTATATGAATGATTGAGGAAGGTAAAACACCCCGCCACCCGACGATCCCCCATCTTCCATTAACCAACACATGATCACGAACCATTTCGCTCTCACTAACAAGAGAAGGATTCAGGACAAAGGCAATCGAGGACGATCAATAGGGAGCCGTCATGCCGAACTTGGTTGTAGCCCCGTTATTAACTTTTCTCCCAACTCCACTAAGGAACTTATCCCGTACTTCAACAATCGCTTTCAAGCAGAGGACGAGTTCCTTTTCCGGAAACATCGGGGATAGAGAGCCGCCGCAATTGTATTTAGACCAAAGACATTGAACCCGCAGATCATGCTTTTTCAGAGGCTCCAACAAAGCTTCATAATGAAGGCCTTGTTTTGGCGACGTGGTTTTTGAAGCCAAGCCCCCCGCTTCCTAGCTTGAGTAACTTTGTCCCAAGCAATAAGATGCATCTTTTTAATATCCTCCTCTTGGGACCAAAGAAAATTCCTCGAAATCTTGTCAAGCTCATTGATAGTGCAAATAGGAAGGAGGGTAGATTGCATACGAAAGAGCCGGGGAGAGAGGCGAGGACGTATTTAATCAAGACAAATAGCCAGCCAAGAATAGTTAAAAATTTACTCTTCCACGTTGATAACTTCTTCTTAGCTTTTTGAACGATGGGATAGTAAGTGGCTTTAGTAACTCTCTTATGAATGATCGGGACCCCTAGATATTTTCCAAGATCCGAAGCAATCCCTACCCCAAGTACTTGGCTTAGCTCAAGAGCTCTATTGAAGTTCACATTTGAGGAGCAAAACATGCGGGATTTTTCTAAATTGATTCTGTGTCCCGAGACTTCACAAAACTTTTCATCACTTGACTAACTCGCGACATTTGCGCGAGGAGTGGCTTCCGTAAAGAGAATGAGGTCATCAAGAAAGAAAGATGGGAGATATGAGGACCACGTCTCTTGAAGGAAAAAGGTTTCCCCAGCGACGAGCCTCACACTCAAACCTTTAATAAAGTGACCAAGGCGTTCCATACATAAAACAAAGATATATTGGTTTAGAGCGGATCGCCCACCGACTCCTCTGTACAGCGGGTAAAGCACCTAAGCTTTCTTCACCATTCCAGAATCGACATAGACGTTGTAGATGATGTGCCATAATAAGATTAACAAGATTGTCCGGCAAATTTAGGCAAGTAAGCGTGTTCTTGATGAATCCCCAATCCAAATTCAAAAGCTTTCTGTCTATCTTAATGGCAACATATCCTTTCTTTCTACCCTTGGTTTTCATAATGGATGATCTCGGGCGATAAAGGATGTTGTCACAACCGGATCCGCCGCAATAAAGCTACACCCCGCCCACAACTATGGTGCTCATTACACCCCGAATCTATTAGCCAAAACCTTAGTAATTATTTTAAAGCTCACGTTGCATAGCGATATAGACGAAAAATCCCTCAATGTAGAAGGATTGTCAACCTTTGTATGAGGACGACCTCGGACTTATTGATGTTGATCATATTGGAGGGGTTTTCAAAACACTCTTCGATGTAATCACATATTTTGGATCCCACGACGCCCATCGGGATTGGAAAAAGTGAGCCCGAGACCATCGGCCCGGGCTTTAAAAGCACCCATAGCAAAGGTAGCATTTTTTATCTCTAGCCTCGAATTTCCTCACAAGATGTTAAACTCATGAGCATTGATTGAAGGAAAATTTGAGTACTACAATGGCCGGATCTCCTTATGTAGGGGTCACGGGAGAATAAAGGTTCAAAAAGAAATCATGAGCCATCATTTTTGCGCATGTTGATCCTCAATCCACTCCCCCGAATTATTTTGAATGGCCGAGATTCTCTCCGATTTTTCCTTTTAATCATGGTGGATGCATGAAAAAAGCGATATTTCACACCCTCTTGAAGCCACTTGCATCTAGATTTTTGGAACCGTAAGATTTCTTCCGGATAGCAACTTTATGATATTCATTCCATAATTTTTTCTCAAGTCTATAAAGCCCGCCTTTGTAAATTCGCTTTCGCTTCCCCTCATTAATTCCCTCCAATCTGCGAATCAACTCTTTTTCTTTTTAGAGTAGTTCCCAACTCGATTGTTGTGCCAATCCGGAGTCAGATTTGAAAATTTTGCAACCCTTGGATCCAGCTTTTCTCATGCCATGCATCTTTAATGATATCCCGAAACCATCTTCTAACGACAAGCGATTTGATAAGAGAAACGATTCGATCAAGTTAGTTCTCTCCGAGATGCCTGGATTCGAATTCACCACCACAACTCTATGATCGATTTAAATTTAAGTTCATGACGACGTTGAAGTTGGGGAATTGGTTGAGCCAATCGAGATTGGTGAAAACCCAATCCAATCGCTTCTTTTAGACCATGACGTTCCTGTGTGTATTTTTCGCCTTGAATCCCGGCTTCAATGAGATCGCATCATCAATGCAAGCTTACGAAATTGATGCATTGAGGCCCAAGGGGGCCTGGCTCACCAAGCTTGTCATTTTGGGGATAGATAGGCATTGAAATCGCCCAAAATAATCCAGAAGATTAATATTAGTATTGAGCGCACGTAAGGAGTTCCATAATGAGGCTCTACCATTTAAATTAGTTTCCGTAAACAACAAACCGTGACCATGGTGTTAGTGCTAATCTTCAGAACCCGACAATGAAGTAATTGGGTATTGGAGGTAAGGTAAGAAATATTAAACATGTCATTATTCCAAAGGATCCAAATACCACCCGCAAAGCCATTAGATTCTACACGCATCCAATTAGTAAACCCAAGCCTACGACACACTTTATCAGCTCTATACCCACTGATGCGAGGTTCCATAAGACAGAGAATATTAACATGATATTTATCAATAATATCTTTAATTGTTGAAGGGAAGGCCCGGCTACCAAATTTCCTACAATTCCAAGAAGCTATAATCATTAAAAAATTAAAATTAAAAAGATGTGGATAGAAATACTTACCTGGAATGCTCCCCCTCTGCATTGTACTGTTGCTCACATTGAGTTTCTGCTACAAAGGACCCATTAGCTTCCATGAATTCAGGGGCCACATCCTCATTGGGATCCCAGTGGTCTGGTGGTTGTGTGGAGCTAATGTGGGGCAAAATCTGATTTTGCTCCGTAGGTGGGTGCTCCTTAGCCACATTTATTTGATGTATTAAATTATCCATGCTTCCATGAATAATATTGTGAATACGCTGGCCTTTTGTTTTCTTAGTAGAGATTTTTTTGTGACCCACCTGCAAGGATAAATCATTGGTGTTAGAAGTATCATTATTAATTTGAACCAAAGCCTTATCAGGTTGGCCCAGCGCATTAGCACCAATACTAGGCCCAATGCCATTATTAAATTTCTCTATGTCTCCATTGACCATATTAGGCCCAATGTCAATTGCCACCAATTGATTTCTTCCTTCAGCCAATACTTCAGGCCCATTCACGTGAGCTCCCTCCTCCAGCCCAACAACTTGATTTTTCCCTTCCTTTTTGCTATCTTGCCCAGCCATCACGTGAGCACCCTCCTCCAGCCCAATATCTTGATTTTTCCCTTCCTTTTTCCTGTGTAGCCCAGCCACGGATTGGCCCACCATTTTTGGCCTATATTGTAGTTTTGTTTTGGAGTTAAAATCACTCCCCTTGACCAATATTTTTCCAGCTGTATCCTTCCCCCTTTCTTGAACCGATGACCTCAGCAGGTGAACTTTGTCCTTTCTGACATCCAATTGAGGAGCTCGATGTACGACGGAGTGGCTCACCAGTGAAGCTTCTTGATTCTCCAGATTTTCCAAATCCTCAATCACTGCAAACCTCGACTTCTGCCCGTACACCGTCCTTGCTGCTGAACCCGATGCTTGCTGTTGCCCATCTCTGAAATCCGACCGTTGCTGCAAGGGTCGACCACGATTCCGGCGACTTACCAACATCCACGGCCCAACCGGGTTCGCCGTTCACCGCGGCGTGACCACCCACCGACCTGACTTGGGGGTCGTCAGTGAGGCGAGGTTGCCGCGTCCTTTCGTTGGTTCGAAATCGAACAGTAAATGGACACCGATCTTTTCTATGCCCAAATCGGCCACAGGCAAAACAAATAAGGGTGAGTCCTCATATTCAACATTGAAAATAGAACCCGCCGCAATCACCTTAGGAACAAGCTTTTTCCTCAAGATTTAGTTCTACACAAATTCGCACAAACTTTCCTCTTTGAATTTTTGGGGATGCATTTTGACAAATCCGTAATGTGTTCATATCCACCTTCAATGTGCGCCCAATCCCGTCCCCTAATCTAGAGATACAATGCTTGTTATACAAATGCATCGCACATCCTAATTCGAACCCAAGTGGCAACTCTTCCCAAAGCATTCCGATATGGATTAAAATAGGTGTCCAACGTTGACAATGACACAAGGTTGCTTGATCACCCATGGTCCTTCATAAAGGACTTTCCTATAATGAGACCTCCATAAATCCCGATCCCGGAACCTAACCACAAAATAGTTATTAGGTACATCAATAAGTTCGAAGCTAGAAAAACCCCATAGCTTGATCAGGAGATCTTTTAGAACGTATAGGTTGAACCTCCTGCCAAGCACAGTGAGAATGAGAGCATAGTTCCAGGGCTCACACCATTCATTGTGATTAGTTATCATTTCTCGTTAAGAATAATACAATATATTGTTTCTACTAATTCTAGTTATTATCAAGAATAATACAATATATTGTTTCTACTATCATTTTTTATCATTTTTTTCACTGTTAGATCAGAATTTTAATATAAAAAAGAAATAATAAAGATATATAAGATTCTGATCTAACAGTGAAAAAAATGGTAGTGACCAAAATTAATAGTGACAATATCATATACTTCTCGTTAATTATGACCAAGGTTTTTAAAATTGAAGGATTAAAAATAGGGATAGGATATTGTTACTACCAATGTCACTACCATTTTTTTCACCGTTAGATCAGAATTTTAGTGATAGTGGTAGTGATCAAAATTGATAGTGACAATATATTATCCCTAATTTTGATCTAACGGTAATATTAAAAAAAAAAATGATAGTGACCAAAATTTACAAAGCTGACAATATCTTATCCCTTAAAAATATACTTTTAAATATAGGGGACTAAATGAAACATAATACAAACATAAATGACCAAAGATATGTTATAGCCCTTTTTATTAATAAAATTAAAGTTAATATCATCTTTGGTCCCTTAAATTCACTATCATTTTGGTTTTATACTCTCAAGTTTTAAACCATTAGTTTTGGTGTCTCTAGAGACAAAATGATCCTATCTTTCTATTATATTTAAAGGACCAATATTTAAAACTAAAATGAAATCAAATTTAAAAAGACCAAAGATTATATTAGCCCTTAAAATTAGTAGTTAATTATTATTAAATAAATAATTTATTTAAATTAAAAATGTGAAAGTTTAAACGGTCTTAATGAAAAATTATCATTGTCTGTATCAATCAAAATATCAATCCTCGACATCAATGTAGTTCTAACCTTTGATTTTTTTAAACCTATATTGTTTATTGATTACATATTTAATGAGAGTGTTTTATCTCATTTTAAAATAAAATTAAATCACACTATTTTTTATATTATCATTTAATATCTGATTAGGGTTCGTGACCACACCTTCTAACACAAATGCCTCGTTTGTAAGACAAAATTCAAGATCTAAAAAGATATTATGATGCCTTATACAACTATACCAACTTTATATTGATAAAATTAATTAACTAGTTATGAGTGTGGCGAATTTGGGGATACTGGATAATATAAAGATAAATTAATTAAAATAAATTTGTGAAAAATATAACAGTATGAATAGATTATTTCAGTTTACAAAAAACAGAGAGTTGTTGCCACCACCTTGCGTGATAATAAATTTAAATTTTAATGAAATTGTCAAAATGAAAGTGATATTTAACGAAAGATAAGCAGAGGGAAACATAAAAATGGAAAAAAGAAGTGATTTTTTATGAAAACGATAGAACTTTTGAAATCGTGCAATACATCAATCAATTCCCTTGAAAATGTTTTCAATATACTTATTCTACTTGATAAGTTACTCCTAATAAAATAAAATCATCATTCTTTGAAAAATTTATAAAAAAAAAAATACCTACCTAATTAAAAAAGATAAGAAATATTATATTGAAAATTTAGAAACAATAAATATAAAGCACTTGGAATATTTAATTTTTTTATAGTTATTTTAGAATATAAAATAATAGGCCCGCCTAATGAAGCTTCATTTCAATAAAAAAGGAAATAAAATAAAATCATGAAGCTTCCTAGTTAGCTCACGCATGCTTTTTCTTATCTTCTCACTTTTGGCCATATGTGCGCATCCCTCATATAGTTGTAGGAAAAAGACGGGAAAGGGTTGGCTCTAGTTCTTTTCTCAGAAATAAAATGCTTTTATTTTATTTTATAATTATAAGGAAGAACAACTAATACCACAATTATGGAATGAAATTATTTTATAGGTTTTAGTAGAAATTATTATTATCTTTTAAATCTAGATTTTGATTCTTTAATTTTAAAGCAGTAAAAAAAAAAAAAAAAAAAAAAAAAAAAAAAATCGATCATTTGTCATCCTTTATTTAAGTATCTCATTATCATAAAAATATCTAAAATTAAATTGGAGTTGAATCACTTACTAAAAAAAACTCTGCTGGAATCAAAAGCAAAGCACGGCAAATTCTGGAAAAATACAATTAAAAATAGGAAAAAAATAAATTGGTGACATGAATTTATCAAATCTTATATCAAAACTAAAGTAGGAATAGGAGAGTTTCAGTTGCGACCAAATTGTTTTGAACTAAGTTGTGAAACATGGATATGAAGTCATTAATTGTAAAATGTTATTATATATACAAATGTTGTTATTGACTCCTAAAACTTGTGCCCTTAAAATAATCCATAATTTTTGGGATATGAAGTTGTGAATATAAAAGTAAAGAAGCTAATGTAAAATATGATATTATTAATATAAATACAAATATTGTTATTAATCCCTAAAACTTGTGCCTTCAAAATTATCCCAAGTTTTTAGGATATAAAGTTGTCAAATATAAAAGTAAAATCGTTAATATAAAATTTAATGTTGTTAATATAAACATAGATGTTGTTATTGACTTCTGAAGCTTGTGCCCTCAATCTAAAGTATTTTGGTCATTTAGTTAGAATAAGAAATCTCATATTCCTACTTTAATTTTGATTTAGGATTTGATAAATTCACAATATTAATTTATCTTTTCCAATTTTTAATTGTATTTTTGTAAAATTTTCCCTCAAAAGCATTGTGATTTGTGAGTCCTTAAACAAGGTCCGTGAACCTTGCCTTATGCTATCTCACAATACCTATTACAATGACTAATGTGTTTGGTTGAAACAATTTTCCTGATTTGTCAAAATGAATCCTACTTCTAATGAGTGGATTGGAAAGCATAAATAAATATCAAAAGAAATTTTCATATAATATTTATTATATATATTTATTAATATTAATGATATCAATGTTAATATTGTTATTGGTTCACACAATTCTGGAATAAATAACAGCTTTGTAAAAATCTAGATACCTCTTTTTTTCTTGTAAAACCGTGAGAGGTAATAGGCCTGGAGTGACAAATTTAGAAAGAATTGAATGTTTGTGTGTGTGTGTGTAAGATCTTTAAAAAAGTTTGTCAGAACCAAAATTATGTTTAATGCAATACTTTTCAGAAGCCATGACTTTGATTGTGACAAGATAGTTATTGGGAAAATGACAGAAAAATGTCATTTAAATTACAAAAACTTTAAAATATCTACTAAATTAGTAAAAAGAAAAATAGGTAATTTGGTTAAAATATGAGATTTTGAAATTTAAGTGTTGACAATTTTAATATAAGAATTAGCAACTTGGATATAAAAATTGATAACTTAAGCTCCCCAAGTTGTCATTATATATACTTAAGTTGTTAATTGTTATTATCTATTTCAAGTTCTTGCCAACATGCAACCTTCAAAATCTCATATTCCTATCATATCATCATATTTGTTATTTTGCTAATTTAGTTGACATTTTGGAGTTTTTATAATTCAAATGGTATTTTTCTTTCATTTTTCTGTATTTTTAGGCAGTTCTCTGTTTTTTGCTATTTTATTAAATTTAATTCATATTATTTTATTGAACTTACAATATTCTATCGTTTACCTCAACTTTAATTATGACAAGATAGTTATTTAGGTAGCTCACTGTTTTTTTGCTATGTTATTAAATTTTAATTCATACTATATATGGCTACACTTCTTAATCACATTAAAAATCAAATTTATAAATAAATGTGCAAACATTTAAACAACAATAAAGTCTTGGCATGATTTTTTGGTGACCTTTACTGACTTCACGAAGGATTTATCAATATATTTGCAGATAAAAGAAGTACATATAAACATTTAATAAGATTTGAAAATACTCCTACGAACTCTTTTCTTTTTTTTTTTTTTTTTTTACAAGGTTTTCTATGAAATTTAAAATTTGAACTTAATATCCTACTGCATATGCATAAGGCAAAAAAATACTCCTACGAACTTAAAGGCCTTTGGGAGTTTTGCAAATTGACTTAAATAATTATATATAAAAAAAATACCCCCGCGGTGGGCCCCACCGCCCACCACCACCACAAATTTACAAGGTTTTCTATGAAATTTAAAATTTGAACTTAATATCCTACTGCATATGCATAAGGGGACTTCAAGTCAAAGCAATAAAAAAAACAATCAGTCTGCTTCAGATTCAACTTGTGGCATGGAGAAGTAGACTTCTATTTTCTGGGACGCCTAAGCTTGATGAGTTGTTATCATAAAAGCCAAGATTAAAGAAATGACAAAAGTTATGATAAAATAAAAGCAAAGAACTTTACATAAAGTTTTATTTTAATCTCTTAATTTTATAAAATGTTTTTTTAGTCCTCTAACCCTAACACAGTCAGTTTCGTCAAGAAAAAAAAAATATTTATTTTAAATGATGTCAAAACATTCACAAATCCTAAAATACCAAGTCTAATGTTTTAAAATAACAATGATTGATTATTGATACAAAAATCATCATTTCAGTGAGTTAGAGGGGCCGGAAAAGATAATGTATATTAAAGGGTCAAATTGAAATTTAATACGAAGTTAGAAAAACAAAGTGACACTTTTGCCTGGAAGAAAATTTGCGTGGAAACGCCAAGGGGCGAAGCACCAAAAAAAATAAATAAATAAATAAAATCACACATTTTATTTCCAAAACTAATGACGCGTTGACTTGTTTTTACACTCTACTGTACACACTTCATCCTCAATACAACCTAAAAGACCGCGTTTGCAAGACCAATGCTTTACCAAAACAATTTTGAATAAAAAAATGAAACTTGAAACCCCAAGGGAGAAAAAGAAAAAACAAAAACAAAGGCAAGCTCACAAACAACTTGTGCCCTATAAAATATTAATCCCAAGCAGCTAACTCAACAAGAAAGAACTCTAAGCATCAAACCACAGGCAAGGGGAAGGGGATGATAAAAGGGGAAAATCTCATTGATTTTTCTTTTCCAATTATCAATAGCTTCTAGGGAGAGCAGAAGCAGCTATGCTGAAAAAAACACTGATGCTGTCCCTTTCACTTTCATATGTTCAATTCCACTCTGCAGAACAGAATATTTATTGTCAGGAGCTCATGAAACATAACAGAATCAGAATTCTCTGTAAAGTTCAGTTCACTTGAAATCAGAAGAGAGAAAGAGAGTGCAGAAATCGCCTATAGGAGAGCTACCCCTAATTAGACCCAACAATGCTCAAATCTGAGCCAATCAGATAGCCATATTTAAAAAAAAGAGGGAGAAGTGGAATCTATCTCTGCAAAGTGGATCTCATATGAATGAGCCCCACCTGTCTGTCTCTCTCTGTGTCTGAATTTAAAGTGAAGTGACTTCAGAAAATTGGTTTCAACAAAATGGTATAGAAGAGTCAAAATTCCTTCTACCTGCAACATAAACTGCAGAAGGCTGACACAAGGCAAAGTATGTGTTGAAATCAGAATAACTGGACGGCCATCTTGAATTTGTTCTGTTTCCATTTTGGCAACTTGTAAAAGGCATTCTTAGTCATCCCAAATTTCTCTTTGAACTCGGCAGATGATAGATAAGTCTGCATTGTTGAAGTTCAATCAAGTCAGAAGTGCATTTTCCAATGAATGGGAAGAGAAAAATCATTAATTGGAAGTTAAGAAGAAAAATATGAAACGGTATATGAGTGGTGTTCCAAGATACCTCTCGCTTAGTCACATCAATGTCTGTTACAGGATTTGTAGATGATATTTTGAGGCGTTCATATGGGTAAATTGGAAGACCTTCCTCATCTTCAACTTCACCTTCTTTCACATCTTCCGTTATGGTTTGAGATTCTATTCTGGTGGTCATGGAATTCTCCTTATTGTTGTTTGTCTCAGGCTTAGGTTTTGGAGCCTCTGGACTCTGATTCACTTCACATCATAACCCAAAGTACAGAAAGAGGCATTTAGTATCAAAAGAAAATTTAAAAACTTGAATGTTGGAGGAGTTTCAACAAACTTAAGTAGTAAATTAAACAAGTTTCTGGTGGTAATCATGTTGCATACCTTTGATTGACCGGGGTATCAGACTATCTCGAGCTGAAGGTGGCTGTTCAAAGCTAGAAGTAAGAGCTGCTATGGCTGCGGATTTGGGTGCGGATTTTGCTGAATCTGGGGTCACAGATTTGGGATACAGTTTCCGACCCTGTGGGGGTGGAGTTGAAAGGTTCCTGGCATTAGGGTTCTCAAATGTAGCTGCCAAGGCATTGAAGGCCGGAGACCTTCCCCGCACACGAACACGATCTGGACTAAAAGACATGCTGCGGGAGCGCTGGGATTTATCTGGTACACTGCTAGATCTTCCCCCATAAGATGCCGGCGTTCTTCGTTTGGGTTTCTAATCATGTAGTATACATTCAACAAAAAAACAAACTAAATGCACAGGGCAAGAAAAAATTTGAATAGTCTCAAGTCTAACAAAGTATTATATTTATTCAATGCAGCACTTGGGATAAGGAAGCATATTTCTAGGTTCTTAAAGCTTTAATAAGAAAAAGGCAATAAGAACATTAAGGAAAAGAAAAAGGTTATTTCTACCATATCATTCATTTGTACAAAATAAATAGCAAAAGAACCAGGAAAAGCTTAATTATGAGACCAATAGGAAGAGAGAACATTTTGTGCAATAAAATCATCACACAACCTTCATTGATATGAAAGGATATGCTAATTGGGGCTAAAGAGTGTGCTGGTGATCATTCTTCAGTTCTCAAAAAGCAACTAGTCAATGTTGTAAAAGAATAAAAATAACCATACCTAAAAATTTAAAAAAAAAAAAAGAAAAAGAAAAAAGAGAAACTAAAAAACAAGCCACACATGCTGCCTTACATCCACAGTTGGAGTTCCCCCATTTTTTACTATTGTGAGTTTCCTCTGAAACGAATTTCCCAGCATCTGCCAAAAAGAAAATGTCAACAATATTTTCAATGGGTCCCAATTAATTTATTAAGCTGTTACATTAAGAAACTTACTGCAGATTTTGCAGACTCCCAAGTGAAGAAACGAGTGAAGAAAGGAGGCTCACTCCCTTCCATGACAATGTATATCGGAGTGTCAAGAGACACCTTTTCTAAAAGAAAATCGTGCTCAAGAAATTTCTGTTCGAAAGTAATAAAGAAATCAACAAATCAACATATGACGTTAGACATACTAAAATGATGTTTAATCCTAACACAAAAGACATTGAGGTCGCTTAAGTCATAATCTGATGGTGGTATAATGATGAAGGATCCTAGTTAAACCAATATCAACTATAAAAAATGATAAATAACTTCAGTTGAACCGCTAGATTGTGGTATTTTTGTAGTTCCCAGGCAAGGAAAAACCAGTAATACCTCACCAATTGTTAGAGCCTGCATTCGACTCTTGGGGTCAACCTGCTGCCCAACCCAGACAAAGATTTCAGAGTGACAATATAAGATGAAAATATCTTCAGTCATCAAATCATCCTGGGAAAAATTGAATATCTCCGACACCTGCAATATTGGTTCAAATTATGAATTTCAGCAGAAATAAGTTAAAATAAATGAATCTTTGTACGAAGCATAACACAGGGCAGTAACATCAAACAAACCATCATGGACCTTTGCTTTATAGCTTAGTTATTAGGTAAGACGTGGTATTTCACACACAACAAAGTTTTTTCACATGAAAATATTTCAATGATAAAATTTAAGGGCAAATTTGGCAAAGTGATCATATTCCAATGTGTTAATTATATTTCTTAATATATCTGCTAAAACCTTAAAAGCCTTATATTTTGAAATGGAGGGAGTAACTTGCGATAGATATAAATTTCAAGTGTTTTCGAATGATGGGCAACCCAACACATTATGAATGAAACATGAACAAAACAAAGGATACTTTGATATGCCTTCATGAGTGATCTTTCATAACACAGAATGTTCAGAAGATGGGGAAGAGCAGAAGTTAAGGAGAAAAGTGGGATCCAAACAAAACATATAATTGAAAGGGCATATTGACAGTGACTGTACCACTGATTCATCAACTTCTACTTACAGTAATACTACAAAATCTCATAAAGGCATAATCTCTTTTTTCCTTAGGTAATGAGATATAGATATTGCTAAATTGGCATATGACTGCATGATAATTCAAAAATTACAGTATCAACAGGCATTAGAGGGAGTAACATAAAATAGATTAGGGTATGTATACTAACCTTCAAATTTCCTGCATATTGTAGTCATGCAGCAAAAACACCACCATGAAAGAGTCAGTTGTTTTCATTTTTTTAAGGGGAAAGAGCATAGGAAGATAACCCTTTTGGCAAGCAAGAACATAATCCTTACCTTTTGAGAAGTTGCAAGAAAATAGGTGAGGATCACTTTCAGCACACCTTACAATCTTCTGGCTAGGATACTCAGATTTTCCTCCCAACAAATCCCAGAACTGTTCAGATTCTGACCCTTCCTTTTGGGGCTTTGATTGTAAATTTGGCTGAAGACAATTCGCCAGCATATCAGAACCAGAAAAACAGTAAAATTTGACCGCAAAAGATAGCAGATATATCAAGTAATAATCCCTTTAAACATTCAAAATACAGAAAAATTCAATTTAGATCTTACTCATTATAATCCGTATTATTTAACTAATGGAAATATGAGTTGAATAATAACCAGTGATATATTGACATACAAAAAAAACACTTTTCTGGGCGAATTTTTTTTCACATTAAGTACATCATAGCACATATCAGACCTTTATCAAATCTAGCATTCTCTCAACAAGTTCCTGAACATCTGAGGTTGTAAGGTTTCCAATCCATGTAAAGACAGTGGACCCATTATGAAGTATGTAGCAGTAAGAGGAATTCAATGAGGAAGCAACCTGACCAAGGAAAACCATGAAAAGAAAAATAGCAGTTACATAAACAAAACCTGTAAATTTAAAGGGAAAGTTACACATAAAAGGTACTCCCTTCGGTCCTAATTATAGGAACACTTTTATAGTACAAATTATATTACAAAAGTGTTCCTATAATTAGGACCGGAGGTAGTAATAGATAGAGAAGTGGGATCTATAAACAAAAAATATCACATACTGGTTCAACTTGTATAGCTTGCATATTGTCTGGGCCTGAACCCTGGATGCGAAAAAGTGCAACAGCATCCTCACTGTACGTATCATCAGGAATTTCCTTTTCTGCAATGTAATTTTTGTATCCATTACTAAGTCCACCCTGATAAAAGCATATTCAAGCAGTCAGTATCTTATAAGTATATTTGAAGAGTGATATTTAAAGTTCCAATGATGAAGAATCCCACAAACCTTAAAAGCAATCAAACTTTGGAAGATAGTATAAAATTGAATTGGCTCATTCCCTTCATAAATACGAGTCTAGTAATCCAGGAAACATTGATACTGTTAGTAAGGATGTAACAAATGACAACAGAAAATCTAGAGAATTCGAAAATAACACATCAGTAAACATAAACCTGGGAAGGAAGAAACTTCAATGACTCAACCATTTTGCTTGCCAGTGAAATAGCTGAAGCTCTTTCTTCCTATATAATCAAAAGGGTTGGTAAGTGATTCAGGAGATTCACACAGCAATTTATTGCAAACTCAGCTACACTGAAATAATTCAGTTATTTATCACCTTATCTCAAAAGAGCAATAGCTGCTTATGTATAATGGAACACCATGCTAAGGACAATAATCAGCTAACATATTTTTCATCTCCATGAAATCTTTTAGCCACCACATTATTTGTTTTTTTATTTAATTAAAACATAAACACAAGCATGAAACGTGTGATAAAGCACTATTTTTCACCTCAACACTAGTCTTTCCAATCCATGTTCCTATAAGATACTCTTCCTTATCATCTCCAGGATATGTATACTGAAAGATGTAGCAATCTCCACTATAAAGCTTTGACTGATCAGAAGCAGGAAGGAGAATCTTTTCCTGACCATTTACACGCCAAACCTGAGCAACCAGGGTAAAGCTATTGTTAGCAACAGAAACAAAAATAAGCAAAGTTCGAATTTACCAACTGGTCCAGAACCGAACATTTTACAATTGATCAACTTGTAATTAACTCACAACTAAAGTACGATATTAAGAACAGAACTGACTAAGCCCCATAATTACAAAATAATCAGAAAGTAAGCCAAGGTTACAGATATTACATTTATATATGGAAATGACAAGCTGCCCAATCAACATAAAATCCCTATCCTAATCAGGCTTTTTCCACAGAAGACACAAACCATGTACTCAAGAGTTTGTTCATCTTTACCCAAAGGTAATTTAATTTAAACACATCCCTAGTATATAATAGATTACATATGCTAAGCTAACTTTTTATTCTGATTTTCTCTGAAAAAAGGGTACTCTACTTCATATTCTGACTGCAATCTTAATGACGGCAGACAGCTTGAGTATTGAGGTTAAAGTGCTTATGTTTCTAAAAGATTAATGTCTCAATATGACAAAAAAATTTATATGGAATACAATACCAATAATAAGAAGATATCAGTTATGGTAAAATATAATTCTATACAAACTATTATGTACCTGCAAATTTCCTGTGCAATCAATATAGGGTTGAGGTTCTTCTTTTACTGGATCAGCTTTCAGCAGACCCCTGACATTCACTCCTTGGCGTTTCAGAAGTGCTATAAAGCCACAAAAAATAGACCAAATTGGAATGATATATGGAAAGTCTAGTCAATGATGCTGATGGAACATATTAAAGACAATAACCCATTCAGCCCAATAAGCCAGCAAAATTATGTGTCACTGACCTGCCACCTTTCCACGACCATCTTCAGACACAGTTACTTCAGTCGTTTCAGGCCAAGAATCAAACTTGGACTTGAACATCACTGTTTCAAATCCTTCAATTACACGAATTATCTGGGATTTCTGTCGATCGGAGCCACTGACTAACTCCTGTTTGTTGACCATGGTAATTCAAGAGTCATTAAAATTCAGTGCATAATACTAAAATATACTGGGCACAAAAATCAAGAAGTGTTACATCAGCTGCTCCACTTGCACTTTTTCTTTCATCAAGAGAGGTATTTCTTCCCATCCAGACAAACACTTCCAGCCCACAATCAAGAATATAGCATTTATTTGTGTCCAGTAACTCCCTTGTCAGAGATTCGTTCTTAACGGGTTCAGCTACCCCCTTTTCAATGCTGTACGATCAATTACATTTCATCAAGACTAGAGTACAGAAAACTTGTGCTTCAATATTAAACAAACTCCCTCAGTAGTTGTCATCATAATAATATTTTCAAATTCTTAAAAAAATTAACTGAGACAACTTAGGTAAAAAGCATAGTAAATTAGAGCCTTACATTGATAAACATCACAAGTTTGACAGAAGAATAAAATAAAACAAATAGGTGAAAGAGTAAGAGCCTAACATACATATGCAAATATTAACTAACTATTCAAATAAATTTGATAAAGATGAATGGGATAAGCTGGCTTAACAACTATAAACGAAAATACCAGAGGCTAAATTGAGACAACATACTACCTAAGCAGCTTTGGAGGATGAGTATCAACATGCTGATCATCATCACTAGCTGGTTTTCGTGGAAGAGGGGCAAAACCCCCAAAGAAACCCCAGAATTCTCCCGTTTCAGGATCAGCCATCAACTTCCCATCCTCTACACAAAAAGGACAAGCATATGTATTCAGTTAGTGACATCCATCATTAACCTATCAACTCATGAAATGTTCCTCTTCCACTTACCAATCGCAGCTACCTCGCATTTCCCATCATGGTGTGTATCTTTAATATATTGCACAACTTCCAATGCTTTAGCCCTTTCTTGAATAGATGAATTTGAACCATTAAATTGGAAGATTTTGGATTTCGTATCCAGAATAAATATATCGTCATGGTTTAGTGATGATCGGGCAAAAGGAACCTAAAACCAACAAAAAAGGCTACTTAACAAGTAGAAAATGTTTCTACACATTTGTAGTGCCTGTATCAAATGGCATAATGTTCATATAAAAAACTCAAACCTCAATGGCAGAACAATAATGTCAAACTTACCTCTTTGACATGCACAACATGTTTCCCTTTGCATACAAACATACGAGTCTTATATTCTTCATCCTCTACATGCTTAAAACCAGATGCAACTCCGCCCTCCTGAGGTATAATACAGGGTTTGAAGTAAGACAGGAACTTTTCAGTTTCATGACCCTGCACTTCACGATATTGAACAGCACGGCCTCCAAGAGCTGCATCTAGCTCAACTGTCTTGACGGCTGCAGCACCAGCTTCATCCTGTTTTAGAGTTATGATCAATATACGATTAAATCAAGAGGAAAAATGCTACAAATTTGTGAACAAAAATTTTACCTGACTGGTGTCTTTTCCAAGCCAGTAATGAATATCATGACGCAGGGCACCACTCTTTGAAGCAGTTGTCTACACAGAGAGGACAAGAAATAACAAAATTCTGTGACACTGATGAATCCCATTGCTTCGTACACTAAAATGTCTAAGCAAAACAGAAGGAAGGTGATAGGACTAACAGAACCAGAGGTTTAGGAATAGTAATATAGATAGATTCTAGAATCAGGATCTAATTCTAGTCAACACAACACTTTCTAAAATATATTTCATTCATGATTCCATCAAACATCGTACAAGAGTATTTAAAAGAAGTCTCTTACATAACTGCCTATGTAACTGCCTATAACACTTATCAGAAAACATAACTTCTGTCAGATATCATAACTTGACAGCATAACTGATCCTAAATAACTGACAGCATAACTGATCCTAAATAACTGACAATGCTTATCCTAATTCTGTAACTTCTTGCGTCTAGAGTAAACCAGCAAGGGCAGATGGTTATTCTTATTCCTATCAATACCGTCCCCTAGAAAAACAGCCTTGTCCTCAAGGCTGAAAAGAGGAAACTGAGCTGCAAACTGGTCATAATCTTCCCAGCTAGCTTCTTCTTTTGGTCTATCATGCCATTGTATGAGTAATTCCACATTGGGAATTTCCGTTGGTCCAGTAACTCGTGAGGACAGCACCTTCTCTGGCTGAAGAGTAAATTCCCAATTATCATTGACTGGAAGAGGTTGATCAGAGGCTGTAATATCACAGCCATGGGCTGGTTTGAGCAATGAGACATGGAATATAGGGTGAACTCTTGTTCCCTCTGGAAGTTGAAGCTCATATGCTACTGCTCCAATGCGTCGGATAATAGCGTAAGGACCAAAATAGCGGGCTGATAACTTGGTGAATTTTTTAGCAGATAGGGAGTGTTGGCGGTATGGTTGAATTTTAAGGAAGACCAAATCGCCTGGTTGAAATTCTACTTGTCGCCTATGAGAATCTGCTTGAGCTTTCATGTGGTCTTGTGCCACCAAAAGGTTAGTCTTGATTAAGTTTAGAATAGCATCTCGTTCATTGAAAAAATCCTCTAATTCTGCAATGTGAGTTGATCCTTGAACGTATGGCACCAGAGTTGGAGGATTATTCCCATAAACAATCTTGAAAGGTGTATACCCTGTAGAAGTGTGGTACCAAGTATTGTAAGAGAATTCAGCCCAATGTAGATGTTGATACCAACGTTTTTGGTGGTCTTGACAAAAACAACGGAGATAGGTTTCTAAACATCTATTGACCACTTCAGTTTGTCCATCCGTTTGTGGATGATAGGAAGTACTCATTTTAAGCCTGGTACCTGATAATTTGAACAACTCTTGCCAAAAAGAACTGAGGAAAACAGTGTCTCGATCTGAGATGATAGACTTAGGAGTTCCATGTAAACGAAGTATCTCTTTGCAAAACAGGGCAGCCACCAATTTAGCGGAAAAGGGACGAACCGACCAATAAAATGAGCATACTTGCTGAAACGATCCACAACTACTAATATGACATCAAAACCATTGGATTTTGGTAAACCGATGATGAAGTCAAGGGAGATATCTTCCCAAATGTGTTGAGGGATGGGGATCGGTTGTAGTAAACCTGGAGATGATTGAGGCACATACTTGCTACGTTGACATGTGATACATTGTTGAACAAAATCTGTCACCTCTCCCTTCATATTGCGCCAAAAATAATGTTGTTGCAATCTCTTTAATGTTTTGAGGACACCACCATGGCCACCAACAAGAGAAGTGTGAGCTTCTGAAATTAATAATGCAGTCAAGGAAGACTTGGCAGGTATGACCAGCTTAGAATTATAATAAAGTCTCCCAGATACCAATGAATAATGAGGGAATGATTGAGGATCTGTTTGTAGTGATTGTAAGATCTGATTGGTGAAAGGGTCCTGTTGTAATAGTTCTGTCAGATCATCAAAATCAGTAGCGTGAGGAATTGCCAAATGGAAGAATTCTCCAGAATGAGGATAACGTGATAAGGCATCTGCCCCTTGATTAGTAGCACCAGGTTTGTAGATGATGTGGAAATCAAATGGAAGAAGCTTCAAGAGAAGGCGCTGCTGTGTGGGGGTTGTTATTCTTTGCTGCAAGAGGTATTTCAAGCTTAAATGATCAGTTTGGACCAAGAATTGATGGCCAAGCAAGTAATGTCTCCATTTTGTTAATGCCATCACCAAGGCATAAAGTTCCCTATCATAAACTGATCTTTGTTGGTGAAAGGTTGAGAGTCCTTTGCTGTAATATGCAATTGGATGACCATCTTGTTGTAAAATTGCACCAATACCTGTTGAAGATGCATCGCATTCGACAATAAAAGATCTAGTGAAGTCTGGTAAATGCAAAATAGGGGCCTTTGTTAATGCTGCTTTGAGATTTGTAAAGGCTGTGAGGGAATTGGTGTCCCATTGAAAAGCATCTCGTTTTGTCATATCCACAAGAGGTTTGGCTATTTGGCCATAATGTTGCACAAATCTTCTGTAATAGCCAGAAAGACCCAAGAAACCTCGAAGTTCAGTAATATCCTTCGGTAAGGGCCAGTCATTAATGGCGGAAATCTTGTCTGTATCAGCAGCCACACCTTGAGCAGAAATTACATGTCCCAAAAAAGCAATATCTTTTTGAAGGAAGTCACATTTCTTTGAGTTAGCATAAAACTCATGCTGCTGCAAAAGTTTAAAAATGGTTTGTAGATGCTCCATGTGATCTTCAAAACTTCTACTGTAGACTAGAATATCGTCAAAGAAGACCAGAATGAATTTTCTTAAAAAGGGTCTGAATAAATCATTCATAGTGGCCTGAAAGGTGGCAGGTGCATTGGTAAGACCAAATGGCATAACTACAAATTCATAGTGACCAGAGTGGGTACGGAATGCAGTTTTATGTATATCAGAAGGAAGAACTCTGATTTGATGATACCCAGAACGCGAGATCGATTTTTGAGAAAAATTTGGCACCATATAGCTCATCGATCAACTCATCAATGGTAGGGATTGGATACTTATCGGAATTGTGAGCTTTGAGTTCTCTCAATCCACAGAATCTCCAAGTTGAGTCTTTCTTTGCCACCAAAATAACGGGGCTAGCAAAGGGACTAACACTAGGTTGGATAAAGCCCTTTTGTAACAAGTTAGCCACTTGTTTTTCAATTTCATCTTTACGTGCAAAGGGATATCGATAAGGACGAATATTGGGTGGTATGGCGGTTGGTAGAAGAGGTATGGCATGGCTATTTTGTCGAATGGTGGTAGTGATTGTGGCTCCTGAAATACAGAAGAATATATTTGAAGCAGGTCTTCCATTGAATCAAATTGTTGTACCATTTGATTACAAATGTAACTGCGAAGAGAGGCTGAAGTCACTTTCTGGGGTATCCCTTGAAATTTATAGCGTTTGCCTTTGTACCAGAAGATCATGAACAATTTATTCCAATTCGCCTCCACTGTATTGAGAGATGCTAACCATTTAATGCCCAGAACCATGTCAACCGTGCCCAAGTTAAATGGAAAAAAATCTTCCTGGATAGTGACATCTTGTATTTTGACTTCCAATTGCCTACAAATAGACTTACAAGGGATCATTCGATTATCACCGACTTGGACACCAAAGGAAGGAAGTGGATGAAGCGGTAATTGAAGATCATTGACAATTTGATTGTCTATGAAATTGTGTGTTGATCCACAATCAATCAGAATAAGGATGGACTTGTTGTTTACAATTCCCTTGACTTTCAAAGTTGTTGTTGAAGAATGACCAAGAATGGCGTGTAGCGAGATCTCTGCAAAATTTTCCTCGGGTATTAATTCCTCTTCCTGATTATCCGTCGATTCCTCCTTGTCTTCAGTTATGTCCATAATGCGTAAAGCGGACGTGGCACAGCGATGCCCAGGAGTAAATTTTTCTGCACAACGGAAACATAGCCCTTTATCCCGACGGTGTTGCTTCTCTGTTTCTGTAAGTCGAGGGCCTTGCGGATTTGTTGGGTACGTGCGCGAGTTGCCCGGCTGAATTAATTTTGGAAAATTTGAATTTCCAAAATTTGAATTTTGCGAAGAAACCGTTGACACCGCTCCACGATTAGTTGCACCGAATGGAGTAGTCGGTGCAGAATTTCTGAATTAGTGGAATGCGTGTAACCGGCCCTTGATTTGAGTGCGTGAGTAATATTTGGAATCACGGTTGAGAGTTTCCGCGCCACGTGTGTTAGTGTACCGTGAGAAAGGTTTCTGAATATTCTGGGAATTTAGTTTGGACTCAAATTCTAAGGCAAGACTTACGGCCTTATACACTGTGCGTGGTTTGTGGATTTTAACATCTGCTTGTAGCTCTTCTTTGAGGCCATTGATGAAAACTCCTAGTAGGCAATGCTCCGGCCATCCCTTCACTTGTGCTTGTCTTCTAACGAACTCCTGTTTATACTCAGTCACAGAGTATAATTGCTTTATACCACATAAATGAGCATCGGGGTTTTGAAACTCGGCGGGTCCAAATTGTTCTGAAAAATATTTGAACTAGTTCCTCCCAATATTGGACGGTTCTTCCGAGAAGATATCCAAGTAAACGTATCTAATGCATCTCCTTCAAGATTGATTGCAGCAATATCAACCTTTAAGTCCTCAGGCGTCTGATAGTATCTGAAATACTTTTCTGCCCTTAAAATCCACCCTCTTGGATCTCCTCCTTCGTACTTCGGAAATTCAATTTTTGAATAAGGGCGACGCTGATTACTTCTGGGCCAGTAAGGATCTTCAGCATCTTCGTTTTCATTGTAAGTTTCCTTGTTAATCTGGCTGGATTCTCCCTGGACGATTATAGGTGCTTTTTGTTTCCTTAAATTGTTGATTTCCGCATTCATCTGTTCCAGTTGCGCCATAATTGCTGTTAATTGCGGATTTCCCCTTTCTGGTGGTACCGGAGAGTGTGGTTGCAACAGAATCGCGGTTGATGCGACATGGGGATTGGATGTGGGATGGATTTCTGGTTGTTGGGAAGGTTGTTGTGAGGGATTATCCTCATATGAGGAGTTTCTAGTGTTCACCATTGTTCTGTGTAGGTCCTAAGATCTTTTTGCTCTGATACCAAGTTGATAGGATTAACAGAACCAGAGGTTTAGGAATAGTAAAATAGATAGATTCTAGAATCAGGATCTAATTCTAGTCAACACAACACTTTCTAAAATGTATTTCATTCATGATTCCATCAAACATCGTACAAGAGTATTTAAAAGAAGTCTCTTACATAACTGCCTATGTAACTGCCTATAACACTTATCAGATAACATAACTTCTGTCAGATATCATAACTTGACAGCATAACTGATCCTAAATAACTGACAGCATAACTGATCCTAAATGTTACCTAAATAACTGACAATGCTTATCCTAATTCTGTAACTTCTTGCGTCTAGAGTAAACCAGCAAGGGCAGATGGTTATTCTTATTCCTATCAGAAGGTTACAGTTTATCGGTTGAAAGCTACTTCCCAACTTGCTAGGGAACATTCTCTAATCAAAGGTCTTGTCAATGCTTATTATAAGAGCAATTTCTCAATTCTTTAGTTTACAAGCAATTTTATTTAATTCGGTCACAAGTTCAAATCCTAGAAACAGCCTCTCTACTTGCGGGGGGTAAGGCTGCGTACATCTATCACTCTTCAGATCCCGCCTGGTGAGAGTTTTGTGCACTGGGCTACCCTTTTTTTAGTAGTTGCAGCTGGCTTCAGATTTGTACACAATACAGGCTCCATTATGACAGAAATAAATCTCACGCTCTATTTCATACCAATATTGTCATTTGTGCCATGCTGAGAATACGCATGGCCAGTGTTATCAGATTACAATGTCCATCAATATATCAGCAAACAAAATAAAAGCTTTGAGCAACAATTGATGCCAACAATAGCTAGCATTAATAGATCACAAATGATTTCAAACACTATAGAGAACTTATTTAAATTTAACAGCTCACCTTCAGGATTACATAGGAGTCTCCAGTGAAAAACTTCCCATAAGAGGACTTCGGGATGGGAACTGGATTGAAATTCTCAATACGCCATATTTCCAGTCCACTATAGATGGTTAAGGAGGACAATAATGTACTAGGAAGATATTCAAGCACAGATCAAATTAAACAAAGAACAGAAGCAGCAATCTGAAATAAATCTTGAGGTGACTCTCTCATTTATCCATTTCACTTCCTCTGAAATGTGGTTTTTTTTTTTTTTTTTTTTTTTTTTTTTTTTTTTTTTTTTTTTGGGGGGGGGGGGGGTTAGATGCAGGATACGCCTTTTGTCCAGCTCCCTGGAAAGCTGAATCCAAGTCCCTCATGGAAACAGCCATATTATTTTTCTACTTTCTTATCTTCGATGACCAAGCTTTAAACAAAGAATAACCTGTATGACAACCATATAGAAGATAATGAGTGCAGAAACGGGAGATCAAAGGGCTAAATTGCTTGCGTTTACAGAACACTTTAGTCAGTGAAAAGGAATGTTTCCACCATTTCAATTAGGAAATTGAGTCAGACATTTCTTGTCAGTTATATATTGTCAGAAAGGAGACAACTTGATCAAATGATAAAAATATAGGAGGTCAACATCATCCTTTGATCGGTCCTTCAGTAAAATTAACAGGAAGTGGGGAAAATAAAGCAGCAAGCCTAACCGAATCATGATAGTTTTATGCTAAAAGAGAACTCACGCTCCATAAGATACAGTTAGAAATTAAAATCATTAATGACTTAAATTTCTCCCAACCATAACATGTCGCGTTGTTCACTACGGTAAAAAATCTTCAAGATGTATTACCAGAAAATATAATAGTCAAGGAACTCAAGTAATGGTTGAACACACTTTACAAAACACTCATCATTACCATTCATAAAATGTTCACCTTCAGGTATTCTCTCATCCAATATATCTCCAAAAAGATGGTGAATCAACAATTGGAAAATTGATTAATTATAAATGAAAACACATGGCATTTTGCCATTGAACATCCCAGTTAAAAGCTTTTGAAATATAGGAACGGTAGAATCAGCAAAAGCCTTTCCGAGCAGGTCAGTATAAAACAACAACCACATTACTACTATCTAAGAAATTGCCAAATTGCCTCGAGACACTTTACAATCCCATAACGCAAAATTAAGTATGGCCGAGAATATCATATAAATTATCCCACGGTACCAATTGTCAAGTAAGAAAATTCAAAATTTTTTAGAAGGTGCATAAACTCGTATTAAGTAACACCCTAAGTCATTAACATCCCGGTTGTAAAGCTGCTTCAGATTCAAAGAGTCTCCGCAGTCCAAACCCATGAAGCATTGAAATTGCAATGCACAGGAATCCATTTGCCACATATAACCGGAAATTTGCGTGAATTATGAATAAGCAAATATATTAGCAATGAGCAATCTTGAGCAAAAATATTAGCAATGAGCAATTATGTGTGTATATACGGATCCATGTATCCATTAAGTTGACATGTATGCGCATCAAAACATGCCACTGTGCAGCTTATCTCGGAAACCCAACATGCTAAAATGGTCCAACATGTCAAAGATGTTGCATTTTCCAATATTTCGAACTTCAATATTCTCTGGTTTTTAAAAGTACTAAAATTCACAGAAGTTCACGACTCCACATCAAAATCAAATGAGTGCAGTTAGAAACATGTCACCATCAATCATCTCTCTTTCACAGCCAGGACAACAGAACTCATTGGGTCAATCAAATTTAACACCAACAGACGAAACAGATCAAAATTCAATAAATACCTAAAAAAACAAAAATCATATTTACAATCAGCTAAAAACGAAATCGAAACGTGACCAATGTCCCATACCCGAAAACAAGCAGAGCCAACTGATCGATTATGCTTTATCGGAATTAGCAAATTTGAGCAAAGTTCAATAAACCAGTAAGCCGAGAACACCAACCCAACCCTGAACTCAGAAATCCGGAATTGAAGAAGAAAAATCCAGGGTCAGTCGAATCCAACAGATAGTAGCGGATCCAATCTAAGAAGCAAAACTGACGAAAATCATACAATTTTCTGGAAGTAGAGAATGGGGAAAAGCTTGGGGAGGGAGGCAAAAGTCAGAAAGATAATGGGAAGTGGGGCTAGGGAAGAAGAAGAATAATAAGTATTTTAGAGAGAGAAAGAAGGAATATTACAGGGGAAAAGCGGGCGATGTAGAGAGAGAAACAAGAAAGAGAGTAATGGGAGTTGGAGGGAATGATGAATGCCAGGCGTGCTTATCACTAACGGCGACATTAGCATTCTCACAGCAGCACTGGCATGAACTGTAAAACTCAACAAAAAAAAAAAAAAAAGCTAAAGTGACAATTTTTTTGTTAAGATAAACAGTATTTGGACTTTGGAGGGACTTTAATTTAATTTCTTTGTGGAGTAATCACATTTTTAGATTTTCTTACCGTGGGGTCAGCAATGGCAAGAGATTCTAAATTAAAGGCCAAAAAAAAAAAAAAAAGAAAGATTAGGAGAGTCCCAACGAAGTCTCAGTCTTTCATTAGTCTCTTTCAGGTGACATGGGATTGCATTTTTTAGTCTCATTGATTTTCAGTCTTAGGTGATCTTCATTGCTAAATGCCATGCGAAAGAATCGGCGAATATTAAATTTAATGCAAGTGGGTTAATTAAGAGATTTAACTCAAACCATCGTCATTAAAGAAAAATAGGTTAAAAAAAAGCTTGCAAGTTAATCCAAATCCCCTAAAGGGAAAAGGTGGAACCACCTAACGTTTTAAATTTTACCTATCAACCTAAAGGCAGAAAATCCATTGCTCTTTCTGTGGTTTGAATTTGAAGTCAAAAGTTTTTATTTTTTTTTAAAATAATTGTGAGAATATTCTTGTTCTTTGAAATTAAATTTTTAAATAATATTATTAGTAAACTCATTGGTCTTAATTATACTCCTCTAGACCTATTTATGAGACAGAGAGAGCCTTTTTTAGTTATATTTATAAGGTACCTCATTAAAGTTTTGAATTGAATGTACAATTTAACTTTTCACTTATTATTATATTAGCTTTTGTTTTTATTTGATATAGTTTAACAAGTATTATGTATATTAAACAGGAGTGAAGTTGGAAAGTTATTAAATTTTATAGCATGACTAATAAGGTTAAAGTTCTTTCTTGATTTTGTGTGAAAATGTTGATTATACCCTAAAAATAAGATAAAAGCAGTATCTTAAAAGTTAACGATTTCACGAATTTTAAGGAACGATAGTTGGCATTTTTACACTTATGATACTCATTTGGTTTATGTCTTGAAGCTACAAGCCTACAACATTTATTTTCAACCATATATATCACCAGAAATAAGAGAAAGAAGTTACTGGTAATTCATTAAAAAAATTAAATAAAAAAATCAATTTTACCCACATTAAATAAGCATTTACTCACAAGAGATGCATATTATGGACCTATGATTGCTTCTAAAATGATTTATATTTTGGAGTATGGGGATTGGGGAGTATTATATAAAAATAGGTAGGTAACTTTCCAACCTTTTCATGGGTTAAGGTGGAATTTTGAAAAGAATTATATGTTTTGTAATTTTATTTTTAATAAAATATGGTTTACTTTAAATGGACTCAAGACTTATTTATGTTTCATAATACTTTCATCGGTTTTAATTATATGAACACTTTTATAGTGCAAAATACACTACAAAAGTGTTCCATAATTAGGACCGAGATAGTAATAGATTTAAGATTCACATGGATGTCAATTGGATATGTAGTTTTTACTTTTTTATTTTAAATATTTAACATATTGTACTTCTTTAAGGAAAAAGAGACGCTTGTTGTCGTTCATCATTATTGTCAAACTCACCAATTGACTTTTTGAATTTACTATTTTTACTTTTTAACTTACAAAAATGAGTTGATTCATTGGTAAACTAAGCCAATTGTAAACTCTGTTAAATTTACAAGTTTATGTCGAGTTCTTGTTTTTACATTTGGAGCTTACAAAATTGTATTAACTCATTTTTAAACTTGTATTAGCTTTTTGTATTTGATCATACTCAATAGCTTTATATATAAATTTATATTTTTTTGGTTAAATATGATAAAAGATGAATGTTAACGGCTTTAATTTCACTTATTTGGATTTAAAATATATTTAAATTAAATTGTTATCATTTTATATTTTAATTATTTAATTATACACTAATAATATTTATTTAATAATAAAAATAACTTTTTTACGAGTTTACGATATAATTTACATTATTATCATAAATTTACTTAAACTTGCAAAAAATTTCTATCTTTTTCTCAATAAGTAATGATAACGTGACGCATATTCAATTTTGAAGAATGAATTCTGTGAAGGCTAATCTTCTTCGTTCGGCTGCCGATTGCCAAAAAATAAATTATTCACATGTGTATTTATCATTTTTTTATTTTAGCAATAAGCATATCATTATGTTTAGGAAATTAATGCTTTTTATTTTATTTAGAGAAACAAGTATTTAGTGTTTGTTTGGACACGAGCACACAGTTTGAGACAACTTTTTCTATATATTCCCTCTCTTCTTTATTATAAGGGTTTTTCTTATCTAATTTGATTAGATTACGAAAAATAATTAAGTTAGTTAATATGACATGTTTTTTCTAAAATACCATAATCATTTTTATTAATTCTCTATGTCTCTGTTTTACTTGAATATTGTTGAAGAAGCTTGAGCAAAGGTAAATTAGGAAAAAATTTGACAAATATGACAATTAGGTTTTACATTTAGGACCAAGATTAAATCGTTAATTGAGTACTACATAAAATATCAGAGAAAGTATTTCTATCATACAGTGCATATGCAAATTATAATTGAAAAGCTGATTTTGAAGGTTATAATCCCAAACCAACCCTTACTATCTTGAAACTAAGTCAAATTGAAACTGGGAGATCTCAATTACTACCTCCAGTCTTAGATATAAAATACATTTGACTTTTTTAGAAAGATTAAGGAAACTAATGAACTTACTTTAAATGATTTTTATTTTTATTTTTTCCCCAAACTAATTTATATGAATTATAAACGATATATAATTTAATCATCTACAATACATGATATAATTAAGTAACTTATTTATCTTTATTACTCCCTCTGGTCCTTATTATAAGACAACATTTGGGGGTTGGTTTTGGTCCTAATTATAAAAAAACATTCTAATTTTTATCAATTTCTTCCTAAAATACCCGTATTTTATTCTTTCAAGTGTGTTTGGTTTTTAGTCCGTATATATATGTGGATGCGTAGACTCTTCAAATCAATGAAACGTTTAAAGATGTGTGTGTGTGTGTGTGTGTGTGTGTGTTATATGTACGTATCTACACACAAATATATATATATATATAGACACACACACGTGTATATATGTATATATATGTGTGTATATAAATAGACACACGCACATATGTGTGTGTATAAATATATGTATAAATATGTTTGTGTGAGTGTGTGTGTCTATCAATGAATATGTATGTGTATATGTACATACAGAAACACACACAGATATATATACATATATATATATATATATATATCTTTGTGTGTGTGTGGGGATGTATGTACACACACATAATTACATATGTATGTATGTATGTATTCATACACACACATATATAGTAAGACCATTATTTTAATTAGGTAATGTGTAGGAAGGAAAATTTTATGTTGGAAAGATATGTGGTAGGAGCTATTGATTTACTTTTATTTATGTCATTTTAAATTTATATAAGGGTATCTTAGGAAAATGAGCAAAATTAACTAATTTAACTTCTTTCCTTAATCTCTACAAAATCGGTTAAATATGTCCTATAATTAGGACCGGAGGGAGTAATTTACAAAAAAGATCAAATGAGTTTTATATTTATTATTGGTTTTGTAAGATAATTTTCATGTCATATGGTACTAACTAAATCACAAGAGTATTGGCTAAAAATGAATGATTGGTGAAGAAGAAAATGTGTTGAAAAAAAGAAGAAGAAGAAAATGGGAAAGGTCGGTCACCGGCTATTTTAGCAAAGGCCAATTTGTACATAAATTGGCAAAAAGCCTAAGAGGGTGTGGGGCCTACTTACCTGTAAACTTTAGTCACCAAAAGTTGCCAATCCTCGTTCCCCTTTATCTACCTTTTGTTTCCCACAAAAAAGAAGTTAAAAAAAAAAAAAAAAAAGAAGAGAGAGAGAGAGAGAAACTCTTGTACAACTTACTCGACCCCGGTTCTAATTATTCGATAGAGTGAACTAATATTTCATCATCCTTAATAATGGTAGTTGACATTCTTAAACTTAGAGAAAAGCATATAGCTTTTAATTTTTTTAACTAACTAAAATTAATATTCACATTAAATTATCCAATTATGGAAAAGTTGACCAATTTTTGTGAAAAAAAAAAAAAAAAAAAAGAGCAGAACAATAAATGAAGTAGGAATATGGTAGGAAAAAAATATGAACTCTATATTTTTGTCCTATATTTTGAATCAAGTTATTTGCTCAGTTTGCCATATAATTATGATCAGGGAATACAGTTTTTTGTTTAATTAATAAATACACATTCGTTCTTTATAGAAATAAGGTGCATTTAGTGTCTTAAAGTATTTTTTTTCAATATATCCAATACTCTAAAGTATGGTGCATTAAGTACTTCAAAGTATTTTTTTCAAGTATGCTCATAACTTTAGAGTACTTCTTGTGCAATTTTATGCTTATCAATTCAGATAATTTAAAGAGTTGTATACACTAAAAAAAAAAAAAAAAAAAAAAAAAAAAAAAAAAAAAAAAACTTTAGACACTGAATGCACCAAAAATAATTTAAGGTTTTAGACCCACCTAAAATAATACTTTAGAGTGATGAGTACAAACACATCTAAACAAAATATTTCAAAGTGCTATATACACAAAAATATATTTTAAAACATTAAATGAATTTTAAAAAATATTTTAAAATACTGGATGCACTTTAACATTTTTTTATATGTGAAAAGAGTTTGAAGGTTGGAATATGGAAAGAGTTTTGAAGTTTGATTCCAACCTCTACTGCCTACACAGCTTACCTTTATACTACTAGTATTAGTCGAGCCAATTTTTTTTTTTTTTTTTTTTTCATTTATTATTTTTTCAATTCTAAGCTTTTTTGCCTTTTACTTTTAAAAATGTAGAGAAAGATTGTCCTACTTGAAATAGAATGCTTTTTTATTGAACATGCATGTGCTGAATCCTTATTGTGTCTCATTTTTCTAATTCTAATATACTTTTGTTTCCAACAAAAAGGAAAACGTGAACATGGTCTTTCTATGTTATGGTAAATTTTTTAATTTTTGATAATTATGTGATGAATATTTTTATTTACAATTTAGAACCATATATAATACTAGTATTAACTAGATGTACTAGGCATCAGCATTATACATAAGTTCAAAAAAAAAAAAAAATTTTAATAGGGAAAATCGAACACAAGTAAGTTCCAAGGATCAGAAAAAACAAAAATAGAAAAAGTCTTATTATAGATTCTCCTATCTAAAAACTCTTAAGGGACTGTAGTGATATAGATTCTAAATGTGAAATTATCTTATTAACCCCATTGATTAAAAAAGGAATAAAGAAGTAGAAATGCTTATCAATGACCATTCTATAACTTGTTAATATAGGCACATACACTTACCAACTGGAACTGTTTTAAATGTATTAGAAAAATGACATTAGTTAACATAAATGAGCTTGTTAATGACCACTTTATGACTTCTCAATAAAGGAACATACACCTGTCAACAGAAGCTGTTTGAAATTGTATTGGAAAAATGACTTTAGTTAATATAGATAAGCTTGTCAATTGTCATTCTATGATTTGCCAATATATGCACATATGCTTGTCAAGAAGATATGTCTTAAATTAAATTGAGAAAATGACATTGGTTAACATCTATAGACTTGTTATTATAGACAAATACACTTGTCAAAAGAGGAACTTGTCAATGTATAACTTGTCAATAAAGGCATATAAACTTGTTAAAAGAGACTTATATACTTTCTAATGTATAACTTGCCAATATAGGAATATAAACTTATCAAAAGAGACATGCACATTTATTGCTAATGTACAACCCGCCAATATAGACATATAAACATGTCAAAATAGGCACATGTACTTGCCAATTTAAGAGTAAATTGACTTCAACTATCAATTGGTAAGGCAAGGTAGTTTCAAATTTAGAATCTATATCACTTTGAAGTCTTTAGGGGGATTTTAGATAAGAGAATCTCTACTAGGATTTTTTAAAAAATATTTTTTCCACTCTTTGAGACCTGAATGTGATTTTTCCCTTTGTAATAAAGGCAAAAATTATGTCAAGTTGGTTGTATTCATGCTCAAGTTCTCAAATCAAATCTTGCCATGGGGATATTTTCAAGAATAAAAATTCATATTGATAAAATTTTAAAATTTTGTTAGAACATTATTAATAATTTTGAAAGTCTCACACATCTAAATGTGATTAGAGAATTTGACCTAAGGAATATAAACTATTTGGCCTAAATTTTGTCCTAATAAATAGTGTCACGACTTATATATACTGATATTGATTATTTTCTATGGATCCTTGGCATATACTCCATCCGGTCCTTAATATAATACATATTTACCTAATTTGATTAGATTAAGGAAGTTAATTAAGTTAGTTAATATGACATGTGTTTTCTAAAATACTCTAATCATCTTCCTTGATTCCCTCATTTCTCTCCTCCTTGATTATTGTTAATGGAGCATCAATAGAGGTACTTTAGTAAAAAAAAATGACAAATATGAAAATTATGTCTTTATTTTATAATCAAGATTAACTCCTAAAATATATCTTATATTAAAGATGAGAGTGAATAGGTATTTTTACAAATTTAAACAAATATATATTGATAGTCTTGGCGCAAATTTTATATTGATGTGATTCTTTTCTTTTGTTTTTTTTTGTTTTTTTTTTTGGGCCCGAATATGTGGTTCTTTCCTATATATGAACTTTTTACATACATTTTATTTTTACAATTTGGAATTATGATATTAAGTGGACGTGAGTCCCTCCATTAACACCTACTGAATTTAAGCGATAAGACACATTTAATTTTTACAATTTAAAAATAATATTACCAGAATTAATTTTCATATTGATATATTAAAATATTGATTCTTTTTAACATATATTATATACATTAATCAAAATATTTAATATGTATATATGTATAAATTTAGTTTTTTAACCTGAATATATAAATTTAGTTCAATTATATATATAGAAGAAAAAATCGTTATCGTAAGCACGTACTACTACTATTTCAACATGATTTAATTAACATAGATTATGATACTCTAAATAAATGATGGTATCAAAATGGCAAATTTGGACCATTCTCTCATTTTATGACCTGTAAAGTGAGAACAAAGTCACCGGCCCACCACCGTCCACCAAGCGCCGTCACGGCAATCACCTGTTGGATTCTTCCTTCTTCCTGCCCTTCAATAATTAATGAAGTGCGACCAACTTTTATTTCTTATTTAATGTTTTCGTATTTTACAGCACATCAAACATATTTAAATTTATATATTTCCAAACTGATGCTCATTACCAATCGTTGAACCCTAAACCTTGGGTCATTCACCGTGCCGTTTCCATGGATGCATGTATCGCGTTTGTCTTCGGCGTACTGCTGTACATACTATGAATTTATCCAATCCATTTCCTATTCCTATTCCTATTCTTTTAATCATTTAAAACCTTAATCTTTAAGCTTTGGAACATATATAATTTTATCTTCTAAAATATAAAAACTAATATTTTAATTAAATGGTTAAAATTACAAGAACTGAATTACATTGAGTAAAAGTCATTACTACAAAAAGTGGAAATGACGTCTCCAAAAAATGTCCATTTTTTAAAAAATGAAAGTAAAAAATAAAGGCAATGGGATTTTTGTAATTTTATGAAGAAATTTTAAAATATTGGATGTCCTTTAAAAAAAAAGATGCCAAAAATACAATTTTGGCGTCCCAATTTTAAAAGGAACGCTAAAAGTACTTTTGGCGTCTAAATTTATAAAAAGGATGACAAAATTAAACACTTTTAATGTCCCAATTTGAAAAGGGAAGCCAAGAGCAAGACTTTCGACGCTAAGAACACCACTTTTGGTGTCCATTTTGAAATTGGGATGCTGAAGGTACTCCCATAACACCCTCCATCACACCTCTCACACCTATCTTCTTTAGGCTTCAGGCACAGAATGCAACTTCGCCAGCGTTTCCTCTCACTTGCCTTTTTTTTTTTTTTTTTTTTTTTTTGTATTTGATTTTGACCCATACAATCTATTCCTCTGATCTTCCCACCTCGAGCTCTGTACTTTGCTAGCTTTGGATACAAACATTCAAGGTCCAAAGGGTTTTGACGTCACCAGAATCTCCTTTCCGTTTGCACCTCTAGCATACTATTCCAATTTCGACATCTCATCACCAGCTTGTTCCTGCGATTGACACGCACTTCATCTCCATCGACAACCTTTCTTTTTGTGCCTATATCTTTAAGGGTTTTGTGACAATGTCGACTCCAATCCTTAGCAACGGCGGCATCCAGGTGCTTCGAGAATTTCAGATGGTGGCGGCTCCTCCCTCTTCAATCTACGGCTCCTCCCAAGTCGCCGTCGCACAAATCCGGCTTAAAATTGAACCCAAATCTTCTTCTTGATCCTAGCTTTTATGCTCCTCCATCTAATTGCTTGTACAAATTTGAGTTTGTTTGAGATGGATTGCTTTTAATTTTCCATTGAAATACTTCTTTTCAATTTGGTTGTTGGTGTTGGACTGCTGGGTTGACTTTTTGTTGGCGGTTGAATGCTTGTTTGATGGATCTTAGGGAGAATGGGAGCTCCTATGAGTTTCAAGCCATCAAAGTCAATTTTCATATCATAGAAGAGAAGCGCTGCAAGCTCAGACACGAGACCTTCAACCTTCTTCTTTCTCGGTTCACATTTCTCTGCCATCCATTATCGCCGCAAAACAGGTGAGCAAGGAGCAGCCAGTGAGGAAGGATCCAACCATCGAAAGTGCCAAGAGGATCCTGAAGGTTGAGACTAAAGGATGTGAGGGCCACAATCTCGGGAATGGAGACGTGCTCCACTTGGCGCATATTAGGAACGATGCGCAGAGAAGTAGCATTTGGGGATTATTTTTTTTTTTTTAAAAAAAAAACTTACAGTGTCCTTTTTCAAAAGACTCCATAAGTCTTGTCCTTTTTTAAGAGATTGTTTACAAACTTTACTACATCACTCACATAGGCGTCCCCCTAAAAAGAGATGTAGAAATGATCTAAAAATGGATGTTAAAATGTCCCTTTTTTGTAGTAGTAGTAGTGAGTAAAAAGTCTAAGTAATGATGGAATTAAAATTATTTTCATGAGTCATATTTTTATACATCACTAAACAACAAGATCCTTACATTGACAATAATATTTAAACTCACAAACTAATTAAGTTATAAGTCAACTTCTTATCAATTAAACTGATATTTATTGGCATAACATTACAATTTCTAATATGGACAGATCATGTATGAAAAAACAATCATGAATAGTACTCCACGGAAATTATGATATATGTGACTAATAAAAGGAACAAAAGTATATTAGAGAATGCGCCTTATATATAAAACGAAGGTAATGATAAAAGTAGGATACTGTATGGATTAAATTACGAAGTTCAAACACTCATAATACCACCAATATATATATATATATATATAACAATATAGTATAAAATCTAAAACAAATAAATGTATCCAAATCTTAATTTATATATATTTTATTTTAAAGGAAAATTCTACTTAATTAAATACCATTTCAACTTTCAAAATCCCAAAAAAATTTGCTAAGACAAGGAAATGATGGAAAGGGGATAGGGACTGATTTGGGATTTGAAAGTGTTGGTAATTTTACCATAATGCCCCTCAATATTTAAAAAAAAAAAAAAGAAAAGAAAAGGGCACCCCTCACTAGAGCACTACTTGATCGGCGGTGGCTGTTTTTTTATTTTGTTCTTTAAGAAAAAAATGAAAAGTCAAGTGGTGAGGGTAAGATTTGAACCTATCCCCCTTGGTAAAGGCATGGTGACCATTGGGCCACCAAGCCCTTTTGATATATATGTGTATAATACAAATAAAAGCGTTGTGGTATATGACTAAATGAGTAAAGAAAATGATTAAAGGCGTAATGATATTCACTAGATGCGTAATGTTATTAACTAAACGAGTAATGTTATTAGCTAAAGGCGTAATTGTATTGATTATACAAGTAATGATAGTTACTAAATGAGTAATTATATTGACTAAAGGTGTAATGATATTCATTAAACGAGTAATGATATTCATTAAATGAGTAATTATATTTGACTAAAAGCATAATGGTATTGACTAAATGAGTCATGTAAATGACTAAAGACGTACTTAGATTGACTAAAGGAGTAATAATTTTAATTATTTACTAAAGTGTAATGATATTCATTAAATAAATAATGATATTTACTAAAAACGTAACGATATTGATTAAATGAGTAATATAAATGGCGTAATGATATTCACTAAATGAGTGATGTTATTAACTAAATGCGTAATGATATTGACTAATGTGTAATTATATTGACTAAAAGGGTAATGACATTGACTAAAGGAGTTATGATATTTACTAAATGAGTAATAATATTGACTAAATGAGTAATAAAATGAATAAAGGTATAATGATATTGACTAAAGGAATATAATATTTCCTAAAGGTGTGATGATATTTACTAAACGAGTAATGATGTTGATTAAATGAGTAATAGAAATGACTAAAAGTATAATGATATTCACTAAATGAATAATGTTATCAACCGAATGCATAATTATATTGACTGAATGTTTAATGGTATGGCCTAAAGACGTAATAGTATTGACTAAAGGTATAAATGTATTCACTAATGTAGAATTAGAGAGAGAAAGGAGAAATATAATCTGAATTGCTTGTCTATTCATGTACATAGTATAGGGTATTTATACACAAGAGAGGGAATAAGAGAGTTAATGAGACATAATGACTCATTATGTAGATTGATTCCCTAATTACTATAATCCCGATTGTCTCTATAATATCTTTCCTAATATAATATACTTCCTAATATAATATACTTCCTAAAATATATATTTCCTAAAACATATATTTCCTAACACTCCCCCTCAAGTTGGAGCATAGATATTAATCAAGCCCAACTTGTTACAAAATATTCAACCCGAGTCCCACTTAAAGCTTTCGTTAGAAGGTCACCCAATTGGTCACTAGATCGCACATGCCGGTGGACACAAAGTTCTCCTTGATCTTATCGCGTACAAAGTGACAATCAATCTCAATGTGTTTCGTACGTTCATGAAACACGGAGTTGGAAGGCTATGTTTAGAGCGACTTTATTATCACACCACAACTTCGCGGGTAACGACGTGGCAAGACCAACCTCCTTCATTAAGCTGGTGAAGCCACACAATCTCTTGTGTAGATTGAGACATGGCTCTATACTCGGCTTACGCTCGACTTTGAAACCACATCTTGCTTCTTACTCTTCCACGATACTAAATTTCCACCAACAAACACACAATATCCTGTGGTGGATCTTCTAGTAACTTTGTGACCTGCATGATCTCGCATCACGAAACACTCAATCTTGTTGTGGCCATGATTCGTATAGAGAATACCACGACACAGTGAGCCCTTCAAATAATATAAGACATGTTCCAAAGCTTCCCAGCGAGCAACGGTTGGTGCGGTCATGAATTGACTAAGCACGCTAACGGGAAAGGTCACATCGGGCGGGTTACCGTAAGATAGTTCAATTTCCCAACTAGCCTACGATATCTCTCGGGATAGGCAAACGGCTTGATCTTTTACGGATCAACTTTCTTTCGTACATCCTCGGGTAGCTCATCAAACGGTATGCGGTCATCCATGTCCAAGAAGGGATTAGGAATCATGGGAACGCTACTCGGTCTCCGAGTTTCCCGTTTCTTTTAACGAGATCAAGAACATACTTCCTCTGTGTCAAAAGGATGCCTTTCTTACTTCTCATAACTTCTATCCCAAGAAAGTACTTCAAAGGACCCAAATCCTTTGTTTGGAAATGAGAATTGAGGAAGGCCTTAAGTGATGAGATTCCCAAAGCATTGCTACCCGTAATAACAATATCATCAACATATACCACTAACAAAATCATTCCGACATCTGTCTGTGATAAAACACGAGAATGGTCACACTTACTTTGACTCGGACCAAACTTCTTAACCACGAGCTAAACTGTCAAACCAAGCACGAGGGCTTTGCTTCGAGGCCATACAAAGACTTTTGAAGATGACATACCTTCGCACGCTCCCCCGAGCAACAAAACCGGTGGTTGCTCCATGTATACTTCCTCAAGAAGATCGCCATTCAAGAACGCATTCTTAACATCCAAGCGATGAAGATCCCAACCATAATTGGCTGCCATAGAAATGAAGAGGCGAACGAGAGGACGGTTTTGCCACGGGAGAGAAGGTTTCCGAATAGTCAACACCATAGGTCGAGCATAACCCTTGGCAACCGATCGAGCTTTCAAACGTTCCAAGGAGCCATCCACTTTCGTTTTGATCGTGAACACCCACTTACATCCGATAGCCTTCTTGCCAAGAGGCAAATCAACGAGATTCCAGGTACCAGCCTTATCAAGGGCCACCATTTCGTCTTCCATCGCAGCACGCCAACCGGGATGGGTCAAGGCTTGTTGGAGGCTAGTGGGAATTGTGAGAGAGTCTAAGGATGCTATGAAGGAACATGATGGAGGAGACAAATGATTATAGGAAACAAAGGAAGAAATAGGATAGGTGCAAGTACGCTTACCTTTACGTAAGGCAATAGGCAAATCATCAGGAGGATCAAACACTATGTCAGATTCAGTGGTAGAAAGGGAAGGATCAGGAGTATCAAGGATAGCGAGCCTTTGGTCTTTGGGTCGAAAGTAGGAGCGGGGAAGAACTAATGCGGATCGGAGCGTCGAAGCGGTCATCGGTGGGTCATGAACACAGTCGACAACATTACTTGCCCTAGCGGGGGCCAAGTCGGATGCTTGCACTTGGTGGGAACTGAACCTTATAGACCAAGAGATCATCGGGACTATCGGAAGTGGCATCGTAGAGACAAGAGATGGGGGTGGAGTAGAGACGGGAAAAAATGAAGTTGACTCGTGGAACGTGACATCAGTGGATACAAGGTAACGCCGAAGAGTGGGAGAATAGCACCGATAACCCTTCTGAACCCTAGAATACCCAAGGAAGACACACCTAAGAGACTTGGGATCAAGTTTGGTAACAGTGGGCCGAACATCTCGAACAAAACAGAGACACAACCAAAGATTTTAGGGTCAACGGGAAAACGGGGTTTGGAAGGAAACAAGGTAGTGTATGGAGTGGCACCATTGAGGACAAGAGGGGACATACGATTAATAAGGAAGCATGCGATGTAGACACGGCGTCGGCCCAAAAGGTTTAGGAACATTCATTTGAAACATGAGAGCCGAGCGACTTCTAATAAGTGTCGGTTCTTACGTTACGCAACACCATTTTGAGCCGGTGTATGCGGACGGGAGGACGATGAAGCATGCCATCTTTGGAGCATATAGGTTTGAAATTGGGCGAGAAAAGTATTCTTTAGCATTGTCACTCCGTAAGGTTTTGACGAGACACACAAACGAGTTTTGATTTCAGGCACAAAAATTGCAAAAGTGAGAAAACAACTCGAACGAGTTTTCATCAAATAAAGCCGGGTGGTACGAGAGAAATCATCGACAAAAGTAACAAAGTACCTAAAACCAGGTTTGGACTCGACGGGACATGGACCCCAAACGTCGAATGGACTAAATCAAATGGAGATGCGGCTCGTTTATGAACTAGAGGTGCTAAGTGAACACGATGATGCTTAGCAAGCCGACATGACTCACATTCTAAAGAAGACACATTACGGAATTGAGGATACATCCTCTTCAAAGAAGACAAAGACACATGACCTAAACGACAATGAATATCAAAGAGGAGGAACCACTAGCAAGCAAGCGAGCACGCACGTACGATCCTCAAGAAAGTAATGGCCACCAAATTCATAGCCCCTACCAATAACTCTCTTCGTCGTAAGATCCTGAATCAAACAATGGTCAGGAAATAAAGTAATGAAACAATTTGATTGGCGCGTAAGCTTACTAGGAGACAAAAGATTAAATGTAAGGTCAGGGACATTGAGGACATGGGATAAGGGAGCAGACGGGGTAGGTTCAACCGTGCGAGCCAATAACACGAGAATAAGAGCCGTTGGCAATTGTTATGCGGAGGGATTGGCATAAGGCGCATACGAGGAAAACAAATGGTGGTTACCTGTCATATGATCGATAGCACGGAATCGATGATCCACTTCAAGGAAGAAGTAGCAAGACTAGAAGCAAGATTACTGTACCAAGAGCAGGAAGAACTAGACGTAGATGCGGCCATCAAGCCGTACCGAGAAGTAGGTTGAGTTCCACAACAAATAATAGGTGAAGTTCCAAACAACAAATATCAAGAGTGAAGAAAAGAAAGACCAATGAACCGTGAAACAACTCAAAGGAAGCCAAATACTAACTCCTTCACCGAAAAAAAAATCTCACACACAGAACCAAGGGACACCTTGAACCTTTCAAATCACCTTGGCAGGTGCGTTGACCAAACGGCAACTAGAGCCCAAATACCAACTAAAGGCAAATCGGATTGGAAGACGACCAAAAACACAAATCCTAGTAGCCCCACCGGCTACCAAACAGCGAAACAAGGCAAAGCAACTCCACCAACCACCAAACGGCGAAATAACGATCACGGAGGTCAAGCAAGATGAAAAACGAGAAGAACGCCACAAATACCTCTGTCAATCCTTAACCGGAGAGACCCACACCATGAAACTGCTAGGAAGATGCCAAGGAAAGCAAGTCGGCGCGGAAAAGTGAGAAAACACCGAGAACTCGCCGGAAATTTGACTCACGCGCCGGCGCGTGAAAACACGGCCAAATTGTCGACGGCGCGTGAGGACCACGCGCGTCGAGCGATCGGACCACCGGGAAATGCCGATCGGAGGGAGGAGACACCGTTGGTATGGCGCGTGTATCTAGGAGACACCAAACACGAAGCCGTATGTTCACTCTCTCTCTCACCGTAACGTGAATCGAGAGACGGTGGTGCGCGAAAATAAAAAACGGAACTGTTTTGCTCGATGCCATGTAGAATTAGAGAGAGAAAGGAGAAATATAATCTGAATTGCTTGTCTATTCATGTACATAGTATAGGGTATTTATACACAAGAGAGGGAATAAGAGAGTTAATGAGACATAATGACTCATTATGTAGATTGATTCCCTAATTACTATAATCCTGATTGTCTCTATAATATCTTTCCTAATATAATATACTTCCTAATATAATATACTTCCTAAAATATATATTTCCTAAAACATATATTTCCTAACAACTAAATGCATAATAGTATTCACTACATGAGTAATGTTCTTAACTAAATGAGTAATGTTATTAACTAAATGTGTAATGGTATTGACTACATGACAGGGACCGATCTAGGGGGCTAGGGGTGGCCCCCTAAAATTATATAATCGAAATCAGATTTTTAGGAAATTATATTTCAACCTATAAAAATTTCAATATTTTCACTTTAGTCCCTACTAAAAGTTTCGTTGAGGGACTAAAATGAAACTATTGAAATTTTTGTGGGGCCAAAATGTACTTTCATGAAAACTTGGGTTATATTTTGTAATTTTTGCCCCTTTAATTACATTCTTGGTTCTGCCCCCTGCTACATGAGTAATGGTATTGGTTAAAAGTGTAATGATATTCACTAAATGATGAATGTTATTAACTAAAAATAGGTAATGATTTATGCCTTTAGTTAATAACATTACTCATTTAGTTAATACCATCAAGCCTTTAGTTAATACCTTTACGCGTCTAGTCAATACGCCTTTAGGCAATACCATTACTCATTTAGTTAATAACATTGCCCCTTTAATTAATAACATTACTCAATTTTGTGAATCATTATGTCTCTAGTCAATACCATTATGCCTTTAGTCATTTCCATTACTGATCATTTAGTCAATATCATTACTCATTTAGTGAATAATATTATGCCTTTAGTAAATATTATTTCTTATATGGTCAATACTATCACACCTTTAGTTATTTCCATTACTCATTTAGTGAATATGATCACACTTTTAGTCAATATCATTACTCATTTAGTCCATATCATTACGCCTTTAGTTAGCATCACTCATTTAGTGAATATTATTACGTCTTTATTTATATTGTACACATATATTCTTATGCATATACATGTGTGTGTGTCATCACTCATTTAGTGAATATCATTACACCTTTATTTATTTATACACATATATTATTATGTATATATCTGTGTGTGTATGTGTCAAATGGACTTGGTGGCCCAATGGTCTCCATGCTTTTTGGAGGACAGGGTGGGTTCGAATCCCACAATCCCCATTTGGTTCCTCTTTTTTTTTTTTTTTTTTTTCAAAAAATAAACTCCCCCAAAAATAGTTGCCAGTGTCAGAGCTCTAGTGGTTGGAAGGAGCTGACTGGTGGTGATGCTTTGAAGAGGGGTGTCCTTTTCTTTTTTGTATTTAGAAAATTGAGAGATATTATGGTAAAATTATTAACATTTTGAAATCTTAAATTAATCCCCTATCACTTTTCAGTCATTTCTATGTCTTAATAGACTTTTTGGGTTTTGAAAGTTGAAATGGTATTTAAGTGGAATCTTTTTCTAATATATATATACAAATAAAATAAGATAAGTTGCAGAATTCCTTAGATTTGAATCGAAGACTGGTTGTGGTTGTAGTTGTAGATAGGGTGAAAGTGCTTCGACACTCCTCTTGGACACTAAGAAAGATCAATGACGTTGACTAGCTTCTTCTTCACTCGTTGCCCTCTTTTCCTTTTTCTCCAATAAACTTCATTTTTTCAATGTGTCTGTTTCTTTCAGCCTTTTTATCTTGCCGTCCGGAATGACAAATTTGACCTTTTCATGTGAATCATATTAAATTTTTTTTTTTGACACATATTTCGTCGCATTATTGGATGTTCATATATCTGACTTTTGGCCAGGCATACATGCCCTGGCCTTGCAGACCTCAAGCCCCACCATTACCAACAGGCAACATAATGCACACTCTCGCAAATGTATTTTTAAAAGTATTTTTTTTTTATTTTGTTAATAAAATATGTATATTACTATATTAAGAAGTAAGACCTGCTAGCTAAGCTTATGAGTTATGAAGACATTGAGATAAATCCAAAACTTGCCCTTCCTAGCTCGCTTTTAATTAATGAAGTAATAGTTATTCACTTATTTGTACAAAATAATTTCAGAATGAAATTTTTACATTGATATCCTTGCATACAAATTATTATTATTACTGCTGCTGCTATTTGCTAGTTAGCATGTATTTTCTTATTAGAAAAATATTGTTTAAAAAAATTTAGGTATTAAATGTGGGCAACGTTCCCTATGAAGATTCAATTATTGGTTTCCCACATTATGATTAACTAGCATCTTCCACTAGATTTAACTCTCGTTGATTTGCAATAAGGAATGGTACCAGTTGGCTAAGACGTCGGTCTTCACCCTAAAAGGGAGAGGTTCGATTCCCGTTGGTCGATGTGAGGGCCTTATTGGTGGGCAATCAGAAGACTTTCTGGGCCTGGAGGCATGCCCTTGCCCTGGTGGAGTACCAGTGTCTACCCCTACCTAAACTTTTATATATATATATAAAATATAAACTCTAGTTGATTTACTAGTATTATCATCACAACCTACAATCTTTAATATAAAAGCTAAATGTAACTAATTTATGGATATTAAAGAAATATGTTTTGTTAGTTTTTTTTTTTTTTCCATAACAAATTTGTATTAGTTTTTTCTAAAACATTGTCTTTAATAATGTACTTTGGAACATTTCCTTGATGGAAACATTCTTAATATGTGCAAGGTAATAATGACACTTTAAAATAAAAATTATAAATTTAGGAGATAAAGTGGGTTAATGTCTTAAATCCAAAATTCAATACCAAAACAGTTACCTCATTCCGCTTCTATTTTTGGAACCGATGAGAGTTTTTTTTTTTTTTTTTGATTACAACCGATGAAACAAACAAAATGACACAAACCCCACAAGGAGTCACAAGCCCAAACAATAAAAACTTAGAGGCTAGGGATTGGGTCATATGCCTGTTTTGGACCCAATGCAAGAATAATTGGTGTCAGAAAATGAACTGTTGTGGATAAACGCCGGGTTTAGTGGGTTGTGTTATATTTTGGTTAAAAGTGGGCTGTGTTATGGAGCCTGATCTATAACATGCAAACACGGTAGAGAAATTGGGCTTTGAAAGCCCATCGGATAAATCATAAATGTTCACTTTCAAGATATTCTCTTATAACCAGCACTACTAGTAGTGCAGTGGTATTGGGAGTAGTCTCCCCACCCCTTTGTACTGGGTTCGATCCCTCCTCTCCCTATCGCCTATGTATAAAAAAAAAGAAGATATTCTCTTAAAGCAATTTAGTTTTATGGAGAGCTGGTTTCTGCAGATCCATTGGTGAGTGTAGTGCAACATCAGCGGAGGAATGGGCTATTGTGGAAGGTTTACAATTGGCATGAGACTTGGGATATAAGAAGATTGTTCTAGAGTCTGATGCCGATAATGTTGTTAATCTCCTCCTTGATTTCTCTTGTGTCACTTGTAGCAATTTAGTTTTAAAGGCTAGGTATCTTTTGAACTTAGATTGGTAGGTGGATGTTAGAGTGATTTCCAGAAATTGTAACAGATTAGCTAATGCATTGGCAAAAAGAGGCATTGTTAATTCTGGTATTTTAGATGAGTGCCCAGTTGGTTTACGGGTATGGCTTGTTCATGAGTGTTTGGGATTAAATTCCTCGTCTGTGTAATTTAGTTCTTGTAATGTAGGCTTTACGCCTCTCCTTTTATATATAAAAAAAAAGATATTCTCTTATATACCTCTAGTCGTTAGGTTCAACCAGTAAAGGGTTAGCCACTCTTATTAAAGTAAGAGGGTTTGATTCCAGTGTTGGTAAAAGCTCTGGGGGAGGCATCCCAGCTCTCAGGTGTCTAGGTAAATGCTTGAGGGGAATAGACGGCTCGTCTTGCTAACATTGGTATCACCTAAGAGGAAGGAAGATTTCACCCTACATTTGAATCGTGGGTAGAGCTGGCAATCAGGGCCGGCTCGTGAAGGGTCGGGCCCTGGAGTAATAAAAACACTTGTTTTTCAAAGCCCTACCGAGAGCACCGGGGCTGGGGTTGGCCGCGCAGGCCCAGAAATTACTATTCCAAATTTTAATTATTTTTTCTCCGTTTTTTTTCCAAAGAAATATAATTAGTAAATTACAACATAAATCATCTAACAAATAAACACAGTCACTAATTCATAATCAAAAGCAAACTATGTTCACAAATAACTCATATAAAACATAAGAAGCGTACTACTAACTACTAAGCGACATTAGTACAATGACTATTATTGTCGTCATCTTCGCCACTATCATCAATTTGAATGACATTTGATTGTTATTTACTTTGAGTAGTAAGCTCGATTCATGAGTAAGAATATCATGAATTTCTTCTCCTAACTTCATGAACACATCTATAATCTTTATCTACAACAAATAATAAATCAAATCATAAAATTAGAGTATAGTTATTATGTATTTGTACTTAAATGGATAAATAACTCTATAACAAATAAAAAATACATATAAATTATTGAAGGATCCAACTTTAACAAGTATTCAACTTTAAAAAATAAATAATAAAAAAATTGAAGGGCCCGATGGGCCTACTGCCGTGTAAGCCCTTGGCCCTCCAAGGCCAAACATCACCTCACTCCTCCAATTTCCAAGCCCGGCCCTTAAAGGGCCAGGGCTTAAACGGGCCGGCCCGATAGGCCCAGCCCGTTTTGCCGGCTCTAATCGTGGGTGAGCCCAACCCTTTTTCTAAAATTTTTATATTAAAAAAGAATATTCTCTCATATATATGTATACAAAAAAATTAGTTTAGTTGATAAGAAGTTGGCTCATTCCACACTAGGTTGTAAGTTTAAATCCTATAGCCGATGTGAGTACTTTTTTTTTTTTGTTCATCCGGTATCTAGAACTTCACCGTGACTAATCCAGATCCGACTCGCATCGCGCACCTGGCTATGGTTAGAGAGTCTTCCAACGGGGCTTTTCTGCATTTATAAGGTTTGAATTCGAAACATTGCTTGAGCGACACAAGAAATTTACTACTTGTGCCAACCCCTATTGGTCCGATGTGAATACTTTGTTTGTAGGTAATCTGTAAGTATTTTTATAAAAGCTCTATAGAAAGAAAGTATACCAGAGGGGGACCCAACCCATCAAAACTTGCACAAAAAAGAAAAAAATTCTCCTGGACACCGGATTATGCGGGCGCCAATTAAAGAAGCAGTAAAACTTCAGCCTAACACACAAACCCCCGGTGGAATCTAACTTAAATGGTTAAATTATTTGTTTATTCGTGTTATGATTTCACTTTGATTCTAAGGAAGCAGCTTTTTATCAATTCATAAATTATGAATAATGCACCTTACCTATTTGTGCGAGACACACATGAATGCCACATCTGTTGAATATGAAATTTGCAATCAATCTAAACTATAATAACATCATCCAATCACAATATGCCATTCCTTAATTCAAACTAATCAAGAGAGCGAAACAATTGATTAAGAAATACTATAAGCATTCATGCATTCATACTTAGCTGGTAATTTTGTGTGTACTCAACACTCATTCCTCTTTATTTTCCAGCATCTTAATTAGTTGATATTTAAAGAGATAAATTTCACAAAGCTCCACGTAGTCCAATTGTAGTGGAGATTATGTCATCGTAAAAATGCTTCTTTAAAGCATTCATATGAGCTTCTTGGAGGCACAGAGCAACTATAACAGAACCATCTCCTTCAATGCCGGGAAGAAGCACAAAATTGCCTTCTGTACCATGAGATCCCAACCCCATGTATTGCGCTCCTTTCCCCACCCGGTAATGTCAGCCAACTAACAATCTCAATATTTGGGTTTCCATAAAATACCCCTTCTTCCTTATTGATATCTTGAAACTTTGTTAGGTCCTTTTGGCTCTTCAACAACTCTATACTTGACCTAACATACTTATTTGTCACTTTCTCTATCGCTTCTCTTACTTTGCTTGCAGCAAACCCTAATGGCTTTGACGTGAGATCACTGACTGCATTTTGAGTTGTCACATTAAAATTTGCATTCCCAAAGTACTCTCTAGTTGAGGCCTCATGCAATTCCTCGAATCCACAGAAATGACTGATACTGTTGGCTGCTCCTTTTTGAGTCCCCTTGCCTTGCATGCAATTCTCTAAATATATCTACATATTGTCCCGAACCGAGTAAACCCACGAGCCATTATTGGCTTATCATCATTTGCCATCTTTCATTTGCTCCACTTGAGATTTGGTTATTCTCAACATGGCCATTGTTGATTTCTTCTTTCTTTCCTCTGAGTTGTCTAGATATATTTATATATTATATAACGTACGTGTTTTATGAGGATTGTTATGTTTGCTTTGATTGAAACGTTGAGTTTTGTTGGCTAATTGAAGAAAATGAATAAGCCAATGGTAAGAATCAAAGGAAGTTACGTAGTAAGGCCTTGTGAAGCAACGTGGATTGGAACGATGACCTTATCAGAATGGGATCAAATAGACTGCTTGAATCACGTTCCTGTCATCTTCTTCTACCGACAGTCGAATGCTTGGCTCTTGCCGCCGTCCGCCATTGCTGACACCCTGAAGCACTCTTTAAGGAGAGCGCTGGTGCCATTTCATCCCTTGGCCGGTCGTTTGCAGTGGATAGGCAATGGACGACTTCAGCTTCGATGCAACGCAATCGGGGCTGAATTTATCGAAGCTAAGTGCGATTCAAGTTTAGAAGAGCCCGGTGACTCATCTCTGTCGTTTCAACCTAATAGCCTTTTCCCATCCATAGATTACAGCCTTCCAATTCATGAGATTCCTGTTTGTTTTGCTCAGCTCCCAAGTTTAAGTGCGGTGGCATCGGCATTGCTTTAGCATTTTCTCACGCAGATGTTGATGGACCAGGTGATAGATCCAAACTCGTAATTATATTGTCCGTCCTAATTATAAAAGCTGGTCAATGAGCTTATTTTGGTCTAAAACATAACACCTTAATATACTATGTCTTTCAAATTTATAATTTTTTTGGTTAAAGTAGTGTTCCTATTGATTTCACATGGAGTGAAGTTTTGTTAGAGTAGTTTTAATAGAAAAACTAATACAAAATTTATCACAGATAAATAACTTAACTAATTTTCTTAATATACATAAATTAGTTATCATAAGCTCTTATATTAAAAATCAAAAGATGTATAGTATTTGAATATAGCTAGTCTTTAAATCCAAAGTCGTCTATGAATAATATAGTGCACATGGGGCATTACTAAAATAATTAGAAGTTTTTATTGATTTAACATTGGCATGCATTATTATAGATTTCAATATGGAGACTAATCCTACTTTAATGTTAATTAAATGGCTCAAGTACCCGTTTGGTCCTTCATGTTTGCTTTCTTGGTATCCATTTAGTCCCTTAAGTTTGTAAAGTGCTTGTTTGGTCCTTTAAAATTAACACTATTAACAACGCGGACTTAACGGAAAATACTAACTCAACAATTTTAAACGATGACTCACACTTAAATACCGACAAAGCAAGCTTACATATTACTTTTTTAATAAATTAATATTTTAAATCCTGTAAATTGAAATTTTAAACGATGATTTGTGCACTTAAATGCCTCGACGAAGAACATATACCCAAAGTTTGCTTAAATAAATTTCAATTTACATGATTTAAAATATTAATTTATTAAAAAAGTAACATGTAAGCTTACTTTGTCGGCATTTAAATGCACACGATCATCGTTTAAAATTGGTGAGTTAGTATTTTCCGTTAAGTCTGCTTAACGGTGTTAACTTTAAGGACCAAACGAGCATTTTACAAACTTAAGGGACTAAATGGACACATAAAGCAAATATAAAGGACAAAACGGATATTTTAGCCTAATTAAATTAGCTGCCATACACATGGTCTACAAGTGGGCAAGGTTTGCAAGAGGCGAGCCTCTACAAACACCTCCATTTTTGGACCGGAGTGTGTTTCGAGCCGGTCAACCGCCATTGACATCACCACCTCCAAGCTAATCCCAAGTACAAGAATCCGCCATTATTACTTGGTCGGATGGACACAAAACCAGAGTCCTCTCGTGACTCAGTCTCGTTTTTTTACCAAAATAAGATTTTTTTTTAAAAAAAATTACCGGATTACGAACATCGAAACAAATTACCAAAACACTACTCACGCCACGTGACGCCACACGTGGATGATAAAACGGATAGCTTTGTTTCTCACGACAAGTTGTAATCCGACAAATTTTTTTAAAAAACCTTATTTTGAATATCTGACACTAGATGATAAAACGGATAGCTTATGTGATCCTTCCCATTCACTCTGCTTCTTATATTGGATTTGGATCTACCGCAAGAGCGAACATCGCTGTCTTTGGCTTGCTAGTTGATTGAACTTAATTATCTCTACTTCATATCCTAAGTATCAGGTATTGAAGATCGAATTGGTTTGCTCATAACGTCTAGATATAGATCTGTCATCTGGAAGATCTTTTTATTTTTTATTTTCTTATCTTTTTTTATTTTTAAATAAAAAAATCATTTTTTCAAAAAAAAAAAAAATTAGTTGAAAGATGATCTTTCATTTAGATTCTCTACCTTTTTTTTTTTAAATATATAAAATAAAAAAAAAATTAGATCCGAACCACCCAAATCTACGACGTATGAGCTCTCAGTGCTCGTCCAAAGGATGAACACAGTAACCAAGTCTCTGGTGTTGTTGGGGGACAAAGCAACATGCCAACATCCATTAACGAGAGTGAGCGGAGGAGTACAGTCCTCATTGTTTAACTTTTAACACGCGAGTCTCGTGTCCATGCAACTCCATCTTTTCGTTCACTAAAATCTATACGATCTGAAAACAGTTTCAACATTCAGTTTTTAAATTATAGATCGATGATTTTTAAATATTTCTTTTAAAATATAATAATTAGAGATTATTTTTAAGGAAAATCCCAACTAAATCCGGCTAAAGTACCCAAATTCATATTTAGGCTAACACATTTAATTTAACAAATCCCTTATAAGGCCAAGAGGACTAATGAGGGATTTCAAAATTTGTTGATTTATCCAATATGCCCTTTTGCTCATCCTCTCTACCACTTCTCCCCCCTTCTCATTCTCCTCCATTCTCCTCTCTTCTCCTTCAACTTCCATCTGGTAGATAATGTTTCAAGATATTTTAGATTAATTAGGTTAATTATTATTTTTATTATTTAATATTTATTACATCTTAGGATTAGATGTATTATGATATTATATCTTAGTTATTTTGATTTATTTTTAATCTGATTAGATTAAATTCAATTTTAAGGTTTACTTATATAAAAGCTCATATATACTCTTTTTTATTCAATGATTCAATAATATTTCAGGGGTTTTTGTTTTACCTCTGCATATATAGATCCTTCAAATTTCAACACCATCTTGGGATTTCTTTGGATCTCTAATTCACTATCAGCACGCCTCTGCAGGCCAGGCAGCGATGGTGCAAGAACAATGCTCAATGTAAATTGTAATACACAATTTATGGGTTATTATCCTCATATATTAGTTGAAGGGCAATTCATTAATCTGCAAATGAAAGAAGTAAAGTTAAATTGTTTGACTCGTATGTCCCTACAAAATTAAACGAATTTAAGCTCCCACCATCAACCACCAAATTCGAAAGACAAAAGAAATTACCACTCTGGTTCTATTTATAAGTTTTTTTGACTGAATCACACATACCAAAGAAAGGTAGGTACACTACAAAAAAAAGGGTCATTTGTAGCAGTTAAAATAGTAAATTCGTAGCGGTTTTACCGCGACAAACGACATTTGTCGCGGTTAAAGAAACCGATACGAAAACAGCCGAAACAAGCCTATTAGTCGCGGTTAAAATAAGCTGCTACTACATCATCATAAACCGCTATTGTATATGTAGCAGGTTAAAATGACCGCCACTAAATAAGGCTGTGCTCACACAACTTACGTACACATTAGTCGCGGTACAAAACCGCTACAATATGAATTTAATAAAATGGTTGCGGTTCGATAACCGATACTAAACATTTCGAAATATTTTGTAGCGGTTAATGAACCGATACTAACAAGTCCGAATTTACAAAAAATTTTTTACCTCTAGAATATTCATAGCGGTGAATAACCGCTACAAATAATTCCGCCATTTTTTTAAAAACATTTTTGGAATTGTAGCGGTTAAATAACCGTGCTACAAATAATTCCCGCCATTTTTTAAAAAACATTTTTATATTTGTAGCGGTTAAATAACCGCTACAAAATATTGACGTCATTTATTTGAAAAGCCGCTTTGGCGCTGCGTTGTATTACGGCATTTGTAGCGGTTTCATAACCGCTACAAATGGATGAAATTGAAAATTTTTTTATTAACAATTCTTAATGTAATTAAATTTTTTTATATTATTAATTATTTATATTTTTACCGAAAATAAAGGATATTAAAATATGATATTCGATTATATAAGATTAGTAAAACAATTAGAATATATAAGTATAATAACAACAATTTATGAGTTAATTAAATTAAAAAACAAAAGTGTGGGTAGATGAAAAAAGCACCTGTAAAATAATATGTATGTGAAAGTAGAAAGAAAGTTGAAAATTAACAAAAAACACCCGTAAAATAACGAGTTAATATCAACGAGTAAATGAAAAAACAAATACTTCGATAAGTATTGAAATTGATCTGGTTGAATGAAACTTACCCTATTCAAACGCTTTACCTCATTCGGAAAATGTAAAAATATGAGAGAAAACGGGTGTAGAAAACAAAAGTGAAGCATATTAAATGTGGTTTGGTGGGGGTATTTATTTTGATATCGGTAGCATCACTTTGTAGCGGTTGACGTGTCTATTTTTGTAGCGTTTTAGTTAGTCGCGGTTGACATTTTGGTGTTTGTAGCTGTTTTATTAGTCGCGGTTATATTGAGCTTTTTGTAGCGGTCATCATTTGTGGCGGTTTTTTGGGATTTGTAGCGGTTTATAAACTGCTACAAAAACTTGTGGGGTTTTTTTTTTTAAAAAAAAAAAAGTAAAATGAAGAGTAGGGAAAATTTTTTCTCTCAATCTTCGTCAGCATCCCTGCAAAGAAAGTTTGTATAAAAGGTAATGTGTGAGTTTAATATGTAATAACACATATAGAACTTTAGTTAAAAAAACGTATCGAACTATACGTAAAGTGTCATCGCCGTGCGGGAAGAAGTTTTCGGCGGCGGTGGAGCGGCTCACAATCGCCCATATCGTAAAGGTCCCGAGGCTTTAAGTGAACCACCATATTCCAATCCCTGTGCCTCTCATCGGCGACAAAATAAACCTGATGGGCCTCTAAGGCAAGAATATACGGCTCGTCATCTTCAGACTGACCAGTGTGAATAAGCCGGGAGAAATTCAGTGATGTGATGCCTAAGTCATCAGTCATGAGTCCCTGGGACGTTGTTGTATTCGCCCACAAACACTTGAACAGCGTCACAGAGAAAAGGCCTTGGTAAGTTATCCTGACCACATCAAGCAGCTTGCCATAATACGGGACGTCACCGAATTGCATGTTCCCGTCATTGCTGCTTTCATAACTCCTCGTCCCAAACATGCCATATACACCTGAGTTTTGGGTGAGCAATCCATAATCTCGTGAAACGGTGCAAAACTTGAAGCCATTGACATTGTATGCCGTAAATCTTTGGGCGTGGTCAAGCGGGGCCGAGTGCGAGAGCTCAATTCTGGCGAGTGGGGGTTGTGGTCATTCATTATTCTCCTCCTAAACCAACTTTGGAATTCTCTGTGGACCTTTCTATCAATTTCGGAGGATGTCGTATACGGATCCTCGGTTGACGCTTCACATGACTCCCGAATTCCCCCAATTAAACATGCGATGACGAGCAAGAAATGTGACTATAAAATGTAAGGAAACATATAAGATAACATATATATATCTCTGTGCAATCCTTACTGAAGATACGGTTCAACTTTAGCGCAATTAATCAAGACATGTCTATGTGCTTGAAACTTCTCAAGTGCCGTGAGTTTGAAGTTCTCACATCCGCCAACCGGGTTTACCAACACGAGGGAAAAACAACTCTGTTCTTTGATGGCTCGCTCGCTCGGGAAAATTGTCTACACAAGGCGGTTGGTTGAATGACGTCTCAATGTCATCCAAGTACCTGGAACAAAAATACATGACCTCATCCCCAATATAACCTTGTGATATTGAACCTTCGAGTCACGCCTTATTCCTCAAGTAAGATTTCGGTTCCCAAGAAACCTATAAAGTAATGAGGAAAAATATCGATACATTAATGGTTAAACGTGCGGCTAGAGGAGTAATGCTAAAGTAATTAATTTTAAATGAGTACCTCTCAATAGGATACATCCATCGGTAGTGAACTGGGCCAACAAGCTTGGTTTTGTGAACAAGGTATACTGTCAGGTGAACCATGACCGTGAAAAATGACGGAGGAAAGATCATCTCCAGATGACACGGCGTAATAATGATTTTCTCGCTGCGGTGGTCGAGCTCCTCCACAATCAAAACCTTGGAACACAACTTCCGAAAGAAAGTACAAAGCTCGACCAAAACGATCGACACATCGAGAGGCAAGGTATTTTTTATGGCCAGTAGAAGTAACTGCTGCATAAGCACATGTGAGTCATGACTCTTTAGCCCAGTAACCTTTCGAGCCTGCACGTCAACACATCGTGAAATGTTGCTTGAATACCCGTCAGGAACTTTTATATTCTTCAACGTCGCGAGGAAGATTTCCTTATTCGGTTTTGTCAGGGTGAATTTTGCCGGTTGAAATCTGTCATGCTCATCCGGCCACGCATCTGCACGAACGCCCATCTCCCGTAAATCTTTCCTCGCTTGAAGATGATCTTTTGACTTGCCTGGTTTGTTCTGAATCGTGTACAACATATTGTCGCACACATTCTTTTCAATGTGCATGACATCCAGGACGTGTTCGAGCAAATTATCTCAATACGGAAGAGTGAAGAAGACGCTTATCTTTCGCCATTATTGGGTCGCAGAACCAGAAGCCCTGGCCGTCTTTGTGGGGCCTTTGCTGGATCGTCTTTTTTCCCATACTCAAATTCAACATCCACAAGTTGCTCTATGATTTCTGCACCGGTTAAATTCCGAGGAGGTCCTCTATTTTCTTGTTTCCCATTGAAACGATTGGGTTGCAACCTAAAAGTGTGCGTACCATCGAGAAACCTACGATGACCCATGAAGCACCACTTACGACTGTGGGGAAGGCGCACTGAGTCAGAGTCAAAATTGCAAGCCAGACACACAAGGCTGGTATGCACATTCCACCCAGATAATGTTCCCGATCCGGGAAATCACGATAGTCCACATCAACGCCGCACGCAAGTTGAACAGTGTCTTCTCGTGCGCGTCATACGTCTCAACACCAACATTCCACAAGTTTACCAACTCCTTGATAAGCAGTTGTAGATACACATCGATGTCATTTCCTGGTGCCTTTTTGCCTGGAATAATCATGGACATAATGAAGGAGCTTTGTTTCATACACATTCAAGGGGGCAAGTTGTAAGGTATCAAAACAACTGGCCATATACTATAACTTGTGCTAAGATTCCCAAACGGATTAAAACCATCGGTCGCCAAAGCAAGACGAACATTTCTAAGCTCCGCTGCGAAATCAGGAAAGGCTGAGTCAAATGCTTTCCATGCTTCACCATCCTGTGGATGTCTGAGTTTACCATCTTCGTTCTTGTCGGCTTCATGTCACCTCATATGCTCAGGTTTGTCTTAGACGACATAAACATCTTTGTAAGCGAGGTTTTAAAGGAAAGTATCTTAGAATCTTTGCGGGTTTCTTCTTCAGCTTTTTTCCCTTCCGAACTGTCCTGAACCTCGAAGTGTGACACTTCTTACAAGTCTCCCTCCGAGCGTCCTCCCCCAATAAAGCATGCAGTCGTTGGGGCAGGCATCGATTTTTTCGTAGTTCAAGCCTAATCTGTTAATTATCTTCTTGGCCTCGTAGAAGGTTGTGGGAATGTCCGCGTCAGGGAAAGCATCTCGTAGTAATTCCAGCATCATCGACATTGCCTTATCAGTAATCCCACACATGCACTTGATATGGTACAATTTGATCAGAAAGGATAATTTTGAGTATTTCTGACAACCTTTATACAAATGACGACCGCTCTCATCCATGAGGCTGAAAAATTCCTGAGCTGCGTCATTCTTGAAGAAAACTGGTTCTGGACCTCGCACTTCGCGTGAAGTTGTTCTCTTGAACACCAAAGCGTCACGAACAGACCTCATTAACCGAGATCATCTTGATTTAGTTGATTTCCTACTTGTGAGGTTTGAGGAAGATGATCCCCATATCTCATACCATGTTTCTCACCATGAACACCCCGGAATGTATATGCTTCTGGAAAAGGCTTCATAAGAATATGTTCCATAGCACCTTCTCGTGTTTGCCACTTCTTAAACTTGCATCTACAACAAGGACACACGATCTTGCCATTAATGCTAGCGTGCGAGAAGGCGAAATCTAAGAAATTTTTCAATCCCGCTAAATATACAGGAGAGCTGCGCGGCATCTTGATCCATGACTTATCCATCTGTAGTAAACAAAGCTAGGATAGTGTATAAATGTGGAGACAATTTTGGGTTACTTTCATTCCAACACTTGAGATCTTTAAATACAACTTGAAATAATTTGTAGCGGTTAAAAACCGCGACTATAACCGCGACAAAATGAAGAAGAAAATTTGTAGCGGTTTACAAACCGCTACAAATTTGAATTCAAAATCCCCCGTCATAAACTAGTCGCGGTGTACAAACTGCTATTGAAACCGATGCTAAATTATTACCGTTTGAGATTCGTAGCGGTTAATGAGAGAACCACAAAAAATTTTTGGCGGTTATTTATTACTTTGAAATTCAAATTTGTAGCGGTTAATGCGAGAACCACAACAAAGTCTTGGCGGTTATTTATTTACTTTGAAATTCAAATTTGTAGCGGTTTTCACACTTGTAACCACGACAAATAAGTTTGGTCGCGGTGAAAGTGTACAAACCGCAACGAAAATTATTTTTATCCATATATTTTTATTCACAAATTATTAACTCCGTTTATTATTTTGAAAACATATCTTTTTATTCACAAATTATTAAATCCGTTTATTATTTTGAAAACATATCTTTTTATCCACAAATTATTAACTCCGTTTATTATTTTGAAAACATATATTTTTATTCATAAATTATTAACTCCCTTTATTATTTTACAAATGACATATAAGTATTGAAATGATGTTACAATATCAAAACCTACTGAAAAAAGATAACAAATATTTAAATTTAATAAAATTGTCGACAAATCAATTAAGATAACGAAGGTGAACAAACATCCAGCGGTAAAAAATTAATTACTTCGAGAAAATAAAAACTAACTATCGGGAGCCTAATGATCGGGTCCTATCTGCGGGGGCATCTCGGGGTGGCGTGGGCACGACCCGGAGGTAACAACGCCCTCGTCTTCACCCAGCCGGGATCCGGACGGGGAGCCGGGGGGGGGGAATCCTCATGGATGAACGGAGGGGAGGCTCGGGAGATGGAAACCGTATGTTAGGTAGCGGCTCGTCAAGGCCCCGGTAATTGACCCGGCTATGTCTCGATTAGCGTACCAACGGTCGAGACTCTCCCGCATGTGCCTATTCTGGCCTCATTTCGGCCCTCTCTCGTAGCAACTTTGTTCGGCAACCTGCGTGGCAACTTTCTCGGCAATCATCGCATCAACCACCTCCGATGATGGCATTCTCGAGCTAGAGGTTCCGGCGGAGGAGGAGCCCTTGCCGTACACCATGCTAGGGCCCGCGCCCGGCCCAAAGCCCCTAACTCGGCCGGGATGCTCGGCGGGCCCACATCGGCTTTCAATGAGGCCGTCGGATCAACGGATCCTGTGACTCCGGGGCCGTGACGCTCGCAAGTCTTGCCGGCTCGCTCAATCCGGGCCTGACGCACATATTTCATAAAACATTAATCAAACAATTTAATTTATTTAATATTTTTTTAACTTACTATTATCTCTTCTGCTGCCTCAGAGGTCGGCGTCCCATCACGGTATCTATGTGTGCGTGTCCACAACTGCCTATAGTCCGTCTCACGGTTCTCCTCCCGAGCCTTTTCTTGCTGAAAGAGTTAAAAGAATATAAACTTTGTTATTTCCAAAACAAAGCAATAATCATTTAAACATAAAATTAATTTAACTTTTAACATACCATCTCACCGTAGGTCACAAACAAACGTCTTGGATCTGCCGTGTGATTGACCCTACAGCTGCCACGCATCTCGGTGTTCCTCTGCGATAGAGCCTGTAAAATAAATGAGATGTTTGTGTACTTTAGGTAAAATAGACGGGTAGTCAATATATTTTACTCTAAATTTAATTAATTTAAACCAAATCTAAACACTACATTAATTTTGTCTATATTTAAATTGTTAGACTACATTTAAACAAAATTAATTAAAACAAATTTTAAACTATACAATACCCTCATGTTAAAAAAAAAAACGTACCGCTCCTCCTCGGACTCCTCCGATATTGGACAAAAGCACGCCCGATCATTTGCCTCAACGCCGTCACGGGGCGTTCTCCATCGATTCTTTGTAGAGGCATAGTCCCATCTCCATTCTGGCCGGTCATAGAGACGAATCCTCCGGCTCTTCCATCCTTCTCCCATTTTCATCTTTACGTACCTCAAGCGTGGGCCCGTAGTTTAAACTTTTTACGTATCATAAAATGATTAGTAATTAAGAAACAAATAACTAAATTAACCACAACTTATAACTATTAAAAAAATGAATTTAATTACACAACATAACTTACCTGCACAACGTCCTCAAACGCCTTCTCCTTGTTGTCCTTCGGGACCTTTTTCCAACTGTGGAAATAGATCGGGAACCATACCTAATTCCCCCCAAATTGTGACGGTATCGGTTCAACAGTGACCACCGCCGTCGACGGCTGGTCCGTCTGCATGTTCCAAGGAACTATCACCCGTAGTCCGTCTCCCGAGCGTGGGAACATCCAATGTCCTCTGCTTTGATGTCCCCATGTAGCTCGCACAATTATAACAAAATTGTTGTATTGCATTTTAAATAAATTTTCATAATTTTTTAACATAATTTCAATATTATTTTTTGCCAATAAACTACTTATACTGACCTTCGACATCCATCACAAATCCGGTGGAATGAGAATACGACGGTCGGGGGTTCCTATGGTCCCGCGTTCTCCTCGTCGAGAAACCGCTTTGCCTCCGACATGGGAATGTCAAACTCGAGCTCCTCATCTTCATTCAAGATGTCGTCAAACGATAGACTTGCGCCCCGATCTCCCCCTACGGTCTCTAGGTTCTCTGGGTTTGGGATTGGGTCATTTGCAAAGAGAGCATCAAACTCATTCACCCTTTGAGGGGGCTCGAGGGGATATTTTGTGGCCCACGCCCTTCTCTACGGGCCCTCTACTACCACTACCCCCGACGGGCCTTTTAGGGGGTACAGGCCTTTCCCTTTTCGGGGGTCTCTTTCCTCAGAAACCATGATGTTGGAAAGTACAAGTTGAAAGGATGATGGAAAGTATAAGTTGAAAGGTTGAAAGGTTAAAAGGTAAAAAGTAAAAACTCACGCGTGTGAATTCCAAAAATGAGAGGAACAAGATATAAAAACCGCTGTCACTTTGTAGCCTTAAAATAAATAACCATTACAAAATGAATCACTTTGTAGCGGTCAAACAAAAAAAAAACCGTTACAAAATGAATCACTTTGTCGCGATTCTGAAACCGCTACCCCGACCGCTACAAATGTGCCTTGTTTTTCGTGAAACTTTATAGCGGTCTTACAACCGCTACAAACTCAATGATTGTTGCAGTTACGTAGCGGTTAGACATATGAACCGCTACGGAATGATCACGACCTTTGCTATTACGTCGTGGTTTTATGAGTAACCGCTACAAAATTGTTGTCTTTTCCCATTCTGTAGCGGTTAATATATCCAACCGCTACTAATTGAAATTTTTTGCAAAAAGTTTTGCCCAAACTAATAACTTTACAGAGTTTGTAAACTTATTAGTTTGGTGAAAAAAATTAGAATAAGTTTCTCAATCAATTTAATTGATTTTTTTTTTTAATTTTCCCAAATGTGTTGAGAGTAATAAGATTACGAAAATTATCCAACATGCCCGAGAAGATTCGGATTCATTATAGCCACAAATCTCCCAAGAAAAATTCACTAACTCATTTTGATCGAGATATTTTCCGAGAGAAAGGTGGCTATAACGAAACCCAATATTCGGTCGCATGTTGGATTGTCTCCAGAAAAGTAGAAGTCTTCAAGTCAAAGGAATCAGAAAAGATGGATTGTCACTGAAGGAACATCCTCGGCTTCAACGATGAAAAGAGAGGCAAATATCTACAGCGCTCATCTCCTGAGATCAGTGCTACATGTATTTGCATGTCTTCGACAACCAAGCCGAGAATGTTCATTTAGTGACAATCCAGATTTACTAATTGTTTGATTATTTGTCATTGATGTACGGTCTGACGTACTATAAATAGAGTTAATATTTGTAGCGGTTGTTCCATAACCGCGACAAAATTAAAAATTTGACGTGGTTAATGTGTCGTTGAACTTGAACCGCGACAAAACTGTGTCGTTTCGCTTTTACGTGGCGGTTTTTTATATATAACCACAAAATTAGCCGACACAAAGTTCGTGCCATTGCCCGCCAACGCTTACGCCAATTTTGTAGCGGTTTTTCTTAATTAACCGCAACAAAATTCGCGTCATTACGCGCCAAGCTAGCGCCAAATTTGTAGCGGTTTTATTTTGTCTAAACGCTACAAAGTTTGCGACAAACATGCCCGCCTTGTGGTGTGAATGTGTCTGCTACTAATTTGTTGCGGTTTAGGCTAAAACTGCTACAATTTTATGATTTTGTAGCGGTTTGTTGTAACCGCTACAGAATAACCGCGACTAATGATGCTTTTTTTTGTAGTGGTAACTCAATGATTATAGGGTAAATTTTCATCTTTTACCCTCATTTATGAATGGGTACCTTTCAACTCTTTCTTCTCTCTCTATTTTCATTGGTACAATAATATGAGTAAAATTGTCACAATCTCATTTATTTGGTCAAAAGGACTTATAAATAGGACCAAATTTTTTGGTCAAAGGTAGGGATGGAAATAAGTCAGGTCATGCCAGACTTTGGCTAAATAGGCCTGAGCCTGTAATGGGGATGGAAGGCCTGACGAGCTGGGCTGAATCTCGAATGCGAGACTTTTTTTAAGGCTCGGGCTGAATCCTTTTTAAAGGCCTACTTACAATGTAAGCCTTTAAAAAGGACTTATATTGTAGGCTTTGGAGGTCATAAAAAGGTTTATGCACTTTGAGCCTATAAAAAACTATATAAATATAGGCTTTTAGTAGAATATAAGAATAAAAACAATAAATATTATATTATTTATATTATATAAATATAAATATATTTATTTGATGTGTAAACAGACTAGGCCAGTCGAAGGCTTACAAGCCAGGTTTTAACTAAATAGGTCTAACCTATTTACACATTTAGGCCTTTAAATAGGTCTTGGTCTAGCCTTTTTAACAAACAGGCTAGGCCAGACCAGGTCCTAAACAGGCCGCATCAGAAATCGCTTGACTTATTTCCACCCCTAATCAAAGTGGATTTATAAATAAGATCAGAGTGGTAGATTGTAAATTCATAGTGTTGGCGTACTCTAATTTCTAGCTGCAAAAGTAGATAAGCTTACCATCGATGATGGACGCTGAGTATGATTCCAAAAACCATGGATTACTGAAATTCAGCCAAGACTAGGGGAAAAGGGGAAAAAAAGAGAGAGGAAAGAGTACGGATCTCTTAAAAGAAAAGAAGCAAAAGAGAATCTGACAATTTCCGTTATACGGGAGGGAGAAGAGCTAGACAGGATGAGCAAAAGGGTGTATATTGGTTTAAAAAAAAAAAAAAAAAAAAAAAATAAAAAAAAAAAAATTCTGAAATCGTTTGTTAGGCATTTGTTAAAAGTATAGGACTAAATCTGAATTTGGGTGTTTCAGTTGAATTTAATTATAATTTTTCCTTATTTTTATTTCAGATTCTTTACACATTAAAATATTTTTTCTTAGAAACAAAAGTAAGAATTGGTGCTAATTAATCACCAATCACCAAAACTGGATCCCATGTCATTGGATCACAAGTAGTGTATGTAAGTATGTTGCTCTAATTATGTAGTAATTCATGTGATCCTAACTATAAGGTATTTTTAAGGGAGAACTAGAGTTAAAGACCAAGAAAAACTAATATTTATTAGGGAGGACCTGAAAAATTATAATTATCTAAAAGGACCGAGTAAATTTAAGAATACTAACGTACCCTCCTAACTAAAAATCTAATAGCAGTCTCAACTCTCAAGTCTCAACCTTATAATGCATTCTTCATTCTTTTATATTAATGGTAAAAATTATGTGGAAAGGGCATGAATATCCTTCTTCTTGAAATTTTTTATCTTTCCATAATCTCATATTATTCTTTACTATTTTTTTTATTTTCTTCTCTAATTAATTAATGAAATACCAAAGCAAAACTAGCAGGAAGAATAGGCCCTTCGAGGCCAGCCCTTTACCCTTTTCCCTTCAAAGACAATGACAGAGAAAAGAACAGACTTCATATAAAAAACCTTTCTAGGTCTTTTATATCATTTTCCCTATTTTTAATGAAATTTAAAAGAAATCAAAATAAAAATATTTAAATAATAAAATGTAATGTTCCTTCAAATAATATTAAGATTATTTGGAAAAAAAAATATTAATGAAGAAGAATTGTTATGAAATTTAAGAAGTTAAAAGATATCAAAATAAAAATATTTAAAAACATTATATGAACACAAAAAATATAATTAGAAAATAATGACTTATATTATATTAAAAAAATTCATGTAATGTATATGGCTTGAACTTTGAATTAACATTAGGATAAAACTTAGGTCAAGTTACACTGGTCCATTATGTCCATTTATCCAATTAGAGGTGTAACATATACTAATTTTTTACATGTTGGCACTTAAGCCCAAATCTAAAGTTAACCTCCATTAGTTCTGGGATTTTTTTTTTATTAAAAAAATTAGAGAGAACAGTGTAGGTTGCAATTGGAGGAGAAGCCACGGTAGTGTGACGGCAAACAACGTGCGGATGTTTGCGCCCCATCTATTTTTTCCTTCTTTCCTTAAGGCTTGAACTATTTTGTGCTTTTTGGTTGAGAGAAAAAAAAAAAAAACACTTTTGCGCTTCAATTTTAAATAAATGACTTGCCTTTTATCCCGAACTAATTAAGAAACAAGGAAAATTGAAAAAGAAATTGATTTAAAGCATGTCAAGTTTGAAGATCAAGAAGTATATTTGTTGATTAAGGCTGTGGGAAAAGAAATTCAACAAAGGCTATTAGTCAAGTTGTTTGTTGGAAATATTTTTAAGCTTCTAACTTGAGGGGAGTGTGGAACAACTGATGTTAAATGATATTTTGGTTATTTGTATAGTTGTATTTGTTAATTTTGATGTATTTTAGTCACAGTATATAAATGTGGGGTAAACCCATGAGTGTGTAGCGAATTACTTTTCTTTAGAAATAAGAATAAAGTTTTTCTCTCGCAAGATTGCACTTCCAACGGCTTTAGTTAATATGTCAGCGTATGTGCTTCAACTCCATCAGACCTGACTTTCAATTTCTCTCGAACAAAGTGGCAATCAAATCTTGATATACTTTATTCATTCATAGAATACCATGTCTGCGGCTACGTGCTTCGTTGCTTTACTGTCACAGTGCAAGCTTATAGGCCACTAGAGGAATGTCCAGATTTCTCAAAATTCAATCTACCCAGACATCTTTTGACACTATATACCCCACCGCTCTCTATATTTGGCCTCGACCAAAGATTTTGTAACTATCTTTTGCTTCTTTTTTTTCCCACTTGATGAGGGAGTCACCAAGCTTAAGTAAATAATTGTGCCACAAATCACCTTTAGAACTCTGCAACACACCAAGTCCTATGCTTTGCTTCAAGTAACTAAGCACGTCAAGGGCAGAGTTGCACCTTAACAGAAATAACGTGGGTAGCATGTGGACTTCCAGCTAAGCATATTTTGTCAATTAACGGTCAAAATTAATTAGGATAATGACCAAGAAAAAAATTGCTCCCTGAAAAACTTCTGGGTCTTAGTTACCCCTTAACCCTTTTATGTTAAGTACTCTTACATGTATAAAAAAATTAGTCACTTACCTCTCACTGTTTTGCTTAATTAATATAGGTCGTTTGCCATACATCTACTGAAAGGTAGCAATAAAAAAAGAGTGAAATATTAATCGCCCAATTAAAAATAAAATAAAATATCTTCTATCTGAAAACAAAATTAGTACTACGTACATAAAATCAAAAGGTTCCCTCATTAGCTAGTATTAATAAACTCTAAACAACACATATTATCTCAAAATTTGAGCAAGGGACAGGTCCTACCTCCAGTTTAATATAGACCCTGCACTCAATTTAAATTAAAACAAAGTCATCCAAAACACAGAATTTATATATCATTCCTTATTTCACTTAATCTTCAAAAGAGTACAATACTTGATTAAGAAACTTTATTATAAGCATCATATGCATACTTAATGCCAGACTTCATGTGCGTCAACCTAAATAGACTCACATTTCTTTAATGTCCTCATAAAAATGCTTCTTAAATGCATTCATATGAACCTCTTGGAGGCACAGAGAGACCACAATAGAACCATCTTCTTCAAAGCTGGGGAGTAGCAAAGAATTACCATCTGAGACATGAGATCCTAGCCCCATATGTTCCTCCTTTCCCCACCCAAAGTCAAACCCATGTACGGGCAATGATAGCCAACTCACTATCTCAAGATTAGGGTTTCCATAAAAGGGTGGCCCATCTTTATGTATATCTTGAAACTTTGTTAGGTCATTCTGGTTTTTTAACAACTCTATACCAGACCTAACATACTCATTTGTCACCTTCTCAATTGCTTCTCTTACTTTACTAGCAGCGAACCCCAATGGTTTCGATAAGAGATCGCCCACCACGCTTTGAACTATCACATCAAAAGTTGCCGTGCCAAAGTACTCTCTGGGCAACTGAGGCCTGATACGACTCCTCGAATCAATGACAATAATTAATGATGTTGGCTGTTCCTTTTTTAACCCTCTTGCCTTGCATGCGGTTCTCCACATATGTCCACATATAGTCTCGTACCGACTAAACCCACGAGCCATGGGCTTATCATTTGCCATCTTTCTCAGGTACTCCATCTGAGATTTCAATATCCTCAAAATTGCTTTCGTGGTTTTCTTCTTTCTCTCTTCTGAATTGTTCGGTTGACCAAGTAATAATGGCAAATTCTTATACTGTGGGTAATCATCAAGGCTAGGGGGCGGTGTCGGCAAAGGTGGTTGTCCGGCTCGAAACACACTGCGGTCGAGAAATGGGGTTGCCTGTAGAGGCTTGCCTCTTGCAAGCCTAGCCCATTCAGAGATGAAGTAAAAAGCACCTAATTTAAATAATTTGGATTAGTTTACAAAGTGGAATCTATATATAATAAAGCCAATCTTAAATGTGCATGCATGCCAGCCAACTACTCTCATCTCAGTTCTCAAAGAACTAGTTTTGGTGCTCATTTGATTTAGATTATCCAGATCAGATCTGCATGATCTAGATTTAATTTTTTCTAAACAAAATATTTTAATGGGTAGGGAATCTAAAATAAAGATGATAATCTTAATTAACATTTTTTTCAAAAAATAATCTTTTATGCAAAATTCATAAGTTGAAAAAAAATTAATTTTGGATTGACCGGACCAGCTAGTTCAGCTTAGAAATTGATCCAGTTTGGGTATTAACCCGTTTATTTATTTATTTTTTTATAAAAAAATTCTTTATGATTTCACATTAATAACACTGAAATTTTCACTCTCTAACCGGTTTGGCCCTGGATTAGTTCCGGTTTAACTCCGATCTGACTCACTAAACCTTGAACCAATATCCCATTCGAATTTAATAACCTTGGTTTTTTGTTTGAATGTTTGTCGGATTTTGCTTTGGTCCTTTTACATTACCATTTGCTGTTGTCCTTTTCATTTAAACGACAGCTTTTTGGTGCAAAATCCACGCAGTCCTTTTTTATTTTATTTTAAAAAGAATAGCTTTCACCATCATATGATATTCTTTTAGTATCGGTCGATCTGCCTAAAATATTTTTTCAAAATCCTAAAGTAAATTTTCAAGATCATGAAGTATTTTTTCAAAGTATCGGTCGATTACCTTGAAATATTATTTCGATTTTGAAATCACTACCCTAAAATATTTTTTCAAGATCAGCCAGTACCATAAAATATTTTTTCAAGATGCTAAAATAATGTTTCAAGGTCATAAAGTATTTTTTCATTAATGTCGTTAATATCTTGAAGTATCTTTTTAGTATCACTCGATAATCTAAAATATATTTATAATTTTTAGGGTACTAACTAGTACTAAAAATATATTTCGGGATATTGACTGATATAGAAAAAATACTTCATTACCTTGAAAAATTATTTTAGCATCTTGAAAAAAATATTTTAGGGATTGATTGGTACTAAAAAGATATTTCAGGATACTAACTCGCTATCTTGAAAAAATATTTGAGATCTTGACTAATATTAAAAAAATACTTCATGATCTTGAAAAATTATTTTAACATACTTGAAAAAATATTTCATCTTAAAAAATATTTTAGGATAGTAACTGGTATTGAAAATATATTTTAAGATATTGACTAGTATTGAAAAACTACTTTATGATTTTGAAAAATTATTTTAAGATCTTTAAAAAATATATTTTAGAGTACTTGGTTGATACTCAAAAATACTTTCCGGATAGAGGAAGCTATATATACATATACATATATAAGAAAAAAAAAAAAGGCGGGCTACCTTTTGCACGAAAACGGTGAGGGTTGAATGAAAAGGATTTAATGTACAAGGACCAAAGCCGGATCCGTGTTTGTCTGTTCGTGCTTAGATACTGAAAAACGTGCTATATTCAAATATAACAATGAATTTGGATCCATCATCACCTGCTCCATCAACGACTGCGTGAGAATTTGCTATGCCGATGCCGATGCCGCCACACTTAAACGTCGTGAGCTGAACCAAAAACAGAGGAACCTCTTGAATTGGGAGGCTGTAATCTACAGATGGGAAAAGGTTACTGGGTTGATAGGATAAATACGAGTCACCAGCAAGGTCGTCTAAACTTGAAGCGCACTCAGCTTCGATGAATCGAGCCCCCACTGCGTTGCACTGAATCTGAAGTCGTCCATTGCCTATCCACTGCAAACGACCGGCCAAGGGATAAAACGGCACCAAGGCTCTGCTTAAAGAGAGTTTCAAGGTGTCAACAATGGCGGACGGCGCCGAAAGCCAAGTGTTTGGTGGTCGGTAGAAGAAGATGGTGGTAACGTGAGTCAAGCAGCCTGTTTGATCCCATTCAGATAAGGCCATTGTTCCAGTCCACGTTTCTTCACAAGGCCTTACGGTGGAGCAGCCTTTGATTGTTACTATTGGCATATTCATTTTCTTTTCTTCCATATGAATCATAAGCTCAATCAAATTTAGCATAAAAACCTTGTGTGTGTGTGTGTAATAAGTGAATAACGAAATCAGAACATGTGGTAAGGTCACACACCTGAAATGAAAAGTTGAACCAACCGGTATAGCCAAGAACACCCAATGTCCTGACCGTAGCAGCAGAGAGATCCAATTTAAGAATCAGGACTGGAGAAATAAAGCAAGTACCTTTTTAGAAGTAGAAGATCCAACTTTATACGCAAATGTACAGATCAAAGTTGGTGCTTACCTACCTTCACATTCCCCAGTACAGATCACTTTAAGAAGAATCGCAGCAAGGAAGAAGAATATATTACTCCTTCGTTTAAGAATCAGGACTGGAATGGAAAGATTGCTGTCTTTGGAAAGAAGACACGGAATGCCTTGGAAATGGTGAAAAACGTGTTTAAAAAGGTGTTTGAGAGAGATAAGGTTATCTTTTTTTGGTCAACAAAGAGATAAGGCTGTCTGACGTTTTTTTTTTTTTTTTTTTTTTTTAAAATTTTATTTTATATATAGAGATGAAGGGTGGGCTTTTGTTTCGTGTTTGAGCAAAAAATGATTTTTTTGTATGGCCTTTGGGCCATCATTTAAACCCAAAAGGAGTTTGGACTCTAAGTGCCTATTTGGCAACTTCCAAAACCTAGGTTTTGGAAAAACACCTAGGTTTTGTTAAAAGTTTGACAAACACTTCAAATTTTCTCTAAAATGATTTTCCACCCAAAAAACCTAGGTTTTACTAAATCCAATTTTTTTTTTTACTTTCAGCTTTCCAAAACCCATTTTATAGATTATAGGTCCTACTATAACTGATGAAAACCCCAAAATACCCTCAATTATATCCGTTAATTATGGAAAAGCCGGTGATTGTTCCGTGCTGATATATAATGCTTTTGTACTATTACACTGGTCAACAAATCAAGAAGTACGTTTTGAACATATCTATACAATTTATGTTTACGTTTTGAAATTTATAAAGGCAGTTAAGTTTCTCTTGTATATGTTGAAATATTTTACAAATATCTTTTCTATACAATTTTTTAATACATATATGTTTGATCAGATTTTTATTATATTACATAATTCACTAATGGTAGAAATTTATTTCTCTAACAATTTTATGTAATTTTTGGTATTTATTATTGAATATAATGTTTATGATATTTAAAATACCACTTTATCCTTTAAATGCAATTATACAAAAAGCTAATGTCCTTTTTAGTAAATTTGATTCCTCAAAAGCTATTCTGATAAAAACATCTAAACACTATCAGTTTTTTCTAAAATCATTCTCCAAAATCATTTCTCCAAAACCTAGGTTTTGCCTCGTAAATGGTGAAAATCATATTCCAAAAGCAACTCCCAAACGGGCCCTAAACCTGTTTCAAATTCATGTTTTGATATTTTTGTCATAAAACGGGGCCTGGTACAAGTGGTAAACGGTTTGTGTCACTTAAGCAAGGTCTTGAGTTTGAGCCTTATAAATGCAGAAAAGTCCCGTTGGGAGACTCACCCACTATAGTCAGGTGCGCGATGCAGGTTAGATCCGGATTAGTCCCTGGATACCGATGGGCAATTAAAAAAAATTATAGATTCAAGTGTTATTGGGTGGTATATGATATTGTGATGTCAATTTTGTTAAGAAAATTGTAAAGAATATTTGATAAGTATATAATTATTTTGTTAGTGATTGAAAGAATTGAAATGATATATGGCATTTGAAATTTTGGATGGTATGATGAGAAATTAAATTATTTTTTAATCTTTTTATTTCTCGCCGGTTTGGTCTTGGGTTGACTCCAATCTAATCTATAAGTATGTTTGGTTAATATTTAATTAAAGAAGCAGTAAAACTTCAGCCTGACACACAAACCTCCAGTGGAATCTAACTTAAATGGTTAAATTATTTGTTTGTTCGTGTTATGATTTCACTTTGATTCTAAGGAAGCCTTTTTATTAATTCATAAATTATGAATAATGCACCTTACCTATTTGTGCGAGACACACACGAATGCCATATCTGTTGAATATGAAATTTGCAATCAATTTCATATAGATGATCATTACCGTACCAACCAGCTGTTGCAAATGTCAAACCTAATCCCATGATAGATTCAAGGTTGGAATCATGCACCATCCTTAATGAAACACACAATGAGGTACTATGTAGATCCACTAAAAAAAGACAAACACCAATTTAGTCTAAAGATTATGTATGTTTTTTAGTACGAGTTGAGCAAAATAGATGCCTTCAATAAAGGCTGTTAGTCAAGTTGTTTGTTGTAAATATTTTTAAGCCTCCAACTTGAGAGAAGTGTGAAACAATTGATGTTAAAGGATATTTTGGTTATTCGTATAGTTGTATTTGTTAATTTTGATGAAATGTGGGGTAAACCCATGAGTGTGTGGCAAATTACTTTTCTTTAGAAATAAGATTAAAGTTTTTCTCTCGCAAGGCTCAGTGTCGTTATCTTGCTACTTTACCGTTATTCTAATACTCCCCCTTTAAGTTTGGGGTTTAATTATATTTAAGCTAAAGGATATATTTGGTCTTTTATGTTTATTTTTGGTATCATTTTAATCCCTTAAATTTGTAAAGTGCACGTTTGGTCCCTTAATGTTAACACCGTTAGTCTGACTCAACGGAAAATACTGACTCAACAATTTTAAGTAATGATTGTGCAATTTAATGCTGACCAAGCATGCTTATATATTAGTATTTTAATAAATTAATATTTTAAATTCTATTAATTGAAAAATATTTAATTTTCTTCGACAAAAAAAATATATTTAATCTTCACAAATTGTGAAAAGCCACAAAACAAATTCTGTAAAGATTTTTTTTCAATTAATAGGATTTAAAATATTAATTTATTAAAATACTAATATATAAGCATGTTTCGTTAGCATTTAATTACACAGTCATCACTTAAAACTGTTGAGTCAGTATTTTCTGTTAAGTCAGACTAACGGTGTTAACATTAAGGGACCAAACGTGCACTTTACAAATTTAAGGGACTAAAATGATACCAGAGGCAAACATAAAGGACCAAATGTATATTTTAGCCTTATATTTATAGTTTCTAACTTGGCAAGTAATCTAGTTTGAAAATCCTTTCCAACGGCTTTAGTTAATATGTCAGCATATGTGCTTCAACTCCATCAGACCTGACTTTCAATTTCTCTCGAACAAAGTGGCAATTAAATCTTGATATACTTTGTTCATTCATAGAATACCATGTCTGCGGCTATGTGCGTCGTTGCTTTACTGTCACACATCTTTTGACACTGTATACCCCCCCGCTCTCTATATTTGACCTCGACCAAAGATTTTGTAACTATCTTTTGCTTCTTTTTTTTCCCACTTGATGAGGGAGTTGTAAGAAATGTCTCATGGGCTGTGATAAATATATGTGATTTAATAATTAATGAAGGGGCTAAATGACTATTGGTAAATGACTTTTAGGAAGAGGTTCTTGATCGCTTGATGGGAGCGCAAACATATCCATAGGATATGCATAATCTTTTGGATACAAAAGTTATTTAAAGGATAGAAACTTGTCCATTCGCTCTCGACCATAAAAGTCGCCTCTAGTTTTCCATCAAAAGTGAGAGCGTGTAATGAAGGGTAAAGAGAATGATAAAGGTTTCAATTATGGTGCTACAAGTCAGATATTCTAAAGTATAAATTCCGCAATTATGGGTAGAGGTTAGTGCATCTTGACTTAAACCTATAGTATTGTGAAAATCATGAGTTCTTAAGATCCTTGTTCATGTTCTTATTACTTGATGTTTGGACATGAAATTATAGAAAAACTTACATGTGGTATCAGAGCTTTTGGTTTTAGAATTTATGGTTTTCCAATTATAAATCTGTGTTCAAAATTATTATATTGGCCATACACATGGTATATGCGTTTTTTTATTGTTTCTACACTGGAATGTTTTATATTGCCAATAAACGCAAATCTTGAAATGTGTAGCAATTTAAATTTTTGCTGCACATCGGTTTGGTTTTTCAATAGCTATAAATGTGTATTTGATTTTTGCCAGATGACCATGTTTTCATATGCATATATTGTTTCTTTTCTTCTGTTTAAGTTTCTCGATCAGTTGTGTTGCCTTTAAAATTGTTTGCAACAATATATACTGATATATGAAGTATTGGAAGAAAGAAAGAATTAACCACCTTGATCCCAAAACGATCTCTGGATAAGAATAGATAACAGTACGTTAGGTACACTTTATTAAGGTTCTTTTGAGATTGGGTCAGGGAAAATCATGAGTTTTAGGCCATGAAATTAGCATGAGGATATATATATATGTAATTGGGTAATGAGAAAACAGTGGGTTTAGGCCACAAAATAGGTGTCATTGCGTAGATCTCGAAAAAATAAAGAGATAGACTCCAAGAACGTGAAAAAATGGCGTCGGAAACGTCAGTTTTGGCTGAAAGAAGAGTCGGGTCCCATGGATTTATACGGGTCTGTTTGACCCGCCTGGAGGTAGGAGATGACACTCCAATCTGAAAAGGTATTTTTTTTGATATTTTGAGTGTGTCCCACTTTCAGTGAAAGGTGTGTCGCTCCACTGGCAGAGCGTCAGCTCTTAAGGTGCGTTGCACCCTTTCGGTCCTGAGTTCGAAACCCCTGGGTTGCATTTTATGCAGCGGATTTTTAAAAGGGTGCGTTTCACTGGGTTTTCAAAATAATTATGTAAGAAACGCGCCAGTTGGGTATTGAACCAGCGACCTATCAGTTTGGACAGAGACGCCTTTACCACTGAGCTATTGGCGCCTTTTTGAGTATGTATGGGCCGAATATAATTTAAATGATACTGATCGTGGGGCTCCAGAATGGTTTGGGCCTCTTTGCTGCACGTTTTATTTTTGTTTGGGCTGTGCAGAGATTATTTTTGGACCAGAATTATTAAATAAAAGAAAAAGAAAAAGTGTTGGGCTCAAATGGAATTCGTTTGGGCTGTAAGTATATTTTTTGGTCCGATTTTAATTAAAAAAAGGGTGTTCTGGGCTCTAATTTTGGATCATCTAGTTTTATATATAACTAGATATTATTTATGGCTTTAGAAAAGAACATATTATTTTGTTAAAGCCTCTATATATTGATCTAAAATTAAATTACTTAGATGTTGTGAATAGAAATTATAGGAATGTTAAACATTTAAGTTTTGGAATTAAGTATGGTGGATTTGTTAGTCACCAAAGTGGTCAAATCCTTATGAATTATTTTAATTCCAATTATTATTGTGATATTTCAATTACCCATAACCTTGATGCTATGAAATTATGTTTATGTTATGGGTAAATTGTAGTTTATTATTATAGGGCAATTATGGATCAACCCAAAGGTTGATTATTTGTCTTTATAATAATTAAACATAAATGTTGGTATTGTCCATATACTTATAGTTTTATTTAGACATCAAAAGATGATAAATATTTCTAATTTGGATATGCATCACTACCAAATTATGAGAAATCTTTCTAGCATCATTATAGTTGAATGTTGTATATTAGTGGGTCCCCAAAGGTGAACATTGATATGCATTGAATGAATTATGTCTAAGTTTGTGAAGCATGTTAGTATGTGATATGTATGACTCGAAGTGTTAATGTTAAGTTGTTGTTTCTCGTGTTATTGAACTGATTAATATTAATGGAGAACAACAAATAAATGATCCCACTACTCGTGATGAGATTATTGTTAATAGGCCATGAATAGTGAAAATGGTGACAAATGGTTGGATGTCATGAAAGATGAGTTGAAATCTATGAAATAGAATGATGCTTGAGACCTTGTTGAGTTACCATAAGGGTGTAAGAGAGTTGGTTGTAAGAGGGTCTTTAAGACCAAACGTGACTCTCATGGTAACTTGGAATGTTACAAGGCTAGACTAGTTGCAAAGTGATTTTCTCATAAAGATGGCATAAAGAGACTTTTTCACTAGTTTCTAAGAAGGATTCTCTAAGAATCACTATGGCATTGGTGGCTTATTATGATTTAAAGTTACACTAGATGGACGTGAAAAATGTCTAGAAAAAGAAAAGGAGCACATGGTATGCAAATTAAAGAAATCAATATACTGACTTAAATGATACCGTTGTTTCCTTTGGATATAAAGAAAACACTGTTGATCAGTGTACACATCTGAAGGTCAGTGGGAGCTTGATATATGCTCAGACTTGTAGGAGACCAGATATTGGCTTTACAATGTTGGAAGATACCAGAGTAATCCTGGTATAGATCATTGGAAAGCTGCAAAGAAAGTTCTGAGATATTTGCAAGGAACTAAAAGTTACATGCTTACTTATAGGAGGTCTAGCAACCTTGAAGTGATTGGATAAGCAATCGGTAATTGTTGCATCCATTATGGAAGCTGAATTTGTGGCATGCGTTGAGGCCACGGTTCAGGCTCAATGGCTACGGAATGTTATTTCAGGGCTTGGATTAGTCGACAGTATAGCCAAGTCGCTGAAAAATTATTGTGATAATTCCGCAGCAGTCTTCTTTCTAAAAAAACGACAAGTATTCTAAAGGTACTAAGCATATGAAATGTAAATACTTTGCCATTAAAGAAGAGGTTCAGAAACATAGAGTGTCAATAGAACATGTTAACACCAATCTTATGATAGTTGATCCCTTGACATAGGGATTACCACCCAAGACATTTACTAGTCATGTGTATGGTATGGGTATTATGTCTGCTAGCGAATGTTAAAATTATTGTTATGTTCTAATCATTGACACTTTGAGCTCATTAATATATATGTGTTTATGAGATTTTCCTGTTTTCAACTTTGTGTATGCATGCATAAATGATGTTGTTGGAAAACAGGAGTCATCTACAATGAAGACTTTAATGATGGACATTAAAGTTACTTCCATTAAAATGTCATGTCAAGGAGAAAGACTAATAAAGTAGTATATGGAAGGGACTATGTCGATATACTGATGTACAACTGCCATGACTCGTGTTAGTTTTATCCTTAACCATGACTTATGATGTAACCAATATATATGAAATCTTTTAGCCAAGATTATGCGCAAAATTATTGATCTTTTGTTAAATCATGAAATGACATACATCACATGAGCCAAGTGGGAGAATGTAAGAAATGTCTCATGGGCTGTGATAAATATATGTGATTTAATAATTAATGAAGGGGCTAAATGACTATTGGTAAATGACTTTTAGGAAGAGGTTCTTGACTGCTTGATGGGAGCAGTCATATCCATAGGATGTACATGTCTTTTGGATACAAAAGTTATTTAAAGGATAGAAACTTGTCCATTCGCTCTCTGACCATAAAAGACGCCTCTAGTTTTCCATCAAGAAGTGAGAGCGTGTAATGAAGGGTAAAGAGAATGATAAAGGTTTCAATTATGGTGCTACAAGTCGATATTCTAAAGTATAAATTCCGATTATGGGTAGAGGTTAGTGCATCTTGACTTAAACCTATAGTATTGTGAAAATCATGAGTTCTTAAGATCCTTGTTCATGTTCTTATTACTTGATGTTTGGACATGAAATTATAGAAAAACTTACAGGAGTCACTAAGCTTAAGTAAATAATTGTGCCACAAACTACCTAGTCCGAGTCGCAATAGCAAGACGAGGTCATCAAATCACCTTTAGAACTTTGCAACACACCAAGTCTTATGCTTTGCTTCAAGTACCAAAGCACGTGTTGCACCATAACAAAAATAACGTGGGTAACATGTGAACTTTCAACTAAGCATGTTTGGTCAATTAACGGTCAAAATTAATTAGGATAATGACCAAGAAAAAATTACTCCCTGAAAAACTTCTGGGACTTAATTACTCATTAACCCTTTTATCTTAAGTACTCTTACATGTATAAAAAAATTAGTTACTTGCCTCTCATTGTTTTGCTTAATTAATATAGTTCGTTTGCCATACATCTACTGAAAGGTAGCAATCAAAAAAGAGTGAAATATTAATTGCCCAATTAAAAAAAGTAAAATATCTTCTATCTCAAAACAAAATGATTACTACGTACATAAAATTAAAAGGTGCCTTCATTAGCTAGTATTAATAAACTCTAAACCATGGTAGTCAAAATCGCGCTTAAAGCGTAAAAAACGCTGTTTTTACGCTTTTTTCGGGTAAAACGTGTTACGTGGTGGAAAAAACGTACCAGAGGTAAAAGCGTAAAAAGCGCCGCTTTAAAGCGTAAAAACGCAACGTTTTTTCAAAAAGCGCCGAGTTTACTAAGGGACTTAAGTGAAAGTTTTAAAAGTTCTGGAGATGGACTAAAGTGAGAATTTTCAAACTATTTTGGGGCAGAACTGAAATTTCAAAAACATCTGGGTCCTTTTCTGCAATTAATAAATAAAGATCATTTTACCCCTAATTACACTTAATTCAATACAAATGTTCCTAACTCAACTTAGTACTTAATCATACAATAATGTCCCAGAAAATGCATTAAAAATCTCAATTTAATCATGTAAAATCATATAAAAAATATGGTTTTATCAATGACAATGTTAGACATTTTGATTGATATTGCATTGATCAGTATATGTGTGTATGAAGGCAGGTACCTTATATACATATGCAGGTAAAAACTCTGTTTTATTTTACGATTTTACGTTTTACGATTTTTCATTCTCCTTCCGTTTTTACGTAAAAACTACACTTTCACTACCATGCTCTAAACAACACATATTATCTCAAAATTTGAGCAAGGGACAGGTCCTACCTCCAGTTTAATATAGACCCTGCACTCAATTTAAATTAAAACAAAGTCATCCAAAACACAGAATATATATATCATTCCTTATTTCACTTAATCTTCAAAAGAGTACAATACTTGATTAAGAAACTTTATTATAAGCATCATATGCATACTTAATGCCAGACTTCATGTGCGTCAACCTAAATAGACTCACACATTTCTTTAATGTCCTCATAAAAATGCTTCTTAAATGCATTCATATGAACCTCTTGGAGGCACACAGAGACCACAATAGAACCATCTTCTTCAAAGCTGGGGAGTAGCAGAGAATTACCATCTGAGACATGAGATCCTAGCCCCATATGTTCCTCCTTTCCCCACCCAAAGTCAAACCCATGTACGGGCAATGATAGCCAACTCACTATCTCAAGATTAGGGTTTCCATAAAAGGGTGGCCCATCTTTATGTATATCTTGAAACTTTGTTAGGTCATTCTGGTTTTTTAACAACTCTATACCAGACCTAACATACTCATTTGTCACCTTCTCAATTGCTTCTCTTACTTTACTAGCAGCGAACCCCAATGGTTTCGATAAGAGATCGCCCACCACGCTTTGAACTATCACATCAAAAGTTGCCGTGCCAAAGTACTCTCTGGGCAACTGAGGCCTGATACGACTCCTCGAATCAATGACAATAATTAATGATGTTGGCTGTTCCTTTTTTAACCCTCTTGCCTTGCATGCGGTTCTCCACATATGTCCACATATAGTCTCGTACCGACTAAACCCACGAGCCATGGGCTTATCATTTGCTATCTTTCTCAGGTACTCCATCTGAGATTTCATTATCCTCAAAATTGCTTTCGTGGTTTTCTTCTTTCTCTCTTCTGAATTGTCCGGTTGACCAAGTAATAATGGCAAATTCTTATACTGTGGGTAATCATCAAGGCTAGGGGGCGGTGTCGGCAAAGGTGGTTGTCCAGCTCGAAACACACTGCGGTCGAGAAATGGGGTTGCCTGTAGAGGCTTGCCTCTTGCAAGCCTAGCCCATTCAGAGACGATGTAAAAAGCACCTAATTTAAATAATTTGGATTAGTTTACAAAGTGGAATCTATATATAATAAAGCCAATGTTAAATGTGCATGCCAACTACTCTCATCTCAGTTCTCAAAGAACTAGTTTTGGTGCTCATTTGATTTAGACTATCTAGATCAGATCTACATGATCTAGATTTAATTTCTTCTAAACAAAATATTTTAATGTGTAGATAATCTAAAACAAAAATTATAATCTTAATTAACATTTTTTTCAAAAAAATAATTTTTTATGCAAAATTCACAAGTTGAAAAAAATTAATTTTGGATCAACCGTACCAACTGGTTCAATCTAGAAACCGATCCAATTTGGGAATTAACCCGTTTATTTATTTATAAAAAAAATTCTTTATGATTTCATATTAATAACCCTGAAATTTTCACTTTCTGACTGGTTTGGTCTTGGATTAGTTCCGGTTTAACTTCGATTTGACTCACTGAACCTTGAACCAATATCCCATTCGAATTTAACAACCTTGGTTTTTTGTTCGAATGTTTGTCGGATCTGGCTTTGGTCCTTTTACATTACCATTTGTTGTTGTCCTTTTCATTCAAATGACAGCTTTTTGGTGCAAAATCCATGTGGTCCTTTTTTTTTTTTTTTTTTTTTTTTTTAAAAAGAATAGCTTTCACCATCATAAGGTATTTTTTTAGTATCAGTCAGTACTCTGAAATATTTTTTTAAAATCCTAAAATAAATTTTTAAGACCATGAAGTATTTTTTTGATACTAGTCAGTATCTTGAAATATCTTTTCAAGACTTTCGATCTCCCTAAAATTATTTTTCAAGATAAGTCGATCTAGTAAAATATTTTTTCAAGATGCTAAAATAATTTTTCAAGGTCATGAAGTATTTTTTAGTGACAGTTAGTATCTTGAAGTATCTTTTTAGTATCAGTCAGTAATCCGAAATATATTTATATTTTTTCAAGATTTGGAAAAATATTTCAGGGTACTGACTGGTACTAAAAAGATATTTCAGGATATTGACATATATAGAAAAAATACTTCATGATCCTGAAAAATTATTTTAGCATCTTGAAAAAATATTTCGAGATTGATTGGTACTAAAAAGATATTTCATGATACTAACTGGTCCTGAAAAAATATTTCAGGATACTGACTGATATTGAAAAAATACTTCATGATCTTGAAAAATTATTTCAGCATATTGAAAAAATATTTCAGTGTACCGATTGATACTATAAAAATATTTCATGATCTTGATCGATCTTGAAAATATATTTCAAGATCTTACGACTAGTATTGAAAAAAATACTTTATGATCTTGAAAAATTATTTTAAGATCTTTAAAAAAATATATTTCAAAGTCTAACTGAGAATACTAAAAAATACTTCTGGATAGAAAAAATAGAGAAAGCTATATATACCATACATATATAAGAAAAAAAGCGGGCTGCATTTTGCACCAAAACGGTGTGGTTTGAATGAAAAGGATTTAATGAAAAAGGACCAAAGCAGGATCCGTGTTTGTCTGTTCATGCTTAGATATTGAAAAACGTGCTATATTCAAATATAACAATGAATTTGGATCCATCATCACCTGCTCCATCAACGACTGCGTGAGAATTTGCTATGCCGATGCCGATGCCGCCACACTTAAACGTCGTGAGCTGAACCAAAAACAGAGGAACCTCTTGAATTGGGAGGCTGTAATCTACAGATGGGAAAAGGTTACTGGGTTGATAGGATAAATACGAGTCACCAGCAAGGTCGTCTAAACTTGAAGCGCACTCAGCTTCGATGAATCGAGCCCCCACTGCGTTGCACTGAATCTGAAGTCGTCCATTGCCTATCCACTGCAAACGACCGGCCAAGGGATAAAACGGCACCAAGGCTCTACTTAAAGAGAGTTTCAAGGTGTCAACAATGGCAGACGGCGCCGAAAGCCAAGTGTTTGGTGGTCGGTAGAAGAAGATGGTGGTAATGTGAGTCAAGCAGCCTGTTTGATCCCATTCAGATAAGGCCATTGTTCCAGTCCACGTTTCTTCACAAGGCCTTACGGTGGAGCAGCCTTTGATTGTTACTATTGGCATATTCATTTTCTTTTCTTCCATATGAATCATAAGCTCAATCAAATTTAGCATAAAAACCTTGTGTGTGTGTGTGTAATAAGTGAATAACGAAATCAGAACATGGTGTAAGGTCACACACCTGAAATGAAAAGTTGAACCAACCGGTATAAGCCAAGAACACCCAATTAATGTCCTGGCCGTAGCAGCAGAGAGATCCAATTTAAGAATCAGGACTGGAGAAATAAAGCAAGTATCTTTTCAGAAGTAGAAGATCCAACTTTATACGCAAGTGTACAGATCAAAGTTGGTGCTTACCTTCAGAAGGGTGGGCTTTTGTTTCGTGTTTGAGCAAAAAATGATTTTTTTGTGTGGCCTTTGGGCCATCATTTAAACCCAAAAGGAGTTTGGACTCTAAACCTGTTTCAAATTCATGTTTTGATATTTTTGCTATCATAAACGGGTGGTTTTGTTTCGTGTTTGAGCAAAAAATGATTTTTTTGTAAAACGGTTTTGTGTCGTTTAAATTCATGTTTTGATATTTTTCGAGCTCGTATGCGTGCGACGAAAAGTCCCGTTGGGAGACTCACCTACTATAGCCAAACTGGAGACTCACCTACGGGTGCGTCGATCAGATCCGGATTAGTCCTTGGATACAGGATGGGCAATTAGAAAAAAATTATAGATTCAGGTGTTATTGGGTGGTATATGATATTGTGATGTCAATTTTGTTTAGAAATTGTAAAGAATATTTGATAAGTATATAATTATTTTGTTAGTGATTGAAAGAATTGAAATGATATATGGCATTTGAAATTTTGGATGGTATGATGAGAAATAAAATTATTTTTAATTTTTTTATTTCTCGTCGGTTTGGTCTTGAGTTGACTCCGATCTAACCTACTAAACCTTGACCTAGTACATCGACCGGTTCAGTGGTCAGTTTGAGTTTAATAACCATGATTAGGAGAGAGTTCAATTCCCATTAATTTTTTTTTGCCAGCCAATTCTAATTAATTACTTTTATTAGTCCTTAATATAAGATATATTTATCTAATTTAATTAGATTAAGAAAATTAGTTAAGTTAATTAATATAATATGTATTTTCTAAAACATTCGAGACATCTTCCTTAATCTTCCATTCCCCCTCATTCTTAATTATTGCTCCCTCCGGTCTTAATTATAAGAGTTAGTTGACTTTTTTAAAGAAATTAAGAAAGCTAACTAAATTACTTTAGAGTATCTCGTATTTTTTTTTTATTTTCTTCAAACTAATTAGTTTGACTAATAAACTAATATATAATCTAAGAATACACAATATATGAAATGATTAAGTAACTTATTTAGCTCCCTTAATCTTTCCCAAAAAAGTCAACTAACTCTTATAATTGGGACCGGAGTGAATTTGCAATAGAGGTAAATTCCTCCAATCTAAGTTGGGCCCATTAATCATTCGCTCAAAGTACTAATTTATTTTATGATTCATTACACAAGACTGGTGAGAAGCCTAAATAGTTTAATATTTATTCATTGTAAGGAATGCTAGTAGATTTAAAAAATTAATATTTTCATACTTTTATTAGAAATCAATAAACAAGTTGATTTCCCGATAAAAATGTAAAAATATTAGAGGAAAAAAATTATGGCAAAAAAAAAAATAGAGATTTTTTTTCCCCACTTGTTCGGCGCTACCATGTGTTTAATCAAATCATGAGTTGTGCGCGGTTGTCAAAAACTAGTGTAAAAACTTACATTTTTACTAAGGTCATACGTGGTGAAATGCAAGTAAAAGCATCTGAAAGCGTAAACTGGTAGAAACCACGCTCAAACACGTAAAAACTATATAAACTTATGTTTTTACTATTCTTACTTTAACAAAAAAAAAAAAAAAAAAAAAAAAAAAGGATGAAAAGCTGAAAACCCTATTTCCATTGTGCATCTTGGACTCGAGATTACCGGAGAGTGGAGACTGGATATTTATATATAGTTTTTAACGTATTTCTATAATTATAAATGTAAGTTTCTAACGTAAGTTTTTTTAACATAAGTTTTTTTTTTTAATATAGTTATATGACTTATATCTTTTAAATATGAAGATGTTCATTGAATTTTGAGTAGTGATTTATGATTTTTTTTTTTCATGTATATATATATATATATATATAAAATTTTGAGCTCGACATTAAGTAGTAGAAAGTAGAATCTTAATGTTTCATGTCATTTCTACCACCCTTTTCCGTGTCTACATAGAAACTCAACTTTGACAATATTGCTTGTGTGTGTGAAGGTGAGAATGTAATTTTTTCACCGACATTAACAATAACTGTTCAGTTACTAATTTGGGTCTAGCAAAAGGTTTTAGTTCCTCAATACGTGGTGGATCAATGTTTGAATCTTAATTGAGAAAGGCGTCCATATATATTTAATATCCGACAATGCCTCAAATAGAATTGTTTCTTATTCTAATTAATAGGAGGATACCCATACCTATAAAAAATTAATTGTTGATTAATCATCTAACAACAATACACTGGTCTAAAAAGGGCTTTTTTAGACTGCCACATTTAGACCGGTTAAAGAGGATTAGGTCTAAAAAGTATAACCGGTGGTAGTTTAATAAATATAAAGAACTTTTTAAACCAGTTCCTATAATATAAGGTCTAAAAGACTAAAAGATATTATTTACACCGCTTTTCCGAACAACTAGTCTAAAAGATAAAAATAAAAATAAATAAAACGTCAAATACTTTTTAGACCGATCACTACAAAAAAAACGTAACGTTTGTCGCGGTGTACTTGTAACGGTCAAGCAAAACCGCTACAAATGAACAAATTAGTAGCGGTTTAAACCCAAACCGCCACAAATTAGTAATGGAAGCATTGCCGCCAAAATGCTGACTATTTTGCTTCGCTTTTTGTCACGATTCACAAAACCCAACTGCTACAAATATGGCGTTAGCCTTGGCGCGTTATGGTGCGAAGTCCGTCGCGGTTTTTTCATAGCGGTTATGTCAAAATAACCGCTACCAAATCACGAAACGACACACTTTTGTCACGGTGAGAAGAAAGCGACACGTTGACCGCGTCAAAACTTCAAAATTGGTAGCGGTTCTCACAATAACCGCTACAAAATTTATTCTATAAATAGCCAATTCCATCCGTACAAAAATTATAATGTTCAAAAATATTCTAAATTTGGCTTTGTCGCCGAAAGAGCATTCTTGGCTTTGTTCTCAAAAATGAAGACGGGCATATATCTGCAAAGACCGATCTCGGAGATGATGTTTGGAGATATTTGTCCTGTCTTCTCATCGTTCAAGCTAAGAAGGTTCCTTCGGTGACAATCCAGTATTCGATATTCTATTGACCTGAAGACTTCTACTCCTCTAAATATGTCTAACATGCCACTGGAGATTGGATCCATTATAGCCACCGTTCTTTCTGTTAAAATATCTCTGATCAAAATGAGTCAGTGAGTTTTTCTTGGAAGATCGGTGGCTATAATGAATCCGAATCTTCGAAACTTATTATTCCTAAATTTTATTATTCCTAAATTTATTAAGATCGACTCTTTTAGGGAAATTTCAATAAACTGTTATTCCCGATTTAAAGAAAATAATTGAGAATATTTTTTTGGAATAAGGAAAAATTCCAATCTAATTAATTTATCGCTAAACTAATTAGTTTGGATTTTTTTTTAAAAAAATTATTAAATTAGTAGCGGTTACACAAATCACCACTACAGATTAATTATTTTGTAGCGTTCTACCTCAAGAACCGCTACAGAATTTGAATGGTCGTTCATTTTGTAGCGGTTATGTAACCGCGACAAATGTGAAGAATTGTCGCGGTTTGGGTGGTGAAGCGTGAAAGCGTTCGACTCGAGACTTTCCCGATTTCACGGACCCTAGAAATGTTCGTCTTGCTTTGGCGACCGATGGTTTCAATCCGTTTAGGAATCTTAGCACAAGTTATAGTATATGGCCGTTGTTTTGATACCTTCAACTTGCCCCTTGGATGTGTATGAAACAAAGCTCCTTCATTATGTCAATGATCATTCCAGGCAAAAAGGCACCAGGAAATGACATCGATGTGTATCTACAACCGCTGATCAATGACTTGGTGGAGTCGTGGAATGTAGGCGTGGAGACATATGACGCGCATGAGAAGACACTGTTCAACTTGCGTGCAGCGTTGATGTGGACTATCAGTGACTTCCCTGGACTGGGAACATTATCTGGGTGGAATGTGCATACCGACCTTGCGTGTCCGACTTGCGTTTTGACTCGACTCGGTGCGCCTTCCCCACGGTCGTAAGTGGTGCTTCATGGGTCATCGGAGGTTTCTCGATCGTACGCACGGTTTAGGTTGCAACGCAACCGTTTCAATGGGCAACAGGAAAAAGAGGACCTCCTCGCATATTATCCGGTGCGAGAGATCATAGAGCAGCTTGTGGATGTTGATTTTGAGTATGGGAAAAAGACGATCCAAAGCAAAGGCGAGGACAAAGACGGTCAGGGCTTCTGGTTCCGCGACCCAACAATGGCGGAAGATAAGCGTATTCTTTGCTCTTCCATATTGGAAAGATAATTTGCTCTGACACAGTCTGGATGTCATGCACAATGAAAAGAATATGTGCAACAATGTGTTGCACACGATTATGAACGAACCAGGCAAGTCAAAAGATCATCTTCAAGCGAGGAAAGATTTACGGAGATGGGGGTTCATGCGGACGCGTGGCCGGATGAGCATGGCAGATTTCAACCGGCAAAATTCACCCTGACAAAACCGAATAAGGAAATCTTCCTCGCCACTTTGAAGAAAATAAAAGTTCCTGACGGGTATTCAAGCAACATTTCACGATGTGTGGACGTACGAGCTCAAAAGGTTACGGGTCAAGAGTCATGACTCACATGTGCTTATGCAGCGAGCTTACTTCCGCGGCCATAAAAAATACATTGCCTCTCGATGTGTCGATCGTTTTGGTCGAGCTTTGTACTTTCTTTAAGGAAGTTGTGTTTCAAGGTGTTGATCGTGGAGGAGCTCGACCCTGCAACAAAGAAATCATTCTTACGCTGTACCATTTGGAGATGATCTTTCCTCCTTCATTTTTCACGGTCATGGTTCACTGACGATGCGCCTTGTTCACGAAACAAAGCTTTCGGCCCGATTCACTACCGATGGATGTATCCTATTGAAAGGTACTCTTTTAAAATTAATTACTTCAGCATTATATTACTTCCTAGTCGCATGTTTAACCATTGATGTATCGACATCTTTCCTCATTACTTTATAGGTTTCTTGGGAAACTAAAATCTTACGTGAGGAATAAGGCGTGGCCTGAAGGTTCAATAGCGAAGGTTATCTTGGGGATGAGGTCTTGTATTTTTGTTCCGGTACTTTGATGACATTGAGACGTCATTCAACCGACCGCCTCGTGTGGACGATTGTCCCGAGCGAGCGAGTCATCGGCTTGAGTTGTTATTCCCTCGTGTTGGTAAACCAGTTGGCGGATGTGAGAACTTCAAACTCACGGCACTTGAGAATTTTCAAGCACATAGACGTGTCTTGATCAATTGCACTAAAGTTGAACCGTACCTTCAGTAAGGATTGCACACACACACATATATATATATATATATGTTATCCTATATGTTTCCTAACATTTTATAGGCACATTTCTTGCTCGTCATCGCATGTTTAATTGCGGGAATTCGGAGTCATGTGAAGCGTCGGCTAAGGATCCGTATACGTACATCCTCGAAATTGATAGAAAGGTCCACGAGAGAATTCCGGGTTGGTTTAGGAGGAGAATAATGAATGACCACAACCCTCACTCACCAAAGATTCGAGCTCTTGCAATCGGCCCACTTGACCACGCCCAAAGATTTATGGCATACAATGTCAATGGCTTCAAGTTTTGCACGGTTTCACGAGATCGGGGATTGCTTGACCCAAAACTCGGGTGTATGGCACGTTTGGGACGAGGAGTTATGTGAGAAGCAGTGACGGGAACATGCGGTTTGGTGACGTCCCGTATTATGGAAAACTGGTTGATGTGGTCGGGATAACTTACCAAGGCCTTTTCTGTGACGCCGTTTAAGTGTTTGTGGGCGAATACGACGACGTCCCGGGACTCACGACGACGACTTAGGCATCACATCGCTGAATTTCTCCCGCCTATTCACACTGGTCAGTCTGAAGATGACGAGCCGTGTATTCTTGTCTCAGAGGCCCATCGGAGTTTATTATGTCGCCGATGAGAGGCACAGGGATTGGAATATGGTGGTTCATTTAAAGCCTCGGGACCTTTACGAAGTGGGCGATGCTTTGAGAACGTCGCGTACGATTGTGAGCCGCTCCGCCCTTGCCCAAAAACTTTTTCCCGCACGGCGATGACACTTTACCTATAGTTCGGTAGGTTTTTTAATATACGCAATATGAAATTTAAGAATAGCATTTCACAAAATTTTTATATATGTCTTATTCCATATCCAACTCACACGTAACTTTTTATAAAAACTTTCTTTGTACGGATGCTGACGAAGATTGAGAAGAAAAATTATCACTACTCTTCATTTTCCATTTGTTTTTTAAAAAAAACCCAAAAAAAAAACATTTGTAGCAGTTAATAACCGCCACTAATAACAAAATAACCGCTGCAAAATGCAACCGCTACAAAAAATCAAAGACACCGCTACTAAAATAAACCGCTACCAAAAACCGACACCTTAACCGCTACAAATTGATGCGCTAAGATCAAAATAAATACCCCACCAAACCACATTCAATATGCTTCAGTTCTCTTTTCTACACGCGTTTTCTCCCCGTCTTCTCTCATATTTTTGCGTTTTCTCAACGAGAGGTGTTTGAATGAGGTAACTCGTCCACTCGGCTTGATAAAATCTAGTGATTATCGAAATATTTGTTTTTTGTTCTATCCTGTTGATATTAACTTCTCTTATTTTATAGGTGGATTTTGTCGGATTTTTAACTTTTTTCCTACTTTCACATACTTATTCTTTGATCTACTTTCCCACTTTTTTTCTTTTTCTATAATTCGTTTTATATTAATGAACTCATAAATTTTTCTTATTATACTCATATATTCTTTTTGTTTTACATATCTATAGTAATCTTATACAATCGAATATCATATTTTAATATCATTTATTTTTCATAAAAATATAAATGATTAATAAGAATGGTTAAAAATATTTTTTTTTCCAATTTCATTCATTTGTAGCGGTTACATAACCACTACAAATAACAAAATACCGAGGCGCCAAAACAAGTTTTCAAACAAATAACGTCAATTTTTGTAGCGGTTCTTTAACCGCTACAAATATAAAAATAAAAAATAGCGGCAAAATTTTTTTAAAAAAATAATGGCTGGAATTATTTGTAGCGGTTTCTCACCGCTACAAATATTTTGGCGTAAAATTTTTTCCCAAATATTTTGGACTATTTAGTAACGGATATATAACCGCGACAAAATTTATTCATTTTGTCGCGGTTTTTGTATCGCGACTATTGTGCAAATAAGCTTTTAGTTTAGCCTTATATAGTGGCGGTCAACTAAAACCACTACGATTCTGATGCGGTTTATGTGGTTGTAGTAGCGGTTTTTTTTTCACCGCTATAAATGTCTTTGTTTCGGTCGATTTTGTAGCGGTTTGTGTAATCGTGACAAATGTTGTTTGTCGTGGCAAAAACCGCTACAAATGCGTGATTTTAACTGCTACTAATGACCCGTTTTTTTTTGTAGTGGGTTGTCTATTATAACCGGTTTGAAAGATGAATTTTTTTAAAGTTTATGTTTTGTTATAACTAGTCTAAAAGATGCGAAATAAAAAATATATATTTTTACTTTTAAGACCGGTTTTTACAAATAACCAGTCTAAAAGGTTAACAATTACGACCGATTTTTACAGATAACCAATCTTAGAAATTAGCCACAATTTACAACTCGTTCTCTGACTCATCTCTTTGTCGTGTCGAAAATTCAATTTCCCTCTCTGAACTTTTCTTTTTTTCATGATAACTTTGAGCTCTGTTGCTTTTCTAAACTCATCCATCACTCTCCTCTTCTCTTTCACAGCTTGTTTCTCAGTCATTAACCCCGACACTAGTGTTGTTGTGTGGCCTCATCGCTGCTTCACGTTTCTCTCCCAATAAGCTAATTCCGGTAAGTTCACTTTCTCTTTGCTTAGCTGATGGTACTAAACGTTGGTCCCATTCATGCTGTATAGACATGTTCTTCCGTGACTGATAATTTGTGCCCAATTAAATGTTATGCGCATACATGTAGTGTATTATTTTGAAAGACAAATATATATACGCACTCGATTCTCTCCCTCTCTCTGTGTAATTGATGTTGCAATGCCCTTTTGCAAATTATTAAAATTATCATCATTGAATCTCAAGCTGTGATGTGTCTGCTTCTGTCATATATATATATATATATATATAGTTCCCATGCCTGCGAATAAACTAGCTATAGCTAGTGAGCTGGTTTTTAAATACTGCTTGGAATTTAAGTTCTATTCTATATGAGCTTCATAAAGCTAAGATCATTGTTGACTTACTAAATTTAGTGCACATCACCATCAGCACGCTAGGCAATATGAAAAGAAGAACGCAAATACATACTCTCAATTGGTTGTTAAGTGTCTTCTTGATTGTAAATTGTTAGCCTCTGCAGGCCAGGCAGGGATGGCGCATGAACAATGGTCAATGAAGTATGGGTTTTTTAATACACAATTTATGGGTTATTATCCACATGTACTTGTTGAAGGGCAATTCATTAATCTGCAAATGAAAGAACTAAAGTTATATGTACCTACAAAATTAAACGAATTTAAGCTCCCACCATCAACCACCAAATTCGCAAGACAAAAGAAATTAGATTGTAAATTCAAAGTGAAGCATACTCTAATTTCTAGCTGCAAAAGTAAATAAGCTTGCCATCGATGATGGACGCTGAGTATGATTCCAAAAACCATGGATTACTGAAATTTACCTCAAACTGTTTTTTTGGGGGCCCCGGGGGGGGGGGGGGAGTGCGGATCTCTTAAAGAAAGGAGGAGAAAGAGAATTTGACAAATGCCATTCTAAGGAGGGAGAAGAACTAGAGAGGAAGAGCAAAAGGGTGTATTGGTAAAATGAAAAAAAATTCTGAAATCCCTCGTTAGGCCTCTTGGCTTTATAAAGGTTTGTCAAAAGTGTAGATCTAAATATGAATTGGGGTATTTCAGTTGGATTTAATTAGAATTTTGTTATTTTTATTTCAAATTCTTTACATATTAGAATAATTTTTTTAAAAAATAAAAGTAAGATTTGGTACTGGATCCCATGTCATTGGATCACAAGAAGGTATTTTTAAGGATGAATTAGAGTTAAAGAACTAAAAAATAATTATATTTATTAGGGAGGACCTTAAAAATTATAATTAATTAAAAAGACAATTAAGAATACTAAAGTATCTACTTGTTTCAATTTTGGCAATTATTTTTTCCCCGCCATCTTTCAATTTTGCCGCTATGGCCTCTCTTTTGAGAATGATCACTGCATTCCAAAAAGGGATTTCCTTTGCCTCTACCACGGCCACGCCCCCTCCACGTGCTGCCATTGCTATTCGATCTTGTAGTGCTCAGAATTGCCCTCTGAGCCTCATCTTCAGTTACCATCGCATACACTTGGATTACTTTGGTAAGGGTTGTCATCAAAAGGATCTGCCAGTCGCCACATTGAAGGAGTCATTCAACCCCGACTGGTCTTCCTACAACTCCTTAAGTCACGAATAATAGGCAGAGGTTGGAAGATCACCTTGTCGCAGCGAATTTATTTCACGATGGAGGAAAAAGATTCACGAACTAGTGACTTTGTCGAATCTTTCTTTGAGATCAACAAACACTGCATGTGCATCTTGGAAGTACACCACTCCGTTTGCCAATTCTTTCGACTGGGGGTTCAAGATCCATGAGAAGATTACTGCATTACGGCTTGTGCTGCCCACGAAGCCGATTTTCTGTTTTTGTCAGATTGTAATAAACATCGCCTTGCTCCAGACACTGTAATTCTCACTTCCCATGAGAATTTGTGGGATAAGAGTCGTGCCTTGGGTGTGCAATGGGTGAAGGTACAACGGATGAGTAAATCCGATGGTCCTTGTAATTGAGTCATCCCCATTCTTCGCCTCCTCCATTCTCTCTTTGTCCAAACAACGAAACCCTAACATGGCTCTGAAAGCCTAACCCAACCCAGCCTGGCTCCTCAGCTTGAAGGTTCTTGGGTCAAGGTCGAACCCGAGGCTGCGTTCTTCAAATTGTGATGGATCCTACCCAACATGGCTTCGATACCCTGTCATGTTGGCTTGGATACTATGTAATCTTCTAGGACTGGCCCAAAAACTTTTTCCTTTTATTTATTGCAATGGGTAGAATCCATACACACTTATGTGTCCTAAGCTCTTATATATACATACATGAGTTGGGCTTAACAGAGCTTAAGACCCCACTGGCCACTATAAATACAGAGCCACTGCAAATGGGGACGGACCTAGGAGTTTTACTTATGCAGGGCAAAAATAAAAAATGCTAAATCATAAATAAAAATACTTAAAATACGATAAAGATTTAATATACAAAAAATTGAAAGAAATATATTACGAAATTAAGACTCTTACTCTACGTATTTTCATATTTTTAAACTCATCTATAATTGAATCTATGTAAAAACTCAAAACAATTTCTTTTTCAATGTACGTAATTAAAGAATCATCAAGAAATTGATCTTTCATAACCATAATCATTTGTTAACAAAACTCAAAACTTGTCAAAAATACTAATCCTAAAATATTCTCTAATCAATATAAAAATAATATTATTAGAAAGATAAAATAATGTATAATGAATTTTATGAAAAAATTTAATAAAAAGAAGTGATTTTAAATACGTTATTGATTTTCAAAATTTACGCCTAAGCTAAGCTATTGAAAAAATGCCGAACGAGCTGCCAGTAGGAGAGGAAGAAGAGAACTGGCCATTTTCGAAAAGTGGAAAACAAATAATGTTGGGAATATATATTAAAGATGTGGGCCCCATCTCTTTACTTTGTCGTAAAATATACTATGAAAACAAACCTGTTTTTCCGTGAATAGATATGAAAGTCACAGTCAAAGCAAACCTGTGGGCCCCATTTTCAATACAAGAATGATTTTTATAACTGAGATAAAAATATCAAACTAACATGATGGAGCTACAAACCTGTGCTTTCTCTGTTCTAGCATTTTTTTTAAAAAAAAAAATTTTAGGGGGCGCCACCCCTAGCCCCCCCTCTGTTCGTCCCTGACTGCGAATGAGGATTGATACAGTTGGTTAAGGTGTCAGCTTTCACGTCAAAAAGAAGGAGGTTCGATACCTGTTGATCGATGTGAGGGCCTCATTGGTAGGTGATCTCAAATCTCATGTAAGACTTTTGAAGCAGAAGATGCTTGCGACCTAGTGGGGGGTACCGATGTCTACCCCCACCTAAACTTTATAGTATATAATATATATATATATATATATATATATATATATAGAGCCACTAAACTAATAAAAAAAAAAACCAAAACGGAATTACAATTATTCCAATACTCACCAAACATGTCATTTTAATTTCTGAAGGCTTTGAACACAGGGGCACATAAGAAATTTTAGTTACTATATTTAGTTACAAAATTTGTATCCATGAGAGGCTGTTAGTGGAGAAGTTATTGAAAGAAAAAGAGGTAATCTATCCGCTGATCAAAAGAGAATAGTTCATTCAACAATTATTCACCCATGCCCCAGATTCGTTGTTTGATTGATTTTTTTTTTTAATTATAAAAAGACAAAATGATATTACATATTAAAATGAGGTCTTACGATGTGCCAAAATAAGAAGGAAAAATAATATTATGAAAATAACTAGTAAATGAAGAAACATAAATGACTTGTTTGATTGATGTTTAATTTATTTTTGTTTTGTTTTTATCTTTTTTTCCCCCTTAAAAGCGATTTGCAGAACTAACGGCGGTTAACTTAATTTGGATTTAGGGTTAAGTGCTGACATGCATGTAAAAAACAATATAGGTGGCACTCTCTAATTGGATAAATGGACATAATAGACCTAAGTAACTTGACCTAAGCTTTGTTGTTAAATTACATACATGCGTGCGCATACAACATGTCAGCAGCATGAATCAACTATAAGATATACTCCATCTAGTCCTTATTATAAGGCACCAACTAACAATTCTCACAACCCAATAAAAAAAATTAAAGTTGTTCTGGTGTAGAACATAGATATGGCTAGCCCTAATGGACTAGCATGTTTGACGTTGATTGGAGCGGACTTGACCTAGGAACGATGCCAAAGGCCTACGTACCCTGTAGAGGGATCAAAGTCCACGTAGTTCGAGACACACATAGGCGTTTAGCCAAAGGGGTGGTGTGTATGCTCCAGAGAGAGTAGAATCTAGAATCTATGTACCTTAAGGTTTGACCTCTGTATTTATAGAGTGTACCTTAGGTTGAGATTCATGGGCCCTATGTGATTTGAGGCCCATATATCATAACTGTTATATCTATATCAAGATCTCCCTTGATTATAGATAAGATAGGATTTCCCCTTATTATAAGCAGATCCTAATATGTGATATATTCAGTGTTGGGCCATACATTGAATATGGGCCTTATGCAGGTCCGTAACAGTTGCCCCCCAGCCCGGTAGTTTAGGCTTCTGAGCTGCCGAGATGTATTTTGCCCCCAGTCGGTTTCACTAGCCGAGCTTTGCTGTCATGGGCCTTACATTGCCGAGCTGAATTACATTGATCCTGGCTGTCAAGGCGACTTACTTCGAAGATCTGAGGTCTTGTCTCAAAGATCCTGAGTAGTGCCGAGATGGTTCACCTGCATTTAAATCCAGGTGTTGATCCCGACTATCGAAGTCGTCTACTCCAAAGATCCGAGGTAATGTCTCAAAGATCCGGGGTAATGTTGAGGTGGTTTGCCTGACTTCGAGGTCGGGATCTTTCGTATCCGAGTTGTTCCAACTTGATTTGCTTTTGTCCGAGTCTTGACGAATTCGGATTCATTCCTATTCTGATCCCAATTTGCCTGTTTAGGCGATAGGTTTTTCTCAAGGCGGGATCTATTTGTCTTTCCCTCGTTCTTTGTTTTCGCTTGCCTCGATCTCGGTTGATGTGAACATGCTTTTTTACTAGCAACCTTCAAGCAACCGGGATAGCATTTGAAAATTCAAATAACCTCGTGAGGGCTTCCGTTAGTTCTCTTACACCATTGACAACTATATAGTAGTTGCCCCCCAGCCTGGCAGTCAAGGGTTCTGGGCTTCCGGGGTGTATTGACTATTTAACCTGGATCTCATGTCCGAGGTTAATCTTCATTTCAACAATAAGTTGATTATATGAACTCGAAAATATGTTCAAAGTTCTTTTGAATGACCAGGCCAAGGCCACATAATGTGCTATGCAGAATCTGCTTGTTTTCTTCCAGACTTGAAGCTTGGGAATCTGGGGTAGGGTTTTCATTTTAACCGCACTATCGAGTTCTGGTTCCATTGTCCGAGATCATAACCAGGATAAGGGCAAACTGTCACATGTCCAGCCGTGGTGTTTGAAACACAACGCTTAAACATTTTGACCTGATCAGGGTCCGAATGACAATTCATCATCTTATCGAGGACCGAATATTGATGCATCAAATTCGCGAAGGCCTGTAATATCGACTTCATGTAACCTGGGCTTATTAACCCTGGTGTCAGCCATCTAGATGGGTTCTATTTCAAACCAGGTTTAGGGACCTCGGTGTAATACTTAAGCTATCGATAATGCGCATTTTGAATTTCCACTGGGGAATTCTTCATCAAAGTAATAATCCGCTTCAAAGAGCGAGCTCAAACACGGTGTGTCTGGCCTATTGTGAATGCAGAGTCGAGATCTAACTATAGTAGATTCTGAGTTTGTCGGCGTTCCATGTTCTTTTGATTGGCTTCCTTCCTAGGGTTTCAAATATATACGCTCCTTTGTCAAGTTTCTCTTTAACTCGGTAAGGACCTTCCCAATTGGTAGCTAGCTTGCCATCTCTGGCGTTTTTATTTCCGACGTCCACACGTCGGAGGACCAGGTTGCCCCTATTAAAAAACTATATAATTTTCAGTTTATCCGGGGTCCAATTAAGGAGCGCGGAGTCAACTGTATAATTTTCAGTTTATCCGAGGTTCAATTAAGGAGCGCGGAGTCAACTGTGCAATTTTTAGTTTATCGAGGTCCAATTAAGGAGCTCGGAGTCAACTGTATAATTCTTAGTTTATCCAGGGTCCAATCAAGGAGCCCTGGTGTAGGACACAGATATGGCTAGCCCTAATGGACTAGCATGTTTTGATGTTGATTGGAGCGGACTTGACCTAGGAACGATGCCTAGGGCCTACGTACCCTATAGAGGGATCAAAATCCACGTAGTTCGAGACACATATAGGCGTTTAGCCAAAGGGGTGGTGTGTATGCTCCAGAGAGAGTAGAATCTAGAATCTGTGTACCTTAGGGTTTGACCTCTGTATTTATAGAGTGTACCTTAGGTTGAGATTCATGGGTCATATGTGATTTGAGGCCCAGATATCATAACTGTTATATCTATATCAAGATCTCCCTTGATTATAGATAAGATAGGATTTCCCCTTATTATAAGCAGATCCTAATATGTGATATATTTACTGTTGGGCCATACATTGAATATAGGCCTTATGTAGGTCCGTAACAAAAGTCAATATATAAAGTTCTCCTACAATTTAAGTAACTTCCAATATTATCTTTACTGATTGCATTAAACTCTAATATTATATTAATTATTACTCTCACTTATTATCCTTATTAATTATGGGCATACATGGAAAAAATAATAATTATTGCGCTTTGGAAATAAATAAGTGCCTTATAAAAAAGACCAAATATAATTACTAGTTGATGCCTTATAATAAAGACAAAAAAAATATTCATAATTAAAAGCAGTTATGAGAGAAGATCAAGAAAGGCTACTACCCAAGTTGGGTACTATAATCTGTGCAGTCGACCAACTTGAAGGGGATTATTAAGAGTGTAGATATGCAGTTGTCATAAACAATTATGTACTTTCTTTCTTCGGTTCTTATTATAAGAGTAAGTTGACTTGGCTTTGAGAGATTAATGAAGCTAAATAAATTACTAAAAATCATAGCAAATGTGGTGTATTATTAGATTATATATAAATTTGTAAATCAAGAAAATTAATTTGAAAAAAATGATAAATAGAAATACTTTAAAATAATTCATTTAATTTCTTTAATCTCTAAAAAAAAAAATGTTAATTGGGTTTTCTATTAAGGACCAGCTGAAGTATTTAGCTTACTAATTGTATTGGTAATTGTTACCGGGCCTTAGCAGTAAGCTCACCAAGATACAAGTACTGATGTACGTAGTTACATATTTAGATAATTGGACCAATTGTACTATTTTTCTTTATAATTGACCCATTGTATTAAAAAATAAAAGACCCATTGTATTATAAATACACAGTGAATAAATCAATGATAATTGCTTTGTTTTGCTCCATCAAGGTCCACGTCTTGTAGTTTTCATTCAGGAAGTTGAACGTAAGGAGTATTATGTGATGGGTATAGCTCAGGGTAGAATATAAACTGATGAGTATAGAAATACTCAGTGAATCAGGAAAGCTCAATGATCATATATTACTCAAAATATTCGTGCAATGGTTATATTAAATCATACCGTGTACAATCACTGAAAGTGTGACAGAAATACGTTGAAAAGATAGAAACAGAGAGGAATAGCAGAAAGGAAGAAATTGAGGTACTGAAGAGGGAGGTAGAGACTGTAATATCAGTATCCGTTATTTTGTCCTCTTATATAGCCATATACTTGTTTTTTGTTTTTTTAATATAAAAATTTTAGGAAAGGGGTTTGGCTCACTTTGTGACACCCAAGCGGCAAATGGTGCTTAGAGCCCGTTCTTGCTTACAAGTGGATATCTTGCCGAAAAGATATACGCCTCCACCTCTACCAAATAATTGCCAATGCTTCCTAGACTCTAGATGCTTCCCTTAATGCGCTTCGACCAACGCAAGGATCGAACCTCCTCCCTTAAGGTGAAAAAGACCGACACTTGAACCCACAAAGACAAGGGGTAGCCATATCCTTGTTGAATTCCCGTAACTTCCTGGAGACTTTTCTTATGCGATGACTGCGTCTGGGCCCTGTTATTTCTCCAGTATCAGCTAATGGGCCTAATCCATTGTTGGTCCTAACATATTTTATATATATATATATAATGGTAATAATTATTGTTTAATTTAGAAATATAGTTGTCAAGATATGTTAAGATTGTGTAACATATGCAAGGTATCGCCGGCCCCAATAAAGTCCTGGACTCATGTAATGTATGCAAGTTTTCAATTTGATACGTAATAGTAATATATATGATTGTTTGGTTTCACTGTCCTCCATGCCTTATGAGTTATGAAGACATTGAGATGAATCCAAAACTTCCCCTTCCTAGAGTGATGTACTCGCTTTTAATTAATGAAGTATCCCTTCCGGTCTTAATTATAGGAATACATTTTGAAGTTGGTTTTGGTCCTAATTATAATACCAATTTTTAAGTGATGTAGCCCCGACAAGAGGCGAAATCCGGATTAGTCAGAACCGAAGGTTCCAGTGAACTGGGTGGGATACCAAAAAATATGTTGGTTTAGTTGAAAAGATGTTGGCTCATTCTACACTGGGTTGTAAGTTTAAATCCTACAGTCCATGTGAGTAGTTTGTTTGTCGGTAATCTGTAAATATTGTTGTAAGAGTTCTTTGAGTTTGAAAAGTATACTCAGAGTTGGGGGACCCAACTCATCAAAACTTATACAAAAAAGAAAAAAATTCTCTTGGACACTGGATTATCTGGCTACCAATTAAAGATGCAGTAAAACTTCAGCCTAACACACAAACCCCCAGCGGAATGTAACTTAAATGGTTAAATTATTTGTTTATTCGTTATGATTTCACTTTGATTCTAAGGAAGCCTTTTTATTAATTCATAACTTATGAATAATGCACCTTACCTATTTGTGCGAGACACACACGAATGCCACATCTGTTGAATATGAAATTTGCAATCAATATAAACTATGATAACATCATCCAAAATCAAGAGAGTCAAACAATTGATTAAGAAATACTATAAGCATACATGCATGCATACTTAGCTGGTAATTTTGTCTCTTCTCAACACTCATTCCTCTTTATTTTCCTACATCTTAATTAGTTGATATTTAAAGATATAAATTTCACAAAGCTGCACGTGGTCCGATTGGAGTGGATATTATGTCCTCGTAAAAATGCTTCTTAAAAAGCATTCATATGAGCATCTTGGAGGCACATAGTAACTATAACACAACCATCTCCTTCAATGCCGGGAAGAAGCACAAAATTGCCTTATGTACCATGAGATCCCAACCCCATGTATTGCTCCTTTCCCCACCCAAAATCAAACCCATAAAGGGGTAACGTCAGCCAACTTACAATCTCAATATTAGGGTTTCCATAAAATGCCCCTTCTTCCTTGTTGATATCTTGAAACTTTGTTAGTCCTTTTGGCTCTTCAACAACTCTATATTTGATCTAACATACTCATTTGTCACTTTCTCTATCGCTTCTCTTACTTTGCTTGCAGCAAACCCTAATGGCTTTGACGTGAGATCACCGACTGCACTCTGAGCTATCACATTAGAATTGACATTCCCAAAATACTCTCTTGGTAGTTGAGGCCTCATGCAATACCTCGAATACACAGAAATAACTGATACTATTGGCTGCTCCTTTTTGAGTCCCCTTGCCTTGCATGCGATTCTCCAAATATATCCACATATTGTCTCGAACCGAGTAAACCCAAGAGCCATTATTGGCTTATCATCATTTGCCATCTTTCAGTTTCTCCACTTGAGATTTGGTTATTCTCAACATGGCCATTGTTGATTTCTTCTTTCTTTCCTCTGAGTTGTCCATCTGACCAAGTAATAATGGCGGATCCTTGTACTCGGGATTGGCTTGGAGGTGGTGATGTCAATGGCGGTTGACCGGCTCAAAATACACTCCGGTAAAAAAAATGGAGGTGTTTGTAGAGGATCGCCTCTTGCAAACCTTACCCACTTGTAGACCATGTGTATGGCAGGTAATTTAATTAACATAAAAGTAGGATTAGTCTCCATATTGAAATCTATAATAATGCATGCCAATGTTAAATCAATAACAACATCTAATCATTTTAGTAATACTCCATGTGCACTATATTCATGGACGACTTTGGATTTAAAGACTAGCTATATTCAAATACTATACATCTGATTTTTAACATAAGAGCTTATGATAACTAATTTATGTATATTAAGAAAATTAGTTAAGTTACTTATCTGTGATAAATTTTGTATTGGTTTTCCTATTAAACTACTCTAACAAAAACTTCACTCCAAGTGCAATCAATAGGAACACTATTTAAAGGAAAAAAATTATAAATTTGAAAGACATAGTGTATTAAGTGTTAGAATGTTAGGGATTAAATGCTCATTGATAGGATCCCTTGATCCTTGCCTTGATTATAGGATCTGAGATTATGTGCATCTGGTTTAGGAAAGATTTTAGTTTTATGGTGATTAAATGCATTTCCTATTTCCTTCGGTTTCTGCTGTAACGGCTCTTCCTTGTGAGCCTATATATTGTAACCTTTCTAGCTTGAATAAAAAAATTATAGAGAGTAATTATACCTCTCTACTTCAATATGGTATCAGAGCGCAACCGTTCGTTCAAAGGCCCAGAAAGCGAGAGTGAACGACTCCATGCTCAGCCACAATGAACGACCACAAAACCGAAGGACCCAATGTCAAAACATCACCATACTCCTTATTTCGCCACTCATTATGCCAGTTGGCCTCCTCTGTCTGGGCAAGAGTTGAAGTTACGAGAGAGAGAGTGAAATACGAGTGAGAGAGAGGAAAACAGAGCACGTCGGACCACTTCAGATCTGCCTAAAGGAGAGAGCGTTGAGTGACACCGCCACCACAGATGGCATCAGCACGTGCCGATCGGTGGAACCTGGAGGAACGACGGCCATCTGTCCGGCACGTGACCACCACGCGCCACCACAGAGACGCACGCGCCGCCGTGAATAGTGATTCCAGTGACCTTGAAATTTCCAGCAAGATGGATTCCTCCCAGTTTCCTCCTCTATTTGGATCAAACCCAACCAGAGAACTTCCAATAGCTTTTACGTCCGGAACCAATTCCCAAACTCAAAATTCTTCATCTTCTTCTTCTATAACCAGTAACCCAGTACTAAATAGAACCTCAGAGACGGCTTTAAAATTTTCAGACCATCAAGTTATGGCTATTACCCATAAATTTAATGGTAGAAACTATCTCCAGTGGTCACAAAGCGTGTTGAGGTATATTAGAGGGAAGAGAAAGGAGGAATACATTAATGGGGCAGCCCCTCAACCAGCCCCAGATGACCCAAGTTTTGATACATGGTTTGCTGAGAACAACCAAGTCATGACATGGTTGTGTAATTCAATGACCTTGGAGATCAGTGGGGGATATCTCATTGCCCACACGGCAAAGGAAATATGGGATGCTGCTAGGAGGACCTACTCCTCTCTTGAAAACACCACTGTCTTGATTCATCTGAAGAGACAACTCCGGGACTTACGACAAGGTAATAAGTCAGTAACTGAGTATTATAATGCCTTGCTGAAATTGTGGCAACAACAAGACTTATTTGAGGTTCACCCCTGGGAAAGCCTCAAAGATGCACAATTGTACAAGCAAATTGTTGAAGAAGGAAGGATACATGATTTTCTCCTAGGCCTAAATGACACTTTCGAAGAAATTAGAGGCAGAATCATGGGATTGAAGCCACTCCCACAGCTCTTTGATGTTGTTAATTTTGTGCAATTTGAGGAAAGTCGGAAACTCTTGAACCAAAGTGGACCAAGCCAAATTGAAAGCTCGGCACTCGCCATTCATGGACCACAAGGGGAAAGAAAGAATAATAAATGGTGCAACTATTGTAAGAAGAAGGGTCATAATAGGGAAGAATGCTGGAAACTCCATGGAAAACCTTCCGGGGGAAAATCGAACTTCCAAAGTCACTTGACCTCAGCTGAACCAAAGTCGGAGAATGAACCAAAGTGGAGAATGACGATTCTATTGTTGCTCTCAGTGATACGGATTGTTGACTGAGGAATTAAAAGTAGCTAATGTTATTCACACGGGTTAGGGTCTTGAATGCTCGACAAACAAAATAAGTCTAATTCTGTTCCAAGCGTGAATCTTGTACAATCAGGATTTACGAACGAGGAGGACGATTGGGACTTCTAGAGAATGAGATGGATTGTTCTACCTTGAAGGATCAACCTTGAAGAATAAAGATACGTGGAAGGCAAGACGAGCACTGGTTAGCTCGAATTCACAGAATAATGATATATTGTTGTGCACCGTCGATCAGGCCACCTTAGTTTTGATTATATGAAACATGTGTTTCCCATTTATTCAATGAAAGTTATGTTCCCTTTCATTGTGAAACTTGCCAATTTACAAAACAGACATGATCTTCATATCCCAAATAGCCCTATACTCCCTCCTTCCCATTCACATTGATTCATAGCAATATTTGGGGCCCTACCTAAATAGCTACTCTCACTCATACCAGGTGGTTTGTTACTTTCATCGATGATCACACTTGCACCACATGGGTTTATTTAATGAACAAAAAATCCGATGTCGCCAAAGTCTTTCAAAATTTCTACACTTTTGTACGAACCCAATTCAACACACCCATTAAGGTGCTTCGAAGTGATAATGCCAAGGAATACATGAGCATAGCCTTCAAAGAGTTTCTTGATCACCAAGGAATTCATCACCAAACTTCTTATCCTTACACCCCTCAACAAAATGGGGTAGCCGAATGGAAAAATCGTCACCTGTTGGAAATAACCCGTGCCTTACTAATGGAACAGAATGTTCCCACCACATTTTGGGGTGATGCCATCCTTACCGTAGTTTATCTCATTAATCGAATGCCTTCTAAAGTTCTCAAATACGACACTCCAATCCATAAACTCCTGGGATTCTTTCCCAATTGCCCCCTCATCAATTCATTACCTACCAAGGTGTTTGACTGTATTGTCTTTGTTCACAAAAAGGAGGGCAACAAATTTGGTGCTCGTGTTGACAAGTGCATATTCCTTGGCTATTCCTCCACTCAAAAAGGGTACAAATGCTACTGTCCGTCTTCCAAGAAACTTATTGTCTCCCGGGATACCGTTTTCTCAGAAGACGAAGCTTATTATCCCAAATTACCCATTCAGGGGGAGAATTCTAATATTGAATGGCTAATCTTGAAAGCATCAAATTCTAACACCTCAAACTCACCTGACACATCATCTGTGCCACCTAACCTTATAGCCTCTCTTGACTTACTTGCTCCCATAAACCAGCCTAACACATACATTTCACCCCAACTGAACCCAATGAACCGGATGCACATGTTGAGATCAATACAGGGATGGATGCAGAATCACGACAAGAGATAGAGTCCAGCTCACAAGTTTTAACTGAACCAGACATTGGTAGAACTATCTCTCCCATTCAAAGGAATGACCATGAATCCAATTTGGGATTAAATCCTGAAGAAACGGGTTGGCCTATTGCCTTGAGAAAAGGGGTAAGATCATGTACTCATCATCCAATTCAACGATTTGTCTCATATGGTAATCTGTCTACAAAAATGCAAAGTTTTGTTGTAAACAGTGCACAGATAACCATTCCAAATATATTTTAATAAGCTATGGTTGATCCAAATTGGAAGCAAGCTGCAGAAGAGGAATTGAGGGCACTCAAGGAAAATAGACCGTGTGAGATCACGACTCTTCCTAAAGGAAAGAAACCAGTAGGATGTTGGTGGATCTTCACTCCGAAATTCAATCCCAACGGTAGTATCAATAAATACAAGGCGAGACTTGTTGCAAAAGGATATAGCCAAACGTACGGGATCGACTATCAGGAGACATTTGCTCCAGTGGTCAAGTTCAATAACATTCAAGTACTGTTATCACTCGCAACAAACTTAGATTGGTCCCTATACCAACTAGACGTGAAAAATGCATTCCTGAATGGCAACCTGGAGGAAGAAGTATACATAGAGATTCTGGATGGAGTTTTAGCTCCTAATAACTCTGTGTGTAAGCTAATCAAGTCATTGTACGGCTTGAAACAATCTCCGAGGGCATGGTTTGGTAGATTCACCAAAGCAGTGAAAGGACTTGGATATACTCATGGACGAGCAGATGACACGTTATTCACCAAACGTGTTAATGACAAAGTCACCATATTGATTGTTTATGTTGATGACATAATCATTACAGGAAATGATGAAGAATCCATTGCTCAGCTAAAACGGGACTTGTCGATTGAATTTTAGGTGAAAGACCTTGGACAAATGAGGTACTTCTTAGGCATGGAGGTGGCAAGAACTAAGAAAGGACATCAATGTATCTCAACGCAAGTATACACTAGACCTGTTACATGAGACAGGTATGTTGGGCACTCAACCAGAAGGGACACCAATGGAAGAGGGATGTCACTTAGAGATCAAGCCACAAGGTGTTCCAGCTAATCCAGAAAGATACAAAAGACTTGTGGGGAAGTTGATATACTTAACCCACACTCGTCCTGATATTAGCTATGCAGTTGGAATAGTGAGTCAGTTTATGCATCAACCACAAGAAGAGCACATGGAGGCTGTATACAGAATCTTGAGCTACCTGAAGCTTAATCCTGGAAGAGGAATATTCTTCAAGAAAGGTACTACCAAAAACATTGAAATCTACACTGATGCAGACCATGCAAGGGATAGAGTGTAACATCCTCCATTTTAAAGGACAATTATTAATTATTAACTTAATTAAACCATTCGTTGAAAAGTTTTAGCACACAATTGATCTTTAGATTTTACTAAACCCATACTTTTTAACTAAATAATACTTCAAAATTTGCCAAAACATCCAAAATATACTAGAGTATGCTGAGTGAGCCGTAATGTGGCAATGTACAATAATCCAACATGTACCAAAAAGTTGGAAGCACTATCGTTAGCAAAAGTAGCTTAAGCTTCTGAAGACTTCTCTGATTGACCTACACGAGAACTATTACCTGAAAAATGTTTGTAACCATCAATCTAGCTCATTATAAATGCTAATATGTGATCGTAAGGTGCCAAGTGGAATAATATATATAACAAAGTGCCATATATATAAATTTAGAAATTTATTAAATCAAATCACAAATTATGTAATAAAATTTCAATATCAAATTTCACATCATGAATCACATATATAACATGCCAAGCACAGATCTATACCCTAACAATCCTTATCACCCCCATCCTTATAATCGCTGACAGAATCCATGGGCTGTAACGTAATAGGTTTAGTCTCTATGACAAGACTACACCAAGCTCTCCGATGATGAGGTTTAGCCCAGTCAAATACTACAAAACTCACACCGGACCATGGGTTCCCTTTCCTTCGAATATGGAAAGGTGTCACTGTCCCAAGAGCTGACCCTTAACCTGGCCAAAGGAAAAGGGTGATACCAAGGGCCCTAAAAATATCAAGCCATCCACTGTGCACCGAGTGGTGGCATACCACTTAGTATTATATATACAATAACTCCAATCATCACTCCACAACCATCACAGCTCCACATCTTGGCATGTATATATAAGATTCCAAACAATTTATGACAGTATTACATCGTCACAATAATCGTTAAGATAACAATATTACTTCAGCTCACAAAATCATAACTAAAGTTTATTGTCCAGAACATGTAATATCATAATTTTCTATCTCAATAAAAATTTCAAAGTACATTGATATATTAAATCAATAATACAATCTCACCAGTTACATTTTAAAAATAAAATCCCACAAGACAACTTCATTAAGAACATCGTTGTCATAGATTCAAAATCACTCACAAACATTATACAAGCAAGTACAATGAGTGGAAAGTAGTTACCTCAAGTTCTTGATACGACACTAAGCGTAAGAGAAATTAGTTCCCTTAAAAACCTTCCAAACTCTTCTCTTCTTTTCTTTCATTTTCTTCACTCTCACATTCTCTGCATCTGTCACCAAAAACGCACGCACACACTACTCTTTCTTCACACAACACACCTATATTATATATATAGCCAAAAGAATGGCGGTGGATGGAATAGGATACTTATCCCTTAAGTATAATTAAGTGGCAGCAATGTAGCATAGTTTTTTTTTTTAAAAAAAATAAATATTAAATAAATATTATTTTATTCATTATTATTATTATTATTTCCTTTCTTCTTCCACACGTTTTTGCACCCCTTTTTTTCCCTTTTTATTAATAATAATAATAAAAAACTGAATATTAATTTATTATTCCATACCCTTATTTAGGGCTGAGCAAATGACCCGGTACCCGCCCAACCGCCCGCACCCCGCATTTTTCTCCCCGGATTAAACCCGCCCAAATTGGGCACATGTAATCGGGCACGGCCGACCACCCGTTTCTCTTATACGGGCGGGGTACGGGTTGAGGGGCGGGGTACCCGTGCCCCGTATACTATTTCTTTTTTTTTTTATCCCTCCCTCCACTCACGACTCACCTCCTCTCAGTCTCACCACCTCAGCCGGCCCTAATCCACTATTCACAAATCAAAGAAGCCAGAAGGTCACACACTCACACGGACTCATCCAGACGCGACGCAGAGGCCGCAAAGGCAGCAACTAGGAAGCTCTCTCAAACCCTCACCGTCCGTGGCCTCTCGCCCTCACCGTCGTTGCTCGCCACTTGCCGTCACCGCCGTCGCAAAGGCAGAATAGAACTCGCCCTCACCGCCGTCGCAGAGGCAGAATAGAAGCGAGCTCTCTCAGAGGCCACATCTCGACGTCCCCCTCTGCCTCTCGCCGTCTCCCTCTGCCTTTCATCCTCATCAACCGCTCACTCTCGGCCTCACCCTGTGGCTGTAAGTCTTGTTGCTTCCTTATTGTCTGTAGTGGAATGAAATTTCATGCTTCTTGTTTCATTGATTCATTCGGTCGGTATATATATAAATTGGTTATGAGATGAGATATTGAGATTGTCTGGCTCTCATCACTCTCGACCCCACCCCCACCCCCACTTGGCCACTTGTAGTTGTATGTGTTTGTGAAAAGTTGTGCCTTTGTGTGTATTATTTAATGGTGCCAAGTCTGCCAAGCCAACTGCCGAACAGAGTATTATTTAAGTTGTGCTGTGTGTGCTGTGTGTGTGCATAAAAAGACAGAGTCCAAGTGTCCCACGGTCCCACAGTTAATGGTGTGTGTGCTGTGTTTGTGAATTGAATGCATCTTTTATCAACATCTTCTTCCGATATAATTCATCGGTCCGGTTATACATAATTATGCAGAATGGAATCAATGAAATATGTTGTGTTGTGATCAGTCCCGGATATAATTCATCAGTCCCGATATAATTCATCAGTCCCGGTTATTCTCAATCTTTTAAATTAAAGCTCAGCTTTTTGCACATGCCTATATACTAGCAAAATCTGTTGTGTTGTGATCAATATAATCAATGAAATCTTTAATTTGGTTTTTTTTACTCATCTGCCTATATACTCATCTTTAGGCTCATCCTCCAGTAAATTAATTTGGTTTTTTTTTTACTCATCTTTACATGTTATTTCTTTAATTATATATAATAACTATGCCCTACATAATGAAAAAGAAAGAAGAAAGCAAGAAATGCCCAATAATCAATGAAATCTGGCGTGATATAATTGAAGTGATCGTATTGTTTAATTAGATAAGAAATCTTTAATTATAATGGTGCTAGGATAGTGGCTATCAAATCCAATCAAGAGAGACCAATAATATTGCGAGGTGTGTTGGTGAGGAATAAGATGAGGTGGGGACAAAACTAGTGTTACCCCCCAGGCGACCCACTTTGCTTGCTCACCCTACCCTTATTCCACTAATTTCTTTTACTATCATACATGATATTTTATATACAAATCTTCATTTTGATTATTACACAATAAATTCATGTATCATAATTAATTAATTTTTCTTATTTGTAATTAAATCGTAATATAAAAATTTCGATGTTACATCGAGAGACTAGGAGGTCAACCTCAGGGTACTGTACATATGTGTGGGGGAAATCTGGTTACATGGAGAAGCAACAAATAGACAGTAGTGTCAACAAGCACTGCAAAAGCAGAATTGAGAGCTGTTAACAAAGGAGTTTGTGAAGGAATCTGATCATCGACATTCGAAAGAGTTGGGGATTCAACATGAAGGGCCAATGCAACTCTGGTGCGACAACAAGGCCAACATTGAAATGGTCAAGAACCCAGTATATCATGATCGAACCAAGCATGTTGAGATAGACATACATTTCATTAAAGAAAAGATTGAAACAGGCATTATGACTCTGTCTCATATAAGATCCTCAGAACAAATTGCAGATATATTAACTAAACCACTTGGGAGAATAAAGTTTGAAGGATTTCGAGGCAAATTGGAAATGATCGACATATACTCTCCAGCTTGAGGGGGAGTGTTAGAATATTAGAGATTAAATGATCATTGATAGGATCCCTTGATCCTTGCCTTGATTATAGGATCTGATATTATGTGCATCTAGTTTAGGAAAGATTTTAGTTTTATGGTGATTAAATGCATTTCCTATTTCCTTCGGTTTCTGCTGTAACGGCTCTTCCTTGTGAGCCTACATATTGTAACCTTTTTAGCTTGAATACATAATTACAGAGAGTAATTATACCTCTCTACTTCAATATTAAGGTCTGGTATTTTAGACCAAAATATATTTAGGACGGACAATATAATTATGAGTTTGGATCTATCATCTGGTCCATCAACAACTGCGTGAGAAAATGCTAAAGCAATGCCGATGCCACCGCACTTAAACTTGATGAGCTGAGCAAAACAAACAGGAATCTCATGAATTGGAAGGCTGTAATCTATGGATGGGAAAAGGCTATTAGGTTGAAACGACAGAGATGAGTCACCAAGCTCTTCTAAACTTGAATCGCTCTCAGCTTCGATAAATTCAGCCCCGATTGCGTTGCATTGAAGCTGAAGTCGTCCATTGCCTATCCACTGCAAACGACCGGCCAAGGGATAAAATGGCACCAGCGCTCTGCTTAAAGAGTGCTTCAGGGTGCAATGGCGGACGGCGGCGAGAGCCAAGCATTCAATAGTCGGTAGAAGAAGATGACAGGAAAGTGAGTCAAGCAGTCTATTTGATTCCATTCTGATAAGGCCATCGTTCCAATCCACGTTGCTTCACAAGGCCTTACTACGTAGCTTCCTTTGATTCTTACCATTGGCTTATTCATTTTCTTCAATTAGCCAACAAAACTCAACGTTTCAATCAAAGCAAACATAACAATCCTTATATATGTATGTATGTATGTATGTATGTATGTATGTATGTATAAACAGTGAGTGAAAGAACGAAATCAAAACACGTACGTTATAAAATATATAAATATATCTTCAATACCTGATACTTAGGATATGAAGTAGAGATAATTAAGTTCAATCAACTAGCAAGCCAAAGACAGCAACGTTCGCTCTTGTGGTAGATCCAAATCCAATATAAGAAGCAGAAGTGATGAAAATATTGTTTGATGGTTAAATTTTGATTGGCTGAGTGAATGGGGAAGGATCACATAAGCTATCCGTTTTATCATCCAGTGTCAGATATTGATGAGACTGAGTCACAAGAGGACTCTGGTTTTGTGGAATTGGTTTGCTCCTAATCGTCCTGATCTTTATTTTTATTATTTTTATTTTCTTATCTTTTTTATTTTTAAATAAAAAAATCATTTTTTTCAGAAAATGTTAGTTTAAAGATTATCTTTATTTTAGATTCTCTATCCTTTAAATTTTTTTTTTTTTAAAAAAAAAAATCATATCTAAATCATTCAAATCTACCAAGAATGAGCTCTCTGTGCTCGTTCAAAGGAGGAGCACAGTAACCAGGTCCTGGTTTTGTTGGGTGACAAAGCAACATGTCAACATCCATTAATGAGAGTGAGCAGAGGAGCACAGTCCTCATTGTTTAACTTTTGACAGACGAGTCTCGTGTCCATGCAACTCCATCTCTTCGTTCACTAAAATCTACACGGTCTGAAAACAGTTTCAACATTCAGTTTTTAAATTATCAACCGATGATTTTTAAATATTTTTTTTCAAAATCTAATAATTAGAGATTATTTTCATTTTTTAAATTATAAAGAATGATTTTTAAATCATCCTTTATAAAAATCCGGCTAAAGTACCTAAATTCATATTTAGACTAACACCTTTAACAAATCCCTTATAAGGCCAAGAGGACTTAATGATGGATTTCAAAATTTGTTGATTAATCCAATATGCCCTTTTGCTCATCCTCTCTACCACTTCTCCCCCCTTCTCATTCTCCTCCGTTCTCCTCTCTTAGCTTCTTCAACTTCCATATGGTAGATAATGTTTCAAGATATTTTAGATTAATTAGGTTAATTATTATTTTTATTATTTAATATTTATTACACCTTAGGATTAAATATATTATGATACTACCTCCGATCCTAATTATAGGAACACTTTTGTTGTGAATTATGACCACTTTTGTAGTGTACTACAAAAGTGTTCTTATAATTAGGACCGGATATATCTTAGTTATTTTGATTTATTTTTAATCTGATTAGATTAAATTAGATTTTAAGGTTTGCTTATATAAAGGCTCATATGTACTCTTTTTTATTCAATGATTTAATAATATTTCAGAGGTTTTTGTTTTACCTCTGCATCTATAGATCTTTCAAGTTTTTCAACGCCATCTTGGGATTTCTTTGGATCTCTAATTCACCATCAGCACGCCTCTGCAGGCCAGGCAGCGATGGTGCAAGAACAATGCTCAATGTAAATTGTAATACACAATTTATGGGTTATTATCCACATATATTAGTTGAAGTGCATGCAATTCATTAATCTGCAAATGAAAGAAGTAAAGTTAAACTGTTTGACTCGTATGTCCCTACAAAATTCTGAAATCGTTTGTTAGGCATTTGTTAAAAGTATAGGCCTAAATCTGAATTTGGGTGTTTCAGTTGAATTTAATTATAATTTTCCTTTATTTTTATTTCAGATTCTTTACACATTAAGATATTTTTTTCTTAGAAACAAAAGTAAGATTTGGTGCTAATTAATCACCAATCACCAAAACTGGATCCCATATTTGGATCACAAGTAGTGTATGTAAGTATAGTGCTCTAATTATGCAGTATTCATGTGATCCTGACTATAAGGTATTTTTAAGGGAGAACTAGAGTTAAAGACCTAGAAAAACTAATATTTATTAGGGAGGACCTGAAAAATTATAATTATCTAAAAGGACCGAGTAAATTTAAGAATACTAACGTACCCTGCTAAATAAATCCCTACGTTCCCTCTAACCCACATCGGCGGTTAACAAAGAAAGTGATTGAAGCCCCTTCCCTCCTTGTTTCAATTTTGCCAGCTAAAGTTTGCAGACGAACCATTTCAAAGCCTGAAGGCATGAAAGAATGACTCTTGGAAAAATCTAATAGCAGTCTCAACTCTCAAGTCTCAACCTTATAATGCATTCCTCATTCTTTTATATTAATGGTAAAAATTATGTGGAAAGGGCATGAATATCCTTCTTCTTGAAATTTTTTATCTTTCCATAATCTCATATTATTCTTTACTATTTTTTTTATTCTTTTCTCTAATTAATTAATGAAATACCAAAGCAAAACTAGCATGAAGAATAGGCCCTTCGTGGCCAGCCCTTTACCCTTTTCCCTTCAAAGACAATAACAGAGAAAAGGACAGACTTCATATAAAAAACCTTTCTAGGTCTTTTATATCATTTTCCCTATTTTTAATTAAATTTAAAAGAAATCAAAATAAAAACATTTAAATAATCAAAAGTAATGTTCCTTTAAATAATATTAAGATTATTTGGAAAAAAATATTAACGAATAAGAATTGTTATGAAATTTAAGAAGTTAAAAGATATCAAAATAAAAATATTTAAAAACATTATATGAACAAAAAAATTATAATTAGAAAATAATGACTTATATTATATAAAAAAAAAATTCATGCAATGTATATGGCTTGAACTTTGAATTAACATTAGGATAAAACTTAGGTCAAGTTATATAGGTCCATTATGTCCATTTATCCAATTAGAGGTGTAACATATACTAATTTTTTACATGTCGACACTTAACCCCAAATCTAAAGTTAACCTCCATTAGTTCTGGGAATTTTTTTTTAGAGAGAATAGTGTAGGTTGCAATTGGAGGAGAAGCCACGGTAGTGTGACGGCAAACAACGTGCGGATGTTTGCGACCCATCTAATTTTTCCTTCTTTCCTTAAGGCTTGAACTATTTTGCCATTTATGGTTAACAAACAAAAACAAAAACAATTTTGCGCTTCAATTTTAAATAAATGACTTGCCTTTTATCCCGAACTAATTAAAAAACAAGGAAAATTGAAAAAGAAATTGATTTAAAGCATGTCAAGTTTGAAGATCAAGAAGCATATTTGTTGATTAAGGCTGTGGGAAAAGAAATTCAATAAAGGCTGTTAGTCAAGTTGTTTGTTGGAAATATTTTTAAGCCTCCAACTTGAGGGGACTATGAATTCGAAACAACTGATGTTAAAGGATATTTTGGTTATTTGTATAGTTGTATTTGTTAATTTTGATGTATTTTAGTCACAGTATATAAATGTGGGGTAAACCCATGAGTGTGTAGCGAATTACTTTTCTTTAGAAATAAGAATAAAGTTTTTCTCTCGCAAGGTTGCACTTCCAACGGCTTTAGTTAATATGTCAGCATATGTGCTTCAACTCCATCAGACTTGACTTTCAATTTCTCTCGAACAAAGTGGCAATCAAATCTTGATATACTTTGTTCATTCATAGAATACCATGTCTGCGGCTATGTGCGTCGTTGCTTTACTGTCACAATGCACGCTTATAGGCCACTAGAGGAATATTCAGATTTCTCAAAATTCCATCTACCCACACATCTTTTGACACTATATACCCCACCGCTCTATATTTGGCCTCGACCAAAGATTTTATAACTATCTTTTGCTTCTTTTTTTTCCCACTTGATGAGGGAGTCACCAAGCTTAAGTAAATAATTGTGCCACAAACTACCTAATCCGAGTCGCAATAGCAAGACGAGGTCAAATCACCTTTAGAGCTCTGCAACACCCAAGTCCTATGCTTTGCTTCAAGTACCTAAGAATGTCAAGGGCAGAGTTGCACCTTAACAGAAATAACGTGAGTAACATGTGGACTTCCAGTTAAGCATATTTGGTCAATTAACGGTCAAAATTAATTAGGATAATGACCAAGAAAAAAATTGCTCCCTGAAAATTTTCTGGGTCTTAGTTACCCCTTAACCCTTTTATCTTAAGTACTCTTACATGTATAAAAAAATTAGTTACTTACCTCTCACTGTTTTGCTTAATTAATATAGGTCGTTTGCCATACATCTACTGAAAGGTAGCAATAAAATAAAGAGTGAAATATTAATCTCCCAATTAAAAAAAATAAAATATCTTCTATCTGAAAACAAAATTAACGTACATCAAATCAAAAGGTGCCTTCATTAGCTAGTATTAATAAACTCTAAACAACACATATTATCTCAAAATTTGAGCAAGGGACAGGTCCTACCTCCAGCTTAATATAGACCCTGCACTCCATTTAAATTAAAACAAAGTCATCCAAAACACAGAATATATCATTCCTTATTTCACTTAATCTTCAAAAGAGTACAATACTTGATTAAGAAACTTTATTATAAGCATCATATGCATACTTAATGCCAGACTTCATGTGCGCCAACCTAAATATACTCACACATTTCTTTAATGTCCTCATAAAAATGCTTCTTAAATGCATTCATATGAACCTCTTGGAGGCACAGAGAGACCGCAATAGAACCATCTTCTTCAAAGCTGGGGAGTAGCAAAGAATTACCATCTGAGACATGAGATCCTAGCCCCATATGTTCCTCATTTCCCCACCCAAAGTCAAACCCATGTACGGGCAATGATAGCCAACTCACTATCTCAAGATTAGGGTTTCCATAAAAGGGTGGCCCATCTTTATGTATATCTTGAAACTTTGTTAGGTCATTCTGATTTTTTAACAACTCTATACCAGACCTAACATATTCATTTGTCACCTTCTCAATTGCTTCTCTTACTTTACTAGCAGCGAAGCCCAATGGTTTCGATAAGAGATCGCCCACCACGCTTTGAACTATCACATCAAAAGTTGCCGTGCCAAAGTACTCCCTGGGCAACTGAGGCCTGATGCGTCTCCTCGAATCAATGACAATAATTAATGATGTTGGCTGTTCCTTTTTTAACCCTCTTGCCTTGCATGCAGTTCTCCACATATGTCCACATATAGTCTCGTACCGACTAAACCCACGAGCCATGGGCTTATCATTTGCCATCTTTCTCAGGTGTTCCATCTGAGATTTCATTATCCTCAAAATTGCTTTCGTGGTTTTCTTCTTTCTCTCTTCTGAATTGTTCGGTTGACCAAGTAATAATGGCAAATTCTTATACTGTGGGTAATCATCAAGGCTAGGGGGCGGTGTCAGCAAAGGTGGTTGTCCGGCTCGAAACACACTGCGGTCGAGAAATGGGGTTGCCTGTAAAGGCTTGCCTCTTGCAAGCCTAGCCCATTCAGAGAAGAAGTAAAAGGCACCTAATTTAAATAATTTGGATTAGTTTACAAAGTGGAATCTATATATAATAAAGCCAATGTAAATGTGCATGCCAACTACTCTCATCTCAGTTCTCAAAGAACTAGTTTTGGTGCTCATTTGATTTAGACTATCTAGATTAGATCTGCATGATCTAAATTTAATTTTTTCTAAACAAAATATTTTAATGGGTAGGGAATTTAAAATAAAAATGATAATCTTAATTAACATTTTTTTCAAAAAAATAATCTTTCATGCAAAATTCATAAGTTGAAAAAATTAATTTTGATTGATCGGACCAAATTTGTTCAAATAGAAACCGATCCAGTTTGGGCATTAACCCGTTTATTTATTTATTTTTTATAAAAAAATTCTTTATGATTTCATATTAATAACCCTGAAATTTTCACTTTCTGACTGGTTTGGCCCTGGATTATTTCCAGTTTAACTCTCCGATCTGATCGATCAACCTTGAACCAATATCCGGTTCAAATTTAATAACCTTGGTTTTTATTTCGAATGTTTGTCGGATTTGGCTTTGGTCCTTTTATATTACCATTTGCTGTCGTCCTTTTCATTCAAACGACCGCTTTTTGATGCAAAATCCACGTAGTCCTTTTTTAAAATATATATATATATATATATATAGCTTTCACCATCATTAGGTATTCTTTTAGTAACAGTCAGTACCTTGAAATATTTTTTCAAAATCCTAAAATAAATTTTCAAGATCATGAAGTATTTTTCATTATCAGTCAGTACCTTGAAATATCTTTTCAATACCTGTCAGTACCCTAAAATATTTTTTCAAGATCAATCAAGATCATAAAATATTTTTTTAAGGTCATGAAGTATTTTTTCATTGCCGCTTAGTATCTTGAAGTATCTTTTTAGTATCGATCATGTCTGAATATATTTATATTTTTTCAAGATTTGAAAAAATATTTCAGGGTACTAACTGGTACTAAAAAGATACTTCAGGATATTGACTGATACAAAAAAAATACTTCATGATCTCGAAACACACTCCGGTCGAGAAATGGGGCTGCCTGTAGAGGCTTGCTTCTTGCAAGCCTAGCCCATTCAGAGATGAAGTAAAAAGCACCTAATTTAAATAAGTTGGATTAGCCAGGGGAAGTTGGCATAGATAGTAAGGGATTTGTTCAAGTCCCAAAGGGATGCGTGTTCGATCCCCACGCGTCATTTGGACTCCTTTGGTAGGCAATCTCATAAGTCCCCATTAAATGCTCAAAGAACCCGGGGCCGTGCCCTAACCTTGGTGAGGGACTAATATCGAACCCCTCCAAAACTTTTTTATATCAAGAAAAAAAAAAAGTAAGTTGGATTAGTTTAAATATTGAATCTACATAAAATAAAGCCAATGTTAAATTAATAGTTGTATGTGCATACCAACCATTCTCATCTCAATTCTCAAGAAAAATTGAGCCCCCATTCTCATCTTAATAGTTCAGTTTTTTTTTTTAAAAAAAAAAAAAAAAAAAATCTTTATATATAATTTCATATCAATAACTTTAAAATCTTCACTTTTCCCACCCTCCAAGTTAACCCTTGAAAAGCGTGCTATATTCAAATATAACAATGAATTCGATCCAACATCACCTGCTCCATCAAGGACTGCGTGAGAAATTGCTATGCCGATGCCAATGCCACCACATTTAAACGTCGTGAGCTGAACCAAACACACAGGAAGCTCTTGAATTGGGAGGCTGTAATCTACAGATGGGGAAAGGTTACTGGGTTGATAGGATAAATACGAGTCACCAGCAAGGTCGTCTAAACTTGAATCGCACTCAGCTTCGATGAATCGAACCCCCACTGCGTTGCACTGAAGCTGAAGTCGTCCATTGCCTATCCACTGCAAACGGCCGGCCAAGGGATAAAACGGCACCAAGGCTCTGCTTAAAGAGAGTTTCAAGGTGTCAACAATGGCGGACGGCGCCGAAAGCCAAGTGTTTGGTGGTCGGTAGAAGAAGATGGTGGTAACGTGAGCCAAGCAGCCTGTTTGATCCCATTCAGATAAGGCCATTGTTCCAGTCCACGTTTCTTCACAAGGCCTTACCGTGGAGCAGCCTTTGATTGTTACTATTGGCATATTCATTTTCTTTTCTTCTATATTAATCATAAGCTCAATCAAATTTAGCATAAGAACCTTGTGTGTGTGTGTAGTAAGTGAATAACGAAATCAGAACTTGTCGTAAGGTCACACACCTGAAATGAAAAGTTGAACCAACCGGTATAAGCCAAGAATACCCAATTAATGTCCTGGCCGTAGCAGCAGAGAGATCCAATTTAAGAATCAGGACTGGAGAAATAAAGCAAGTGTCTTTTTAGAAGTAGATGATCCAACTTTATACGCAAATGTACAGATCAAAGTTGGTGCTTACCTACCTTCACATCCCACAGTACAGATCACTTTAAGAAGAATCCAGCAAGGAAGAAGAATATATTACTCCCTCCCGTTTAAGAATCATTGGTGTTGTTAGAAAGAAGAAGACACGGAATGTCTTTTCCCTCCCATGTGCTCCCATATGCAACGATTCCGTTTTCCAATGATTGAATGCCTTGTCCCTCCTGCCATGTGCTGGTCAAAGAGTGTTTCATTTTCAAATGGTGCCCGGGATGCCTTGTACATCCTATGGGAATCAATTCCCTACCTACCCCAAGATAGGTAGGGAGAGCTCTCTTTCCATCCGGACGATCCAAATTTGATTTTTTTTTAAATAATTATTTTAATGAGTAGAGAATTTAAAATAAAAATAATTTTCAACTAACATATTTTCAAAAAATAATTTTTTCATTTACAAATTGAGAATTAAAAAAAAATCTAGACCATCCCGACAAATCTAGACGATCCACATTCGAAAGAGCTCTCAAGGTAGGTAGGGAAACTGGTTCCCATCCCATATGCAATGGTCATGAGGTGTTTCGTTTTCGAATGCTTGAATGCCTTCTACCTCCCATGTGCTGGTCAAAAAGTGTTTCGTTTTCCAATGGTTAAAAAGGTGTTCGAAAGAGAAAAGCTAATGAGGAGAAATCTAATGCGAAGGGGTGTGGATGGAGATGAAGGGTGGGTTTTTGTTTCAAAACATGCCTTGCCTTGAATTCCTAGTGTTTTGGTGGTAATTTCACATCCAATTAATTATATTTGTTTTGTGGTTACTTAATTGCAGCAACAAAGACAAACATTTACGTATTTATAAGGAAAGGGGATGCTGACGACTTGATGGGAGTAGAAGTTGTACTAAAAAATGCCACGGTTTTAAAAGAAATGGCACCCAAGTTTATTTAGTGAACTTGTGAATGAGGACAAAAGAAACAATTTCTGCATTGATTTGCCGAAGCTTCGCAGAGAGAGGTTCAAAAGATTGTGCCATCTATCTAAGTAAATAATTATAATGAATTCTAGCTCTTACATTGCAAGATGCAACAGGGATGGCACAAGTTCAGGTTTTTTGTGATTAGACTGCTGTGTAGGGGATTGAAAGCGTAGGCAAGTTGTAATGAAGAGAACATTCTCTAGTTCCCCAAAATATATATATATGTACACACATACATGTGTGTACATATATATATATATCTATATGGTTTTGGGGAACTAGAGAATGTTCTCTTCATTACACATGTGTGTACATATATATATATATATATATATATATATATATGCATATGTATGTAGAGCTGTCAAAACGAGCCACCCCAACTCGTTAGCGGGTTAGGGCCAAAAAGCCTATATATTAAACAGCCCGCACGGACTAAAAAATTATATAACCTTAAAGGTTAAGGCCAACCCGAGGCTAAAAATCATTTTAAACCAACTAAAACTTCAACAAATTCTGATCCAACCATTTGGTAAAATGGAACTCCAGCGGGCTATAATAATTATTTATATGCCTCTCATCACCTTTCTTAAAAATATATTCTCCTCTCAGTTATTACTTAATTTATTTGGTTGGTGCCAAACAACTCAGTACGTAGTTCCATTATTTATTATAAATCTTCTAAAACAAGGTGTTGACTCTCTGCATGTACACATGGTGTAATCTAATCAACAACTTTAATAATTCATTTTTTTCCATTTATTATAATGCACGATTTTTCAACACTATACTCCTTAATAAATTATGCATGGATATCGGTATATGCCTTCGGTAAGGATAAAATCAATAGTTTTTAGTAATTATAGGAGTTAATTATATGGATATCGGTATTTTATATTTATGTGAAGAAAATCAAAGAAAGGTCTTGTGTATAAATTCATATGTATGTGCATGTAGATAAATAACTATATGTTTAATTAATTATTTTCATGCTTGGCGTTGGAGGTTTCCCGTGAATTTCTTGTGGGCTGCTTCACGTACAGATGTGTTAGGACCAAGGGATGAAATGAGAAAACAGGGTGGTCTGTGGTTGACCCTATCATAACTAAAGAGGAGTGGGGGGTTACTTTAGGCTAGGACCAAAAATAACCCCATCACGTGGGAGCTAAAAATGGGGCTTAATGCGGGCCAGCCCATTTTGACAGCTCTACATATATATTTGTGTATATATATTTATTTTTTTAAAACAAAAAAATTGAAAAGTCAAGTGGTGAGGGTAAGATTTAAACCTGTCCCCCTCAGTAAAGGTATGGTGACCATTTGGGCTACCAAACCCTTTTGATATATATGTGTATAATATAAATAAAAACGTAGTGGTATATGACTAAATAAGTAATGAAAACGACTAAAGGCATAATAATAATATTGATTAGATGTGTAATGTTATTCACTAAGTGAGTAATTATTTGACTAAAGGTGTAATGATATGTACTAAATGAGTAATTATATTTGACTAAAGACATAATGGTATTGACAAAATGAGTCATGTAAATGACTAAAGACGTACTTGTATTGACAAAAGGAGTAATAATATTTACTTATTATTTACTAAAGCATAATAATATTCACTAAATAAATAATGATATTTACTAAAGATGTAATGGTATTGACTAAATGAGTAATATAAATGACAAAAAGCGTAATTGTATTCACTAAATTTGTGATATTATTAACTAAAGGCGTAATGATATTAATTAAATGAATAATGATATTCACTAAATGAGTAATGACATTGACTAAAAGCATGATGATATTCACAAAATGAGTAATGATATTGATTAAATGAGTAATGGAAATGACTAAAGGTCTAATGGTATTGACTAAAGAAGTAATAATATTTACTAAAGACATAATGATATTTACTAAACGAGTAATGGTATTGATTAAATGAGTAATAGAAATGACTAAAGGCATAATGATATTCACTAAATGAATAATGTTATTAACTGAATGCATAATTATATTGACTAAATGTGTAATGGTCTGACCTAAAGACGTAATGGTATTGACTAGAAACATAAAGGTATTCACTAAATACATGATAGTATTCACTACATGAGTAATGTTTTTAACTAAGTGAGTAATGTTATTAACTAAATATGTAATGATGTTGACTATATGAGTAATGGTATTAGCTAAAAGCGAAATGATATTCACTAAATGATTAATGTTATTAACTAAAAATAAGTAATGATCATGCCTTTAGAAAATAACATTATTCATTTAGTTAATGACATTACTCATATAGTGAATACCATCAAGCCTTTAGTTAATACTTTTACGCCTCTAGCTAGTCAATACCACTATACCTTTAGGCAATACCATTACTCATTTAGTTGATACCATTGCGCCTTTAATTAATAACATTACTCAATTTAGTGAACCATTACGTCTCTAATCAATATCATTACGCCTTCAGTCATTTCTATTACTAATCATTTAGTCAATTCTATTACTCATTTAGTGAATACATTGCCTTTAGTAAATATGATTACTTATTTAGTTAATACTATTACACATTTAGTCATTTTCATTACTCATTTAGTCAATATCACTATACCTTTAGGCAATACCATTACTCATTTAGTTAATACCATTGCGCCTTTAATTAATAACATTACTCAATTTAGTGAACCATTACATTTCTAGTCAATACCATTACGCCTTCAGTCATTTATATTACTAATCATTTAGTCAATTCCATTACTCATTTAGTGAATACCATTATGCCTTTAGTAAATATGATTACTTATTTAGTTGATACTATTACACATTTAGTCATTTTCATTACTCATTTAGTCAATACCATTACTCATTTAGTTAATATGATTACAATTTTAGTCAATATCATTACTCATTTAGTCAATACCATTACGCCTTTAGTTAACATCCCTCATTTAATGAATATCATTACGCTTTTTTTTATGTTATACACATATATTCTCATGCATATGTGCGTGTGTGTGTAGGTGTGTGTATGTGTTATACACATATCAAATGGACTTGGTAGCCCAATGATCACCATGCTTTTAAGAGGACAGGCAGCGGGTTCAAATCCCACAATCCCCACTTGGTTCCTCATTTGTTTTTCAAAAAATAAACCCCCCAAAAAATAGCTGTCGGCGCTAGAGCCTAATGAGGAGTGTCCTTTTCTTTTTTGTATATATTTAAGAAATTGAGAGACATTATGGTAAATTTATCAACACTTTAAAATCCCAAATTAATCTCATATCACATTTTAGTCATTTCTATGTCTTAACAGACTTTTTGGGTTTTGAAAGCTGAAATGGAGTGAAAAATTTTCACAGCACATAAAATAAGATAAGTTGCACAATTCCTTAGATTTGAATCGAATACTGGTTGTAGTTATAGATAGGGTGAAAGTGCTTTCGAGTCTCCTCTTGGAAACTAAGAAAGAATGATGTTGACTAGCTGCTTCTTCTTCACTCATACACACATAAAATAAGATAAGTTGCACAATTCCTTAGATTTGAATCAAAGACTGGTTGTAGTTATAGATAGGGTGAAAGTGCTTCGAGTCTCCTCTTGGACACTAAGAAAGAATGACGTTGACTAGCTGCTGCTTCTTCTTCACTCATTGCTCTTTTTCTCTTTGACCCCAACCAACTTCATTTTTTCAATGTGTCTGTTTCTTTCGCATTTTTTTATCTTGCCGTCCGGAATGACAAATTTGACCTTTTCATGTGAATCATATCAATTACTACCTCCGGTTCTAATTATAGGAACAATTTTATAGTAACAATCGCTTTACAAAAATGTTTATAATTAACCTATAAGGAATATTATTATTATTATTATTATTTTACACATATTTCGTCGCATTATTGGATCTTCATATATCTGACTTTTGGCCAAGCATGCATGCCATGGCCTTGCGACCTCAAGCCCCACCATTAACCAACAGGCAACATATGCACTATCGCAAATGTATTGTTTTTTAAAGTGTATTTTTTTATTTTGTTAATAAAAAATGTATAATACTATATTAAGAAGTAAGACCTGCTAGCTAAGCTTACGAGTTATGAAGACATTGAGATGAATCCAAAACTTGCCCTTCCAAGAGTGATGCACTCGCTTTTAATTAATGAAGTAATAGTTATTCACTTATTTGTACAAAATAAATTCAGAATGAAATTTTTACATTGATATACTTGTATTTAAATTATTATTGTTATTATTAGTATTACTTCTACTGCTGTACAACTGCTGCTGCTATTTGCTAGTATGCATGTATCTTCTTATTAGAAAAATATTGTTTAAAAATTTTTAGTTATTAAATGTGGGCATCCTTCCCTATAAAGATGCAATTATTGGTTTCCCATTATGATTAACTAGCCCCTTCCACTAGATTTAGCTCCTTGTTGATTTATTAGTATTATCATCACAACCTACCATCTTCAATATGAAAGCTAAATGTAACTAATCTGTAGATATTAAAGAAATATGTTATGTTAGTGTTTTTTTTTTCCTGTAACAAATGTGTATTAGTTTTTTTTATAACATTGTCTTTAATAATGTACTTTGGAACTATTTTTTGATGGAAACATTCTTAATATGTAAAAATTATAAATTTAAAAGACAAAGTGGGTTAATATCTTAAATCTAAAATCTAAAACCAAAATAATTACCTCATTCCACTTCAGTATTTAGATCTGGAAGAGTTTTCTTTTTTTTTTTTTGGTAAAAATTCCAAACAAAAATTCCAAAATGCACAAGAAGTCACAAGCCCAAACAATAAAAACTTAGAGGCTAGGAATTGGGTCATATGCCTGTTTTGGACCCAATGCAAGAATCATTGGTGTCAGAAAATGAACTGTTGTGGATAAACGCCGGGTTTAGTGGGCTGTATTATAAAGCCTGATCTAAACATGCAAACAGGGTAGAGAAATTGGGCTTGAAAGCCCATCGGATAAATCATAAATGTTGACTTTCGAACTATTCTCTCATATATATATATATATATATATATATGTATATATATGTATATATATAAATATAAAAACAGAAATACCCTCATCTTTGGTAAAGAGGTCGAACACTCTCACCAAAGGAGGAGTTTCGATCCCAGAGTTGGTCAAGTCTCTTGGGAGAGGCATCCTAAATCTTGGGTGCCTTGGTTAACGCAGCGAGGGTAATATACGGCTCGCCCTGCCCAACATCAGTATCACCTAGGAGGAAGAGAGATATCCTTGGATTGTAGGTGAACTCAACCCCTTTCCTAAAATTCTTATATCATACATAGATACATACATATATATATAGTTTATCGTTTGTCATGTCACTTGACATAAGGTTATGTCAAGTCACTTCAAAATTACGTCGTTTGAGGGTTAAAGGAATTAATGAACTCTCAAAACAACGTAGTTTTGGGGTTAGGGGAGTTAATGAAAGATCTTTTAGTAAAATTCATATAATAGATACAAAAATAAAAATACTAAAACAACCTTTATTAATTCTCCTAACCCCAAAACGACGTTTTTGGGGAGTGACTTGACATAACCTTTATATCAAGTCGATACTTACAAACGATAAACCTATATATATATATATATATATAACAATGCTAGTTTAGTTGATAAGATGTAACAACCCTAGTTTAGTTGATTCCACACTGGGTTGTAAATTTAAATCTTACAGCTGATGTGAGTATTTTGCAAGGTTCTGAAAACCGGACGTGGATCGAATCCTATGTGGGAAAGATTGTACTAGGTCAAGGGTCGATGGGTCGGACGGGTAAACCGGAGTCGACTGTATTAATTAAAAAAATGTAATTTAATTAAAAATATTTTGTTAAACAATAAAAAATATTCATATTTTAAATAATATATTTTGTTAATTATTTTTTATTGACTATACTTGCGGACAGCTGTAAACATATGCCATATTATATTGTTTTTTTTTTAATTAAAAAAAATACATAGATCAGTTTACGAGGTTCCTTCCTTCCATTACTTTCTTCTTCTTTTTTTTCAAACCTTCCTTACTTTCTGATTGATGTAAACTTGGGCCGTATTAGATTGCTTTTCTTTCTTGAAAAAAGAGATAGTTCACGTGCTAGAAATTAAAGAATAGGGTAGGTATAATTATGAATGGCAGCCTTATCTTCCTTCCCTCTTTCTTTTTTTTTTTCGCTCAGAGTCTTTTTCCCTCTTTCATTTTTATTCTTCCTTCCCTCTTTCATCGGTGAGGCACCATCGTCACCTTCAGCAAATCTGAGGCACCACCATTGATGAAGATGAGGTCTCTCCCATAGAAGAAGTCTGATTGTTGGTTTGGTTTCGTTCGAGTCTATGGTTTTTGCTTCCGTCTTTCTCAGTTCACTGCTTCTCTCTCTGTAAATTTCATGGCGGCGGCGGCGGCCACCACCACCACCACCAAGGCCTTCAATGTTGAGAAACCGACTCTATTGAACTTGATTTGTTTACACAATGGGCACCATGATCAGATCTCTCTCTCCTTCTTTCTCTTTTCTTGTCGTCTTCAGTTCAGGCGACGTTCTGGAAAAAAAAAATCAAGAACTGTGTGGCTCGGTCAACTCGGTCGGTTTAGGCCGGGTTGACCGAGTTGACTCCGGGTCAACTCGGGACCCCGGTTCTACCCTTAACTCGGACCGGTTTTCCGGCCGGTTCGACGGTTTCCGGTCCAAACCGGCCGGTCCGGTCCGGGTTTGAAAACATTGGTATTTTGTTTATGGGGTAATTAGCCAGTATTTTTGTAAGAACTCATTGGGTCCGAAAGTATACCCAGAGCTGGGGGACCCAACCCATCAAAACTTGTACAAAAAAAGAAAATATTCTCTTAGACACCGGATTATCTAGCCACCAATTAAAGATGCAGTAAAATTTCAGCCTAAGACACAAACCCCCAGTGGAATCTAACTTAAATGGTTAAATTATTTGTTTATTCGTTATGATTTCACTTTGATTTTAAGGAAGCCTTTTTATTAATTAAAAAATTATGAATAATGCACTTTACCTAGTTGTGCGAGACACACACGAATGCTACATCTGTTGAATATGAAATTTGTAATCAATTTAAACTATAATAACATCATCCAATTACATTATGCCATTCCTTAGTTCAAACTAATCAAGAGGGTAGTGAAACAATTGATTAAGAAATACTATAGGCATTCATGCATTCATACTTAGCTGATAATTTTGTGTGTACTCAACACTCATTCCTCTTTATTTTCATACATCTTAATTAGTTGATATTTAAAGAAATAAATTTCACAAAGCTGCACGTAGTCCAATTGTAGTGGAGATTATGTCCTCGTAAAAATGCTTCTTAAAAGCATTCATATGAGCTTCTTGGAGGCACATAGCAACTATAACAGAACCATCTCCTTCAATGCCGGGAAGAAGAACAAAATTGCCTTCTGTACCATGAGATCCCAACCCCATGTATTGCTCTTTTCCCCACCCAAAATCAAACCCATAAAGGGGTAATGTCAGCCAACTTACAATCTCAATATTAGGGTTTCCATAAAATGCCCCTTCTTCCTTATTGATATCTTGAAATTTTGTTAGGTCCTTTTGGCTCTTCAACAACTCTATACTTGACCTAACATACTCACTTGTCACTTTCTCTATCGCTTCTCTTACTTTGTTTGCAGCAAACCCTAATGGTTTTGACGTGAGATCACCAACTACACTCTGAGCTGTCACATTAAAATTTGCATTTCCAAAGTACTCCCTTGGTAGTTGAGGCCTCATGCAATTCCTCGAATCCACGGAAATGGCTGATACTGTTGGCTGCTCCTTTTTGAGTCCCCTTGCCTTGCATGCGATTCTCCAAATATATCCACATATTGTTTCGAACCGAGTAAACCCACGAGCCATTATTGGCTTATCATCATTTGCCATCTTTCTCAGTTGCTCCACTTGAGATTTGGTTATTCTCAACATTGCCATTGTTGTTTTCTTCTTTCTTTCCTCTGAGTTGTCCATCTGACCAAGTAATAATGGTGGATTCTTGTACTCGGGATAATCATCAAGGCTTGGAGGTGGTGATGTCAATGGAGGTTGACCGGCTCGAAACACACTCCGATCCAAAAATGGAGGTGTTTTTAAAGGCTCGCTTCTTGCAAGCCTTGCCCACTCGTAGACCATGTGTATGGCAGCTAATTTAATTAACATATAAGTAGGATTAGTCACCATTTTGATCTATAATAATGCATGCCAATGTTAAATCAATAAGAACATTTAATCATTTTAGTAATAAGTAATAACCCATGTGCACTAGATTCATGGACGACTTTGGATTTAAAAACTAGCTATATTGAAATACTATACATCCTATTCTTAATATTAGAGCTTGTGATAACTAATTTATATACATATTTAGAAAATTAGTTAAGTTAGTTATTTATGATAAATACGTATTAGTTTTCTTAAAACACTTTCTTTTCATTGTATTAAAAAAAAAAAAAAACTTTCTTTTCATGTATATTAAAACTATCCTAATAGAACTTCACATGTAATCAATAGAATCACTACTTCAGGAAAAATATATATACCAAAATAAACTCATTGTCCAGCTTTTATTATTTAGGACGGAATATAATTATATGTTTGGATCTATCACCTGGTCCATCAACAACTGCGTGAGAAAATGCAAAAGCAATGCCGATGCCACCGCACTTAAACTTGATGAGCTGAGCAAAACAAACAGGAATCTCATGAATTGGAAGGCTGTAATCTATGGATGGGAAAAGGCTATTAGGTTGAAACGACAGAGATGAATCACAAAGCTCGTCTAAACTTGAATCGCACTCAGCTTCGATAAATTGAGCCCCCATTGCGTTGCACTGAAGCTGAAGTCGTCCATTGCCTATCCACTGCAAACGACCGGCCAAGGGATAAAACGGCACCAGAGCTCTGCTTAAAGAGTGCTTCAGGGTGTCAGCAATGGCGGACGGCGGCGAGAGCCAAGTGTTCGCCGGTCGGTAGAAGAAGATGACAGGAACGTGAGTCAAGCAGTCTATTTGATCCCATTCTGATAAGGCCATCGTTCCAACCCACGTTGCTTCACAAGGCCTTACTACGTAGCTTCCTTTGATTCTTACCATTGGCTTATTCATTTTCTTCTATTAGCCAACAAAACTCAACGTTTCAATCAAAGCAAACATAACAATCCTTATATATATATATATATATATATATATAAACAGTGAGTGAAATAAGGAAATCAAAACACATACGTTCTATAATATATAAAAACAGTGAGTGAAATAAGGAAATCAAAACACATACGTTCTATAATATATAAATATATGTTCCATACCTGATACTTGGGATATGAAGTAGAGATAATTAAGTTCAATCAACTAGCAAGCCAAAGACAGCGATGCTCGCTCTTGTGGGAGATCCAAATCCAATATAAGAAGCAGAAGTGATGAAAATACTGTTTAATGGTTAAATTTTGATTGGCTGAGTGAATGGGGAAGGATCACAAAAGCTATCCGTTTTATCATCCAGTGTGTCAGATATTGACCAGAGTGAGTCACGAGAGGACTCTGGTTTTGTTGGAGGACAAAGCAACATGCCAACATCCATTAATGAGACTGAGCAGAGAAGTACAGTCCTGATGTTTTAACTTTTAAGTTTTAACCCTTGGTACACTAAAATCTACACGATCAGAAAACAGCAAGGCTCTTAAATCAGGTCCACCATTAAGCAGAGATCGAGGTATTGAATTAAAGGTTAGTAGATCAAATTAAAGTTAAATTAGAGTGAGATCAGTAAGAAATTGATTTTTCTTTTCCTTCACAACCTCCATTTTTCAGTTTAAAAAAATTAGAAAAATGTCGCCTCCTCCACCAAGCAGTGCGTTAAGACTCAGATTTCAATTAATAAGTTGGTGAGTCACATAACCCACCAGTGATTCAAGTAAATATCTAATGGGTCTTTTGTTTGTTTTTTCTCACTTAATTTTCAAATTTTTAAAGATAGGGAAGTACTTTAACTCCTACCACGTGATGCCTAGTCTTCATTAGTCAGGCTGTCAGGGTAGGCTGGCAGGGAAGTATTGAAACGTGTGTGAACTGTAAATTGAAATTTTTTGACGGGGGAGATAAGGAGATAAGTGAAAAATTGGCAGTTTTTATTTTTGAAAATATAAAGGGTTAAGGAGTAATTTGGTCAACAAATTATTATCTCAAGAGCGTCCAAGACAAATAACTTTTAAGTAGGCCAAAAATAAAATTTTTTTAAAAAATGTGCAGTTAGCACAAAAATAGATTTAAACTTTTTTGTGTGTGGCGCTCCTTCTAGAAAAAACTTTTTTTTTTTTTGACGCGCTTCTGAGTAAAAAGTTTTTTTGTCTTTTTGACTACACGTTTTTAAATGTTTTTTTTGGTATTTTTGGTCCACTTTAAAGTTATTTAGACTACGCTTCCTAAGATAATAATTCATTAGCCAAATTACTCCTTAACCCAAATATAAACTATGACATGCGAGCTTGGTGAAATACCACATCGTTTTATTTGGTTATCATCCACTTCTCTTTTGATGCTTTTCTTTATTCCATTGAAATCTCAACAGTTTAAATTTAATATTTTATAAAAATATTATTTTTTTTAATATCTTCTATAAAACATTAAATTTGGTTAAAATCGCGGCCAACACGTGTCGCCGTGAGTGAGGGATTGACGGAGAAGAGGAAGTCTTTCCTTCATTTTCAATACCTTTAATTGAAGGAAGGCTGCCTCTTCGAGTTGGCTCCTGGATTCGTATTTCAAAATTGGTCTTTGGCATTCGGCTCTTCCAATCCCAGTCTGGCGCCAACTTCGCTTTGAGAAGCTCGAGTAACTTTGCTTTGTCCGGAAGCAATTATCGGTGAAGGATTGATATGTGTTTTTCCATCCTAGTTTATCGGGTAGCTTTTTCTAGGAAATTGGTGAAAAGTTGCACTTTTAAATCGATCACCGATGAAGATGAAGATGAAGAACAAGAGAATGGGAAATTCTCGGCAAAGAGAAGTGGACGATCTTGAACCGCACCGGTTTAGGCTTTTACTGGGTCTTCAAACTCCTTACACTCTCTTGTTCTCTGGTATATTTTCATCTTTTGTTTCTCCACTGTTTCATATCAGACGGGAGGATTGTAGATCGTTCTTTATTTTTTAGGCTCCCTAATCACCATTGTCGTCAACAAAACCCTCCCTCTGTAACTAGAGTCTCATATTTTTTTTCAAAATCCTAAAATAATTTTTTAAGATCATGAAGATTTTTTTGGCAGTCAAGTGTCCTCAAGATCTTTTTAATATCGGTTAGACCTTAAAATATTTTTTCAAGATCATGAAATATTTTCTTAAGTACCAGCTTAAGTATACTACTGAAGTATCTTTTTAACATCTTTTAAGTACTAATTAGTACCTGAAATATTTTTTTCTTAACACACAAAAAAAAAAAAAAAAAAAAAAAAGGGAAAGCTCAGTTTTGCGCCAACGGCACCATTTTATGTAAAGCACCGCAGTAGACGGCAAGGTGCATTGGACCAAAGCCAGTTCCCTTTTTCTTATACACAATTTAATTATGGGTTAGTATCCACATGTACTTGTTGAAGGGCAAAATGAAAAAAAGTTAAACTACTTGACTCATATGTCCCAACAAAAACGAATTTAAGCTCCCACCATCAACCACCAAATTCGCAAGACAAATTGTAAATTCAAAATGTAGCATACTCTTATTTCTAGCTGCAAAAGTAAATAAGCTTACCATCGATGGATGGACGCTGAGTATAATTCCAAAAACCATGGATTACTGAAATTCAGCTCAAACTTTTTTTTGGGGGGGGGGGGGGGGGGGGAGGGAGAAGAGCTAGAGAGGATGAGCAAAAGTAAAATGGGTGTATTGGTAAAATGAAAAAGAATTCTGAAATCTCTTGTTAAGGCCTTATAAATGTTTTGTAAAAGTGTAGGTATAAATAAAGTCGAGAAATCGGCCCATCGGGCCGGCCCGTTTAAAGTTCTTGGTTTATAGGGTTTAGAGCTTAAAAAATAGACTAAAAATTTGAAATTGGCCTTGCCGGCCTGTAGGGTCTCGAGCTTAATCGGGCGGCCCGTTAGACCCGTTTAACGTAGTTTTTTTTTAAAAAATAAAAATTACTTAGACTTTGATTTAATGAATGTGTTTATTTGTAATTTGTTAGTTTAAACTATAACCCTTTTTTTAATGTTTATTATTATTTTGTATTAAAACACATAATTAGTTATTATAAATTTTAAAGAATGGATGTTCTCATATTAAATAAACACATACTTTGGTATTACAATATTATATAAGTAGTAAATTATAAATATATTTTGTGTAAAATAAGTATAATTATTTTTACTTGTCAGTAAAATCATGCATGAATCGAAGGAATCTGCAGACACCCACAAAATTACGAGAGGGAAAGGCATTTTGTTGTTGGCATACATAAAACAATTCCTTTGTTTAATTTTTTTGAAAAAAAAAGGAAAAAAAAACATATTCGTTTATTTGTTTTTTTTATTACAAGTTAATGAATGTGTTTATTTGTTGAATGATTTATATTGTTTAGATATTAATGTTGATAATATTTATTTGATAGATTAGAACTTTAATGGTTACAATTTACTAATTATATTTTTTGAAAAAAATCGAAGGAAAAATATTAAAAATTTGAAATAGTAATTTTCAAGCCTCTAGGGCAATTTTACCTCCCTGGTTTTATCGGGCGGGATTTGAAAAACAAATGTTTTGCTTACCCCCGGTCCCGTTAGACCCTAGCCTTATGTCGAATGGGCCGCCCCGATTGTATAAATATGAATTTAGGTGTTTCAGTTGGATTTAATTAGAATTTTTTCTTATTTTTCTTTCAGATTATCTACACATCAAAATAATTTTTTTTTTTTTTAAAAAAAGAAACAAAAGTAAGATTTGGTACTGGATCCCATGTCAATGGATCACAAGAAGGTATTTTTAACGGTGAATTAGAATTAAAGACTTACAAAAAATAATATTTATTAAAAAGAACCTAAGAATTATAATTATTTAAAAACATCATGAAATTTAAGAATACAAAAGTATTCTGCTAAGTAAATCCCCACATTCCCTCTCACCCACATCTGAAATATTTTGGCGGTTAACAGAGAAAGTGATTGAAGCCCCCTCCCTCCTTGTTTCAATTTTGCCAGTTTTTTTTCTTTTTCCCGCCATCTTTCAATTTTGCTGCTATGGCCTCCCTTTTGATAATGACTGCATTCCAAAGAGGGATTTCCTTTTGTCTTTGCTGTTGATTCATCCCCATTCTTTGCCTCCTGCATCATTCTCTCTCTCTGTCCAAACAACGAAACCCTAACATGGCTCTGAAAACCTAACCCAGCCTGGCTCCTCAGCTTGAAGGTTCTTGGGTCAAGGTCGAACCCCAGGCTGCGTTCTTCAAATTATGATGGATCCTACCCAACATGGCTTCGATACCCTGAATCTAGGCTTTGATACTATGTAATCTTCTTGGACTGGCCCAAAATTTTTTATCTTTTATTAATTGCAATGGGTAGAATCAATACACAGTAATGTGTCCTAAGCTCCTATGTATACAGACATGAGTTGGGCTTAACAGGCCTTAAGGCCCAATTATACAATACAGACCCACTAAACTAATAAACATAAAACCAAAACAGAATTACAACTATTCCAATACTCCCCAACCATGTCATTTTAATTTCCAAAGTGGGTTCGATCCCCTATGCCGTCGCTGGGACTCCTTTGGTAGGCGATCTCGTAAGTTCCCGAAAGTGCTCATAGAGCCCGGCCGCGCTTGCCTGGCCTTGTGGGGACGATGTCGAACCCTCCAAAACTTTTTTATAGCAAAAAAAAAAAAAAAAAAAAAAAAAAATCCAAAGGCTTTACCCCTGGTTTTTGGGCTCAACTGGCAAAGGGGTCGGACTCACTCATCAAAAGGGAGGAGGTTCGATTCTGGAGTTAGTCAAGGCATTGGGGAAGGCATCTTAAGGGTCTACGAAGCAATGGAAACGTTAGGAAGAGGTGGAGACATATGTACTCTCTAACCCAGTATACCCTGTGGACTAGGCTCCAAGCACCCTCCCCTTGGACTGTGGCCTGTGAGTGAGCCCAATCCTTTTCCTATAATTTTCTTATCCAAAAAAAAAAAAATCCAAAGGCTTTGACCACGGGGGCACATACGAAATTTTAGTTGGTTTATTTAGTTCCAAAATCTGTATCCATGAGAGGCTGCTAGTGGAGAAGTTATTGGAAGAAGAGGTAATCTATCCGCTGATCAAAAGAGAATAATAGTTCATTCAACAATTATTCACCCATGTCCTAGATTCGTTGTTTGATTGTTTTGTTTTGTTTATTATAAAAAGAAAAAAAATGATATTATATATTAAAATGAGGACTTACGATCGATTTATGAAAATAACTAGTAAATGAAGAAACAGAAATGACTTGTTTGATTGATCTTTAATTTATTTTTGTTTTGTTTTTATCTTCTTTGTCTTTTAAAAGCAATTTGCAGAACTAACGGAGGTTAACTTAATTTGGATTTAGGGTTAAGTGCTGACATGCATGTAAAAAATAATATAGGTGGCACTCTCTAATTGGATAAAGGGATATAATGGACCTGATCGAGTAACTTGACCTAAACTTTATCGTTAAATTACATGCATGCGTATGCATGCAACATGTCAGCATCATGAATCAACTATAAGATATACTCTGTCTGGTCCTTATTATAAGACACAAACTAATAAAAATAATTAAAATCAATATATACAGTTGTTCTACAATTTAAGTAACTTCTAATATTATCCCCAAGGATGGACCCGGTTTATAGAAGAGAAGGGGCACAATTGGAGAGAATATTCGCGGGTTGCCCCCTCGATTTTTTTTTTTTTTAAGGAAAGTTTTAAATTCATTAAAAAAAAATATAAAAATATATATATATATATATCAAAAAAAATATTTATGAAATCAAGTGAATACTTGATGATGTAATAAGAGAGACAATTATTTTACAAACCTGTCATTTAGAAAAGTAAGGCTAAGATCGTTAAAAATAAATGCAAACTTAAAAATAATTAAAGTCAATACATAAATTACAATGAAGTGTGGGCACTCAATAAGTTTAAGTACATATATTTTAATAAAAAAAGTCTATTACAATAAAAATAATTATAATGTCATCCTTCTAGGCTTTATTTTTTTGGAATTCCATCATAATTGCTTTATTATCAATGTTATCAAATACATCTTTTTTAATATAAGACACCAAACAATTATTCAACCATTCATCCCTTATCTCATTACAAGTGCAGCCTTGATGTATTAAGCACTTAATTTAAAGGTGGGTAATCATTCAAATATATATGATTTTTTTTAAAAAAATCCCAAATTCAAGGGGGCACTTGCCCCTCAACTCATAACGTGGGTCCGTCCATGATTATCCCTACTAATTGCACTAAACTTTAATACTATATTAATTATTATTCTCACTCACTACTCTTATTAAGTATGGGCATACATGAAAAAAAAAATTAATGTGCTTTCCAAATAAGTAAGTGCCTTATAAAAAGGACTAAATATAATTGCTGATTGGTACCTTATAATAAGGACCAGAAGAAGTATTCATAATTAAAAGCGGTTATGAGGGAAAATCAAGAAAGGTTACTACCCAAGTTGGCTACCATAATTTGCGCAGTCCCCCAACTTGAAGGGGATTATTAAGAGTATAGATATGAAGTTGTTATATACAATTATGTACTTTCTCATATTCTTAATATAAAAGCAAACTGATTTGTTTTGGAAAAATTAATGAAGTTAAATAAATGATTTAATCATAAAATATATTATATATCATTATATTATATATAAGTTTGTAAGTCAAGTAAATTAGTTTAAAAAAATAATAAATATAAATATTTAAAAATAATTTATCTAATTTATTTAATCTTTGAAAAAAGATCAAATGAGTCTACTATTAATTAAAGAATAGATGGAGTAGTTAGCTCACTACTTGTATTGGTAATTGTTATTGGGCCTTAGCAGTAAGCTCACCAAGATACATGTACTGATGTACGTAGTTAGATAATTGGACCCATTGTACTATCTTTCTTTATAACTGACCCATTGTATTACAAATACACAGTGACTAAATCAATGATAGTTAGATTTGTTTTGCTCTATCAAGGAAGTTGAACGTAAGGAGTATAAAAAAAAAAAAAAAAAAAAAAAAAAAAAAAAAAATAATAATAAATAATATATATATCATATATATAAAAATATATATATATATATATATATTGTTTGTGTTACATATGCAAGGTATATATATCAATGATAGTTGATTTGTTTTGCTCCATCAAGGTCCATGTCTTGTTGTTTTCATTCAGGAAGTTGAACGTAAGGAGTATTTTATATATCATGCAAGCTATCGCCGGCCACTATAAAGTCCTGGACTCGTGTAATGTATGCAAGTTTTCAATTTGATATGTAATAATATATATGATTGTTTGGTTTTACTGTGCTCCATGGGAGGAAGTTCAACTTACGTGTGTAGAGTTACATTTGATTAATTTTGATAATGTCAAATATTATAGCCAAACGTACGTTTGCTCTATATATATATACACATGTTATGTCATGATTAAGATCATATTTGACTAACTGATAACTTCAATGTGATGAATTGCATGTGTCGTTAACTTCTACGTGCTTCTCACTTCTTGACTTTACTCGACCCATGAAATGATGCATGACAATAAAAATAAAAAAAAAAGCTCCAACTTTGGAAAAAGGCGGACGCTGATCAGATAAAGACAAGAGCTGATCAGATAAAGACGAGAGTTGGCGTGTTGCTCCATCTCTCGTTTAATTAAGTCAAATAATCTGGATATTTTATGTTGTTTAGTAGAAACACGAAACCGAGGGTGGTTTGCGTTTATATGATGGAGATAGTCCTTCACAAAGTCATGAATTAAAATTTGAATTTATACTATTAGAAAAAAGTGTTCATACTTAGTATTTGATAATAATACTTTGAGTTGGATTGTCTTTTATAGGAGGATATGCCTGTGCCCACCATAAAACAAGGGCATTACAATTGAAATATATAGTATTGATTATTACTCCACTAAAAAATTAGGGAAAATATCATAAAAAGATGGTTGAATTACCTAAATGCTAATTTGGGTCACTAAACTTAACACATTGTTTATCACTTTATGCATCATAATTAGGAATTTAAAATTTGGGTCAAATTATCTCCATATTATTTAATTATTAAAATAACAAAATTGAAAACATGACCTCATTATTTGCTTTATCAATTAATTCTTTAAGACTTTGTGCTCCGACTTATTTCCAAACATTAATTATGCCTATACAATGTTTGGTTTTATAGGAATTTAGGAGTATATATAATTGAAAGAGGTGAATTCTTGTGTGCTACAATGTTTCATAAATATCTTTATGTAGGATTTTCCCCTTTTTTTAAAAAAAAATCATGTATTATATATTCAGGATGTATATACAAGATTTTAAATTTTAACTCGGTCAGAAAATTTTGAATAAAAATATCAAAAGAAGGTAGTAGGTTTCTATATGGATACATAGATCTATCGTCACAATATATAGATTTCAATTTATTCTACTACATTGTTATATAAAACTGAATATTGTATAAAAAAATAGTGTGCATACTATTTTTTAAATTGAGATAACATCAACAAACCCGTAACAAAGCCTTCATAGTTTGATGGTATATATTTCATTCATCACCACCATTTGCATAATTAATGTTTGGAAAAAAGTAGGAAAACAAAAGGTGCTCCGTTGTAAAATACTTCTTAAAGAATTAATTGATATAATAAATAATAGGGTTATGTTTTCAATTTTGATGTTTTAATGAGTAAGGTATATTGATGTAATTTGACCTAAATTTTAAATATCTAATATCACACATAAGCTGGTATATAATTTATTAAGTGTAATGACCCAAATTAGAATTTATAATTCAATGGTCTTTATATGAGATTTTTCTTTTTCTTTTTTTTTTTTTTAAAAAAAGGAAAATCTCACTAAGGTCCCAAGGACCAGAAAAATATCAACAAGCCTCATTGTAGATTCCTCTATAAAAAAAAGTCTCTAGTTATCTTAGTGATATCGATAGACTTGTCAATAGCTACTATATGACTTGTCAATATAGACACAGACACTTTTAAATGGAAGTTGTTTTAGTTAACATAGATGAACTTGTAATGACCACCTATGATTGGTCAATATAGTGACAAACACTTGTTAATAAGAGCTAGCTAGTTTGGTTAATATAGATGGGTTTGTCAACGACCAATTGACCATTCTATGACTTCTCAATATAGTCACATACGCTTGTCGATGGGAGCTGCGTGCTTTAGTTAATGTATATGAGCTTTTCAATAGCTGCTGTTTGATTTGTCAATATAATTATATACACTTATTAATAAAGTAAGTTCACATTTGGAATCTATATCATTAAGGTATCTAGGGACTTTTTGATATGTTTTCAGATTTTTGAACCTTAATGAGATTTTCTTAGAAATTATCTATAATTCAGTTGAATTGTATCTGTGTCAGGGGGATAGAGAAACAAAATGGGCTTCAAGTAGTTGTGCCATTCAAAACAATCCAAGTTTTTTCAAAGGAAAAATCATATAATCATTTGAATGGAATATAGGATAGAAGAATATAATTTTTTCCAAAAATTACAATTCCTGATTATTGTTTATTCTGAAATCTGAACCCATTATTTGAGTAACTGAAAACTTTGCCCAGAGGAGCAGCTCCTTAATCCGCATTACAACCAATCCAAATTTTCTCCAGATCGATATATGATGCTAAACCGAGACCGAGATAGAGAGAGAGGGCTGCCTGCCCGGTTGGCTTTTCGAGACAAAAGCACTCATAGGAATGGTGCTAATTCCAAATTGTTTCTTCATTGGATATGATTTTACATCCTTTCTAATATAATTCTTACAATTTGGAAATATGAATATAAATATACTTTTTTTTTTTTTTTTTTACTCTCATACACACAACTATAATGCTGATATACTCTCTCTCTCTCTCTATATATATACATATCCATACCTAGACAAAAGGCAAACATCATCATCAACGTACTTTCTACAGGTCAAATATAAAGTATTCTTTTAAAAAAATTGTTATATTTCAATGTATAAAGTGTTCTCAAAATGTTAAAAATAATTAATTAATATCTTTTATCGTTTTATCTAGGGATAAGGACAATTTTGCCCTATAAGTGTAAAAAAGGGAGCAATTTATCCCTGGCTATTATACCAGTTAATTTTGATCACTGGATGACCAAATATATTGAGCTAACAATCCACATATCATCGACGTCATTTTTTTAAGGTGTAAATTTGTTTTAGAATTTTAAATGTAACGTTGAAAAAAAGACATAAATGACATATGGATTTCTAAAGCAAATTTACACTTTCACAAAAATAACGTGGGTAATAGGTGGACTGCCACTTAAGCATATTTGATCAATTAATAATTAAAATTAATTGGGACAATGACTAGGGTAAAATTACCCTTTGAAAAACTTTCAAACCAAAATTATCCTTTGGTGACAACTTATGAAGTAAAATTGCCCCTTAAGCCTTTTATTTAAAGAACCCTTACAAGTATTAAAAAAAATTAATTACTTGCCTCTCACTGTTATGCTTAATTAATATAGTTCGTTTGCCATACATCTAAAGAAAGGTAACAATGAAAAAAGAGTAAAAATTAATCACCCAATTATAAAATAAAATATCTTCTGTCTGAAAACAAAATGAGTACGGCGTACATAAAATCAAAACGTGCCTTAATTAGCTAGTATTAATAAACTATAAACAATACACACTATCTCAAAATTTGAGCAAGGCACTAGGTCCTAGCTCCAGTTTAATATAGACGCTGCGCTCAATTTAAACTAAAGCAAAATCATCCAAAACACACAATATATCATTCCTTATTTCACTTAATCATCAAAAGAGTACAATACTTGATTAAGAAAAACCTTATTATAAGCATCATATGCATACTTAATGCCAGCCTTCATGTGCGTCAACCTAAATATACTCACACATTTCTTTAATGTCCTCATAAAAATGCTTCTTAAATGCATTCATATGAACCTGTTGGAGGCACAAAGCGACCTCAATAGAACCATCTTCTTCAAAGCTGGGAAGTAGCACAGAATTGCCATCCGACAGATGAGAAACTAGCCCCATATGTTCCTCCTTTCCCCACCCAAAGTCAAACCCATGTATGGGCAATGATAGCCAACTCACTACATCAATATTAGGGTTTCCATAAAAGGGTGGCCCATCTTTATGTATTTCTTGAAACTTCGTTAGGTCATTCTGGTTTTTTAACAACTCTATACCAGACCTAACATACTCATTTGTCACCTTCTCAATTGCTTCTCTTACTTTACTAGCAGCGAACCCTAATGGTTTTGATAAGAGATTGCCCACCACGCTTTGAGCTAACACATCAAAAGTTGCCGTGCCAAAGTACTCCCTGGGCAATTGAGGCCTCATGCGACTCCTCGAATCAGTGACAATAATTAATGATGTTGGCTGTTCCTTTTTTAGCCCTCGTGCCTTGCATGCAGTTCTCCACATATGCACACATATAGTCTCGTACCGAGTAAATCCACGAGCCATGGGCTTATCATTTGCCATCTTTCTCAAGTGCTCTATCTGAGATTTCGTTATCCTCAATATTGCTTTCATGGTTGTCTTCTTTCTCTCTTCTAAATTGTCTGGTTGACCAAGTAATAATGGCCAATTCTTATACTATGGGTAATCATCAAGGTTAGGGGGTGGCATCGGCAGAGGTGGTTGTCCGGCTCGAAACACACTCCGGTCGAGAAATGGGGCTGCCTGTAGAGGCTTGCCTCTTGCAAGCCTAGCCCATTCAGACATGAAGTAAAAAGCACCTAATTAAAATAAGTTGGATTAGTTTAAATATTGAATCTATATAAAATAAAGCGAATGTTAAATTAATAGTTGTATGTGCATACCAGCCATTCTCATCACAATTCTCAAGCTCATTTGATTTGGATTATTTAGATCAGATCTGCATGATCTTGATTTATTTTATTTTTTTCTAATGGGTAGAGAATCTAAAATAAAGATAATATTTTAATTAACATTTTTTTAAAATAATTTTTTATGTAAAAATCATAAGTTGAAAAAATTAATTTTGGATCACCCGATTTAGTTTGGACGATCTAGATCATATGAGCTTATGGTGGATAGATACCGAAACTGATTTCTTCAACTCAATGGAATCGGAACTCAAATTAGAATATGCTACTTTTTGTTATTCAGATATGTGGTTTTTGTAGTGTTATTGAATCAGACTAACCTGGCCGGTCCAAGTATTAATTCGGTTTAGTTTAGTCTAGCTTTTTTAGAAAATAAAAATCTTTATAATTTCATATCAATAACCTTAAAATCTTCACTTTCCTACCCTCCAAGTTAACCCTTGAACCAATATCCCATCCGAATTTAATAACCTCGATTTTTTGTTTGAATGTTTGTCTGTTCGTGTTTAGATATTGAAAAGCCTGCTATGTTCAAATATAACAATGAATTTGATCCATCATCACCTGCTCCATCAAGGACTGCGTGAGAAATTGCTATGCCGATGCCAATGCCACCACACTTAAACGTCGTGAGCTGAACCAAACACACAGGAAGCTCTTGAATTGGGAGGCTGTAATCTACAGATGGGGAAAGGTTACTGGGTTGATAGGATAAATAAGAGTCACCAGCAAGGTCGTCTAAACTTGAATCGCACTCAGCTTCGATGAATCGAACCCCCACTGCGTTGCACTGAAGCTGAAGTCGTCCATTGCCTATCCACTGCAAACGACCGGCCAAGGGATAAAACGGCACCAAGGCTGTGCTTAAAGAGAGTTTCAAGGTGTCAACAATGGCGGACGGCGCCGAAAGCCAAGTGTTTGGTGGTCGGTAGAAGAAGCTGATGGCAACGTGAGTCACGCAGCTTGTTTGATCCCATTCAGATAAGGCCATTGTTCCAGTCCACGTTTCTTCACAAGGCCTCACGGTGGAGCAGCCTTTGATTGTTACTATTGGCATATCCATTTTCTTTTCTTCTATATTAATCATTAGCTCAATCAAATTTAACATAAAAACCTTGTGTGTGTGTCTAATAAGTAATAAGTGAATAACAAAATGAAAACACGTCGTAAGGTCACACACCTGAAATGAAAAGTTGAACCAACCGGTATATGCCAAGAACACCCAATTAATGACCTGACCGTAGCAGCAGAGAGATCCAATTTAAGAATCAGGACTGGAGAAATAAAGCAAGTATCTTTTTAGAAGTAGAAGATCCAACTTTATACGCAAGTGTATAGATCAAAGTTGGTGCTTAATTACCTTCACATTCCACAGATCCCTCTAAGAAGAATCGCAGCAAGGAAGAAGAATATATTACTCCCTCCCGTCTAAGAATAAGGACTGGGATGTAAAGTTTGGTGTTGTTAGAAAGAAGACACGGAATGCCTTGTGGCGGGCCTAGGTTATATAGACCGGGGGGGGGGGGGAAGTGTCCCCTTAAATTGGAGATTTTCTTAAAAATAAAAAATAAAAAAATAATAATAATACATATTTAAATGATTGTCCACCCTTAATATATTAAGACTGTACTTCGTAATTAAATGGGGATGAATAATTGAATGATTGCTTAGTGCCTTATATTGAAAAAGATGTAAAATTTGATAGCATTAATAATAAGACAATTATGATGAAATTCCTAAAAATAAGGTCTAGAATGATGACATTGTAATTATTTTTATTATAATATACTTTTGTTATTAAAATATATGTACTTGAACTTATTGAGTGCCCACCCTTCATTGTAATTTATGTAAGTGCATTTCTAACAACATTAGCCTTGCTTTTCTTAATGACAAGTTTATAAAATAATTGTTTCTTTTATTACATCATCGGTGTTAAATTGATTTCATGAATATTTTTTTTATATTTTTTTCTTTTCTTATTTATATTTTTTTGTATTTCAATGTATTTAAAACTTTTCTTAAAAAATAAATTTAGAGGCGCTACTCTCAAGCCCCCGGATCCCTTCATTGCCAAATTTACGGATCCGCGCCCCTTGTCCCTCTAATGTGCAATGGTAAAAAAGATGTTCCATTTTCCAATGATTTAAAAGGCCTTTGAAAGTGATTAGGTTATCACGTTGTTCCGATGTGGAACACAAATGTCTCAGCCTTGGAGGCTGGTTAACTTCAATATAGGATCTCGGTAGGCTTATCCGGTGTTATCTATGGCACGATAACAACGGACAAGATGATCACCGTACACAACGAGAGGTGTGGGGTGTGTGCACGGTGGGACGATATCTAAAGAGTAGGGGAGAGAATACGTGTGTACCGTTCACCGGGGGTGTGCCCCTATTTATAACCAAGCCGGGTCGGTCCCGACTCTCAGACAAAGACGTTCCCATGATGTCGTGCGTGCCCCCACTTCCCGCACTACTAAGGTAGTGGGGATAACCGTGGGGTAGTTGGCCTTCTAGTGGGCTTGACTTGGTCCGCCCCATTTCCGAGGTCCATAACAACTTGCCCCCAAAGTCGGCTACTCGGGCTTACGAATTGCCGAGTTTTACTCCGGTGTTGGCCCCGATTTTCCAGGCCCTTATTTTTCTTAGAACCATTTTGGGTTCTAATTTCAATTGGCCGTAATCCTACATTCGTGCTGAGTAGAGATTTGCACAAGCATTGCCGCCAATCTTATGTATTAGATCCCGACCTCGTACATTAGAACCCGACCTCGTGCGTTTCCACAAGCCGCCTAGGTCTCGTCGTTTTAGGATCTTCATTCGAATTCATCAACTTACCTCGGCCGTTGTACGACTTGGTATTCGGCTCGAGGTTTTGAGCAACGATGCCGACATACCAGCAAACGCGACCGTTCGCCTAGCTAAGTGTCTTTTCGCTTGCTCGCGTCGCATCGTATAACCGTCGCTTCCGATTATAATGACACGTGCCTTCAAGCGCCGCCTTTGGTTACCGCGCCCATTAATGTCCTACGTCATATCGTCATCATAGCTTTCTAGGGTTTTCCTTTTACCCCTTAGTAAGCGATGTAACGTCTCGGCTTTCAAACGTCATATCTCTAGAACTCTTATAAGTGCTCCTCACACCCTTCATCATCACTCTTCTTCGTCTTCTCAACTTTGAAGAAACGTACCAGGACTTCCCTTTTTCGACCGCTTCTTGCTCTCTCGTTCTCTTGCTTCCGGGTATTGTTTTCTCGTTGTTTTTGAAACACGCGCATGTTATAATTCGTATTTTGTTCTTTGGCCTGGGTGTTGAGGTGTTGAACGACTGTGATGACTGTGAATTCCTCTCCAAACGAAAAATGTCGAATGCCATTTTGAACTCTGCTTGTCTGAGTTGCTTCGACACCATTTATTTTTTCTCATTCATTCCTTCTGGCTTTGAGTTATTCGATGCTTTATGGTCTGCCATTCTGCATTTGAGTGATTTTACTTTGTTGAGTTCTTCACAATCTGGGCAAATTTGGGCAATCTGGGCTATCTGGGTTTGATATGCATATATTCGTTCATGTTTTAACATGCTATGTAACTTGTTCCCAAGATGGATCCAAAACCCCCGCTAGTAGATATGTATGGTAATCCTATTCCAGAAGAAGATAGAGAGATTCTTGAACGCATGCCTGGTCGAACTAAACTTTGGCTATGGTCCATTCTTCCCACGGAAGAAGAAAGGATGGAAAATCTACTCCGATCTCGGGGAAGTGGGAGTAGGACAAGCGTTCGAGTTCCTTCTTCACCCGATGCCGAACTCCCTAATTCTCCTTCACCCAGTTGTCGGCTTCTCCCGAGGTTATTCCCCGGCTTCGAACATGGGCCCTTCGGTCCTTGTGAGGATCAAGTTGCCACAAAGCGATCGAGCTTGCCCATCATGGCCATGACGGAAGCCGAGTCTCTTTTGGATAAATGCCGCTGCAATAAACCGACGAATACCTCGTCGCTTGGGCCCTTGCTTGTTCAAGCTCGTCCCGAAATTCTGTCTTGTCGGGTATACTTCGTAGTTCGATTCCGGCCTTTGTTTTTATTTTAGGTTTAAATGTCTTCACACCAAACCACTCAATCCGAGACTGGAGAGTCCGCCCCTTCCGAGGACCTTCGAATGCCTTCCATCAAAGACTATCTTTGTGAGCAACATAGTACTTGACTGTAAGAATAAGATGTCTCGGAAAGTGCTTTCGCGGATTGTCCGAAGTGGAGAGGGTATGATGTGTGCTTGCCTCCGACGGCGAGTCCGTGGCTTCGGGTCGATCCAACGATGAGTCCCGCCACTTTTTTTATTTTTACAAGGATTTGATCACCTATCTCGGGTTGAATTCCCCTTTTCCGACTTCCAAATGAGCCTTCTCACCCATTTCCACCTTGCACCTTCTCGCCACACCCCAATGGTTGGGCCGCGACCGTTGCTTTTGAAAAGTATTGCCTGACTCATAAGCTCGAGTGTACCGTCTCCGTGTTTTGTAGCTTCTTCACTCCTTTAGATATTAAGACTACTACGGACGGGGAAAAGAAATGGTTTTGTTGGACCTCACTTCGGGCGTCTCATGGTCGCAAGTTTCTTAGGCCTTTTAAAGATTCCTGGAAAGGCTTCAAAACATCTTACTTCAAAGTTATCGCGAAGCCGGGGATATACCGTGGTTCCTTCGAACCGGACGTCCGGGAACTTGAGGAACGCTTCCCTTTATACTTTGACGCAAAAGATTTTTTGCCAACTAAATCGCAATTATCCGCGCCGAGAAAGAAACCATCGCGCCCTTATTGCCTTAGTCCGAGAAAGACAATTTGGTGGATTCGGCCGAGTACATTACACCCCGTAGGTGTTTATAGGGCTCCCCTCTCCCATTTTTATTCTTTTGTGCGTGTTTGGTCAGACTTTGACTTCTTTGATTGTGCTTTTCAGGTACTTCGATGGGTAAAAGACCCGAGTATCTGGACGTGATGATTCCTGTCGCCCGTCCAACAACTCCGGGTTCAAAACGGAAAGCTCCTGGCGGAGAGCCTGATGCACCTGCTACCGCCAGGAAGACCAAAGCTCCGAAGAAGAAGAAGAACGACAATCCGTCAACAAGCAGGGATATTCCTACCCCGACTTCTCCTGCTCAAGATTTGGGGAATCAAGAGCCTGAAACTTTAGCCCCTGATGACCGTCCAACCATTCAGCTTCCTCGTTCCTATTTTTGGGGACACAAAATACCCAATTCCCTCCGTAAGGGCATTCGTCCGCCTGACAATTGGTATGACGGGCAGACATTGTCGGAGGCGGAGACGAAAGAGTTGAAGGAGATTGAGCATGCCAACTTGAAGAATGCCGGCCTATGTCAACTTGTGGCACACCTCAAAGAGAAGGTCGGACAGAACGAGAAAGATCTAGACTTCTTTGAGGACGAGAAGAAAAAGGCCGACGAGGCATTAACTCAAGCACAGGAGGATCTGCAAGTGGCGAGAGCTGAGAAGGAAAGCCTTTCTGACGAACTGGTTAAAGTTCGTGACAAGCTGCACTTGTCCGAGTCTGAGCTTACTCGACGGGCGCAGGTTCACGAGAGTGACATGGAGTCCATTGCCCGACATAAAAATTTGATCGAGGAACAGGCGACGGAGCTCAACTCTTGTAAGCAAGCCCTCACTGCCGCTCAGGCCAATCTCAGTTCGTATCGAGGCGCCCTTGATGTCGCCGAGGTTAATATTTCCAAGTTAAAGGCAGGGCGTTAAGGAGGCCTTCGAGAATGCCCCGGAACAAGTTCGCTCCGGAATCCTCGATCGATTTGAATTTAGAAGGAGTGCACATGAACGCGTACGTTGAAGACGGAATATTTGTTCCGGCTCCGCCCGTGGTTGATGATGCCGATTGCCGAGACGGTTCGGGAAGAAGAAGCCGCGGCCGCCTCCGTCTCTGTTCAACAATAGTCGGCAATTTGCCATTTTGCAACTTACAGCTTTGTCTGTAGGTTATGTAAACACTGCTTTGCCCGTGTAGGGCTTTAATTTGTAAACGTTTGATTTGACCGCTTCAATCGTATGCGCTTATTTTCTATTTAGCGTCTTTCAAATTGAAGGTTTCCTGACGTGATCAAGGTCAAGGAAACACTCCTTTCTGGTATGCCTAGTTTTGATATATTCGGCATTTGAATGGTGTATACACTGAACTTGGCGGCTATGCCGCTACATGATTTACGAAAATGGGCGTTTGCCAATTCGCACATGTTTACTTTGGCCAATGTGGATAATCTGATAAACACGAATTAGGTAATCCGAGTTTCATCAATCCTATCATTTGGCTTTTTGTTGCCACGATCCTGTAATTGTGCTTACTAGGATATTTATTCGGCGGTTTTTCTTTTACATGATTCATGGACTCTGGTCCATACATGTTATGCCCGACTTCCTTTGAACAAGTTGCGGAATACGGGTACTAATGCCCGACCTTTTGATTCATTCAATGTGCGGCTTTACATCAAGGATTCGATTCCCGTAGGAATTTGATACATATTCACGATGAAGTAAGCCTGAAAGTAAAGTTAATAGAGGAAAATACTGAAATTAACTGAAAACAACGCATTGAAAACAAACGATTGCCTCGACTTTGATAATCAGCTATAGTAAGCCTTAAGTTTGTCGGCATTCCAAGTCCTTTTGATTGCTTCCCCTTTCAGTGATTCTAACACATAAGCACCGTTTCCGAGTTCATGTCGGATGCGGTAAGGACCTTCCCAATTTGCGGCGAGCTTCCCATCTCGGGCATTTCGTTGCCTATATCGGCCCTTCGCAGCACCAAGTCATCCTTGTTGAAGGAACGGGATTAATTTTCTTATTAAAACGAGCCGCGACGAGTTGCTTTGTGGCTAAATTTTGCAAGTGAGCCGTGGTTCTAACTTCGTCAATCAGATCTAGCTCGACCGCGATAGCCTCATCATTTTCTTGTCCTTGCTGCGAAGTTGTCGCTTTTCTCCATGAGGGTTCGCCGATTTCTACTGGAATCATGGCCTCACAGCCGTATGTAAGCCTGAACGGCGTCTCTCCTGTGGATGTTTGAACTGTGGTCCGACAACCCCACAAGACTGCATAGAGATGTTCCACCCAACTTTCCCGTTCCTCGGTCATTCGCTTTTTAAGTCCGTTGACGATAACCTTGTTCGCTGCCTCAACTTGTCCATTGGATTGCGGGTGTTCCACGGAAGCGAAATGATGTTTAACACTAAGGGCGGACATCATTTGTTGGAAGCCTCTGTCCATGAATTGTGTTCCATTGTCCGTGACTATTTCGCCGTATTCCAAATCGTGATATAATATTCCTCTCGGGAATTTCGTACTCTTGCCGAGGTGATGGTCGCGAGGTTCAGCTTCGATCCACTTAGTAAAGTAATCGATCACGACGATCAGCCACTTCAACCGACTGAGCTGCTTTAAACGGTCCCAACAAGTCCATGCCCCATTTGTAGAACAGCCATGGAGCCGTGATCTGCGTCAACTCGGATGGTGGAACCCACATTATCTTGCCGTGCTTCTGGCAACTATTGCATCTCTGAACATGGTATTTAGCATCCTGCGCCATGGTAGGCCAATAATATCCCGCCCGAATTGCTTTACGGGCCAAAGCTTTTGCCCCCATGTGTTGTCCATTTATGCCTTCGTGGATTTCCGCCAAAACGTATTGGGCCTGATCTTCGTTGAGACATTTAGCCATGGGAGAATGCACGCCTTTGCGATACAACTGATCGTTGACCATTTCATAGGCGGCCGCTGTTCTGACTAGAGTCCTTGATTCGGCCGCATCCTCTGGGGTGATCCCCCTTTCCGGATAGTCGGCAATCGGTTTTCTCAATCCCCGAATCGAAATCGCATCACGCAACTTGGTTCCGGTAGGTTCTGCTGGACAATTGTGCGGAGATTTCCCGGGCATTTCGTGCTAGCGAGCTTCGAGAGAATGTCGGCCCTCGTATTTTCTGCCCGAGGAATGTGCGCCACTGTCACCTCGTCAAAATATGTCATAATGTCTTTGACCTTTGTCAAGTATTTGGCTAACAGCGGCCCCCTCACTTGATAGGTCCCTTGGATTTAGGAAGCAACCAGCTGAGAGTCCGTGGACACGTGCACTTGTCGAGCTCCGTTTTCTTTAGCTCGGAACCCTAAGAATGAGGGCCTCATATTCCGCCCGATTATTCGATGTCGGGAAATCCAATCGGAGAGAAAATTCCATCGCCACGCCTTTGGGGCTTTCCACAATAACTCCAGCACCTCCTCCCTTGACGTTAGACGATCCGTCCACGAACACTTTCCATGGTTCGGCCTGAGTCTTCCCATTCTGAACCGATGTTAGCTCCACTAAGAAGTCAGCCAAGGCTTGTGATTTGATTGCCTGCCGGGCCTCATAAGTGATATCGAACTCGGACAATTCAATTGCCCAAGCTATCATCCCGCTTGCCCAAGTCTCGGTTTATGTAAAACTTGTCGGATGGGTTGATTCGTTCTTACCACGATCGAATGGCCAAGGAAATAATGGCGAAGTCGTCTTGCCGTCGTTAATAGTGCAAAGGCCATTTTCTCCAGTTTCTGATACCTCAACTCGGAACCTTGAAGTGCCCGACTTACGAAGTATACTGGTTTCTGCCCGTCGTCAGTATCTCGGACTAAAACCGCACTTACTGCCTTTTCCCCAACCGACAAATAAAGAAACAAATTATCCCTGACTTCTGGTCGGGATAATACTGGCGGAGATGCCAAGCATTGCTTTATGTTGTTAAACGCTTCTTCACACTCTGAGTTCCATTCTTCCTGAGCTTCCTTCTTCAAGAGCTTAAAGAATGGGAGGGATTTTTTTGCTGACTTGGGCAAGAACCTTGTCAAGCACCGCCAATCGCCTTCAATCAACCGTTGTAATTCTTTCTTGTTTTCCGGGGTTTCATTTCCATCACGGCCCGCACTTTTCTGGGTTAGCTTCAATGCCTCGGTTAGTCAAGAGAAAACCCAAGAATTTTCCTAACGGAACTCCGAAAGCACATTTTGTCGGATTCAACCGAATTCGATGCTTCCTCAATTTTTCGAAAGTTTGTTGTAGATCATGAACATGGTCGTTCTGCTCTTTAGATTTAACTATCATATCATCAATGTAGACTTCCACGTTTTTTCCTACCGATCCGAAAAGACTTTTGTCATCATTCTCTCGATAAGTCGCCCCGCATTCTTGAGGCCAAAAGGCATCACATTATAGCGATAATCGCATTGTCCGTGATAAATGCCGTTTTCTCTTGATCATCGGGATGCATGGCGATCGATTGTATCCCGAGTATGCATCCATGAATGACAAAAGTTGAAAGCCTACCGATTGGTCAACCAATTGGTCAATGTTGGGCATGGGAAATGCATCCTTGGGACATACCTTGTTCAAATCTTTGTAGTCCGTACATACGCGCCATTTGCCGTTCGGCTTTTTGACCATGACCACGTTAGACAACCACGTCGTGTATTGCACTTCCCTAATAAATCCGGCTGTGAGTAACTCCTGGACATGGGCTTCCAAGGCTTTACCTCTGTCCGCACCCTGTTTCCTCTTTTTCTGAGCTACCGGGTTTGACCCATGGTGGATGGCCAATTTGTGACAACAAAACTCAGGGTCAATTCCAGGAATTTCAGATGGCGTCCATGCAAATACGTCTTTGTTTGCTCGCAGGAACAATTCCAATTTTGCTCGTATCTCAGAATCCAATGTCTTTCCGACTTTGGTGGTCTGCTCTGGTTCATCTCCCAGGACGAAACTTCTATTTCTTCATTAGGTTCGGACCTTTGCATCTTGTCCTCTTCCCTCAAGTCTAACTCTACCATGTAAACAGACTTATTATTCACCTTCCTTGGCAGGTTCCGTCTTTGGAGTTTTGCTTTCCTTCACCGCTTCGAAGTAACATTGCCGAGAGTCTCTTTGATCTCCTTTAACGGTAACGACCTCGATTCTCTCTCGTCATAAAATCTCACCTTCTCGGTGATTAGAAGATACCAAATGTTCCGGTCATGGATAGTCGGCCGTCCGAGGATAATATTGTATGGAGACAGAAGTCGGCCACAACGAAATGAACTATCCCCGACTTGAACGCCTCCTTCGTCCCCAACGTCAATTTGAGGTCGATGTATCCCTTTGGACGGGTGTCTTCTCCATTAAAGCCCGTTAGGGTGGTCCTACATGGTTTGAGGTCTTCGACGAACCGCATGCGTTTAAACGCATCCTGCAGGATTATGTCCACCGCGCTTCCATTATCTATAAAAATCTTCTTAACTCGGCAATCTTTGACGATTCCGGTTATGACGAGCCCGTCGTGGTGTCCCGACATGACATCCTCCAAGTCTTCTTCGAAACCCGAGCATTGGCAAATTTGGTTTTGCGAGACTCCCTTTTAAATCTCGGACGGTCAACTACGCGATAGAACCTCTTTCAAGTATTTTTTCTTTGATTCGCGGAATCTCCCGCTCCGCCGAAACCTCCAACAATCCCATTGCGAGCCATATTTTGACTCGGGAAACTCATCATGTGCTTCTCTTCCTTTTTTCTGTTCTCGTCTTCTCTTTTCGGCCAGCGGACTTTTACTTCGTTCTCCCCGCGCTTGCCCCGCCGCCTTGCGTTTGGATCGATATTTACGGAGCTTTCCCTCTCGGATGAATTTCTCGATGGCGTCCTCAAATCCCAACAGGACATCCGTTGTATGTCCGTGTTGGTCATGAAATTCACAATATCGGGACTTGTCCAGGGTATGCTCATTCCGCAGCGGGCGTGGTCGTTCTACCTTTTTCATCTCGGTCAGGGAGACTTCCTTCTAGACTTGGGCCTGAGATACTTTTAGTGGAGCGTATCGGTCATATCTTCCTTATGCTCTTCAAGGTTTAGTATCCCTTCGTCCTCGGGATTCTTGTCTTCGGGTTGTATCGTTCCTTCATTCGGGGAGATGGACTCCTTCGCTTGTCCGTGGTGCATGGCTCATAATATCCATCTCTGTTCCAGCTCTATATACGTCTTTGATCGATCTCGAATTACGCCGGCGTTTTGGGACGTCGCTTTACGACGACTTCTTCAAACGTGAAGATTTGTCCAGCCGGCTATGATGCAATGCAAATGTACGTCTTCCTTTAACCCCGGCACTTGTATTGTCGTGTCCTTAAAGCGATCCAAATACTTTTGCACCGTTTCCCTGGGTGATTGCTTCACCTGATCCAATTGGAACTCGGTTTTGGGTTGCTTCCTACTCGTGGCGAAGTTGAGCGAATTTGTTCTCCAAATCCTTCAAGTCCGGATTGAGTTTTCGGCAAGGTGTTGAACCCAGATTTGGGCTGGTCCACGTAGCGTTCCCGCAAACAACCGGGGTACCACGGGCCCGAATATCCTTTGACCATGATCTCCATTTTGAAATTGCCCACGTGCACTTGTGGGTCCTGGGTTCCATCGTATTTCGGGAAATCTTTGGTGTCTAGGCCTCTTGGATAAGGCGCGGCCATTATTTTGGCCGTGAATGGAGTCGCAACTTTCTCCTCCTCATCTGAGCTTGCATCCGATGACGGCGATGCCACGTCTTTTTTAGAGAGGTTTTGGCATTTGGAGCTTCTCTTTATCTTTTTTCGACGTTCCGACCGACGATCGTTCCTTTCGAGTGTTGTCGGTGTTGTCATGATTAGCCACTATCCGATCTTGTTTTTTTTGCTTCGGCTTCCCGTGTATCATTCCTCATCTCGGGAGTGTCTTCTTCATGATCTGTCTGTGACGTCCCAATATTCCGAGATGTTGGGATGCCATTTTGGCTCGGGTCCACATGGCTTTTTCCAGCGTTGCCGTCATGATCCTTGTTTTGTCTCGCGTGATGTCCGACTAATTTCCTGAATTCTTCTTCGTGGCGGTACATCTCTTCTCTCATAATCCGGACGTCCTCCTCCCTTTGTAATCGATTCCGTGTTTCCATCTCGTCTATTCTATCCAATACGGAACCAAGGGTGGTTCGTAATAGCTGAATATCGGGGTTGACTACTTCAAGGGTTTTGGTTCGCCGGATAGCAACATCCTCAGGGGGTGGAGATTTCGCTGTGTCCTATGTCTCCGCTTCGGTTTCCACCAACACTTGTTCTTCGTCCGGGTTCATCGGGCCCCCCTGTTGTGATGTTTGTCCTTCGTGTTGTTCTCGTTGTTCTTCGGCACTTGATTTTGCCGAGTTGTTGTACCACGTCCTCTTGTATTCGCCATTTGCTATGATAGGTTCGTGGCTTTATGGTATGGGATTCGAAGTTTACTCGTTCCCCACGAGACGGCGCCAATGTTAGATGTGGAACACAAATGTCTCGACCTTGGAGGTCAAGTTAACTTCAATATAGGATCTGTAGGCTTATCCAAAGTGTTATCTATGGCACGAGATAACAACGGACAAGATGATCACCGTACACAACAGAGGTGTGGGGTGTGTGCACGGTGGGACGATATCTAAAGAGTAGGGGAGAGAATACGTGTGTACCGTTCCTTAGGGGTGTGCCCTTATTTATAACCAAGCGGGTCTGGCCCGACTCTCTGCACGAAGACGTTCCCATGATGTCGTGCGGCCGTGCCCACTTCCGCACTACTAAGGTAGTGGGGATAACCGTGGGGTAGTTGGCCTTCTAGTGGGCTTGACTTGGTCTGGCCCATTTCCGAGGTCCATAACACACGTGTTCCATTTTCTATGGGTTAAAAAGGTGTTTGAAAGAGACCTAGTTGTACGGAGAAATCTAATGGGAATCCTCTAAGGGTGGGTTTTTGTTTCGTGGGCCTTCCAAAAGGAGTTCGGAACTTAAACCTGCCTCAAATATATTGTTTGATATTTCGCTGTGATGAATATTTTACGATTATTATTGATTACAAATTTGGGGGTTATAGGGTAGTATATGATATTGTGATGTCAATTTGTTAAGAAAATTGTAACGAATATTTGATAAATATATGATTATTTTGTTAGTGATTTAAAGAATTGAAATAATATATGGCATTTGAAATTTTGGATTGCATGATGAGAAATAATTTTATTTTTAAGTTTTTTAGTTCTCATCGGTTTGACTTTAGGTTGACTTCTATCGACCTATTCACTCTTGACCCGAAGATCTTCGACGGTTCGGGGGGCCGGTCCGAGTTTAATAACCATGATTAGAAGAGAGTTCAATTCCCATTAATTTTTTTGGTCAACCAATTCTAATTAATTACTCCTCTTGGTCCTTAATATAAAATATATTTATCTAATTTAATTAGATTAAGGAAGTTAGTTGAGTTAGTTAACATAATATATATTTTTTAAAATACTCTAGTCATTTTCCTTAATCTCACATTCCCTCTCATTCTTAATTATTATTGAGGAGCAATAGAGGTAAATTTCTCCGATCTAAGGACAAGTTTCATATCTTTGGGCCCATTAATGTTTCGGTCAAAGTACTAATTTATTTTATGATTCATTATACAAGACTAGTGAGAAGCCCAAATAGTTTAATATTTAATTCATCGTTCTCATATGCAAGAATTGCAAGGAATGGTAGTAGATTTAAAAACTTGTTATAAAAGTATGGGATAAAAAAAAGAAATAAAAGAAGAAAACGGGGAGTATTTCTCATTCATATTATTGCATCACTACAATGATTCTTTCTCAGATTTTGTGCCCTTTCATTTCTCTTACACTTTCTCCCTCTCATCTTCATTTCTTCGCCTCTTCTTCTCTTCGGACGGTGTGTGTATCCGTAACAGATTGAGAATGGGTCGTTTGGTGTAATTCCTACCTCTGGGTCATTAGATGTAATTTTCCCCTAACCATTTTTCAACCCCTTTTTTTGTCAAAGTTTTTTCAAGGGAAAATTACATATAGGTCCCAAGGAAGAGAGATATTTACATTTAGGTTCCTTGAAATTACGAAATTACTCGAAGTCCCAAGGGACTTCGAGTAATTATTTGAGAATGTAAAATTACTTTCTTTGTAATGCATATTTCACACATAAGCGATTAACAACACAAAATGCGCAAATTAACAACACAAAATGCATAAATTAACCACAACTTTTGAAAACCTTCAATTTGTCATGTTTTACTTTCGAGGCGATTAACAACACAAAATGGATAAATTAACCACAACTTCCGAAAATATTCAATTTGTCATGTCTCACTTTCAGAGGCGATTAACAACACAAAATGCATAAATTAACAACACAAAATGCATAAATTAACCACAACTTCTGAAAACCTTCAATCTGTCATGTCTTACTTCCAGAGGCGATTAACAACACAAAATGCGTAAATTAACAACACAAAATGCATAAATTAACCACAACTTCTGGAAGTGAGACATGACAAATTGAAGGTTTTCGAAGTTGTGGTTAATTTATGATTTTGTTTGTTAATTTATGCATTTTGTGTTGTTAATCGCTTTTGTGAAATATGCACTATGTAAAAGAAAGTAATTTTACATTCTGAAATAATTACTACGAAGTCCCTTGGGACTTCGAGTAATTTCGTAATTTCAAGGGACCTAAATGTAAATATCTCTTCCTTAGGACCTATATGTAATTTTCCCTTTTTTCAACCCTTTCACGTGAAGGCAGCTGAAGAAATAATTGCATGGGTCCCACATATTTATACATAGTTAAGATGCACAGTCCCACATATTTATACATAGTCAAGTTGCACAGTCCCACATATTTATACATAGTCAAGTTGCACAATTCCTTAGATTTGAATCGAAGACCGGTTGTAGTTGTATTTTTTTTATATAACAAAATTTTAAGAAAGGAGTTGAGTTACCTTACATGATCTAAAACGGGGTGAAATCTCCTTTCTTCTGATCATACCGATGTTGGGTAGGGGGTTGTAGTTGTATTGTACATAGGGTGAAAGTGCTTCAGACTCCTCTTGGGCGCTAAGAAAGAATGACGTTGGCTAGCTTCTTCCTCCCGTTTGGATGAGTTTTTTTGATTAAAAGTATTTTTTTAATGTAAAAAAATGTTTTTTTATTAATTTATGTGTTTAGATGATTTTTTTTTTTAAAAAAACAAAATGTTACCTTTTTTAAGCTCCAATTTAGAGTTTTTTTTTAAAAAAAAAAAACTAGGAAAAAAAATATTTTTTTAAAAAACCCATCCAAACAGGCTATCACTCATGGTTCTCTTTTGCTTTTTCTCCAACCAACTTGATTTTTCCAATGTGTCTATTTCTTTCAGCTTTTTTATCTTTCCGGCCGGAATGGCAAATTTGAGCTTTTCATGTGAATCATATTAATTCATATTTCGTCGCATTATTGGATGTTGGCCTAGTTGATAAGATGTTGGCTCATTTCACATTGGGTTGTAAGTATGGATGTCGGTACTTTTTTTTTTTTTATTGCCTATCTAGTTCACTGGAGTTGGGGGACCCAACCCACCAAAACTTGTAAAAAAAAAAAAAAAAGATGCAGTAAAATTTCAGCCTAAGACACAAAGCACCAGTGGAATCTAACATAAATGGTTAAATTATTTGTTTATTCGTTATAATTTCACTCTGATTCTAAGGAAGCCTTTTTATCAACTCATAAATTATGAATAATGCACCTTACCTATTTGTGCGAGACACACGACTGAGTCACGACTGCTGGTAGATCCAAATCCAATATAAGAAGCAGAAGTGACGAAAATATGGTTAAATTTTGATTGGCTAAGAGTGAATGGGGAAGGATCACATAAGTTAGGGAAAATCCATCTCAAGATCTATATTAGTAAAAAAATATCAAAAAATTAGTCTAAGAAAAAATTACATGTCAAAAAAGACCCTAAGACCTTTTCTAGTATTATTTCATAAAATGTTAGTTGTTAACGCCTATTGATATAGTTGTTAATGAGATTGATTTAGTTGTTAGGATATTGTTGTTAATCTTATTGATTTAGTTATTAATTAGACAAATTTAATTGTTAACGGTTATAAAATAATACTAAAAAATGTCTTAAACTTTTTTTTTTTGGGACTTTTTGACATGTTTTTGTCCTGCCATGGACTTTCCCCATTAGCTATCCATTTTATCATCTAGTGTGTCAGATATTGGCGAGACTTGAGTCATGAGAGGACTCTGGTTTTGTTGGTGGACCAAGCAACATGCCATCATCATTAATGAGAGTGGGCAGAGGAGTACAGTCCGTATGTTTAACGAGTCTGGTGTCCATTTTTTTTTTTTTTAAATGACTATTTTAGTACTTTTCTCTCCGAAAACAGTTTCAACATTCAGATTTTAAATGATTGACCGATGATTTTTAAATCTTTTTTTTAAAAATCTAATAATTAGAGATTATTTTTAGGGAAATCCCAATTAAATCCGACTAAAATATCCAAATTCATAATTAGGCCAACACTTTTAACAAATCCCTAAAAAGGCCAACAGGACTAATGTGGGATTTCAAGATTTGTTGATTTATCCAATTTCCCCTTTTGCTCATCCTCTCCTCTTCTCCCCCTTCTCATTCTCCTTTAACTTCTATCCGTTGGATAATGTTTTAAGATATTTTATATTATTTACATTAATTATTATTTTAATATGATTTAATATTTATTACACCTTAAGATTAGAGAGAGATATATATATATATATATATATTTATATTATATCTTAGTTATTTTGATTTATTTTTAATTTAATTAGATTAAATTAGATTCTAAGATTTATGTATATAAAAGCTCATATATATATATATTTTTTTATATTCAATGATTGAATAATATTTCAGAGGTTTTTGTTTTACCTCTGCATCTATTGATCCTTCAAATTTCAAATTTCAAATTTCATCAGCACGTCTCTGCAGGCAAGGCAGCTATGGTGCATTAACAATGCTCAATGTAAATTGTTACACACAATTTATGGGTTATTATCCAGACGTACTAGTTGAAGGGCATGCAATTCATTAATGTGCAAATGAAAGAAGTAAAGTTACACTGTTTGACTTGTATGTCTCTACAAAATTAAACGAATTTAAGCTCCCACCATCAACCACCAAATTCACAAGACAAAAGAAATTAGATTGCAAATTCTAATGTAGCATACTCTAATTTCTAGCTTCAAAAGTAAATAAGCTTAGCATCGATGATGGACGCTGAGTATGATTCCAAAAACCATGGATTATGGTTATGGATCTCTTAAAAGAAAAGAAGAGAGAGAGAATCTGGCAATTGCCATTATACGGGAGGGAGAAGAGCTAGAGAGGATGAGCAAAAGGGCGTATTGGTAAAATCAAATTTTTTGAAATCCCTTGTTAGGCCTCTTGGCCTTATAAAGGATTTGTTAAAAGTATAGGGTTAAATCTGAATTTAGGTATTTCAGTTGGATTTAATTGAAATTTTTTCTTATTTTTATTTTAGATTCTCTACACATTAATATATATATATATATATATATATGGATTTATCGTTTATCAAATTATCGACATTGACATCGTAAAAAGCGGATTCGTAAAATAGGGGTGGCCCCCGCCCCCCCAAAATTACAAAAGTTGGCCCAAAAATTTTGAGAAATTATATTTTAGCCTTATAAAATTTTTAAGGTTTTTACTTTAGTCCTTATTAACAGTTTTATAAAGGGACTAAAATGAAAATATTGAAATATTTATGAGGTTAAAATATAATTTCTTAAAATTTTGGGTCCAATTCTGTAATTTTTGCCCCTAATTTCAAATGTTAACTCCACTATGTCCTCTTCTGTAATTTTCGCCCCCCTAATTTTAAATCCTGGCTCCGCCCCTGCTTGACATAAGGTTATGTCAAGTCATCCCAAAATTACGTCGTTTTAGGAGTTCATTAATTCCTCTAACCCTAAAACGACGTCGTTTTGGGACTTGTGAATTAATGAAGGGTATTTTGGTATTTTCGTTTTTGTATTTATTATATGAATTCTATCAAAATACCCTTCATTAATTCCCCTAACTCCCAAAACGACGTAGTTTTGAGGACTTTCGACATAACCTTACGCTGTGACATGACAAATGATAAATCCTATATATATATATATATATATATTAAAAAGTAAGATTTGGTGCTAATCACCAATCACCCAAACCGGATCCGATGTCATTGGAACACAAGTAGTGTATGTTGCTGTAATTATGTGGTAATTCTTGTGATCCTAACTATAAGGTATTTTTAAGCGAGAATTAGAGTTAAAGGCCTAGAAAAACTAATATTTACTAGGAAGGCCCTTAACAATTATAATCATTTAAAAAGATCGAGTAAATTTAAGAATACTAAAATACCCTGCTAACTAAATCCCCACGTTCCCTCACACCCACATTTGAAATATTTTGGCGGTTAACAGAGAGAGTGATTGAAGCTCTCTCCCTCATTGTTTCAATTTTGCCAGTTTTTTTTTTCTTCACCCGCCAGCTTTCAATTTTGCCAGCTAAAGTGTGCAGACGAACCATTTCAAAGCGTGAAGGCATGAAAGAATGACTCTTGGAAAAATCTGATAGCAATCTCAAGTCTCAACCTTATAGTGCATAGTGCATTCTTCAATCTTTTATATTAATGGTAAAAATTATGTGTAAAGGGCATGAATATTCTTCTTGTTGAAATTTTTTTATCTTTCCATAATCTCATATTGTTCTTCACCATTTCTTATTCTCTTCTCTAATTAATGAAATATCAAAGCAAAACTAGCGGGAAGAAAAGGCCCATGGAGGCCTGCCCCTTACCTTTTTCACTTTAGAGGCAATAATAGGGAAAACGACTGAGTTCATTTAAAAAATCTTCTTTACTGTCTGTTTGGAAATGGCAACACAAGGAGGATGATGGAGGAGAAAAGAGAGAACCTAGGGCTACAGGAAAATTTGTATTTCAAAACTTATATTTTTATATTTGGCCCCTTTCAGTAAATACAATTTTTAAGGTTTTCTAATAAATATTATTTTTTCTAGGTCCTTTATAATAAATTTTTCCCTATTTTTAATGAAATGTAAAAGATATCAAAATAAAGATATTTAAATAATAACATGTAATGTTGTTACTTTAAATAATATTAAGATTATTTGGAAAAAAATATTAATGAAGGAAAATTGTTATAAAATTTAAGAAGTTAAAAGATATAAAATAAAATTGTTTAAAAACATTATATGAAAAAAAATAATTTTAGAAAATAATGACTTATATATATATATATATATATATATATATAATTCATGCAATATATATGGCTTGAACTTTGCATTAACATTAGGATAAAACTTAGTCTACATAGGTCCATTATCTCCATTTATCCAATTAGAGGTATATATTACTATTATTATTATTTTTGCATGTCGACACTTAACCGCAAATCCAAAGTTAACCTCCATTAGTTCTGGATTTTTTATTTTTTATTTTTAATAATAATTGAAGGTGTAGGTTGCAATTGGAGAACAAGCGACGATAGTGTGACAGACAAACAACAAAGAGAACCCGCGGTTAATGGCTAGTAGGGGTGGGAAAGGTCACGCTTCTATTAGATGACCTACAATCTGACTTGTTTAGAGTCTAGTTTGACCTAATTTATTTGTTAAAAAGGATAAGTCAAAGCCTATTTAAAGGCTTAAATGTATAAATAGGCCAGACTTGTAAATCTTTAAACATGGCCTGTTTACATATTAAATAAATATAATTATATTTAGGGAAAAATATTTTTTCAATCACCGGAGATAAGTTATCTCCAAAGACTTCTAAAATTACGTTTTGAATTAATGAAGGGTGTGTTTGTAATTTTAGGTGAATTAATTAAGGGTGCAAAATTACAGAAACATCCTTCATTAATCCAAAACGACGTAGTTTTGGGGGTCACTGGAAGTAACTTATCTCTAGGAACTGGAAAATCATTTATCCTTATATTTATATAATATAAATAACACGATATTTATTTTTTTAATTCTTATATTCTAATTTCAAAGTACGCAAACTCTACTTATAACATTCAAGGCCAGCAATACGAGGCATTTTAAAAGACCTACATTGTAAGTAGGTCTTTAAAAAGGCTTCAGGCTCAACCAGGCTTTATGAAAACTCAGACCCTAGCTTTAGAAAAAAGCTGCATTCAAGCTCAGATCTTTTGTCCCTATTATAGGCTCATGCCTGTTTAGTTAAACCTTAACCTATTTCTACGCCTAATGGTGAGGACCTGCTTTGCTTGACGCTATTTTGAGGCCTCATCAAATTGCCCTCTTCATTGAGCCTTCTCCGTTTGCATGAGTTCCTAGGTTTGATATCCACTATGGTCAATTTTCATCCGCCAACGTCGGGAAGTTTGCGACCCCATATAATTTTTTCCTTCTTTCCTTAAGGCTTGAACTAGCAAATTTTATCTTTAATTAATTGCAATGTGTAGAATCCATACACAGTAATGTGCCCTGGGCTCCTCTGTATACATATATGAGATGGGCTTAACAAGCCTTAAGGCCCAACTACACAATACAGACCTACTAAACTAATAAACAGAAAACGAATTACAATTATTCTAATACTATTTATCAAAAAAAAAAAAAAACAATTATTCGAATACTACACCTCAAGTTTGGGGCTGAACTAACTTGGAAAGTAATTAATCTAGTTTGGAAATCCTTTCCAACGGCTTTAGTTAATATGTCAGCATGCTGATCTCTGAACTTCACATGATCCGACCCTATCAGACCTTATTTCAATTTTCATAAAGTGACAATCAATCTCAATATGCTTTGTTTGTTCATGGAATACCTGGTTAGTGACTGTATGTATGATTTTTTTTTTTTTTGATACGTGACTGTATGTATGATGTATCGCTGCTTCACTGCCACAATGCACACTCATAGGTCCACTAGAGTAGTGTCCAGATTTCTCAAAATTCCATCTACGCACACGTCTTGTGACATTGCATACCCCACCACTCTATATTGGGTGCACATTTGGTGCCGATTCTTATGTGCCCAATTATAGCAAGACAAGGTCAAATCATCCTTTGAACTACGCTGTTGCCCGCTTTTCTAATTCCGCCGGAGTTAGTTTCGTAATACAGCGTAAGGAACCTACTTGATTTTCGACCCCCTAAATCCATCCTCAATATCATCTTGGCTTTGGTTTTTTAATTGTAGAAATTTGATTGAGTTTCTAGGTTTTGGTTTCAAGCTATGGTTATTGATTCAATGGCCATGTGTTTTCTCTACGGAAAGAGAAAAACTCCTGCAGGTTTGTTCATGTGCTTTGCATCGGATTTCTTCTTTCAATTTATATATTATTTTCTCAAATAATGAGTACTGAATGGGATTGAAGCATCTGTCGTTAATATAGCTTGGAGGGAAAATCTAATTGGTCGTGGTCTGTATAGGATAGTAGTATTGAGGATTTAAATTGGGGGTTTGGATGCTCAATTCGGATTCAGCTGCCTTGCGTATTTGGTACTTCAGCAGAGAATATATTTCTAATTCTGAGGTATTAAAAAATGAGTTAATTTGATGGTTCAAAAACCAATCCTATTGGTGGCAAGAAATTGCTCTTCAACCCTGATTATATATTTCTGATGTTTTTATCTTTGTTTCCTATTGGCTCTATATCATCTATTCTATGCAGGCATGAGGTGTTGATGCTGCAAAATTGATCTCATTTTTGCTGGAGCTTAGTTTTCATGTAATAGGAGAGGTAAGACAGTCTCATTGGTATTTGGAATAAGAACTTGCACTGTTGTGTATTAACCTTTTAGCTGCAGTGTTGATTAGGCCTTCTCATTCCTTTTTCTTTATACGTATGTCTTACTAAAGTATATTTACATTTAAATGCCATGACTTTGAGAGTGCTAGTGGTTTCCTATGTATTAGGCATATAATGTAAACACACTAACTGATTTCCAGAGGAACATAATTAAGGACCTTGCAGATCTTGGATTAGTTAAACTACAACAAGTTATAGTATTTCTTTGCTTGATGATATTGGGGTGCAGATTCCTATAGTGCAGAAATTAAGTGCTAGTTTTTGTTTTGTTTTTTTAACCTTCCAATTTTGTCGAGGATCTTCTCCTACCATGATTTTTATATATATTCTGTTCTTTATTGATCATGCATTTCCGTATTTGTTTACTCAAACAAGCTATTCCTCTGAGGATTGGAGAAATATGGCAAGGGTGATTGGAGAAGCATTTCAAGAAATATTTTGATGGGCAAAGGGAAAAATCAAAGAAAGAGAGGAAAAGAGCAAGCATCCATGACATCACAACTGCACACACCAACGTTGAGCCTCTAGAGATAAACAAATTCTACCTTGGTCACTGGATTTGTGTAAAGGGGCATTTGTATTGATGATAATGTTGTTGACATTTTGTATTTACGCAAAGGGATATAATACTTAATTGTATTCAAGGTTCATTTATAACCATTAGTATTCTTTTGTAAATTATGTCATTTATGTAATGACATGAGTTGTAAAAAAGCTGCAGTTGGGTAAACATATGCGGATATATTTAGGGGTTAAGTATCAATTTTGCCTTTGAAGTATGCGCATAGGAGCAATTTTTCTATGAAGTTTAAAAACGTAGCAATGTTGCCCTTTCGTTAACTGCCCTAACGGTTAACGTTAGGGTTTTTAATGGAGGGTAACATTGCTACATTTTTAGACTTCAGGGGCAATATTGCTCCAAAAAAAGTAGCAATATTTTGCCCATGAAGTTTAAAAACGTAGCAATGTTGCCCCTTTGTTAAAAACTTTAATGGTCAACTCACGTTGATCGTTAGGTTTTTAACGAAGGGACAATATTGCTATGTTTTTAAACTTTAGGGGCAAAATTGCTTCTTCAGAAAATTGCTTCGAGCGTACGTTAGAGGCAAAATTGATACTTAACCCTATACTTAGTGTGATATTATTGAAAGGTCTGTTTTTTAGAGTTACTAATACCCACTGATATAGTTGTTAATACATACTGATGTAGTTGTTAAAAGTCACTGATTGCCTTGTTAACACCTACTGATGGAGTTGTTAACACCATTGATGTAGTTGTTCATTAATTGCCTTGTTAACACCTATTGATGGAGTTGTTAATACTCATTGATATAGTTGTTAAAAGTAATTGATTGCCTTGTTAAAACCAACTGATGGAGTTGTTAACACCCACTGATGTTTTTGTTAACATTTACTGATGGACTTGTTAATACTTACTGATGGAGTTGTTAACACCCACTGATGATGTTGTTAACACCTACTGATGGACTTGTTAATGTATACTAATGGAATTGTTAACATTCACTGATATAGTTGTTAAAAGTCATTGATTGCCTTGTTAACACCCATTGTGTTATTGTTATAATTAACACCTACTGATGGACTTATTAATGTATACTGATGGACTTGTTAACAGCTTCCGTGGGTGTTAACAACAACTTCAGTAGGTGTTAACAACTCTATTAGTGGATGTTAGCAAAAGTCTATTAGTGGGTGTTAACAAATCCATTAGTATATATTAACAAGTTCATCTGTAGTTGTAGTTAACAACAATATCAGTAGGTGTTAATAAGTATATTAGTGGGTGTTAATTAACAATATGATATGATTCTTTGTAACTCCTCTATCAGTGGGATAGACCTTTCTCGCTGTTTCCATGCCAAAAAATAGAGCAACATTTTAAAGTTGTAGTTGTTAATATTGGATAGTTGATATGAGATGGTTGTTAATACCTACAGTTGTAATTGTTAATATGACTGTTAAAGTTGTTAATACTAACTTTATGTTGCAAATCGTAATTAAATATGGAAAAGAATCATATCATCTATAATTTGAACATTACATTACATACTAGTGACAAAGCACAGGGGCACAAAAAATTCACTCATGGAAATAAATTTAAAATTCAATTAACTTTATATGGACCTCTACACAATACCAAATTGTCATGAACATTTGCATAACAACAAAAGTGTAAAACCCCAAATTTCGTAGTTCAAAATGTGTCGGTTGACACTCAGTTTTAAGAAAATCGATAGAGTTTGAGGTGCTACCACTCAGAGTAATGCGGAAATGGAGAGCATGCGCTAATGTTTGGACGATGAGTAACTGGTACAAAATGCCCAGGCATATGCTGATGCCCTGACATATGCTGATATATTAAAAATTTCCCGAAGGAATATTCATGTGATACAACAATACAGAGCTTTGTATAATTACAAATCTTTATACAATCTTCAACCAAGCCGTAGCTAGACTTGGGGCAATGAACTTAACTCAATTAATCAAACAATTTGGCCGTGCCTCCAGTGGAAGTCTCCTCGAATTCACGGTGACTCACCGACCGAACCACATAGACGAACCCTTTCTAGACACCAAATGGTTTGAAGTAACCTTATTAGATTCATGCCAGAAGGTAGGCTCTATTAAACTTCTTTCAGCATTTGCTTTGACCGGTGCCTCTTCACGGCTCTTCCCTTCGATGCCTTTTCACGGCTCCATCTACCGGTGCCTTCTCTGATCCTGGTTCCTTTCCTGAACCTTAGACAAATTTGAGGTCCAATACTCATCGGACCTCAGGTAACAGTTAACCTCATGTGAAAAGTATAAAAAGTATATCTATGACAGATGTTCATTTTATTACAGCATTAACCAATACATAGCACACAGCAGATGAAAGGTTACAACAGTACATAAGCACACAGCAGATGTAATGTTAACACAACAACAGTACATAGCACACAGCACATGTAAAGTTTGCAATGTTTGCACTAACCAGTGCCACGACGACCCCTCGTGTCCTCAGTGCTAGGAAAACTCAACGGCATTATTAAGACTATAACCCGTATAAAGCTGAATGTATAAACAGGTGATCTAAGCCCCATAAACTTAGTCACAGTGCCTGGCCCAAGACATAGTCTTGTCCATCACTTCATGAATCATTCCATCACATACATGCATACAAGACACATCAGAGTTAAAGTTACTAGTACGTGAACGTACCTTTCACCGGGTAATTGTCAAATGCCCGACCTTTGAATCCGACTCCGGACTTCCCGGATATCCTATACATTATCGTCGGATTATTTTATGATATTTGATAAATATCATATTGTTTAGAATAATATCTAAAGGTTTAATTTACCTTTCTACCCTTGGTGGATTTGTTATTTACAACTTTGCCCTTACATTTTCTTAAAAACGCTACTTCAGCATTTATGGGCAGAATTTTTGGTAACTCTGAAAAATCATAGCTAATTCTAGAAAAATAGAAATAAGGTTCTGTAAAATTCCTCATGACCCTTGACATGTATATTTTCAAGGAAAAATATTCCAAGAACCTAGAACATCAAGAATCATTCCCAGTTTAATGTTTTCTCAACGCTGCCCAGATTTTTTCCAGAAAATGTAGCCCAGATTCCAGAATTTTTATATCCTTCTACAGACCTCTAATTGATACATAATTTATATCAATGGAAATCTATACATGTATACTATAACCATGAATTATTTCATAATTTTTGAAGATAGATTTATATATAAAATAATGCCCTCTAACCGACTCGACTCCAACAAACCCAGCAAAACCCCACAATTCCTATCTTACTCTAACTTGTTTTATTAATCCTAAAAGTTACTTCCCAATATGTTCCCACCTTGTTAGGCCTCTTTCGATGCAATAAGGCCTGAAAACAATTATGAGAAATTACTTTACCTATTTCCTAGATTAAACTAACATTTATACTAAGAACTATAGAACTAAAGACTAGAAAACTAAAACTAAAGACAAGCTTACCTCTCGAAGCCTCTTGCTACTCCTTCCTCCTTCTTGCTTCACTCTCTACTCTCTTAGAAATCACCTCTTGGAGGTAGATTTGGTGTGAAGAATGAGGAGAGGCAAGGCCTATATTTATAGGGAAAATCTCAAGGTTAAAATGGTAATCTCAAGCCCAATGGGGCCCCACCATTTGCCTCTTCCTTAATCTCAACCATTAGATCTAAACTTAATCAAGAAGTTTTAATCCTCATCCTTCACTATAAAGCATGTGCTCTTGTGATGTCATCCTTGTGATGTCATCTTGATGACATAATCAAGGCTTAGGTGTCATTGTTGATTAATTAACAAAGTTTAATTAACTCTTAATTGCATTTGTTAACTAACCATGAAAATTAGTGCTTAATTAGACAAGCTTAATTCTTCATTAGTTAGCCCCTTGGTTAATTATGAAGATTTACACAATTATTTAATTAGTGAAAACTTAATTGCTCATTAATCTTTACTAATTTCCTTTAATTTGTTTAAGTATTTCCATAACATTTTCTTGCTCCTCTTGGTTATATAAGAACCATGATTTAATATGATAATTATATATTTCAAAATCCATAAATATAATTTCAAAATTGGCCCTTGGTTTATTTAATTTCAAGAGAAATTGCCTACAAAATTAATCAATAGCTTACTAAAATTTTGAGACACCTATTCACCTTTATTTAATATGTATTATTTATCAAAATATAGTATTTATGATAAACAGAATTTTTAGGGTATTACATAACAAAAGCACCTTTGCACAATGACAAATTAGTTAACAACTATCGCATCAATGAACATTGACGTTTACAAAAAATCTGATGGACAAAACATGTGTCCTAAATACAATCAGTATGTTAGTGCATATAACAATATAGAATGTATGCTGAAGCCATCACACAATCTGCCAGAAGAAATAGTCCTCCAAGCATGAAATTATACTCTCATGAGAAAAGTTGCTGTGTAGAGGAGTTTGTAGGAGATAGCCTAGTCAGAAGTAGAGAGCCTTTGTATAGAGTTGCAACAAATGCACCAACAATTGATACTGTGGTTCGAAGCAATTGATACTGTGGTTCCAAGTGATTTAGCTAGGCTACGATACCTTCTCCAATCTAATCCCTCCATCCAGAAACCCCCAAGGTCAATCAATTCAGTTTAGCTGAATGAATTTTCTTAAATGACTGATTGAAAACACAATCAATTCAGTTTATATATATATATATATATATATATTTATTTATCAACAATTTTACTATCAAAACATTTACAAAGACAGCTTTATAACTACTCAATATTCATGTGAAGTATAGTAAGGATACACTAAAAAGTATACCATTACTCACCAACATCATAATAACTCAACAGAAGGCTTTGAGCATATTGAAGGGGTTAAAAATATCTGATGATATACAAAAATGTCCAATCAATTTTGAAAAAAGAAACTACATTTGTAAAGCCTTGTGAATACAATTTTATCCACAGCACATCAAAAATCTTTTTAAATATACAAAGTACAATTTGTATGAAAAGAAAGAGTGCAATAAGAATAATATGAATGATGAATGTCCAACAAAAGATGAATAAGTACAAGTCCATTTGCCTATCCATCTATGATGCACGAATCAAGAAATAGAGCATTAATAGATCAGGGATCAAGCAGGTTGTGTAGCATTTACATGGAAGTGCCTTGGTCACCAGTAACATTACAAATCTTTCAAATAGGTGTTTAATATTTCCAAATTTAACTAGATGCTCAACAATCATCAAACATCTACCCATCTTCCACCAAATCCACAAGTTTCTTTTCTGCCACAAAACCTCTAACTTCTGTCATACCAAGACTCATAAATAACCAATAAGTACTAGTGTGCTACAATTTTTTTTTATATATAATTTGACTTTTCTAGCACAAGCCTTAGCCTCTACTAATGTGCAAGAAACTCAAACTACCACCTTTCCTAATATCCAGACTTAGACTTTGAAAATCAAAGGCAGTTAATTAATAACATTTTAAAACACCAACACAGCAACAATAGTAGGACCATAAGAAGACATAGCTTTTTTGCCAAATAAGAAGACATAGCTTAATACACAAATTTCCAGTGCAAATGATGTGTTGGATCTTGCCAGGAACATCGATTTGAACTTTGTATCGATTTGAACTTTGTAGGCAGATCAGATGCCCTATGGGGTATGTGCAAGTGTCCTGCCCTCGGGCTAAGACAAGTACCATTCTCACCTATCAAAAATTCACAGCAACAATAAGAAAATGCAAAAAAATGAAAATAGAAATTAAATAATGATTTGCTGCTAAAATAATTTTAGTAGATCCACGATTCTACAAATATGTATTATAAAAAAGAATTGCATATCAGATAAAAGATTATTTGTCAATTTGTTACTTATAGAGAAGAGTGATAAATATGTCTGATGCTTTCTAAATTATGTCATCAAATGATAAATCTCTCCAATGTTACAATACTAGAAAACAATAAATTGACAACGGAAAAAATTCCTTTGTAAATTTTGTCGATTTTTGCGACAGAAAGCGTATTTGTCGCAATTTATGACGGATTTAAAAAATCTGTCGTAAAATAGTGAAGGTTTGCGACAAAATAGTATTCTGTTGTAAAAAGGCATCAATTTTGAGGCTTTTTTTGCAACGGAAGAATTTTTCCATCACAAAAAGTACAAAACTGACCCCTTTTTGCGACAAAAATAGGTTTCCGTCGCAAAAGTAAGTGATTTTGTGATGAAAACTTGTTTCCGTTGCAAATTGAAGCATAAAATGCTTCAAATCCAAGTTGTTCATTAGTTCTGTCTTGTGTTCGCCATTCTTGTCCGCCCTTCTCCGTTCCGCCATCCGTCCACCCCTCTTTGCTCCTGCCTTCGTCGCCCTCGTCTCTGGAGGTAATTTCTGGTGAACACATGTTTTTTTTTTTCTTTTCTTTTGTCTTATATATTAAGCACCTTTTAGTGTAGTATATGGGGTTGCCCTCTTTGCCTTCACCTTGCAACTTAATCATTAATTTTTTTTTCCTTTTTTGGGCTAGAAATAGTTAATTGTTAATAATGGACAGCCAAATGCATTTTTTTTCAAAAAAAAAATAAATTAAGAGGATGATTTGTGTGTTATAATTTTGTAATGCTAATTAAGGAAAGCGTAGGTGTTGGTTAATCAAGACGTTGACCACAATAATGCCCCCACCTCAACGCGGCCTTATTATTATCATTGCAAGTCTATTACAAACTCATTATCACAATTATAAACTCCTTTTTTCTTAAATTAATTAATTTGTTCCGTTGCTTTTTAGTTTTGAAAATAATAAATGGAATAAGAACATCATTGTTGCTTGCTTTTCTGCCAATCATAGAATATATTGTGCCCGAAATCTGTCGGTGGGTTCTATTCCCTTATATATTATGTTCTACATGTACAACTTGGAAACAAGATTAAACAGCCCAAATTAAATTTAATTAAAAAATTATTTTTCCTAATTTAATCTAACAATTTGGTGAGTACAGATTAACGCCATCTCCTGCATATCTCAATATACAGATTAACTCCAGTTAGTTGGATTTTCAATAATAGATATTTTTTATTCTTAATTGTTAATTTAATCTTTCAATAATATCATCATCAATTATTTATATGTCTCTATCCATCATGAAATCTAAATATGTCTTATTATTATTATTATTTAAATTAAAATTCATAATTCAAGCAATATATAAATGTTTTGTTTTAATAATTTAGTCCGTAGCGATACTTGAAATAAACGCAGCTTTTGCATTTGACATGTAGAAACTTGCATCAGGATATTCTTCAGCAGCCAGAATATTCCAAAAAGCAATTATGCAAAAGATTGTGTAGAAGCCAACAAGAATTGAACCATAATTAGTTTAAGTGGTTCAACATTTTTTCCTCTTAAAAATAAATAAATCTTAGAGGTCAGATTCAGATCTTATACATGGAAAGACCTGTTGTAAGTAAAATTCTACATTCATGGGGTCCCACTTAACTCAAGTTGTATTAGCTGGTGCTGAACATAATTTTTTGAAATCTGACCCTTTTTTCTTTGTAGAAATGGGAATATTAGTAATATATTTAACCTTTTATTTATTTCGCATATTCCCTGCAGATTATATCGATCTGTTTTATTGTAATTAATTAATACAATAAAGCCTTTGGACAAAAACAAAATTGACGCGGCAATGTTAAACCGGATCCATATAATTTTTTTCCTCCAAAAAATGAATTTTGTGACGTATTTTTAAATAATTAATAATAATAATAATTTTTTTCTGTAAAAAAATGAATTTTGTGACGGACATAAATTCTATCGCAAACTTTGGATTTTGTGACCGAATTTCTATCCATCACAAAATTTAAAATTTGTGACTTTACATTAACTTTATCGTAAATTTGGAATTTGTGACGGAAATATAGTCCAAAATTTGTGACGGACCTAAATTTCAAGGTTCTTAAACCCGGACCGGTTAGTGAACCGGTCGTGGTACTTGGATTAAAGGTCGAGGGTCGACGAGTCAAACCGGGACTAAACCGGTAAGAAATTAATTTCTTTTTTATTTATTTATTTATCTCACATACTTTATTTTTTATGATTATTATTATTATTATTTTTAAAATGGCACCTCGCAGTCCTCCCCCTGGCAACCAGTACGCTGGATCTCAATTCATAAGCAAGTATGATGTGACCCATCAGTGATTCAAGCTAATATCCAGTGGGTTTTTTTGCCTTTTCTTTTCTCACTCATCAATGTCTTCAATCAGTTTTTCCATGGATGAGCTATTGCCACATACGAAGTCTTTCAAGACCTATATGTGCTTCTTGATCCCAACAAAAAAAGAAGAAGAAGAAGAGGAAAGTATTGTCTCCTGGAATATCCCGCTGCATAGTGCCAGACTCTTTCGAGTTTGAATATTTGCTCTCAGTCGGTATATGAAGTGCAGAGTCCCATCTCTCTCTCCCACGAACACCGTCGCACCTTCAGATCTATCTCTTCCACGGTTCCACCATCTTCACCACTTCAAAGCTCTCTCTCTCCCCTGCTTGGATCCTTCTCGTTCTCCTTCCCACCATAGATCTCCCATTCCTTGCTCCTCCTTTGGCCTCAACTCACTCTTTTCTCACCGTCGGAAGGTATGAAGCTCGCCGTCAGCACCGCCAACACTCTCCCCCTCCTTCTCTCGTTTAGTTGATTTTGTTTGTTTGCTTTTTTTTAAAATCTGTTTGACTCGGCCAACTCGGCCGGTTTAGGCCGAGTTGATTGAGTCGACCCCGTTTTGCCCCTAACTCGGACCGGTTTCCCGGCCGGTTCACCGGTTTCTGATCCAAACCGGCAAGTCCGGTCTATGTTTCAAAACCAAGCTAAATTCTGTCGCAAAAGTTAAAATTTGTGACGGATTTTGTGTTTGTCGCAAATTCCGAACTTTGTGACGGGAATAATTTTTTTTTTCCATCTCAAAAATCCATCTGCGGCGACATTTTTTGGACCAAAAGGTGATCCTCACAAATGGTTTTTTTGACGGAAATTCATCCTTTTGTGACAGAATTCTTCCGTTGCAAATTTTGTAGTGTTATAAGCCAACCTTCGTTTCTAAAAATTGTTATTGACTGATGTAATTCATAATTAATTGAAATTGAAACTAGCAAAAAGGTTAACTAGTATCTTAAATTTAGATTGTTAGCTTTTTCAACCAATATGACATGGTACAAGCTAAAAGGCAAGAAGAGAGAAGTACATCAACCAAATGAATGCAAAGGTGACTATTAATCCTTGAATTGACATCCGAATTTGAGATTCAGGAATAGCATAATGTTCTTCAAACCTTCCTAGTTGCACAAGCGTTAAAGAAAATTGAAATCTTGGACAGTGATAGTGATTTAAGGCAACAAATTTCTACCAAGCCAATTTTTCAATCACAACAGTAAAAAATATGGAAGTTCAGAGAGGACAGTTTCGACATTTTAGGTTCCAGAAAACAAAAAACACATCCAAACAAGATGCCAATTTGAGTGAGGAACCCAACTCAGAGACTGAATTTGTGTCCCGTACACCTTTCCTAGACCCCGTGAAATTGCTAGATCATTAGGCATGTGATGATCTATACATCAGAGATCTCATGCACTCGTTTCTCATAATGCCTAACTCTTCTCAAGTTATGGATTTCATTTCCCACCTAATTGCTAAATTTGACCACTGTTGGCTCTAAATCAATACAAAAACCAAAATTCACTGTGGCTTTTTATCGATGAGGAACTGAGACGAAGAATAAGGGATAGCAGAGAGGTAAACAAAACGGAAATCCTCAACAAGTTAAACCAAAACAAATCACATTTGTTTAGGGTAGGAAAACAGAATAATCTGATAAATCGAAAGAGTAGGTGCAGGAAAGGTTGCAGGCAGAAGAAACACCTGAGGCATTATCGAAATAGAAGTCCAAGAATGCTCAAGTGGATGAGGCTGCTGGATTGTCGCTGCCGGTAGCTTGGAAGATGTGGAGCCGTCGTCTCAATCGATATGATCTCCTTGCTCCTCCACTTTCTTGCCGTCGCTGATGATTTTTCTTTCTTGGCTCCAGCGGAATCATCTACTCTTACCTCCACCGGCTGATGATTCTTCCTTCTTGGCTCTGGCGGAATTGTCTACTATTGGTTCCACCGTTGATGATTCTTCCTTCAAGGCTCCGGTGGAATCTGTAAGAGATGTCTCATGTGGCTGTGATAAATATATATGATTTAATAATTAACGAAGGGACTAAATGACTGTTGGTAAATGACTTTTGGGAAGAGGTTCTTGACTGCTTGATGGGAGCAGTCATATCCATAGGATGTTTATGTCTTTTGGATACATAAGTTATTTAAAGGATAGAAACTTGTCCGTTCATTCTCTCACCATAAGAGACGCCTCTAGTATTCCATCAAGAAGAGAGAGCGTGTAATGAAGGGTAAAGAGAATGATAAAGGTTTCAATTATCGTGCTGCAAGTCGCATATTACAGAGTATCGATTCCGCAATTATGGATAGAGGTTAGTGCATCTTGACTTAAACATATAGTTTTGTGGAAATCGTGAGTTGTTAGGATCCTTGTTCATGTTCTTATTACTTGATGTTTCAGCATGAAATTATAGAAAAACTTACACGTGGTATCAAAGCTTTTGTTTTAGAATTTATGGTTTTCCAATTATGAATGATACTTTTGAATTTGTTCTTGAATGAATTTATTAATCTTCAAAAGTATGCAAAATGAGTGAAATAAATTTCAAATAAGTAATGTGGATTTGTTCAATCGAAAGTACACATATTATTCTTTTGTATAGGATTCATGTTTGAAATAGGAATGCATATGATTGCATTTATTTTTTGCTTTATGAATTTTCAACGTTAATAGCGTTCACCAATTTGGGACTTTCAGTTTTCTCTTAAGAATTTTGAGATCAAAGAGAAAAGATGATGGTATATTACTGTCTTTGGATTTTGATAATTGGGTCATTTGAAAAGTAATTTATAGACCATTAAATTATCATGATTTTGAAGAGAATGAAAAGTTGTGAAAAATTTTAATTTCTGTCATGTTTCTCTCTTCGGCCGTCTTTGTTTTTGAAATTGGGTCATGAGAAAACAGTGGGTTTAGGCCATAAAATAGGTGTCATTACATAGATCTCGAAAAAACAAAGAGATAGACACCAAGAACGTGTAAATCCGACTTTGGAAACGTCGGTTATGAAGGAAAGAAGAGTCCTGAAGGACCCGACCCACGGATCTATATGGGTCTGGTTCAACCCAGCTGGGGGTAGTGGGTGACACCCCCAATATGAAAATATGTCTTTTTATAATTTTTGGTGTCTCCCCTCCTTTCAGTGGTAGGCGAATCGCTCAATGTTCAAATTCTCTAGGTTGCATTTTATGCGAAAAGTACTTTAAAAGGGTGTGTTTCACTATTTTAAAAATATATGATAGAAACGCGCCTTACACGGATCGAACCCGCTACCTAAGGCTTGAAGAGTGACGCCTTAACCACTAAGCTATTGGCATCTCTTTGGTTACGCATGGGTAGAAATATAATTTAAAGTATATTTAACGTGGGGCTCATTTTTGGGCCAAAGAGCATGAAACGTTCTTTGGCCGACATTTTTTTTCCCTTTTTACTTCTAATTTTGGGCCTCTTTGATGTACGTTTTTTTTGTTTTTAAATTTCTTGGGCTGGATAAAGGCTTTAATTTTGGGTCATCTAGTTTTATATATAACTAGCTATTATTGATGGCTTAGAAATGAAACAAATTATTTTTTCTAAAGCCTCTATATGTTGATCCAAAATATAAATTACTTAGATGTTGTGAATAGAAATTGTAAGAATTTAAACATTTAAGTTTTGGAATTAAGTATGTTGGATTTGTTAGTCACCAAAGTGGCCAAATCCTTATGAATTATTTTAATTCCAATTATTATTGTGATATTTCAAATTACCCATAACCTTGATGCTATGAAATTATGTTTATGTTGTGGGTAAATTGTAGTTTATTATTATAGGGCGGTTATGGATCAACCCAAAGGTTGATTATTTGTCTTTATAATAATTAAACATAAATGTTGGTATTGTCCATATACTTATAGTTTTATTTAGACATCCAAAGATGATAAATATTTCTAGTTGGGATGCATCACTGCTAAATTATGTGAAATCTTTATAACATCATTATGGTTGAATGTTGTATATTAGTGGGCCCCCAAAGGTGAACATTGATATGCATTAAATGAATTACATCTAAATTTGTGAAGCATGTTAGTATGTGATATGTATGACTCGAAGCTTTAATGTTAAGTTGTTGTTTCTCATGTTATTGAACTGATTAATAATAATGGAGAACAACAAATGAATGATCCCACTACTCATGATGAGATTATTGTTAATGAACCGAATGAACTCATTGTAGAAGAACCACAACAAATAGCATTAAAAAGATCTCAAAGGGAAAAGAGATCAGCTATTTCTAATGATTATGTGGTATATCTACAAGAGTCTAAATTTGGCTTAGGTATTTAGGATGATCTAGTTACTTTTTCACACGCCATAAATAGTGAAAATGGTGATAAGTGGTTAGATACCATGAAGATGAGTTGAAATCTATGAAACGAAATAATGTTTGGGACCTTATTGAGTTACCAGAAGGATGTAAGAGAGTTGGTTGTAAGTGGGTCTTTAAGACCAAACATGACTCTTATGGTAACTTGGAATGTCACATGGCTAGACTAGTTGCAAAGGGATTTACTTAGAAAGATGATATTGACTATAAAGAAACCTTTTCACCAGTTTCTAAGAAAGATTCTCTAAGAATCATTATGGCATTGGTGGCTCATTATGATTTGGAGTTACATTAGATGTATGTGAAAACAACATTTCTAAATGGGAATTTAGAGGAAGATGTGTACATGGACCAACCAATGGGGTTCATAGAAAAAGGAAAGGAGCACATGGTGTGCAAATTAAAGAAATCAATATACGGACTTAAACAAACTTCAAGACAATAGTACCTTAAGTTCAATGATACTGTTGTTTCCTTTGGATTAAAGAAAATACTGTTGATCGGTGTATATATCTGAAGGTCAGTGGGAGCAAGTTTGTTTTACTGGTTCTATATGTTGATGATATCTTGCTTGCAACTAATGATCTTGGTCTTTTAAATGAGACTAAGAAGTTTCTCTCTAGTAACTTTAAAATGAAACATATGGGTGAGGCAGCTTATGTGATTGGGATAGAAATTTCCTGATATAGATCATTAGAAAGTTGCAAAGAAAGTTCTGAGATATTTGCAAGGAACTAAAGGTTGCATGCTTACTTATAGGAGGTCTAGCAACCTTGAAGTGATTGGATAAACAGTCGGTAATTGCTGCATCCATTATGGAAGCTGAATTTGTGGCATGCTTTGAGGCCATGGTTTAGGATAAATGGCTACGGAATTTTATTTCAGGGCTTGGATTAGTAGACAGTATAGCCAAGTCGCTAAAAATTTATTGTGATAATTCCACAGCAGTAGTCTTCTTTAATAAAAACGACAAGTATTCTAAAGGTGCTAAGCATATGGAATGGAAATACTTTGCCATTAAAGAAGAAGTTCAGAAACATATAGTGTTGATAGAACATGTTAGCACCAATCTTATAATAGTTAATCCCTTAACAAAGGGATTACTGCCCAAGACATTTATTGATCATGTGTATAGTATGGGTATTATGTCTGCTAGCGAATGTTAAGATTATTGTTATGTATTGGTCATTGACGCTTTGAGCTCATTAGTATATATGTGCTTTTGAGATTCTCTTGTTTTCAACTTTATGTATGCATGCATGCATAAATGATGTTGTTGGAAAACATGATTTGTCTGCTATGAAGACTTTATTGATGGACATTAAAGTTACTTCCATTAAAGTGTCATGTCAAGGGGAAAGACTAATAAAATAGTACATGGAAGGGACTACGTCGATATATTGATGTACAACCGCCATGACTTGTATTAGTTTTATCCTTAACCATGACTTATGTGTAACCAATATATATGAAATCTTTTAGCCAAGATATGCGAAAAATTATTGATATTTTGTTTAATCATGAAATGACATATATATCACATGAGCCAAATGAGAGAATGTAAGAAATGTCTCATGCGGCTGTGATAAATATATACGATTTAATAATTAATGAAAGGGTTAAATGACTATTGGTAAATGACTTTGGGAAGAGGTTCTTGACTGGTTGATGGGAGCAGTCATATCTATAGGATGTATATGTCTTTTGGATGCATAAGTTATTTAAAGGATAGAAACTTGTCTGTTCACTCTCTGACCATAAGAGACGCCTCTAGTATTCCATCAAGAAGAGAGAGCGTGTAATGGAGGGTAAAGAGAATGATAAAGGTTTCAATTATCGTGCTGTAAGTCGCATATTATAGAGTATCAATTCCGCAATTATGGATAGAGGTTAGTGCATCTTGACTTAAACATATAGTGTTGTGGAAATCATGAGTTGTTAGGATCCTTGTTCATGTTCTTATTACTTGATGTTTGAGCATAAAATTATAGAAAAACTTACAGAATTGTCTTCCAGGAAATGAAATTAGAAAAGGTCCATTGAGTAATGAAGGGAAGGGAAGGAAATAGGGGCAACAATGTAATTTGCTGTTTGAACTTAATATCATGAAGGCTCTTGGGCCTTTTCAGACATGTGAGTTTTCTTAGGACATTTTTTGATAATATGTTGATCTTTTGAGCTTTGACGGGGATTTTCCCTTTATTATTTGCCGAGGGTTCCAAGACTATTCTGCGGGAGAATATTAAAACAATAGCCTTTTTAATCAATAGAACACCCTATATAGGAATAGTCGTCTATGTCCCCAAGCAGCCAATTGACCCTTTAATTTATAAATAGTTAAAATAGAATAAATTCTGTTTTTCTTACCTAATAAAGATACCATGGAGTTTTACTACAATATCATAACTCCAATAATTTAATTTTAATATAATTTAAGTATGTTGAAAGCTTCATTTGGTTGGAATTTCTGGCAAAAAGAAAAAAAAAAATGTTGGAATTGAGAGTTTACCGTCAGCCTCGTAGCTCAACTAAGTAAGTGCCTCCCCTTTTTTTGACTTGGGCTAAGTGCCTCCCATAAAACTTTCTTAATCAAAAGTTCGTGGCGTCGAATTCTATGTGGGGGGGTATAATGTCTCATAATTAATATTAATCAAAATAAGGCTGTCTGATTGATAATTTTATAATTAATTTAGTCAGAATATGAGTATTTGGGTGGGTGTATAAAAACCAAGTATTAGAAATGGATAAACAAGTTTATTTTCATACCAACACCTACAAATCTTATCTCACTAGGTGGGATTAATTTGAGACTAAAATATTATTAAATTCTAGTAAAGGTCAAAAGGTAATTAATAATGCTGACGTTTAGACACAAGTACTTTCTGCATGTACAAAATTTGATCCTAACATTTTCTTTGATACAACGGACCAAGACCGCTGAGTAATTTGACCTTGCTATTTCAAAATACTGAATGCATGATCGAAGAAAATGTTAATTTGAATTTTATCATTTCATAAATATTTTTGTTTTAAATATCACATAAAAATTGTACTCTAAAACTTCAATATTTCTTTTTAAAATGATCAATCTTTAATAACGGTTAAAGCAATTCTCATTACTTATTACTGGAATTCAATGTACAATATTTCTGTCGCTAATAATTAATATCTTAATGCAAACATTATTGATGGTGAACACAAATACACACACATATTCTTCCTTATTTTCCAGATATTAATATTTAAATATATAAATTCCATAAAGTCGAACAAGTATAGTCTCATTTGAAGGTCAATATCATGGCATGTCTTGATAAAAAAGCTTCTTAAACTCGCCCATATAAACTTCTTGAAGGCATATAGCAACCACAACAGAACCATCTCCTTCAGGACTTTGAATAAGAAAAAAATTCCCATCATCTTCACAAGGTCCTGGTCCCATGTACTGTTCCTTTCCCCACCCAAAATCAAACCCATATGTAGGCAATGTCAGCCAACTCACTGCTGTTACACTAGGGTTGCCATAAAATGGTCCGTCCTCCTTCCTCAACACTGTATCTTTATCTATATACTCTGTCAAGTCCTCCAGGTTCTTCAAGAACTCTATCAATGACCTTATGTACTTGTCTGTCACCTTCTCTGTCGTTTCCCTCACTTTGCTCGCAGCGAACCCTAATGGCTTTGACATTAGATCACCCGCCAGGCTTTGAGCAATCACATCAAAAGTTGCAGTCCCAAAGTACTCTCTTGGCAGTTTAGGCGTCATACGACTCCTCGAATCAACACAAATAGCTATTACTGCTTCTTGCTCCTTTTTGTGTCCTCTCGCCTTGCATGCGATTCTCCAAACATGCCCACATATTGTCTCATATCGAGTGAACCCACGCCCCATGGGTTTTTCACAGCTGTCGTTCGCCATCTTCCTCAACTTCTCAACTTGGGCTTTCGTTATCTTCAGCATAGCTGTTGTGGTTTTCTTCTTTTTTTCCTCTGAAGCATCAGACTGACCAATTAGTAACACCGGATTCCCATACTCCGGGTATTCGTCCAAGGTTGGTGGCGGCGACAAGCCCAATGGTGGCTCCCCGGCTCGGAAGACGCTTCGTTTCAGAAATGGCGGTGTTTGTAGATCTCGCCTCTCGTAACCCTAGCCCACTCAGACATGAAGTGAAAGGCAGCTGGAGATAAATAACATAATTTTTTATTAGATTACAGCTGTTACTCTCATGATGACAATAATGAATATGAGTACTTCATCACCTGTTCCATCTGCAACTGCGTGAGAAAATGCAATGCCGATGCTGAAGCCACCGCATCGGAAGGTGGTGAGTTGAACCAGAAACAGAGGCAGCTCATGAATGGGAAGGCTAAAGTCTACAGAAGGGAAAAGGTTACCGTGGAGACGGGAGAGAGACAAATCGTCACCGATGTCGTTTAAACTTGATTCGCACTCAGCTTCAATGAATCGAGCCCCCATTGCGTTACACTGAAGCTGAAGACGGCCATTGCCAATCCACTGCAAACGACCAGCTAAGGGGTAAAACGGCACCAAAACTTTGCTTAATGAGTCTTCCAAGGTCTCAGCAATGGTGGCAGCAGTACTGTTTTGTGGGGATCGATACAAGTAGATGGTAGGAACAAAAGTCAAACAGCCCAATTGATCCAATTCAGATAAGGCCATTGTCCCATTCCACGTAGGATCACAAGGCCTCACAGTGGTGTAGCTTCCTTTGAATGTTATTGCCAACATGTTTGCTTTATTTTCTCCTGTAATATTCGGTTTGTGTGTTTTGATCAGTAATTAGATGCGTATTGTGGTAAAAAAGTCTTCAAGATACATTATCAGTCAAAAATAATGTAAGGCTTTGTCATTGAAGCTGCATAAATAATTAATACGCTACCATCAAGGTTATTACAGCTTAATTAAATAAATTATTAAGACTGAATAAAACCTTAAACTGAGACTCACCCAAACCAACTAGCTACCAGGTCACATGTAAAATATTTTATTTTTTTATATTATGATGACCAAATATTAGAATATCTAATGCAACAACTTAAATTTTTAAATATAATATATACAATATTTTTTGAGCAAATATCTACTAACAAATAAAATTCCCTCACATTTTTTATAAGGCACTTATAACGTATATTTTTTAATAAAAACTTTCAACATATTTTAGACAACAAAAAAATTTTTAATCTTATTAAGTATGTCTTAAAATTTAGGGAAAATGACAATATTAGAAAAGACCCATAAGTTGCCAACATGTATTCTTATAAAAAGGAACGAAGGGAGTATCTAGTTAATATATTACAAACTAGATCTTATATTAACAGAGTGAGGTAGTAGCAAATGAATTGGAAAAAAGAAAGACCTTCAAATACCTACTCTAATCCAACATATCTCCAAAAAAGATGGTAAATCAACAATTGGATGGTGAATGAATCTTCACACATAGCCACTGGGTAGCTTATTATCTCGAAAACCCAACGCGTTCTAAAATGGTTCAACATGTCAAAGCATTTCGGTTTTTTATATAATGTTCGATTATATTGGATTGGAGTTTCTTGCTTTGGACCAAGGGGACAACTCAGCCAAAGTGAAAAAAGTCCTCCCCATATGTTTCCCCCTTTTCTTTTCGACAGATCAGTTACGAGACCCTATGTTTCAGGCCTGATGAATAAGAAACCCCCCCCCCCCCCCCCCCCCCCCCCCCCCGGGGGCACCACCACCACCAACAACCAGAGTGAGAGGGAGGATGATTAAACCAATGGCTTTCACTAAACCATTCTCAAGATTTCTCTTTGTTAAGGTTAGTAATAAATGGCAGAAGCCCCGGGAATCCTTCTTGTGAAAGGAATTGTGGTAGCGAAGTTATCGTGAACTGTGTATATATACAGGAATTTTGTAGGTGGATCTCTTGCGGAAACTCTACCGTTGAAGATAAAAAGAAAAAGACTGAACTCGCTTTCGACTGGCTCCATGCTCTCGTCGTACCTGGGTATCCTCTAACTCTTGCTTTGGAGTTCAGATTTTATCTGTCCTATCGAGGGAAGTTCCTCTCTGGCCTACCTTATCTCTTTCAGCAGGCGGGGATAGATATTACATTTTCTTTGGTTTTTTAAAAGTACTAACATCCACAGAATTAAATCCACGACTCCTCCACATCAAAATCTAAGAAGCGCAGTTAGAATCATGTCCACCATCAAAATCTGATCTCTCTTTCACAGCGAGGACAAAAGCACTCATTGGATCAATCGAATTTAACACGAACAGACGAAACAGATCATAATTTAAGAAATACTAAAAAAAGAAAAAAGAACATAATGTTTATAATCAGTCAGTTAAAATCAAAATAGAAAATATGTTCAATCTCCCATACCGGAAAAGAAGCAGAGCCAATTGATCGATTATGCCTTACGGGAAGAATCAAATCAAAGGTCATGCGATTCCAACTGATAGCAGCAGATCCAATATGTAAGAAGCAAAACTGGTGAAAATCATACAATTTTCTGGGAGTAGAGAGTTTAAGGAGTTTTAAATGTATGTTTGTGGTTATTGGTAGTTTTTTCTTGCCTTCAATTATATATATATATATATATATGATTCATTGTAATTAATTAGTGTTTAGATATATAGTTGTTAAGATATGTTGAGATTGTGTAACATATGCAAGGTATCGCCAGCCTGTATAAAGTCCTGGACTCGTATAATGTATGCAAATTTTCAATTTTAGATGTAATAATATATATGATTGTTTGGTTCTGTGCTCCGATCCATTGGAGGAAGTTTAACTTACGTGTGCAGAGTTGCATTTGATTAGTTTTAGTAATGTTAAATACTCACGAGCAAAAAAAAAAAAAAGTAATGTTAAATACTATAGCCGAACGTTTGCATAATATATGTATATATGAATATTTTATTATACATTTTATGTCATGATTAAGATCATAATTGACTAACTGATTACTTTAATGTGAATTGTGTAGTTAATTTCTACGTGCTTATCTCACTTTTTGACTTTACCCAACACATGAAATGACGCAAAACAACAACAAAAATCCAACGCTGATCAGATGGAGACAAGGGAGGTGTTATTGGGATCAGTGGATTCTTCTCACATTGAATACGATCGAGTTGGCAAGTTGCACCGTCTCTCGTTTAATTAAGTCAAATAATTTGGGTATTTTATGTTGTTTAATAGAAACACGAAACCAAGGGCGGCTGCGGTTATTCGAAGGAGTTAATTCCTCACAATGTGACAAATTAAAATTCGAATTGAATTTCTAGGGTTGGAAGTGGTACTTACATTTAGTATCCGATAATAATACCTCGAATTGGATTGTCTTTAATAGGAAGATATACATGTGCCCACCATAAAACAAGGGCATTACAATTGAAATATATAATATTTATTATCACTCCATTAAAACATTAGGAAAAATATTACATAAAGATGGTGTAATTATCCAAATTCTAATTTGGATAATTGAACTTAACAAACTATATATCAGGTTATGGCTCATAATTAGGGATTTGAAATTTGGGTCAAATTACCTCCATATCCCTTAGTTAATATAACAGCAAAATTGAAAATATAACCTTATTATTTGCTCTATCAATTAATTATATTCTTTAGGAAATACTATACGACTTTGTGCTCTGACTTATTTCCAAACATCAATTATGCCTAATATTCTTATTTTAAACAACGTTCAGTTTTATAGGACATTATGAGTAAATATAATTGAAAGAGGTAAATTCTTGTGTGCTACAATATTTCATGAATATCTTTATATATGATTCTCCCCTCCCCCCTGTTAGTATTCAAGTGTTCTAGAGACAATCTGTGATGATAGATGAACACATTTTCTACATTATAGTATTTCATTATTAATAAATGAACACATTTTATCTTTATTATATTTATGTCTCACCTTTATTTTAAGGTAAATATGTGTTTAAAGATAAAAACCCTAGGAATAGAACATGCGTTAATCTCGATGATCAATGATAGACATCATGATTATGAGGACTCGAGAACACTGTATATCTATTACCTAAAATTTGTTCCTAGTCTTGAATCACCAAGAAAGGGCATTGATGATCTCAATAAAACTAGTATGACATCATCTATTTGTATAGAAATACAAGGTAGGGACCTCATGGAATACAGGCATGGTAATGCCCTAGTTGATGTCGTGGGTAGATATGTTGGAGAATAGATAGCAATGAACTGACTCACCGAGAGACTCCATAAAGATTTATTGTAGAGAGTATCATTGGATATGGAAAGTCTCGCACAATTTGGTAGTGCGGATTGTCCTGGACTTGAGGATGTTATCGAACACTATGTCCTAGGTGTTAGTTCTCCATGTGTTTTGATGATAACTGATAATTGTAAACAAAATGAAGTTAATGGTTTAAGTCAAAATATTTTTAACCTGATCAAATTTAAATGAGTAACCTTCTGTCATACTTGACTCGAATTTAGAGTTGTAAAACTCAAGTCAACATAAGACATAGAGTTTTGCCAAAGTATTTGAACTTAACTTGACTCAAGTGTCTGTTTGAAAAACTCGAGTCAATGCAAAGCAGAGAGCTATCAAAATATTTTAAACCTATATTGACTCGACCAATCATGGTTAACTCGAGTCAGAAACTCATGAAATATTTTATGAAATGATAGTGACTCGAGCCTGTGCTATTTGACTCAAGTCATATTTTATGGACTTAAACTTATTTTCAAAATAGAAGTCCCTGACTCGAGCTTATGACTTTTAACTCAAGCATGCATTTGTAAACAATTTTTTAAAAGAGTTAGTTAACTCGAGTTAGTCACTTAATGACTCAAGTGGACGTGATTTCAAACCATTTTCAAAATTCTATCTCGAAGTTCATTTGCAAAATAAGAACTTGACTTGAGCTAACCTTAATTAACTCGAGTTATGCACTTGAGTTAAACATTTTAACCTCAAGCCTAAGTCATACATAGACATCTTCATTCAAACTTCAAACTTATTTTCAAAGAAGATGATCCAGTGACTTGAGCCTAGAATGCTTAACTTGAGTCATGCACTCCAATTTGCTTGAAATTAACTCGAGTGTGAAGTACCTCTGTTTTACAATCATAGTGTTCGAAAATGCTAAATCTTCATGTATGATCTGTATACTTCATATCATTACTCACTATTGTTCTTAACTATGTTTAATCTGTTTTTAGTAAGTTTCAAACGATTAGATGATGGATTAATTGAAGATTAACCAAAAAGCATGTGATTACGTCATATGCATTAAATGCCAGTTCAGAAAACAAAGCACGGTTTTTGTCGATCATTCTTTGCACATTCAGAAAGCATTTATGGGTTCTTTCTTTACTTGAATGCTAGATCATCCAATAGTAAGAACATAAAGAATGTCAATGAAGAATGACGACGATTAGGAAATGAATCAAGCAAATATAATAAATGCGCTTCAACTCTCAAAACGGTCATATTCAACCTTGCATTGAAGGCTTCCAACTATCACAAACTACCTTCACCATATATAAGTTGAAGCATTCAATTCATTCACCTACCAGAAACAAAAACGAAATAACGATCATTAAAATTTTACTGTTTCTTACATCTGTGTGATATCTTTGGATATACTAAATTTCATTGTTTATCTATATGCTCTTTTAGAGAATTCATTTCTGATTATAAATCTTTGTAAGAATGTCAAAGTATTGGGACTTTGAGACTTGGTTATTTGATTACAACTTGTAAGAGGGCGTGAGTCCTAGAGAAATGATTACTTTCAAGTATAGAGTGTGTAATCGATTGAAGTGATAGTGAAAATCCCAAAGAGTCTGAGGATTGGACGTAGGTTAAAAGTTAAGACCGAACCAATATAAATTCTCTATGTTGATCAATTTCTCCTACTCTCTCTGTTTATCTCTGTTTTTGTGCGATAAGCTCAGGGGTATTCGAAAAGATTTTTAAATCCCCAATTCACCCCCTCCTGGTGATATTCTGTTCTACACTAAGGCTATACTTTGACTATATAACTCTATCCGCCTGAAAATAGGGAGAACAGTGTATTCTTAGGTGTAACTCAAACACATGAGTATAGATGCATATGCCGAGAGGACTCATAGTCCCCTACAAGGGATTTGTCATTCACAAGACCGGTAGAGCTTGGATAGCTTCTAATTGACTCGGAGTTTGTGTGCACATCAAGTAATCTTGAAGAGTCATGATCTGTTATAGAATAAATAGAAGAAGATTCATAGTTCTGTGAATTAGCTACATTTAGTTAATCAAGAGAGATAATACTTTATCTTTGCTCTCGACTAAATGTGAATGATGTTGTGAGAGATGATGCCTACATGGTATCAAAATTTGAAAGGTAGATACTCAATTAGTTCCGGGGCCACAAAGCATTGTTAGTGTTTTATGTGGTCATTAGATAATTTGGGCTCATTAAAGGAGTTTTAATTGGTCTAAGTTTATTTATGTCGATGACTAATTGGGCCTAATGGGTCACACATAAAGGTTATTCCTGTTGGGATCCATACACGTAACGGATTAAAATATTCTACGAATCCCATCCGGAGGATCGCTCAACCATCGTCAAAATCAAGGTTTAAGAACCGAAAATTACCTATAGTGAACTCGTCCGCGTCTCGTTCTCTTTGAACTGGTGGGCTATGTTAGTTATGATTAGTTTTGATGATGTCTTATATATAGATGTCATTATTAAAAGCAAAAAGATTGAGTAATATAGTTATCTCCTACATTGGCTAACTACTATGTTTAATGTAGATTAGTCCAAGTTGAATCATGCGTAAATAATCAAGAAGGGGATAAGGGATTAATGGAAAGAAGAACTTGCAGAGATGTTATTAATAGATTTTGGAGGATGACCAAGAAGAAGAGAAGAGACTAGAGAAAGATGTTATAAAAAGAACTTGCACAATATAATAGGAATATCAACATTCAAGTTCTTGTAATACTGGAAGTCTCTATGATAAGCAGAAGTTGGAATGAAGCTTCATCACTTTATGGATATTGAAGAAGGTAGAAGCTGCAGAGAATGATGAGCCCAAGTTAAATGATGAAGAATGATCAAGTTGGGAGATTGAAGAAGGAAGAACTTGCTGAGTGGAATGAAGATATAATTATTCAAGTTCTTATATTGAAGCTAGAAGACTCCAAGATCATATGGAAGTTGAAATGGCTCAATTCAGAGTTAAAGTCAACAAAAATGAGGTTCAGGATGAGAAAACTCAAGTCATGAAGTTAAAACTCGAGTTTCCTGCTTCGCTACAATGATTTGCTCCTCTGGTATGAGAAAACTCGAGTTTAGGAATCAAAACTCCAGTCAGCCATCAAAAACTCGAGTTAACAAGTATCTTCAGCATCTCTGGCGTCTCTGGACTAGGAAAACTTGAGTTTCCAAGTACAAACTCGAGTTTAGGACTCAAAACTCGAGTTTACAGCGTTGATCAGCACCTCTGCTACTTTGTTTCATGTTCAGCACGGGCGACGTCTGGTAATTCGATGATATCTCCTAAACCAGAAATCGGATTGAGGTGAAATCAGTAGAATATGAAACTAGACTCCCAATGCGTCATTTTGATATAAAATTCAAGCCCAAAGGAGTTCAGATCAAGGAGATATGAATTGTGGAAGTTGACAGTGAAATCCAGACCACACGGCAAACCAAGCTTCAATGTTTTGAGTGTATCTCACAAACTACAAATCCAACGTGGCATATGAAAGTAGACTCACAGAGCGTTCCATCAAGAGTTGAACGGACTAAAATGGAGTTCAGACCAGGGAGATATGGCCCTCGAAAATTGACAGTTATTTTCATGAAAGCTCAACAAAGTCAAAACTCGAGTTAGTAAGTACAAAACTCGAGTTTTCGGGTTATAGAGAGAAGAGAACTTCAGAGCATCTTCCAAACTCGAGTTTATGAAACCAAAATCGAGTTTTGATCGACAGAGAGCAATTTGGAGTAACGCAACCTCAAAACTCGAGTTTTTATCTCAGATACAGAAAATCACCGTTTCGAAAATCCTGATTCTTCTGATAAACACATCCAGATGATTACCCAAATGATTTATAATACTTCTTAACATCATTTATATAATTTGTGTACATGTTTTCAGATGATCAAAGGTTGTTAAACTGAAGATCAAAAGTAAAGCAAATGCCGATGTCATAGCCGGTTCAAAAAACGAAGTTCTAACGGCTAGTTCCATCTCGAGTCTAACGGCTATGTTTCTTTATCCAACAGTCATTGAATCTTCTCAATGGTTATATATTGATCTCTACCTATAAATAGAAGACAGATTCAAGCAGAAAAACGCGGAGACACAAGCTTACATCTTCAAAATGTTCATACTCCGTTTTTCATAGTATTTACTCTCTGTTTTCAATGTTTACATAGCTTAGCATAGAGAGTGAAATTATTTGTAATGCTCTTCAGTGTTTATCTTATTCACTTCTGAGAGAGAATATTCATTAGAAACATTCTATCTGTTTATTTGAGAGTTACTCAAGATTGGGTAATCTTGAGAGGGAAAGAGATTGTAACCTTGTGTTGTGTAAGGGGGAGTATCTCGGTGAGAGATTTGGCTTCACAAGTGCCTGGGTGAACTTGTGGGATTGTAAAGGCTTCTCTTGTGCCCGGATTAAACAAGAGGATAATGAATTGAAAATCTCAAGTGGAGCTTGGGGACTGGACGTAGGTCAAGGATTGGGCCGAACCAATATAAATCTCGGTTGCATATTCTCTTCCCTAAACTCTTATCTTTCCAAAGATATATGTTTGAATGATTGACTATTGCTTTATAAATTATTATTGTCATACAAACTGCTTTAGGAACTTGTGAAAAGAATTTTCAAAGTTTCAAGTTTTTAATCAGACACCCAATTCACCCCTCTCTTGGGTGATAGCCTGATCTTTCAGCTACCTTCTTCTTGATCGACAAGTCGACTCACGAATCAGCTTCCTCTACTAGTATCCACATGAATTTTCCCCAACACGGCTACGGCAACATGCTAGCACCTTTTTGTGTTGTGCGTCTCTCTCATCGCTCTAGGGTTTCTCGTGGCTTTCAGATACGCTCGATAAAAGTTCCATAGGTTTTTCTAAACCCGATCGACGTATTATATTCAAAATTAATCCTCATTAATTTTGAAATTTGAAATTTGAATTTGGATTAAAATATATTAATTAAATCTATCTAATAGATCTAATGTAATCTATTTATTTAATCCAAATTAAAAGCCAAATCTGAAATTTGAATTTTGAATCTGGATTAAAATATATTAATTAAATCTATCTAAGAGATCTAATCTAATATATTTATTTAATCCAAATAAAAAACCTTCTAATTTAATTTATCAATTAAATCCGAGAAATGATATCTATCTGTTTAATTAAATCGAGATACTATATCTCAATTTAAATTAAATGGATATATGATATCTTTATTTGAAAATTAAATGTGATACAATATCTCTATTTGTTTTAGATATTTAATTTATCAAATAAATTAAATATAAAACAAATATTATATAATAATATTATAATCTCCATTAATAATATTAATATATATAAATTTCGAATTTAATATATATATATATACACACCCCAAATTAAATTAAGTATTCATTAAATCTTAGATTAATCTAAGATTCAATGAATCTGACACTTTTGCTCGTGTTGGGTTATTCTTGTGTGCGACCTGCGCAGCCCATATGAGATTGGCGGTGGGCCAATATTGTACTCGCCCACAAGTCGCAAGCGGCCTCTAGAAAGACGTTGTGACTACCCAATTCACATGGGGATCGATGACATGATACAACCTATCGTACAACCATGTCACGTCCCTTTTGTCACGCGATAATTTGGTCAAGGATGAGGCATGTATAATGTCAACTTACTTTTCTTGACCGATTTCTCGATTCTCGAGTAGTCTAATAAGTGAAATGGAAACTCCTTTCCATCATAGTATGTCCATACATTTCTTATACTCACTCATCGAGAGGCCCAGTATTATCTCGCTACAAATGTGAGGGACAAATTCCATCTTGACCATTCACATCCCTCCGCATGAAAACCACTGATCCTGATCCCAGCCTTTATCATCACCCGGTGAAAGGTGACTTTTGACTAGGTCAAAGGTCAGTGACTCATCATGTAGGAATCCATGATGATCTCAGGTCATAGGACATTGTGACGCGGTTATACATGAGATAAGCTTATGACTTAATCCATGTTACACAAGTGCCCATGACTTTGATTCGTATCTCCATACCTTATCAAAGTCATACAGGTCTTAACTCATCTTCGCTCCCGCGTAGATGACCGGCCAAGGACATTTAGGATAATCTATAAGATATACCTAGGGATACAGTTATCAAAAAATAAACATGCAAATGAAATAACAACTTAAAAGAGAATATTTTAAATCACATAAATGTCTAAAGTACAATGACTTGCCCCTAGGGCATAATTTCCAACAATTTTCGATTGCTTAAAATTAGCAAGCTTTGGCCAATAATTGTTATTGGGCTTTATCAATGGAGCTGACACCCTAATAGTTGTTTTAACGAGTAATCCTAAAACTCATAAGTATCATAAAGTGTAACGAGTTCTCATGAGTACCGTAAAGAGTTATAGATTAATGAATATAATAATAATAACTAATTAATCTAAGAAATTAAGGTTAATAACTCATGAGGATCATAAGGAGTTACGGGTTTCTGTAATGATTAACAAAATTTTTGTTTTCAACCTCATGAGACTTTGCATGAAAGAAGTTCAATAGCCCAAAATTAACCAACACCCTCCCCCTCAATTTTTTTTTTTTAAAAAAAAGAAATCATGGATTATATATCACGCACTCTTTGAAAAGTAAGGGGTGACTAGCACGAAATATGAGTGGATTCACATTCTTAAACTTATATACGGATATTAAATAATAAAAAATAATATCATTAACAAAATCATAACTAGAACAATAACCCTAAGCATTCTTAAACCATTTTAAATTCACATATAATAACATACCTCATATAATCAAGATATTAAGTCTCTTATAGAAATTTTGGGCAACGTCTACTCTATAAATCATACCTCCCAAAAGTTCTATATACTAATAGAAAATAGCAAAATGATTGAAAATTGTGAATACTTTTGTGACAAATGTGGGTACTGTCCCCATTTGCGACCGATTTTATAAATCCATCACAAAATTTTTAGTGGGCTGGGAGGAAAATGTCCTTTTGTGATGGATGGCGTAATCTGTCGCAAAACAACATCAAAAAAGGAGCCGTTTTGCGACGAATGACGTGATCCATTGCGAAACGACGTCAAAACTGCATCAAAAGAGGCACCGTTTTGCAACGGAAGGATAGTCCATCGCAAAATTAAGTTATTTTGCAACAGAAACCTATTCCATCGCAAATTGTAGGTTATTTGCGTTTTAGATCCGCGAGCTCCAGATCTCGTGTCCTTCGTTCTCTCTCAATCTTCGTTGACCACTCTCCTGTCGGGTTCATCTCCGCTCGTCTCCTCCTCTGCTCGGTCTGATCTCTGTCGTGTCTTCCAACGCCGCTCGACATTGACCCCTTACCGTTCGTTTCCGCCTCCCCTTCCATTTCCGATTACCTCCCTCTCTCCAACAACTCCTGATATTCTAACAACTTAGTGTTGTTGAGTTCATGTTCATAAATGATTGCTTCAAATTCAGTCTCACCTCCTACCGACAAATGCCAAAGAGGAATGAGGAATAAAATGGGCGAACAAGTTCTTTTTCTGGACAGAAATAGTTCTTATTTCTCTAACATGATAGTCATTCATAGCTAGAGATGACAATGAGACGATATAATATGTAGAGTTTTGCATTGACCATATTTTTTCAAAAAAAAAAAAAAAGTAACTTATTGGTTTATTCTTTTTCTATTGTCTGATTTAAATATGCGGGTACTTAACCACTTCATGGCTCTTTTACTCCATCTTGAAACACCCAGAGAAAGAACTAATTTTATTTGTCTATATATTACAAATATTGAGTTGAGAATATTAATGTTTCACTTAATATTTTAGTTTGAAAATAATTGTTTTTAATTATAGATTATAGACCAAAATCATATCATTCACAATTTCTTAAACCATAGGAATATGGGCCTCGGGTACAGCAGGGCAGTGTTCGGATTTAGCTTTGTATTGACTTTGAAATACAGATTATAAAGATTGGATTCTTTTTAAAATTTGTCTTTAAATTTCAGTGAAATATTGATTTAGTTGATCCCGACAAGACATGACAATCTTTTGCATTCAATGGCACTTCCTTGAAAAGTAAAAGGTGAATCCCATCTTCGTAGTAAATCTATTTTTGTCTCCGTAATGTAATAACTCCATCGGGTGTGATCTATAAATAGGAAAAAATTAATTACTCCATCTAAGCCCCATTTGATTAGTTTAAGCCTAGGACCTTCTTGTCATATCTGGGGGCATGCTCTGCCAATCAGAATTTACCCAACTTGGTCATCCATATGTACATTTCTCCTTGCTTTTAAACTCAATAGCTTTTATCTGGTTCTTAATAAAAATGGTGCATCTAGAAGGCTTGAAAGTTTCATGGCCTATTGTGTATTACGAACGTAGTTGTCATCATTTGTTGGGGTTAGGGTTAAGTTACCTTTTTGCCCAGATTTATTGATTCCCATTTGGGTTTGACAATTTTGATTAAGAAATTTGTTACTAAGTTTCACTATTCATTTGTGTTGTGCTTGGGAATCCTAAAAACAACATATTAAAATAGAAAGATACAACATAATAAATTAGATTTTGTATTTTGTTTCCCCCCTTGCTGATGAAATAATGGATTTTGTATTTGTGCTTTAGTACCTCTACTATATTAGTTATAGATGGTTTATACATCAAAGTCTAATAACCAATATGATGTTGAGTTATCAGTAGGCGAATAATTGTGCATAGGCCTTAGATACGTTTATATGGTAGGATATGTATATAATCATGTGTGGAACTTTCTTGTAGATACTACATCAATTCCCCCCCCCCCCAACATATATACCATTATATATGTATAGTAGGCCGTGTAGATAGATGAAACTGTAAACCATAAATTTCTCTATGAGTGTACATAAATTGTTTCAATTCATGAAATAATTAAGTTTACTTGTTATTAGGTATTGTTCGCCTCTGGTTTTTTTTTTTTTTCTTTTCCTTTTCTGCCATAGGTCGTTGGAATTGAGGCAAAGAGCTAGAACTTTGATGTAATTTTGTGTTTGTGATGAGATTAAATAATAGTATATATGTTTTCCCCATGTTTTGTAATATGTCGCCATTTTCTTCTGTAATTTCACATTCCTTGTTTCTCCCTCCACGTGCATGTCCCCATTTCTGGTGTACTATCCTCATTCTCTGGTTGCTTGCTGGGATGTTCTTTAATGCATGTGTTTGTTTGCCACTTTCTTGATTAAGTGGCAATTGTATTGGCCACTTATATTCGTGGCATACATAGAAAATATTTACTTAGTTAATTAGTAAGGAAGTTAGAGGTAGATATTGTAGTATGTTCTCACTGCATATATTTGGGATGCAAACAACATCCCAACCAATGCTTAGGATGCAAACATTGATCATAATGAAACAAATATAATTCCTTGTGTAAGGTTGGGTTGTGGAAGTATGGAAGGTGATCGTGAAAGGAGTTGGATGTACAATCGTCTAAATAAGAGAAAACAACAAACTTGAGTATTTATGGAGGGTTTGGAAGAGTTCATCCAATTTGTTTCGATGCAGGCAACTAGTTCAAGTACATTTTTGCGACGGATTATTTACTTCGTTGCAAATTCTGAATTTTGCAACGGAAATAAAGTTCGTCGGAAAATTCAACTTTTGCAATGGAATTTTGTTCCGTCGCAAAAGTCAACTTTTGGGATGGATTATATGTTTGTCACAAAATTCAGAATTTGCAACATAATATTTTTTTCCTGTCACAAAAAAACCATTTGTGGCGACAATTTTTACGACGGACGTTGATTCGTCGCAAATGGTTTTTGCGATAAAAATTCACTATTTTGAAATAAATTTCATCCGTCGCAAATTCCAAATTTTCTTGTAGTCTATAATGACCTGAATTTTCATAATAACATTTTGAGCTATGCTCCTCTAAAGGGTGTTCATGAAAATGTCTACAATTATGTTGATTAATGCCTCAAGATTACATCCCAACAAAAGATTTATAGCACAACCATGATTATAGTTGTCACAATAGACATGCCAAATCCAAATGATTACCGACTAGATAATATAGCAAGTCAAAAGTTGCTGATAGCACCCAAGACTTGTCGACCACCTGGATGGCTAAGAGTTGTAAGGAAAGAACACAGTTCCAAAACAAGAAGATATACAACAACAGCTCATGCCATCAAGCAAGACAGTCAATAAGAACCTACAAAAATCCAAACCCAACTTAAGCTTGGGTGTCCATACTTAGGGGTAAATATTTTACAAGTCATCTTTTGGTTTATGTACATGACTTGGATCCCTTCACATATGTTTGGTTAAAAGGGTTATGGAATATAGGATTACTCAATGTAAGTACTATATAGGGAAAATAATATGTTCTTTGGTGGGAATGAGAAGAAAACATTATGTGTAGGTGGAATTGTAATGTTTAGTTGTCATTTGACTATGTGTATTGTAGTTGTTGTCATGCAAAATCTGGTTTTTTGTAAATGCCAATATTGTACTTGTCATTAGCATTACTAGTTTTGCTAATGGTGACTATTTATTGTAAGTAATGTATATGGGAAGGACCATGTTCTCTAGGGTGGATGACTTGTATACATTAGGAGTATGAAAATGAGTAATGTTCATAAGCTATTTGACCATTTGCATGATAGTTGTTGTCATGAACATTTATGGTTTTTTGTCAATGGCATAACTGCCCTTGTCAATACCATTAAAAAAATTAGCCAATTCAATTACTCATTTTGTCAGTGTACCTAATGATTTTGTCAAAACCATTACAATTTTTGTTAAAATCGTCAATGTTTTAGTTAATCTCATACTTAATTGGTCACAGCCTACAACTCTTGGCCAATCCTTTCATAAATTTTTTTAGTACCTAAAGATTTTATTAAAACCATTATAATTTTTGTCAAAATTGTTAGTTCTCAATTTATATGTTTTGATGATAACAAGACTTGTAAATAAATAAGTTTTTGAATCAGTGAAATGTGCTAAAGTCAAGAGCTTACTCAAGTATACTGATAAGTGTACTCAAGCATGCTCATGCTAACGCTTCTGTTAAAGTCTTCTGAAGTTCTTACTCGAGCATAATTTCTTGGGCACTCGAGCATGATGCTCAAGCGCAACTTTTAAGTCTACTCGAGCAAGACTATTGCTGTGAAGACTTTGTACATATTAGGAAGCATACTCGAGCACATAAGTCATTACTTGAGCATGCTATCAATAAAAGCTGTTTGCGCTGGTCCTTGAAGAAGTTACTCGAGCAAGCATTGCAACCTACTCGAGCATGGTACTTGAGTACTGTATATGCTTACTCGAGCAAAGATGCTGGTGTCAAGAATAACTCTATATCAGAAACCATACTTGAGCACAGAGTAAATCTTACTCGAGCATGGTGCTCGAGTAGAGGGAATGTATTACTCGAGCATGCTCATTCTTGTACTCTTGCAAATGTCTTCTGATTTGTCTTTCAGCGTTTCACAGAGACCTTACTTGAGTATGCCTAATGTTAAGCTTCTTTGTGAAGGATTTTTGAATGTCTACTCGAGCATACAAGGAAGCTTACTCAAACATTGTTCCTTAGAAGCTTCAATATCTTCGCTATTCCAGTACTTGTAAATTTAAATATTTTGATTAACCATTTGATTTTGTTTAAATACTACTCAATATTACTTATATTGTTATTAATCATCTTATTGAGTGAGTTTTAAATCATTAACAAATGGTTTAACTGCAAATCGTTGAAAAGCAATAAAGTGTGTCAGATCATTAATGGTTTACAAAAAACGAGCACGCACACGAAATGAATTTCAGAGCAGGCCAAATGATTCCTACGCTAGATACCCATTCGGCAAAGACTAAAGCAACCTTTCCTAAGTTAACCTCTGACCAGAAGCATGTCGTAGACTCGATTGCATCCCAAAGAGACTTATTCAAGCAACGATTGATTGTGGCTAATGAAAGCCTTCTATGTCTAACGGAAATATGAAGACTCTTAATGGCTAGCTTCAAGCTTTTTCAATGGTCATTAATGGTAGCTGATATAAATACAAAAGTCATTGAATTCGCCAACTACTGAAATAACTAAACGCTTAATTGAATTTATTGCTATTTACTATTTCATTCAATATTCTTAATATCTTCGGATATTTGTACTTTAGTGATTATATATAAATCTACTCTATGAGAGAACTAATCCTTTTGATTGATTATCTATTTAATCTCAAGGTAGAGGGACCTTAAGTGTGGGTGTACCGATTACAACTTTTAAGGTGGAGTAAATCCTAGTAAGTAGATTACTTCAAAGTTCAGAGTGAGTAATTGTGTTCGAGAGATAGTGAAAAACTCAGAGTGTTTGGGGACTGGATGTAGGTCAAGAGTTTGAGCCAAACCAATATAAATCTTATGTGTTCATCTTTTCTCTACTCACTGCTCAATTTCTTTAGTTCTTCGGTTTATTCGCAAAAGATTTTGAAATTTCCCAATTCACCCCCCTCTTAGGCGATATTCTCGCTTTCAAAAATCATCAATTTTTTTAGTCATTCCCATTATGGTCACAACCCACAACTCTTGGCTAATTCTTTCACACATTTTTTTAGTACCTAACGATTTTGTTAAAACCATTAATGTTTTAGTCAATCCTATTACTCAATTGGTCACTGCCCATAACTCTTAATCCATTTACTTATTTTCTTATGTTTCATTCATTGTGTCAAAGCCCCTACGAGTTTTGTCAAACCAAGTATACATTTAGTTAATACCACTACAGATTTTGACATGATCATTCATGATTTACTGACTTCCTTTACAAAAAATGTGTGCAATAGCATAATTTAGGAATAAAGGAACATATGTACAACTTTAGTCAACCACCATTCACTAACAATACATTACAAAAGACCACAAGTTTGAATTACTAAGCAATATCAGTGACCAAAAATACCTTGACTATGTTACTCTAAAATGCTATGGTTGGTTAATAAGTTAAACGATAGTTGTTGATCTCTTTACAAGATTGGTCAATTCCAAACATAGAGTTGTTAGTACAAAACTAAAATATTAAATTCACAACATAATTGTCTCATTCTTGTCCATTGTGCATGAATGAGTCCCAATGCAGTCTCCCACCTTTTATTCAAATCATCATTAACAAGCCAACACATTAGGTTTCGCCTATACTCTTAAATGTCATCCTTACAATACTTTAGGGTTACACCTAGCTTCCAATTGTTCAATCAAATCAGCGCATGAACGCCACAGTCTCACCTACATGACACAGTGACAAACAGGTTAAAAAGAAACCATCTTCCAATGAAAATCATGTTAATAAGTAATAACACTCACAAATTGTTATGTTGTGGAGTGGGGGCCCAAATAATATCACTATTCAGATTCTATCCAAAATGCTTCGATTTTACAAGGTCAATTATGTCATAAAATGGATCCATCTGCATATAATACACATGCATATGATATTTGGATTCACTACAAAAAAACTGTCGTTTTGTAGCCATTAAATTGTAGCGGTTAAAATAAACCGCTACAAATGTTATATTTCGTAGCAGTTTCGGTCGAAACTGCTACATATTTGCAATGGGACAACTCGTGCCATGAGGCGCGCTGGTTAGGGAACTAACTTTATAGCGGTTATCGTGAATTAACCACTACACAATTTCGCGCCAAGCCAGCGTAAAATTTGTAGTGGTTGATTTGTTGGGGTTTCCTAAAAGGAAATTGCAACAAAGTGGTGCTAAGGTTGTGGTGGTTCATTTAACTTCTTGTCTCCCTCTCATGTCCGAAATTTTATGTCTTAGCGAAGGTCTTATGTCATCACTTTCCTCTCTTTTGACCATGCCTTGATGTCTCCTTCAAGTCCACAAATTTTCCCTATCCAATTGTACTTCATGTTAGATTCCATGCTCTCCTTTTCTTTCCTTTGTTGGCCGAATATGTGTCTCTTTTGGAGCTTCAAGAAATTTCCTTTCATGTGCCAAAATGTCTTGGTCTTCCCCTTGAAGACTTGGAAAATTCCTAGCCATACACAAGAAACTTCATCTTTAAGCCTCTTTGACTTACACATGCTTATATAACTTAAGCTTTCCATGCCTCTTCCTTGTCTCTAGCTAGCCGAAATTGATCATAGAAAAAGGTTCCAAAGTTGTCTCCCATCATCTTTAATCACATGCCTATTATCAATTTAATTTAATTTAATTATTTATTGACTCAAAAATTTAATATAACCATTATTCCTCTTTTTATTCAAAAATAATATTGATCAATGGTATCCAAATTACATTTTTAAATCATCCCAATATAGTCATATGATCTTTATAATTTCATTTGCTAACCAAAATCAACAAGTGATTTCCAACTTAAGCAAATAATATCCATTATTGACATTTTTATTTCCTCAAATATATTTATTAAGGAAAAATTTAGATGACCTTCTTATTCCCAAAATTATGACCTCAATTTGTCAATGAATGTAAATCCCATATAACATTTCCAAAATCCAATATCATACTTTCTGAATTGGGCTCAGTCGTCTACCTAATTTAGGCTATCCTCAAATTCCTCAATCCAAAATTTCAGGATATTATAGCCATCACGGCAGGGGACCCCGCCTCAACAAATGTTCCCATAGGTGGTGGCCCTACAGGTAGTGGAGGCGACCTTACCTTTACCTAATGAGGATGAGGAGGTTGAGAGCACTTTGAATGACTTTGCCTTCGGCATGCCCTTACACGATATAGAGCGGTGGGAAGATGGGGAGATTGCAGAGGAGCTGGGGAACCCCTGACTGTCATTTTCGCGGCCTGATCCATCAACAAGAGAGTTGTTAATCCCTCGTGTTGGTAAACCACTAGAGGAAGTGAGAGATTTAAACTGACGATAACTGAGAAGTTGTAAGCACATAGACATGTCTTGATTAATCACACTAAAGTTGAACCCTTCCTTCAATAAGCATTGTACACTCATATACTATATATTTTCTTACATTTTATAATTACATTTCATGATCGGCATCTCATGATCAATTCCAAGGAATTTATAAGTCATGTGAAGTTTCAACTTAGGATCTGTACACAAACATCCTCTAAAATTGATAGAAAATTTTCAAGATGGTTTGCGCAAAGAATATTAAATGGCTACAACTTGCACTCACCAGATTTCAAAGCTTTTGCACTCAGCCCACTTGATCATACAACCAGATTTATGGCATATAATGTTAATGGTTTCAAGTTTTGCACGGTTTCACGAGATCAAGGATTGCTAATCCAAAACTTGGGTGTTTATTGAGCCTTTAGGACAAGGAGTTATGTGAGTAGCAATGACGGAACATGCAGCTTGGAGACGTTTCGTATTATAGAAATATTCTTGATGTCGTCGAAATAAATTACCAAGGTCATTTTCACATCGCACTTTTCAAGTGTTTGTGGGCAAACACGACAACTTCCCGGGGACTCACAACTAATGACTTAGGCATCAGATCAATAAATTTCTCTAAGCCAATTCACACTAGTCATTTTGAAGATCATGAGCCATATATATATCTTACCTCAGAGGCACAACAAGTTTATTATGTTGAGGATGAGAGGCACAAAGATTGGAATATGGTGGTTCATTTAAAGCCTCAGGACCTTTAGGATATGGGCGATGGTGATAACATCGCCTACGAGAATGACCTATTCCAGCCCGCCAATTTTGAAGACTTCCTCCTTGAAGGCAATGAGAATTTACCTATCGTTCGGTTAGCTTTTTAAGTTACGCTTTATAATCAATTAATTTAAGTTTCATTTATGTTAAAACGTATTAAACTCAACTCTAACATTTTCTCCACATCTTTTTTGTAGTGATGGCGACAAAGATTGATTTTAAAAACATGCTGATTTTCCTGTAATCCGTGTATCTTTTTTTTTTTTTTAAAAAAATCATTGTATTTTTTGTAGTGGTTCTAAAATTGCTACAAAACAAAACAAACCGCTACAAAAATAAAATAAAATAGCAACCGCTATAGATTCCGTCACACGAACCACTAGAAAAACCATCACATCAATCGCTCAGGTTTGCCATAGATATCCGTATAAATACCACTGCCACACCATATTTCACACACTTCTTCATTTCTTGCTTCCCAACTTCTCTCTCGTTTTATTTTTCTTGTGAATGTTTTTTTGGAGAGGTTAAGTGTGAATCAAGCTTATCAAATATGGTACATATTTTTTTTTCTACGTATTTCATTTTAAATGTTTCATTTTCTTATTATTATTTGATACTAAGTATTTTTAATTTCCAAAACAGCATTCCCTCAACATTCCTTCTATAATCATCAACATTCATTTCATAATTAAATATCATCTAGTTGATAACATAATAAATTTATATTATCTACATTTTCTCAGGATTATACCTGTATAATATCCATATTTAATATCATCTAACAGCATTATTTTTCAAAATATTGAAATTTATTATATCAATGATCAATTACCTAAATTGCCAAAGTAATAAAAAAAGAAAGAGCTAAAGCTACTTGATTTATTAAATTTTAAAAATTGGCGGCACAAATTTGTAGCGGTTTAAGAACCATTACAATTTTATTTCAAACCTTTTGGCACCATTGGCAATTTCATCCAACATTATAGCGATTACTAAACCACTACAAATTTCCGTCGCCAATCTTAAAATTTCTTTGCCGCCACTCACAATTTTCCCGCCTATTTTTAAAAAGGGTTAACGTGCAGATTTACCAATGAACTATTACCCGAGGAGCGTCTGGCACAAAAAATAATTGAAGGGACCAAATTGGTCAACGAACTATTAAAAGTGAAAAAAAACCAAATAACTATTAAAAAAACAACAACTATAACTACTATGTTAAAATATGAGGCACTGGCGTAGGACGGTGGCGAAGACTTGGGAGAAAAGAGAGGTTAAGCCTTCTTGTTGGATAAGGCAAACACCAACAAAGATGGGACCTATGTGAGCAGGTGTTGTGGCAGCGGTGGTTGCTGCTTGTGGCATCAGAGGGACGGAACCAGGTGCAAGGCACGTGCCGTTCAAAAGCTGTGGACTGCTGGATGAGTTCAAGAGGGTGAGTGGAACACCCAGAAACAATGGAAGCTTTGGAGATGCCTACATCACCGACACTGTGATAGTCAATGGAAGACGGAGACACCAAGACAATAACGGGGTAATTGTTCGTTGGCGAATTTGCTCAAAATTTTGTGTGTGTATGTGTGTGTTTTTTTTTTTCACTTTTTAATAGTTCGTTTGCCAATTTGGTCCCTTCAATTGTTTTTTTTTTTTGCCAGACGCTCCTCGGGTAATAGTTCGTTGGCAAATCTGCACCTTAACCCTTTTTAAAATTTGGTGACATAGTCCTTAGTGGTTTGTTTACCATTACATCTATTTGCAATTTAAATTTTTTTTTTTCTGCTACTCACATCTTTCCGACCTATTTTCAAAAATTTGATGACGTAGTTAATAGCAGTTTGTTAACCGCTACACACTACAAAAAAAAAAACTCCAGAATACCGACCGAATTCCCATCTCATCCATTCTCTGTCCTTTGCAAGTTTCAATTAATGGTCTTTTATGGGTTTTGGAAGTTGAAGTGGTATTTAACTGTCTTTTTTCTTTAAATTAGATTCTAAAGTTTGTTTATATAAAAATATGTACCCCAATTAAATGATTCAATAATATTTCAGAAGCTTTTGTTTTACCTCTGCATCTATAGAATCCTTCAAATTTCAAAACCATTTGGGGATTTCTTTGGATCTCTAATTCACCATACTCTCAATTGGTTCTTAAGTGTATTCTTGATTGTAAATTGTTAGACTCTGCAGGCCAGGCAGCGATGGTGCATCAACAATGCTCAATGAAGTATGGATTATTATCCACATGTACTTGTTGAAGGGCAATTCATTAATCTGCAAATCAAAGAAGTAAAGTTAAACTGTTCGACTCATATGTCCCTACAAAATTAAACGAATTTAAGCTCCCACCATCAACCACCAAATTTGCAAAACAAAAGAAATTAGATTGCAAATTCAAAATGTAGCATACTCGAATTTCTAGCTGCAAAATTAAATAAACTTAACATCGATAATGGACGCTGAGTATGATTCTAAAAACCATGGATTATGGATCTCTTAAAAGAAAAGAAGAGAAAGAGAATCTGGCAATTGCCATTATACGGGAGGGAGAAGAGCTAGAGAGGATGGTAAAATCAAAAAAATTCTGAAATCCCTCGTTAGGCTTCCTCTTGGCCTTATAAAGCATTTGTTAAAAGTGTAGGCCTGAATTTGAATTTAGGTATTTCAGTTGGATTTAATTGGAATTTTCTCTTATTTTTATTTCAGATTCTCTACATCTTAAAATAATTTTTAGGGTGAAGGTGCAGATTTGCCAACCAACTATTACCCGAGGAGCGTCTGACACAAATAACTATTGGGGGGGACCAAAATGGCCAATCAACAATTAAAAAGTGAAAAAAAAAAACACCAAATAACTATTAAAAAAACGCCAAATAATTAAGTTAAAATATGAGGCACTGGTATAGGACGGTGGCGGAAACGCTAGAGAAAAGAACGGTTAAGCCTTCTTGTTGGAAAAAGAAAACACCAATAGAGATGGGAGCAGGCATTGTGGTAGCAACGGTTGCTGCTTGTGGCATTGGATGGATGGAACCAGGGTGCAAGGTGTGTGCCAGTTAAACGCTGTGGACTATTAGATGAGTTCAAGAGGGTGAGTGGAACACCCAGCAATAATAGAAGCTTTGTAAATGCCGACGTCGCCGACACTGTGACAGTCAATGGAAGACGGAGACACCAAAACAATGACGGGGTAATAGTTCGTTGGCGAATCTGCTCCAAATTGTGTTTTTTTTTTTTCACTTTTTAATTGTTGATTGGCCATTTTGGTCCCCTCAATAGTTATTTGTGTCAGGTGTTCCTCAGGTAATAGTTGGTTGGCAAATTTGCACCTTAACCCTAATTTTTAACAAAAGTAAGATTTGGTGCTAATCACCAACCACCCAAACTGGATCCCATGTCATTGGATCACAAGTAGTGTATGTTGCTCTAATTATGTAGTACTTCTCCAGTTCTAAATATAGACGTAGTTTGTAGTGCAAATTGCATTACAAACTATGTTCTATATTTAAGATTGGAGGTAGAATTCTCTTGATCCTAACTATAAGGTATTGGGTTATGATACAAATTGGTCAATAAAGTGTTACACTAAGAGCACCGAGCACATAAATGTTTTGAAGGGCGCAAAAATACCAATGAAAAATTTAAAACTTTGGCGAATAGACCAAAACGGTGATTATACTACTTTCACAAGTTTTAAATTCTTTATTGGTTTTTTTGCTCCCTTTTAATTGTTTATTGGTATTTTTACTCTCTTCAAAACATTTAGGTGCCCAATGCTCCTAGCGTAACACTTTATTAGCCGATCTGCACCTTAACTCTAAGGTATTTTTAAGGGAGATTTAGAGTTAAAGACCTAAAAAAAATAATATTTATGATGGAGGACCTTACAAATTATAATTATTTAGAAGGATCGAATAAATTTAAGAATACTAAAGTAGCCTGGTAACTAAATCCCCACCTTCCCTCTCACCCACATCTGAAATATTTTGGCGGTTATTAGAGAAAGTGATTGAAGCCCCTCACTCCTTGTTTTTTTTTTCCCGCCAGCTTTCAATTTTGCCAGCTAAAGTTTGCAGATGAACCATTTCAAAGCGTGAAGGCATGAAAGAATGACTCTAGGAAAAATCTGATAGCAGTCTCAAGTCTCAACCTTCTAGTGCATAGTGCATTCTTCAATCTTTTATATTAATGGTAAAAATTATGTGGAAAGGGCATCAATATCCTTCTTCTTGAAATTTTTATCTTTCCATAATCTCATATTCTTCTTCACCATTTTTTTTATTTTATTCTCTTCTCTAATCAATGAAATATCAAAGCAAAACCAGCGGGAAGAAAAGGCCCCTCGAGGCCTGTCCCTTACCATTTTCCCGTTAAAGACAATAACAGGGAAAACGACATACTTCATCTAAGAAACCTTCTTTACTGTCTGTTTTGAAATGGCAACACAACGAGGAAGATGGAGGAGAAAAGAGAGAACCTAGGGCTAGGGGAAATTTTGTATTTTAAAACTTATATTTTTATATTTGGCCCCTTTCAATAAATACAATTTTCCCTATTTTTAATGAAATTTAAAAGATATCAAAATAAAAATATTTAAATAATAAAATGTAATGTTCCTTTAAATAATATTAATATTATTTGTCAAAAAATATTAGTGAACAAAAATTGTTATAAAATTTAAGAAGTTAAAAGATATAAAAATAAAAATATTTAAAAACCTTATATGAACAAAAAAATTATAATTTAAAAACAATGACTTATATTATATATATATATATATATATATATATAATCATGCAATATGTATGGCTTGAACTTTGAATTAACATTAGGATAAAACTTAGGTCAAGTTACATAGGTCCATTACGGCTATGTATCCAATTAGTCCATTTATCCAATTAGAGGTGTCACCTATACTACATGTCACACTTAACCCCAACTCCAAAGTTAACCTCCATTAGTTCTTTGTTCAAGAAAAAAACCTCCATTAGTTCTGAGATTTTTTTTTTTAATAAAAAAAATAAATTAGAGAGAACGGTGTAGGTTGCAATTGGAGAAGCAATGGTAGTGTGACGGCAAACAACGAAGAGAACCTGTGGCAAATGGCGAGGACCTGCTTGCTTGGTACTGAAGGCCTGTTTAGATGAGCTTTTAATTTTAATTTTTTTTTTAGTGTTTTTTTTAAGCTCCAAATTAACTCTTTTTAAAAAAGCAGCATTTTGGCTTTTAAAAAAAATATCATCTAAAAACATAAACTAATAAAAAAAGAATTTTTTTATATATTAAAAAAGTACTTTTTTTAAATAAAAAAACCCATGCCCTGAGTATTTTTAAGCCCTCGTCAAATTGCCCTCTTCATTGATCTTTCTCCGTTTGCGTGAGTTCCTAGGTTTGATATCCATTGAGGACCTTGCTAGGCTTGAACTATTTCGCGCTTCAATTTTAAATAAATGCCTGGCCTTATTATTCAGAACTAATTAAGAAACAAGGAAAATTTAAAAAACTCACGATAATCTTCTTTGACGGGCCTAGCAAATTTTATCTTTTTTTTTTTTTTTTTTTTTTTTAAAAAATAAAATTTTATCTTTTATTAATTTGCAATGTGTTGAATCCGTACACAGTAATGTGTCCTAGGCTCCTATATATACATATATGAGATGGGCTCAACAAGCCTTAAGGCCCAACTATACAATACAGACCAACTTGGCAAGTAATAACCAAAACAGAATAACAATTATTCTAATAGGGCTGAAATATATTTACTGTTTCTAACTTGGCAAGTAATTTAGATCGTAAATCTTTTCCAATGGCTTTAGTTAATATGTCAGTATGCTGATCTCTGAACTTCGCGTGCTCCAACTCTATCAGACCTGATTTCAATTTCTCTCAACAAAGTGACAATCAATCTCGATAGGCTCTGTTCGTTTATGGAATACCTAGTTATCTGCTATGTGTATTACTGCTTTACTGTCACAACGCACGCTCAAAGGCCCACTTGAGGAATGTCCAGATTTCTCAAAATTCCATCCACCCATACGTCTTCTGACACTGCATACTCCACTGCTCTATATTCGGCCTCAACCGAATATTTTGCAACACTCTCTTGCTTCTTTGTTTTCCACTTGATGAGTGAGTCACCAAGCTTAAGTAAATAACCGATTACTGAACTTCTAGTCGCGCCACAAGCTGCCTAGTCCGAGTTGCAGTAGCAAGACAACTTCAAATCATCCTTAGAACTTCGCAACACACCAAGTCCTATGCTTTGCTTCAGGTACCTAAGCACGTCAATGGCTGCTTCCACGTGTGCCTTTGTTGGCATCTGCATAAAATGACTGAGAAGCATCACAGGATAGGAAAAATCAGGCCTTGTAATCGTCAAATAAATCAACCTACCTATGAGCCGTCTATATCTCTCTGGGTTCTTCAACAAATCCTCTTCTTTATCTCTCCCCGGCCTCCTAGTATGCCAAGAGGTAAACACAAAATTTGCCTCATTAAGTGAGATAAGGGCTCGCACCCACTCATTTTAGCATTTGATAAGAGATCCAAAATGTATTTCCTTTGGGAAAGCACTATCCCCTTTTGTGACCTTGCCACCTCAATTCCCAAAAAATACCTCATTTCGCCCAAGTCTTGAACCATAAACTTGCTGTGAAGAAATTCCTTCATTTCAATCACCCTTTCTTCACAACTACCTGTAATGACTTTTTGAACTTACAAACCATAGTCTCCCCCTTTTTCTCAAAACCTTGAGGTACTGTCATATATACCTCCTCATCTAGATCACCCTGCAAGAAGACATTATGTATATCCATTTGATAAACATTCCATTTATATACAGCTGCCATTTCCATAGCAATACAAACAATTATCATCTTAATTACAGGGGAGAATGTTTCATGGTAATTGATCCCCTCTCTTTGTGTGTACCCCTTAGCTACCAACCTAGCTTTATACTTTTCTAAGTAACTGTTCGATTTATATATTTTACCTTATATACCCATTTGAAACCAATTGGTCTCTTCCCTTTACGAAGAGGTACTATGTCCCAAGTTCCATTGTATCCCTCTAGAATGAATGCAATTAATTAGATAGAATGCTGTTTTAATATATTCTCCCCAATATCCAATGGGAGCATTTGATTGTATCATTAAACTTCTAGAAACTTGCAGTAGGGTTCTATATTTTCTTTCAACTACCAGTTTTGCTCTGGGGGTGTAAGGACAACTAGTTTCATGTATAATGCCCTTTTATGCAAAATATCATTTTAGTTTGCTATCAACAAATTCAGTCCCGTTATCACTATGAACTCTCTTGACTACCTTAGAAAATTGTGTGAATATAAGCAATAAAACTTTGAATATGTGAAAAGGTTTGATATTTTTGCTTCATCAAGAAAGCCTATGTACCATGTGAAAATCATCAACTATGGTAGAAAAATTACTGATGTCCAGAGTGTGTGGAAAACCCATACAGTCCTCATACATCCATATGCAACAACTCAAAAATCTCTTTTGTTTTAATGCAATTATCGCTTACAACATTCAGATGTCTTATAACAGAGAGAGGTGCAAGTCCTAATCTAGCATGTAATAGAGAAACATCAATACAATCATGTTCTTTAGCATAATCATTAGCCACATATGCTACATTGGTATGTGAACATATGAACCATCAATCAATTTATCGGTCCTCTTCATTCTGCCACCTTGAAGGTCCTGCATTAAACAAAGGTCAGGAAAAAAATGCAACTATACATCCGTCTTCCCTAATCAGTTTTGACGCATATATGAGATTAAATTTCAATAAGGGTGCATACAGAACTCTACACAGACCAATTCGATTAGAGAATTGCACACTGCTTATAAGTGTAACATGAACCCTATCCCCATTTGGTATCTTTATTGTCTTAATTGGTCAAGTACACTCTTTATAGGTGTCTAATAAGGATAAATCACTAACTAAATGGGATGTTGCTCTTGAATCTAGAACCCATGTTATGCGCGTATGTTTATGAAAAGACAAATCAACCAAACCTATACCAATCAGGGTATGGACATTCTCCTCGGCATATCTTTTGAGGAGTTCCAACGGTCTTTCATTCTGATCATGAGTCAAGGATGGAGAAATCAAGTTGGCTGGATGAGCACCTTTGTCATTGTCCTTCACATTCTCGGCTCCATATTGCATCAGTTTGCCGCTTTGCCTCTACCACGGCCACGCCCCCTCCACGTGCTGCCATCGCTATTCCATCAACTAGTGAGTTTCACGTAGTGCTCAGAATTGCCCTTTGAGCCTCATCTTCAGTTACCGTCGCATACACTTGGATTACATTGGGAAGGGGTGTCATCAAAAGGATCAGGCCCCTAGCCACATTGAAGGAGTCGTTCAACCCCGACTGCTCTTCCCACAACTCCTTAAGTCACGAATAATAGGCAGAGATTGGAAGATCACCTTCTTGAGGTGAATTTATTTCATGATGGAGGAAAAAGATTCACGAACCAGTGACTTTGTCAAATCTTTCTTTGGGATCAACCAACAGAACATGTGCATCTTGGAAGTACACCATTCCGTTTGCCAATTCTTTCGACAGGGAGTTCAAGATCCATGAGAGTACCACTGCATTACACCTCTCCCACTGCTCATGGAGAGTCTTATCATGCGATTCTTTACGGCATGTGCTGTCCACGAAGCCGATTTTCTGTTTTTCTCGGAGTGCAATCAACATCTCCTTGCTCCAGACACTGTAATTCCGGAGGAGGATCCTCTCCTCATCTTTTTTGTAATTCCCACTTTCCATGAGAATTTGTGGGACAATAGTCGTGCCTTGGGTGTCCGATGGGTTGAGGTACAACGGATGAGTAAATCCAATCATCTTTGCTGTTGATTCATCCCCATTCTTCGCCTCCGCCACCATTCTCTCCCTGTCCAAACAATGAAACCCTAACACGGCTCTGAAAACCTAACCTAGTCTGGCTCCTCAGATTGAAGGTTCTTGGGTCAAGGTCGAACCCGGGGCTGCGTTCTTGAAGTTTTGATGGATCCTACCCAACATGGCTTTAATGCCATGTAATCTTCTTGGACTGGCCCAAAAACTTTTATTGCAATGGGTAGAATCCATACACAGTAATGTGTCCTTAGCTCCTCTGTATACTGACATGGGTTGGCCTTAACAGGCCTTAAGGCCCAACTATACAATACAGACACACTAAACTAATAAAGAAAAACCAAAACAGAATTACAATTATTCCAATACTGGTCTATCTTGGGGTGCTACAAGTGATGGTTGTTTCTCACTAAAGAGTGCCTATTATCTTATTGAACCAAATTATCCCCTTTTGAGGGATAAGCTATTTAGGACAATTTGGAAGTGGAAGGGAGCGGAAAGAGTCAAAGTTTTTATGTATAAGATTACTTTAAACAAGCTTCCAACTAATTTGTGGCACAGTGTTTGGTCCCAATCCAATGCCCTTTGTGACTGCTGCAAATCTGGTCTAGAGGATGTCTTACATGTTCTAAGAGATTGTCCATATGCTAAATTAATGTGGACCAGTTTGGTTAATCCAAATTATGCCGTGAGGTTTTTGTGTGCTAATATTAGAGAGTGGTTGTCTTTGAATCTGCTCAATAAAATCAATATTGGGTATGGAGGACATTGGAATATGATATATGGTGTGTCAATTTGGAAACTATGGGAATGGAGGAATCTTTGTATCTTTGAAAGTGGGTTTGTTAAACCTAAAAACCCTATATCACTTATCCTTTCGACTTGGTCCAGATTTGCTATCGATCCTAGTTGTTTAAGCCTTTCTGATTTCCCTGCTGATATGGTGATGTCGGGTTGGACTAGACCTCCTGCTGGTTGGTCCAAAATTAATGTCAATGGTGCTATGGTTTCTTTGACCTCGAAGGCCGGATGTGGGGGAGTATTGAGAGATAGCTTAGGGAACTGGGTTGTGGGCTTTTCAAGAGAGATTGGGTTGTGTCACTCATCTATAGTGGGGGAGTGGGCTATATTAGATGGCTCACAAATGGCTTGGGATATGGGTGTTAAGAAGCTGATGCTTGAGTCCGACGCTGAGGAGGTAGGGAAGCTGGTCCTTGAAAGCAATTATTTGGTTGGTAGTAGGCAAATGTGGAAAATTAAAGAGATGTCAAGCAAAGATTGGCATGTCTCTATGCAAGTTATTCCTGGAGAAGCTAATAGGATAGCTGACGTTTTAGCGAGAAAATGGGAAATAGTAAGACTTCATTTTTTGATTCTTGTCCTCTTTATTTGAGATCTTGGCTAGACTAATAATGTTTGGGATTAATTTCCCCTATTTTGTAATGTTTTGTTTTGCAATATGTGTGTTTGTGATTATTGCATTGGTAGTTTTTTTCTTACCTTCAATTATATATATGATTAATGGTAATTAATTAGTGTTTAGATATATAGTTGTTAAGATATGTTAAGATTGTGTCAAATATGCAAGGTATCGCCGGCCTATATAAAGTCCTGGACTCGTATAATGTATGCAAGTTTTCAATTTGATATGTAATAATATATATGATTGTTTGGTTTATTGTGCTCCATTGGAGGAAGTTTAACTTGCGTATGGAGAGTTTACATTTGATTAGTTTTGATAATGTTTAATATTATAGCCAAACGTTTGCATAATATATGTATATATGAATATTTTATTATACATTTTATGTCATGATTAAGATCACATTTGACTAACTGATTACTTTAATGTGAGTTGAGTAGTTAATTTCTACGTGCTTTTCTCACTTCTTGACTTTACTCAACACATGAAATGATGCTCGACACTAAAAAAATCCAACGCTGATCAGATAGAGACAAGAGAGGTGTTATTGGGATTATTGGATTCTTCTCACATTGAATACGATCGATTTGGCGAGTTGCTCCGTCTCTCGTTTAATTAAGTCAAATAATTTGGTTATTTTATGTTGTTTAATAGAAACACGAAACGGAGGATGGTTGCATTTATTTGAAGGAGTTGGTCCCTCATAATCTGACAAATTAAAATTCGAATTTCTACTATTAGAAGAGCTACCTACATTTAGTGTCTAATAATAATGCCTCGAATTCGATTGCTTTTAATAGAAAGATATACATGTGCCTACCATAAAACAAGGGCATTACAATTGAAATATATAATATTTATTATTACTCCATTAAAAAATTAGGAAAAATGATATATAAAGACAATTGAATTACCCAAATTCTAATTTGGGTCACTGAACTTAACAAATTATATATAAGTTTATGCGTCATAATTAGGGATTTAAAATTTGGGTGAAATTACCTCCATATCTCTTAGTTATCAAAACGGAAATTGAAAACAAAACCCTATTATCTATTCTATCAATTAATTTTTTGGGAAGTACTGTATGACTTTGTGCTCCAACTTATTTCAAAACGATAATTATGCCTAATATTTTTTTTTTTATTTTTTTATATACAAGATTCGGTTTTATAGGAAAGCAGGAGTATATATAATTGAAAGAGGTGATGAATTATTGTGTGTTACAACGTTTCATGAATATTGGGATTTTCCCTTTTTTAAAACCAATCAGGGATTATATATTCATTTTCTTTTCTTCTATATCATACACTTGAGTAGGAGAAGAAACAGATAAGTCAGGAGGAGTTAGCATATAAACCTTGTCATCTAGATCCCCATGAAGAAAAGCTTTGTTGACATTGATGAGGGCCTTTTTTCGTTAGCCTTGGGGTCCACAATAAAAATTTACCAAGGATTGTGTATAGACAAACCTAGGATCGTTCTCTCTTCTCGATGAGCCTTTTATTGAACCCTAAGTAATCTAAATACCATGCAAATGCAATGAAAACAAGGGGAAAATTGGTTTGGCTTTTTAGATTACTTAGGATTCAATAAAAGGCTCTTTGAGAAGAGAGAACGATACTAAGTTTGTCTATATGCAATCCTTGGTAAATTTTTTATTGTGGACCCCAAGGCTAACGAAAAAGGCCTTCATCAAAAGGCATAGTTTCCAGGGAGCTAAGTAATTGACTCCCTAGTAATCTAATTGTCAAATTCACTTTTGACAAGGGCTTTCTCATGTGAAGCTTGTTAGTTTTGCATTTTAAATTGTTCATTGCATATAGTTTTAAACTTTTGCATTTAGGTAGCTTGCATAGCATTCATTGCATTCTTGTGTTGTCTTGACTTGGTAGCTTCTATGTGGTGTTGTTGCATTAAATTTGTTCTGATTTTGAGCCTATTTGTTTGAATTCACCATGTCTCCAAGTTAATTCATTGCATACTTGCATATTTTGTCATTTTGAGTTTTCTCTTTCTTTTTCACTTGCATTTGTATTTTCTTGGATTATTTTTCTTAGTTTTTTTTATAGTTTATAGTTAGATAGATACTTGTAATTCATTGGGAATTAATTGTATTGAACTTTCATGGCTTGGTTTAATGGTAATTAAGATTTCCTCTTTCAATCCCACTCTTTTGCAGGAGATTCAACTTGAAGGGAAGTGGCTATCTCTCACAGCATCGATTCCATTCAACAAACATTGCGATCTCTTGAAGTCAAATTAGGAATTCGAAATAAGAGTCCAATTGGTCAAGAATGTTATGGTCCATTCCACCACCCATACCATGAACCTTACCACCAACCTTCATTCTAATCTAATTGTTAGTTCTCAATATGTTTTGATGATTAACAACAAATGTAAAACATGTTTTAAAGTTTGCAAAGTCAGTTAAAAACATTCTGATAGTTGCATACTCGAGTGTAGGTTTGCTTACTCGAGTATAGGACTATTAAAAGATTGCTCAATTGCATTTTACAAGTGCATACTCGAGTAAAAGTATGTATACTCGAGTAAAGGCCATCCAGAGAGCAACCAAGTTTTTCAAGTTAAGTCAATACGCAGTATGGTTAGCCATACTCGAGTATTGGACTTCCGCAGAACAATCAAATTTGTTGAACTTAAGTGCATACTCGAGTATAGGTATGCATACTCGAGTAAAGGCCATCCAGAGAGCAACCAGGATTTTCAAACTAAGTCAATATCGCAGCATGGGTAGCCATACTCGAGTATTGACTTCCAGAGCAAAAGGATTTTTCAAACAAAGTTGCTTACTCGAGTAAAGGAGTGCATACTCGAGTATAGAGTGTTACGTAGAGCTCCAAACATTTTATAACTAATGCATAATCGAGTAAGGGTTTGCATACTCGAGTATTGAGCTCTTAAATTGTTTTTCAACTTGGCATTTGTTCTTGTGTACTCAAGTATACCAATGGATACTCCAAAGATATAGAGGCATTTTGAACTTAGAATTTTTCACACAAATAGTGGCATACTCGAGTAAGCCACCAACATACTCGAGTATAGGTTTTGTCTTTCAAACACAAGACACGTTGGTTTGCCTCAAAAGGTGCATACTCGAGTATCCCATTGATACTCGCAGATGGACACTTGTATAAAGTGCCATACTCGAGTAAGCATGAACATACTCGAGTATACAACGGTAAAAATTGATTTTTGAATTATACGAATTTGCAAATCATTGTTGTTTGATCTTATTGCTTCCATAATTCATTCAATCATATTCCTAGCTATGTTTAACAAGTTTGTTGAGTGAATTTCATTAAGATCGATGAAGATTATTGAAGGTCAAAGCCATAAAGCAAAAAGTGTACGGTGCATTTAATGCACCTCTCGCAAATCAACCTACTTTCAGCTAAATCATCCGAGCACGCCTTCGAACGTTAAAGAATGCTTACTACAACAAGCAAAGTAATCTCCAACGGGAAAATTCTCGTGAGAATCACACCGATCAAATTAACACCGGAATAGCGTGGTTTAGAGAGAGAAGATGACCGCATCTAAGCTAATCACCTACAACGGTTGGATTCATCAAGCAATGGTCATTTAATGTTCTCTACCTATAAATAGAGTGCATTAACTTCTTCTCAAGCCGATACACCTACACGAGAGCGAAAATTTATTAAGTATCATTTATTGTGTTCAGCTTCTTTCCGTATTGTATCAATTTGATACTTGTACTTCAAAGGTTCATCTTATCTCGCTTCAGTAAGAGAGTTATTTCTGTAAATCATTCATTGATTGAGATAACCACAAGTCGTGGGACTTGGTGGTTGGGTGTATTGATTGCAACTTGTAAGGGGGAGTGAGTTCTAGTGAGAGAACTACTCGAGTACGAGTTTGTAATCAATTGTTGAGTTTTAGTGGATTGAAAATCCCAAGTGTGGCTTGGGACTGGATGTAGGTCAAGGATAAGACCGAACCAGGATAATTTCTCTTGTGCAAGCTTTCCTTACCATTCTCCTCTCGATATACTGCTTTCACTTGTCCAAAACAGACCTAGTTCTTAAAATTTTAAGAATACCCAATTCACCCCCTCTTGGGTATTTAGGCTCCACTTTCACTAATCACTCACCTTATAGATCATACCATGAACCTTACCCCATACCTCCTATTTCATTCCACCTTATTTCCCGACCATATCATCCATCTCATGAATCCCTGTACCCATTTGAGCCACCTGATGGACCGCATTCTCAACTATGTGTGCCAAGCAAAGAACCTACTATTGGTGAAGTCCTTGGAAAATTCCAAAATCAAGTGACTCAGATTATAAACGAGGAGCGTTCACATAAGGAAAAGTTTGATCATCAAATGTACTCTATAATCAGAAGAATGGAACACCAAGAGAAAGAACATGAGAGATTGGAAGAGGAAATTGAATGTCTTACTCAGCAATCACAAGTATTGAAGAAGCATTTCCAAGAAAATCCTTCTCCCATGTTCACACATACACAAGAAGAATTGGAGCAACTAGAAGAAAGCAATGAGAAGTTGGAGAAACCAATGGAGTGGCCTGGACAAAAGTCTTATATGTGCCATACTCCACAAGAGACTTGCCCACCACATACACTTCCATATGAGCCCACCCATTCCACCATGCCACGAACATCCATCCCAACCCTCTACTCCTCAACCTTTTGGACTTGATGCCTTCCTTACCTTGCCATATATGGATGCTCAAACCCTTACCCTAAGAAGAATGTATGACTAACTAAAGGTCCGACATCTACAATTATTCATGCTCAAAGAGCCCCTTCCTCTTGGATTCTCTGTGGAAATGGAGGACATTGAAAAATTCATCAAAGCATTTGTTGACCATGTGCTTTGGAAAAAACCGAAGGAGAAGAAGGAGCTCCATGGTCATGTGCCTCCAATGATGATGGAAAACCGAAGAGCAAAAGCCAAATGCCACTTCATAAGTGGAAGTTTCCAATCCTTCGGTGTCTATTCCCATACAAGCACAAAAAGTAAAGCAAGTTCAAAAGAGCATTGAAGAGTCTTCCCTACCATTTGGTAATGATCCTATCCTAATAGACGTAGACTCTCCTACTACTTTAACTAATGAAGCAATTCATGATTCAAGTGATGATGTGGTGGATGAGCAAATCATTGTTGAATCCCCTCAAATGTTTGAAAATGTAATTGCTCAAGCCATTAGCTCTAGTAGTAGTGAGTCGATTGTACTTGTTAATGAGTGTGCTCCTACTTTTTTATGTGATGCTTTGACTGTTGAAAAGGCTTCACTTCCTAATACTAAGGATGATTGTGATAAATTGAATGAAATATTTTCATGTTCTTGTGTGGAAGATCAAATATGTGTAGATTGTTATCATGAAAAATTCCACTTACTTGTTGAGTTTCGAAAGAAATCATTTAATGAAGTGATTGATTCTACCATTAATTGTAATTCACCCTCTTGTACTATTGATAATAGTAAGCATGACAATTGTGAACATGTTGACTCTTGCATAGATAGTAGTATGATTCATTTGAGTGAGAAAGATCATAGCCTAGAATGCTAAATGCATAAAATTGCCATTGGATTAGTTCCTTGTAGCCTTAATTGGTGACAAAGATTTTGAAATTTTGATTGATAAAATTCTGTATGTTGGTGAATCTTTCCAAGAAGTGCTTTCTTGTGACATACTACTTGACTTAGAAAAGAAAAATAATTTTTTTGAATCTTTAAAAGCTCCAGGTGGTGACAATTTGAAACATTCTCTTCCTTCTTCCACTCTTTTTCCTTCCATCTCTTGTATTGCAATGATGATGTGGTGTGCCCCAACACTGAGTTGGATTCTGTACCTTCTACTTTGCAAACACAAGAGAATCTTCAAAATAGAATTGCTTGTTTGACTCCTATTGATGAGAGTAATATTGATTTCCTTGGATGTGATAGTTACTTGGAGAGTTTAGAACTTAACATGACTTTAATTCACTTGAAATTTCTCCATGTTTCTATTTTTGGATGGGATACTGCTATTTGCTTGTCATCTTTGCATGCCATTCTTGGAAAGGTCGTCGATGGTACCAACATCCACCATACATTTTAGGGCCTCTTTCAATTGATCCTGAGCCACCTCCACCACGGAAAATCAATGTGGGAGAAGATATTGTAAAAGACAAATGCATGATTCTCATAAGGATGAGAACTTCTCCTTTAAGCGACTCAAGATACTCTAACACATGTTGTCTCTTTCCTCACTTATTTCTTCATAATTGATCCTGAGCCACCTCCACCATACATTTTAGGGCCTCTTTCAATTGATCCTGAGCCACCTCCACCATGGAAAATCAATGTGGGAGAAGGTATTGTAAAAGACAAATGCATGATTCTCATAAGTGAGAACTTCTCCTTTAAGCGACTCAAGATACTTATTTGTCTTTTCCTCACTTATTTCTTCATTTCCTTTAATTACTTGGGCTTAATTGTTGTATGAGGAAGATAAGTGTCGGGAAGAAACACAATCCAGTAGAAAAAGTAGAAATAATTTAGTTTAGAAAGTAAAATAAGAACCCCCTATGTATGCTTTGCATTTCCTTGGCTACTACCCTACTTAATTACCATTGTGCCTTGAATTTCACTTGTTTTTCCACATGGAGGACAATTTGTTGATTAAACGTGCGGAAGGGGAATACATTTTGAATCCCATTAATTGGTTGTTTTTGAATGAGAAAATGCCTTAAACTAGAAATTTTTTCAAGAATGACTTGATCTAATGCATATCTTAAGTGGTAAAGGGTCACATTTGCCACTTTGGATGTGTAGTTGTGGGAAATTCTTTGAGCTTTCACAAGATCTAGTGTTTTGGTAACTTTATAAAACCATGTTTTGTTTTCAAGTGGATGGGAAGAGAAATGAACCCACAATTGAATTTTTTCTTACTCCTTATTTTAAGAAAGAAAAAGTTTCTACATCATTATTGCTTTTAAGAGTTTAGCATTATTTTAATTGATTGCAATATTTTCATTAATTGTATTTGTAAGGTTAGCATTAGGAATACTTAAAAAGATGTTTTGTGGTTAGCTTGCTATGCAATTGATCGTGTTAGAGTAAGCATTGGAGAAAAACCTCGTTGGAAGGATATTTGAGCCTTAAATTCTTTCCATGTGTGCATCTTCGCTTAGTTTTTCACCTTCTAGAAATTGTTTCCACTCTTTCTCAAAACGGTATTTGCATTAGTGTGATGAAAATGAAAGATGCATTCAATTCTAAAATAGTTTCACCTAAACACAAACCTACATTCATCTACCCTTTGTTTACCACTTTTGAGTCATTCCTATGTTGTATGCATGTCATTACTCATAGTGTTCATAGTATTCTAAAAAATCAGAAGTGAATTGCCAATAAAAAGTTGAACAATGTATATATTGAAATGCCATGTATATGGGAAAGAGTGAAAAAAAGAGAGAAGGGAAAAAAATATTGCAAAAGAAAAGAAGGAAAAAAATGCAAGTGTTTTGAAGATAAAAAAAAAAAAGAAAGAAAAAAGAAAAAGAAATATTAAGAAGGCATTTGTTCATGAATCTGCAAAACAATTGGCAAAAGTTTGTAAAGATATTTAGATGCTATGAACTTGGTCATTAACTTTGACTTGCATATCAACTATTCATTTTTCTAATTAATTCATTTCATCTAGTCTTCATCCAATATTACAAGCCTTCAAAGTCCTCTTGATTCATTTCATTAATTGTCATTAGTAGTGGAGATGTTAGAGTTGTTACAAGCTTATAGTATGGTGTTGATTGAGTGAGCTAGAGTGAAATTATTCCAATAAGGTGAGATGAGTGAAACACTAATAATACCTTGAGAGTTCTATTGTGCTTCATTTTGATATTTTAGATTGTATAGTCAGCTAATTTATTTGCATCGCTTGATTATGACTAGTGTTGGCTTGATGAATTTGATAAATTAATTCATTGTTTTTTAGTTATGAAATTGCTCATCTTTCAAATGCATTAGTGTTTTGGGCTTGAAATTTTGTACTCAATTGCCATTGTTCAAGAGTACAAAGGTCTAAGTATGGGGGAGTAAAAAAATAATAATAAAAAGGGTTAAAGTGCAAATTTGCCAACGAACTATTACTTGAGGAGCATTTGGCACAAAAAACAATTGAAGGTACCAAATTGGCCAACGAACTATTAAAAAGTGAAAAAAATTACCAAATAACTATTAAAAAAAACAATTATCACAATTACGTTAAAATATGAGGCACTAGTGTAGGATGGTGGTGGAGACGCTGGAGAAAAGAGTGGTTAAGCCTTCTTGTTGGATAAGGCAAACACCAACAGAGATGGGACCCATGCGAGCAGGCATTGTGGCGGGCGCTTTCTTTGTTTGTGGCATCGGAGGATGCAACCATGGTGCAAGGCGCGTGCAGGTCGAAAACTGTGGACTGCTGGATGAGTTCAAGAGGATGAGTGGAACACCCAGCAACAATGGAAGCTTTAGAGACGTCGACGTGACTGACACTGTGATAGTCAATGGAAGATAGAGACACCAAGACAGTGACGAGGTAATAGTTTGCTGGCGAATTTGTACAAAATTGTGTTTTTTTCTTCACTTTTTAATAGTTCGTTGGACAATTTGGTACTCTCAATTGTTTTTTGTGCCAGATGCTCCTCGAGTAATAGTTCATTGGCAAATCTGCACCTTAACAATAATAAAAAATAGCACCGCAAACTGAGGGAAAAGGGGAGACCAGACGAGAGCTGATCCTTCCTTCCTCCACCTCTGTCGCGTCGACCTTACCTTCTTCTCCACCACCTTTCTTCACTGGCGAGCTTCGCACCTGCTGAGCACTGAGAATAACCACACAACGCCGTGGACTTGAAATTTGGACGCTCTTATTGACCTCACCTTTTTCTCCACCGTCCCTGGCAACAATGCCATTTGATGAGGGCCATTTTGTCTTTAGCCTTGTGGTCCACAATAAAAAATTAACTAAGGATTGCGTATAGGCAAACCTAGGATCGTTCTCTTTTCTGAGGACCTTTTTTTGATTCCTAAGTAATCTATTAATAAACTAAAAGAGTAATGCAATTTAATTAAATGCTAACTATTATTTTTAGTATTTTTAACAAAATGGAATGGAGTATGAAACATATGAATGATGAATGCTCTTGGTAATGAAGAAATTGACTATCATTGCTCAAAAAATATGAGTTTAAATTCATTAACTCTTAATGAAAACCTCAAGATACTACTTGAGTCCAATATTCATAATTAATAGTAGCTCTTACAACCATAGCTAACCACTATCTCTTGAGATATTGTTTAAAACCACTTAATGTGCAATTGAAATTGGAATAATGAAATATGCATCTTCTTAAATTTGAGTGCTGAACAGCCCCTCAAGGGAACAAATTAACCACATTAACTAGACAATACCACGCTAACTAACATAATATTATAACCACAAAGAAATTCAAACATGTATATTTTTCACACTACAAAATCCAATCTCAACTACAATTATCAAACCAATAGAGACAATTGATATCAATCTCAGTTCTAGAATCATATACAATAATTCCTAAAACTTGGCAATCTAAATATATAACTCTAGACTAATAGAATGATAGAAAAACTCCCTTATGTAGTCGATTGAGCACAAGAACAAGTCCTCATCACCAAGAAGCAAGGGAATCAGCCTCTGCCAACAATCAAATAAGCTTCTCCAAACAAAATTAAAGTTCTAGCCATGTATAGAACACCATAGAACAGTAAAATGCAGCTGCCAAGAAGAAGGAGAGTGGTGGTGAAAGCTAGGATGATGGTTTTGGTGATTATGGTGGTTCTAGTAGTAGTGCTACGGTGTGGTGGTGAGGATGATTTTTGACGGTGGCTGAGCTTGTGGAGGTCGAAGGTGGTGAAGAGGAGTTCCTCGTTGCCACGATGCTCTGTCTCTGGTTTGTCTTTGCTCATGACACTTCTGATCTGTCCTCTCTATTCAAATCCCGTGGCTGTGGTGGAGGGTAAAGAAGAAGGGACGTCGCAGCGACAATGGTGAAAGAGATGAGGTCACCGGCGACGGAGGTGTGATGTTGAGGTGATCGAAGGTCTCAAGCTTTGTCTCGTGATGCTACTCAGTTCAGGTATCACTCCAGTCTCCCTCTGCTCTGTTACACGTTCCTCTCTGGTTTCCAGTCTCTCATGTTTGACCTGCGTCTTGACCATGGACTAAAGTGAGAATATTTTAAAGTTTTTTAGAGGGACTAAAGTGAGAATGTTCACACTATTTTGGGGTCAAACTGTGGTTTCCAAAACATTGGGGTCCTTTTATGTAATTTTTCATGGCTCCTTTTCTTCTTTGATTTGCAATATCTAGGAATTCTGGGGCACTTTTCTGTAATTTTCTCCTTCCTCAAAAAATATTAATTCTGACCTAAAATCTCTTCTTAAACACCTACAAAACAAAATTAAGCACAAGGTAGCATCAAAAGTCTAAGGAATCAATTGCATGAATAAATTGATAAATTATGACCATTTTACCCCTAATTACATTTAATTCAATACAAATGTTCCTAACTCAAATCAATGCTTAATAATGCAATAATATCCTAGAAACTACATTAAGAATCCCAATTTAGTTATGAAATATCATATAAAAATATGGTTCAATCAATTCCCCCACACTTAGTATACATTGTCATGATAGCATTCCTTACAGGAACATATGAATCCATTCCATTCTTTATTGTATATCCATGAAGTAATTCCCCAATTGTGGCATAGTTTTGACTTGAACAAATTCCATGTATAGTGGAAAGGGTAAACTCATCTAGCTTCACTGGAGAACACATCATTTGGTTAAATAGTGCTAGCGCATCTTCTTCAAGTCCAAACTGGGCCACTCTATTGATCAAGGAAGTCCATGAGACTTCATTGTGTTCTATTAAATTGTCAAATATATGCCTTGCAGATTCTAAGCAGCCACATTTTGCATACATGTCAACCAGCCCACCTCCTGCAAAAGCATCAATATTAAATTCCGTGTGAAGAATTCGAGGATGGAAATGACTACCCCACTCAAGATCACATATGCTAGCACATGCACTTAGTATACTACCAAAGGTCATCGAATTTAGTCTAAGTCCCTTAGTGCACATCTCAACAAACATACTGAGACTCTGGACCCCAAAGCCATGTTGGGAGAGAATTGAGATCATGGTATACCAAGAAACTGAGTCATGTTCATGCATTTGAGAGAATGTACTAAGAGCCTTCTCAACTCCGTGTGATCTAGAATAACCATATATCATGTTGTTCCAACAGAACAAATTTGGATTGTCAATGTTACAAAACACTTTCTTAGTAGAACTCATAGCTCCACACTTGATATACATATGAACAATTGCATTATTAATGCAACTTTCACTAAATAAATCTAATTTTGTCAGAAGGCCATGCAACTGAACAACTAATTTAATGTGGCCAAGGCACGCACAAGCCTTCAATGCACAATAGAAGGGAAATGGATTGGTAACATAATTAAAATCCTGAGCCATTAACATGAAAGTTTTAATACTATCGCTAGGCCTTCCATTTTGATAGTAGCCTGACATCAAAGAGGTCCAAGAAATCGAGTCCCTTGTAGGCATTTTTTCCAACAAGTCCTCTGCCTCCTTTATCCAACTTGAATCAACAAACCGATGGATCACAACTGAAAATATTATGATGATTGCTTTCATGAAAAACCTAAAATGCATCATCAATCAAGCCGTAATTGCAATAGATATGAAGTAGGCTATTCCACAGGAAAGTAGAAGTGTCTAGACTTGAGATTATGAGTTGGGCATGGATTTTTTGGGCAATGGGTATTTCCTCAATCGAAGAACAAGCCTTCATAGCATCATAAAACTTCTGAGTTATTTCCATGTAAGACATATGAATAGAGTGGTCCTGGCTAAAAACACGTTTGGGAGACAAGTTTTGTTGGGTAGAAGTTGACAAATAATGAACAAGTAAGTGCGAAAGGCGTTGGAATGCTAACCTTAACTTGATAATCTCTCCCAATAAAGCATTTGTAAAGTTGAACTCTCATTTGACATTATTAGCAAGTGAAAAGTGAATCTCAAGAGAGTCAGAAGATAAATAATAATGAACCGTAAACCCTACAAGCCCAAGCCTTCTGATTGAGATTTGGAGTATCTTCACATTTATGGCATCATATATGAAAATCAAAGGGAAAAAAAACCAAATGTTGGGATATTCGACTCCAAAATTGGGATATTTGCCTCCAAAACTTTAAGACCATTCAATTCCTTCACCAGGAAGTGAACTCCTCTATAGTGATCCATTGTCTGTTCTTTGTATTCATGTTGTTGGCTATCATCCATCCTACTACAACAGGAGCAAATCCAATGGTTTAAAAAGAGAAGGACTATAACCTTCAATTTTGTGGCGGTAATGAGCTTGGACAATGATCTAAGATCAAACTGACATCATCCACTAGCTTCTCTTCTCCAGATGATACTGCAGATCTCGGCGATGGCGCCATTTGATGAGGGCCTTTTTGTCGGTAGCCTTGGGGTCTACAGTTAAAAATCTATCAAGGATTGCGTATATGCAAACCTAGGATCGTTCTCTCTTCTCGAGGAGCATTTTATTGAATCCTAAGTAATCTAAATGCCATGCAAATGCAATAAAAACAAGGGGAAAATTGGTTTTTGCTTTTCAAATTAATAAACCAAAAGAGGAATGCAATTTAATTAAATAGTAACTATTGTTTTTGGCATTTTCATAAAAATGGTGAATGAGTATGGATATAGGTATGAAATGTATGAATGATGAATGCTCTTGGTAATGAAGAAAATAGCTATCATCGCTCAAAAAGTATGGGAGTCAAAACTTTACCAAGTCTTAATAAGAAAAACCTCAAGATACCGCTTGAGTCCAATATTCCCAATTAATAGTAGCTCCTACAATCATAGCTAACTACTACATCTTAAGATATTGTTTGAAATCACTTAATGTGCAATTAAAATTGGAATGATGTAATATGAGTCTTCTTGAATTTGAGTCTTAAACAACCCCTCAAAGGCATAAATCAACCACATTAACTAGACAATACCAAGCTAATTAACATAATCTTATTATAACCACAAAGAAATTCAAACATGTATATGTTTCACACTAGAAAATCCAATCTCAACTATAATTATCAAACCAACAGAGACATTTAATAGCAATCTCAGTTCCAGAATCATATAAAATAATTCCTATAACTAGCAATCTAAATATATAACTCTAGACCAATGGAATCATAGAAAAACTTCCCTATGTATGTAGTCCATTGAGCACAAGAACAAGTCCTCATCACCAAGAAGCAAGGGAATTAGCCTATGCCAACCATCAAAATAGCTCCTCCAAACAAAATAAAGTTCTAGCCATATATAGAACACCATAGAACAATAAAACATCTCTGCCAAGGAGAAGAAGAGTGGTGGTAAAAGCTAGGTCGATGGTTATTGTGATTGGGGTGCTTTCTAGTAGTGAGAGCAACGGTGTGGTGGTAAGGATGATTTCTGGCGGCTGAGCTTGTTGAGGTCGAAGGTGGTGAAGAGCGAGCTCCTCATTGTAACGATGCTCTATCTTTGGTTTGTCTTTGCTCATGGCGCTTTTAATCTATCATCTCTCTTCGAATCTCGCGGTCTGGTGGAGGGTGAAGGAAGAAGGGACGTCACCGGCGACAATGGTGAAAGAGACTAGGTCACCAGCGACAGAGGTGTGATGTTGAAGTGATCGAAGGTCTCAAGCTCCGTCTCACGGTGCTACTATGTTCAGGTATCACTTCAGTCTCGGTTCTCCCTTCTTTTTCAAGCCCAGATGAACCTAATTAATTGGTTCCAGGTCAAAACACAGAGTTTTGTCCAGGGACCAATTTCCAAACTTTAAACTTTCTCATAGATGGATTAAACTAAAACTTTTGCAATTTGGGTTCAAACTTCCATTTTCAAATTTGATCTAATTTCTTCAAGCACCTACAATAAAAAATAAGGAGTCTCAATATTTGACAATTCAACATTAGAGGTAGATGAGGGAAAAAACTCACTATTCTTTCTCTTAAAGTAAGTATCAATGGTAGCACTCTTCCCCATAATAATCACCTACAAAGAGTTATTAGTCATCCTCAATATTCCAATAGCCATGTGTTAACAAAACTCAAAACTTGTCCAAAATACTAACCCTAAAATATTCTCTAATCAGTATAAAAGTAGTATCAGTAGAAAGATAAAATCATGTATAATAAATTTTATGAAGGAAATTTAATGAAAAAAAGTGATTTTAAGTACCGTATTGATTCTCAAAATTTACGTGTATGCTATTGAAAAAATACTGAACGAGCCGCCAGTGAGAGAGGAAGAAGAGACAATATATATGAAAGCCACGGTCTGTGAAAGCCAACCTGTTTACTTTTTATATATTAAAGGAAGAAGAGACAACATATATGGCAATTAAGTGGAAAACAAGTAACGTTGGGAATATATATTAAAGGTGTGGACCCCACCTCTTTACTTTTTCTTAAAATATATATGAAACCAAACATGTTTTTTCGTGAATATATATGAAAGCCACGACTGTGAAAGCAAACATGTGGACATACAAACCAGGGGTGGAGCCAGGAATGAAAATTAGGGGGCAAAAATTATAGAATAAAACCCACTGGAGTCAGCATTTGAAATTAGGGGGCGAAAATTACAAATTGGACCCAAAATTTTAGAAAATTATGCTTTAGCCTCATAAATATTTCAATATTTTCATTTTAGTCCCTTTATGAAACTTTTAAATAGGGACTAAAGTGAAATGATTGAAATTCTTTTGAGGTAAAGCATAATTTCCAAAAATTTTGGGTACAATTGTATAATTTTAGGAGGGGCGGAGGCCACCCCTAGCCCCCCTAAATCCGCCCCTGATACAAACCTGCGCTTTCACAAACTTTGGTCCAGCGATTTTTTTTCAAAATTTAGGGGAGGGGGCCACCCCTAGCCCCCCCCTGAGGTCCGTCCCTGTTGGGTGCCTTAAATCTATACTTATAGTTAAATATATAGAATAAAGTTTTCCATTTAACTAGTTTAGTGGATATAGTTTGCATAGTTCATGTGGTAGAGCGTGTAACAGTTGAAAATATGGAGATATCTTTTTTTAAAAAAGCTATTATGTTAATCATGGCACTGTTTTATTTCTTCAATTTAACCAAATAGTTGACAAAAATTGACATACTTGACGGATACAAAAGTGTTTTCTGATATCCCTTAAAATTTTCTGATGCAGCTGCTTACATTAGAAGAAGGGTTAAATACCTAATTTTCCATGGAAGTATTGATAAGGGGGCACTCAACACCCGGAAGTTTTTTTGGTACCAAATTTGCCTTGGAAGTATGAAAAATGTACCAAATTTGCCCAAAACTAACGGAAGGTCAAACGGACGTTTTCCACGTCGGATTTTTTTGGGTTAAATACCTAATTTGCCATGGAAGTATTGATAATGGGGCACTCAGCACCCGGAAGTTTTTTTGGTACCAAATTTGCCCCGAAAGTATAAAAAAGGTAGCAAATTTGTCCAAAATTGACGGAAGGTCCACGTAGGTCGTTAAAATGTCACATGGCTGGGAAAGAAACATAGTGGAGGGTGAGTCATATGTCAGATCATGTAACCATATCAGCACCTCATTCATATCTCTCTCTCTCTCTCTCTCTCTCTCTCTCTCTCTCTCTCTCTCTCTCTCTCTCTCTCTTCCTTCGCTTTCGTTCCAATTTTCTTCCACTCCTACATCGGTGGCGACAGTGCCGGTGGGACCATTGTGAACACCATGGCTCTTCGATGTGGGGCTAAGGACCTGCCAGGAGGTGTGGTAAATTCATACCAAATGATTTTATCCCTTCGACCCTTAGAATTTCTCAATTCTCAAATCTTCAGGTAATGCCTCATCACTCCCTCCCTCAATTCCTTTATTTTGCTTCTCTGAAATTTTACAATTTGGTGAAAATTTTGACAATCCATATGACCATCTCTAACTGGGTTTAGAGTACAATGGAAATACAAAATTGTTCTAGGAATTATCTCTAACTGATGGCTTTTGCAGATCCAAAGCTAATTCTAACATCCTGTTTGAAATTTTCTTGATCAATTTGATAAAAATGGCTTTTAGTTTCTTGGTTTGGATTCATATCGTACCTATATTTTTGGGGATCAAAACCAATCGAATATGAACTAGAGGAAGGTCACAAACAAGTTGGCATGCATTGTTGTGGAAGTTGGCATACCCGTCGGTGAAAGAGTAGAAGAAAATTCAGAAGCACGAACCGCCAAAAGCGAGAGGGAAGAGAGATCGATGAATGAGGTGCTGACGTGGTTACATGATCTGGCATATGACTCACCCTCCACTGTGTTTCTTTCCCAGCCATGTGGCATTTTAATGACCTACGTGGACCTTCCGTCAGTTTTGGGCAAATTTGCTACCTTTTTAATACTTTCGGGGAAAATTTGGTACAAAAAAACTTCCGGGTGCTGAGTGCCCCCTTATCAATACTTTCGTGGCAAATTAGGTATTTAACCCAAAAAATCCAACGTGGCAAACGTCTGTTTGACCTTCGTTAGTTTTGGTCAAATTTGGTGCCTTTTTCATACTTATGGGGCAAATTTGGTACCAAAAAAACTTTCGGGTACTGAGTACCCCCTTATCAATACTTCCATGGAAAGTTAGGTATTTAACCCTTAGAAGAAAATGGATGGGTTGGGCTTTAATGAAATTTAATGATCAAATATTAAAACAAAATTATTTAGGGAAATGCCTAGACTTGTATACATTGATGTGCATTGATTGATGTGAGAAGTAGATTGATTGGGTTGGGTTTATGGTTGTTTTGTTTCGAGTTACTTCATTCATCTGCTCGGAGCCGACCGGTACCAACACTCTCAGTTAGTGTAACACCCCTATTTTGTAATGCACGTACCTATGTAAGCTTGCTCAGTAATAAGAAGCCTTGAGTAATTTTGGAGTATTTATTCCCTATGATTTAAGGCGTGGAATTATTTCAAAGGCCCTAAGACGGGGAAATAATGGCTAAGAGTAAGTAGCAAAGGTACTAAGTTAAAATAAGAAGGAAACCCTAATCAACGGTAAGGTAGCTTGTGCGTGAAGTAATCCCGAATAAATAAACCGGTATAGTAAAGAAGTGACCGCAGGCATTGTGGGCCCAGGGTATGCGTGTAAAACCTAGAGAAAAAGGGAGAACATATATCTGGACCCATTACAAAAGAGAAAGTCAATACTGGTGGTGCTACGTCGGATACGTGGCATTTCGGGGCCAGAAATTGGATTACCGAGTAGCACGCATCACGAGGTGGATCTGGAGTACTGGAATAAAGGTTTCTTGATCCCCAAGGTAGTATGCCTCGTCCACTTATGGTATGGGAAAAGTGACTGATGATCCAGGCCCACACAAGTCCAGTTACGAGGTAAGATGGGAGCCGAGCTGGGCCATAGGACTTTTCGGTCGAGCCCAGGCCCGGACACTAATATGGGGTGAATTCCAGTGGGCCTAGAGGAGTGAGAAAATATCTTGCTATGTAATTATGAAGAGAGAGATTGTCACATCAGAGTAATAATGAAGAGAGAGAATGAGTAAAATAATCCGATTAAATCTGGGCCACACAATTCAAATATGATATGACAACAAAATGACATGTAATAATGACATAACAAGAGTAATTATGGCACATCTTGGTTCAGATTTCGTGGGTCCCAGCCTTGGAAAAGATGAACGGCGCAAAATGACCATTTTGCCCCTGCACCCTAACTCTACACCTAAGGCCACCAAGGGGCAAAACGGAACACCAATTTTTGACCTTGAGCTCATCATTTTCTGCCAAAAAGAGAGCCCTAGATATTTCTAGAAGATCTGATTGTGTGGGCCCATGCTTTGGAAGATGAACAAGACCAAATGACCAATTTACCCCTAACCTTAAAACCTACAACTAAAAATATCTAAGGGCAAAATGTGGAACTTGGGGCCTATAAATAGGACCTCTCCCCCTCCATTTTTCCCACACAAGCCACAAGCTCTAGGAGTGCTAGAGAGTGGTCAGCTGAAGCATTAGGTTCTGGAAGTGAAGGAGGTCACCCGCAACCGAGATCCGAGGTAAGTCCTTAAACCTAAGAATCGAGTAATCTTCTTCTCGCCCCTGTGGTGTTTCATGGATATGCAGTAGGTTTTTCATAATTTTAAGGTTTCCAATGAGTCCAGAAGGAATTTTTGTGTGGGTTTAAGTAGGATCATTTCGTTTGGAACTTTATAAACCCTAAATCTTTCTATACGAAAATCAGTCGGTTATTTTGGTTTCTGGGCAGCGAATGTTAATCTGTGGTTTTGAGTAGGTAAATGGAGTCCGATTGCTTTGAAATTTTTTATGGTGAAAGTAGACATCTTGAGGATGATTTGGATATAATATTTTGTGTCATTTGGAGTTTTCCACCGAGAGATATTAAAAGCTAAAGATAACCTGAAGACTGGACTTTTCTCTCGGACCGGTGGCTAGTATTTGGGGTAAAGGATGAGTTTTGAACCCAGATGAATTTGATAACTATTTTCCATATAAAATATAAATTCTAAGGGTTCTAAGGCTGATCTAATTTCAATAATATTTTTTTAGAATTTATTAAAAATCGGTGAAGTTGAGTCAGAAATTCTGGAAAATCTGAAGCTATGCGAATTTCATGATACTAGAGCTTTGGTTTGAATGGGTGATTGATAGCATAATGTTTGGCTGTATTTAGGGTATTCTTGCGTGTAGGACGCATCCCCGACGTTAAGAGGAAAGTTCACCGCTTTCGAAAGTGCCAGGTAGTAACTGTTGACTTGCATACTCTATGTTGCTTTTGCATGTGTGTCTTATCATAATGTAGGAGATCGGGCTGTAGTACCTATTGGACTGCGTGTTCTTAGGGTTTGAGCTACAGTACCGAGAGCATGTAGGATCGGGCTGCAGTACCTATTAGACTGTGTGTCCTTAGGGTCTTATTGCAGTACCGAGATATGTGGGGTGGGTGGAGCCTATATGACTGTGTGTTTATAGGTCCACTGAGGCCCTAGGATAGGTGGTCGGGGTCGCTCCCTGTCTACTGAGGCCCAGTTGCGCGTTGTTCCGAGTGGCTTGTCTTGACCAGGTGGTCCTAAGGAGTTGCTACATGCTGGTTTATTGTGCCGAGAGGCAGGTGTATGTTTACTTCCTGATTGTGATTTGCATTGCATGCACTGTACACATGTTGTATATGAGTCTAACAGTTACTCTGGGGTTCAATCCTAAACTCCAGACCATTTTGAGAAGCAGGGGTAAGACGGTAGCAGTTGGAGGCGGTAAGAAGGTAGGGCGTGAAGTGGTGCACTGAAGAAGAAATAGGGGATGCCCTATCTCATTTTGTACTCTATATTTTGGATAACTGTTGTTTATTAATAGTACTCTTTATTTGGATGACTGTATTAACCCTTTGGGGACATACTTGCCACTTGACTTTTTAATGTTTATCAGTATGTTTTGTGTTGTCCAACCGCCACTCGTGCTCTGCCGCTGTGCTAACTCGTGTTAAGTAAATTGGATTAAATAATAAGAGAAGGTGGTTAAGGATAAGGGATCCCTCTAACCCGCCACCTGAAAGGGTGAGGCCGGTAGGGGTGTAACAGTTAGAGACAAAGTTGGTTTATGGCTATTGCCCATTACATGTCTAGACACTTTTCTTGCCAAGTCCAACTTGCAGTGACATAATGAAGAGTATATATTTGCTCAAAACATGAAAAGCCATGACCATCCAAAAAATAATGATGGTTGCAATATGCTTAATTTGTCAATTATTTTCTTTGATAGGTTAATACATTCAATTTTTCCCCAAGATTCAGAATTTAAAGGTGGATGAGTAATCACTTTCCACAACTAGAGAGACTTCAAATTCTTTTCCACAACTAGAGACTTCAAATTCTTCCAAATCATTGGTATGTATCCACAAGACTTGAATAACTAATCCACATTTTTATGTCTATGCATTTTCTTTAAATATTGTTGTGCTGGGAACTTGCTGATGTAAAGAGTGGACTTCAAAGTTTGATGGGGATTGTTGCTTGACATTTGGATTCTATTTATAATAGTAAATTTTAATTGAAAATCTGTGTTTGTTGTGGATTGTTTGTTGATGTAAATTTGTGCTTGACATTTGGAATGTTGCTTGACATTTGAACTTCAAAGTTTGATGTGGATTGTTTCTAATTAAATTTTTATTGAAATAGGAATGGATAAAAGTTGGTTAAACATTAAAGATAGAGGAAACCTAGCATACATTAGGGGAGTTGACAATTTTCTAGAATGGGCATTTACTCAACATGGTGTGACAAACAACATACGTTGTCCTTGTAAGAAATGTAGGAATGTTTCATTCAAGGTGAAAATAGATGTTAGGGCAGATTTATTGATTAAGTGTTTTTGGGATAGTTACAAGGTGTGGGACTTGCATGGAGAAGCTAGTAGATATCGAAGTGGCTGTGAGACTTCAAGAAGAGTGGTAAAAAATGATACTTATGAGGATGCGAATCTCGAAAGGATGGTATGTGATGCATATGGAGTTCCTTGTGGCGATGATATGGATAGTGGATTAAATGAGAGTGAAGAGCCTAATGCCCATGCAAAAAGGTTCTTTGATTTGTTAAAGGATGTAGAGAAAGATCTTTATCCAGGTTGCAACAAGATATCAAAATTGTCTTTCATTGTGAAGTTGCTTCAATTGAAGTGCCTTAACCATTGGACTAATAAATCCATGGATCCACTATTGGACCTATTGAAATTTGTTCTCCTTGACGGTGCTTTAGTACCAAACTCATTTTATGAAGACAAGAAGATAATTCGTGATTTAGGTTTAGATTACAAAAAAATTGATGCTTGTGGGAATGATTGCATATTGTATTGGGGAGAGCATGCAAATGCAAAATCATGTCCTAGGTGCAAGATGCCTAGATGGAAGTTAAACAAACAAAAATGGAAAAAGGTTCCATAGAAATTTTTGAGATATTTTCCAATAACACCTAGGTTGGCTTTATATGGCAAGAGACACGGCTAAAAAATGGATGTGGCAGAAGGGGATGAACACCAGTGATGATGTAATGAGACATCCAGCTAATTCAATTGCTTGGAAACACTTTGACCAAAAATATCCTACCTTCTCTACTGATCCAAGAAGTGTTCGCTTAGGCTTGGCTAGTGACAGATTTCAACCTTCTGGGAATATGAGTGCCAATCATAGCATTTGGCCTGTTGTTTTGGTACCATATAATTTGCCACCTTGGCTTTGCATGAAAAGCCCATACTTTATGATGACACTTCTTATTCCTAGTCCAAAGTGTCTAGGTGATGAGATAGGTGTTTACTTATAACCAATGATTGAAGAGTTGAAACCATTGCGGGAAGTAGGGGTGCCAACCTATGATGCACACTCTCAATCAAATTTTACCATGCATGCAGCATTGTTGTGGACAATAAATGATTTCCCTACGTACGGAAACCTTTCAGGGTGGTCAACCAAAGGCAAGCTTGCATGCATGTGTTGCCACAAAGACACACATTACATTTCATTAAGGAACAAGTTATCTTACATGGGTCATAGGTGCTTTCTTCCACAAAATCACCCATGGCGTAAAGATAAGGCCTCATTTGATGGGAAAGAAGAACATAGGGTTCAACCAGAAGAACATAGGGTTCAACCAGTTCAATTAACTGGAGATGACGCACTTATGCAACTAGAACAATTGGGTAATGTGTCATTTGGGAAAAGTTAGAAATGAAAGCATCATACAGACACAGGCTTACAACTGGAGGAAAAAAAAGCATTTGTTTTCAATTTCCTTATTGGAAACATTTGCTTATACGACATAATCTTGATGTGATGCATATAGAAAGAAATGTTTCTGATAATATTGTGTCGATGGTAATGGATTTGGTTAGAAAGACAGGACACATTGAAAAGTAGGTATGATTTGATGGACTTGGGAATTAGAAGAAATATGCACCCAATTAAAGTTGGTAATAATATTTGTAAGCCTCATGCTCCTTACACTTTGTCCCCTGAAAAGAAACAATCCCTTTGTGAATTCTTAGCTAACTTAAAGGTACCTGATGCTTTTTCATCTAATATTTCAAGATGCGTCAACATTCAAGAGAGAAGAGCAGTGTACAAATACTACAAAAGTGGACTTAAGGACCAATTTGGATCAAAGATACCAGTGAAACTTTCAGACTACCTACAAAAGCAATAGGTGCAGAAGTGATAAACCTTGTTAATTAATGTGGTTATGTTGTTAGGACCACAATCTCTTTTCGTCATGGTGCTGAGCGGAAGAATATTTATGAATAATATAAAGATGAGATGATTTTGAAAGTAAAGGTATACTCTTCCCAAATATTTATATATATCTTTGTTTATTTATGTTTTCATAACAATTTTTTTTTTGTTTTATGTATTTTAGTACAAATTTGAATCTTATGATGCAACCAATGAAGAAAAGTTCAAAAAAAATATAACAATAAACTTAGACCAACTTGCACAAACACTATAACAAATATGCTTCTAATGAGGAGAGGCGGGCTAATCCTCCTCAAAATATTAGTTCTAAAGATTGGGAGTTGTTACTAGCATATTTTCAGACTGACATGTTCACGGTACCTTTCTATCATTTTAAATGGATCATATATTTATTTTAGTCATTAATTATTTTTTACTAATTTTTTTGTAGGAAAAAAGTAAAAGAAACAAGAGCAACAGAAAAAACAAGTAACAAAGCATATTGTGGTTGCCTATCATTTGAGGAGATTAACTTCGCTACAGTAAGTTCAATCTCTCTTCACTTTAGTTTATGTTTTGAATCACTTTTTATTTTAAATTGTACCATGTGTCGTCTTTGTATATTATGCTTTGTAGAGGGACCCCATTACTGGACAGCTTGCACCCCCTGACCAATTGTACCAGATCACACACACTAGGAAGAAGGCAAATGGATAGTTAGAGTGGGCATATCCACAATCTGAGCAAATATACGTATGCATTGTGTTTTTATGTTATACTAAATTCAATAATTCTTTATCTCATTTGTTTCATGCTTTAATTGTAGGCTAACTTGCAAGAACTTCGCCAACAACAACAAAAGGTAGAGGTTGATGCTCGAATGACCTCTGATGAAATATTGACAGCTGTTCTTGGTGAAAGATCATGGTATGTAAGAGGAAAAGGGTATGGAGCAGAGACATTGAGGAAGAGAGATCGCTCTCAATCCAATGATAATTCAGTTGCGGACAATGTGCGTACCTAATTGCTTGAGAAGTTTGATAAAAAAATTTCAGGAGGAGCGTACAAAGATAGAAGTAGAGCGTACAGAGGAACGTGCTAGGATGGAAACAGAGCACACAGAAGAATGTGTAAGGATGGAAGCAGAGCGTGTACAATTTGATCAGAAGATGAAACAAATGGAGCAGAGGATTCTAGCTGTCTTAATGTAACAGGGGCAAGTAGTAGCTCCTACTTCATCTACTCCAAGCCTTCCTGTTGTACAAGTTGATCAGCCTTCATAGTTTTATGCTTGATGTTTCTTCCAATGGATAAACAAAATTTAAATATTTGATGTTAATTTTGAACATTTATGTTAGTATCATTGTTAGTTTCAAATTTCTTATGATCTAATCAATACAATACAGTTTTTAATAGCGGTACGCTTTTTAATTTTATCAATTTACATTTTAAATTTTTTTTAAAAAATGTTACTTTTGACGGTGACAAATTGATGAGCATAAATCATACCATGTTTTCCCTATATTCTATGACTAAATTGAATGGTAAATACGAGCTTAATCAAGAAGCAAAAAGGCATATATTCATAATATAGGAACTGAAGAACAAACGATTTACATGTGCTAAGATGAACAATTTACATGGTTTTTAAGGAAGAACGTGTAGCAAAGCGTGCTATAGCATTCGACAAAGAACTCGAAGTGCAATGCAAGGCATCACGAAAGCTATAGCAAAGTAGAGGACGCAATGCTATGTGGCATGTTTTCTACCTTTTTATCTAGATGATTTCGGGAATAAAAGAAAAGGGCGATAACGACAGGTAGATTGCTAACATAACGGAATAGAAGATGCGGAGGATTGAAACTAAAAAATTTGAAGAATCCCGTAGGATTAGCAGAAGCAATCTACTCAGATTAAGAGATATGATAGATCTCGACGGATTAGGAAAGGCCTAACTCCGTAACTTGCGGCGCAAGAAAGCCATTATATAAGTAGACAAGCCCAACCCTAAAGGGGAGTCGAGAGCCCTAGAACGAGATTCTACATTCGGCGGACTCCGTTGAGAGATTTCACAAGATCACGAGATTTCCAGGACAACCCAAAGATCCTTCCCTGTGTAGGGCCGCATCCACGCCGTTGGAACTCGTCAAAGCTTTTTCTGTTTTCCCTTTTATTTTAGTACTTAGATCATGGGTCATTCGTTAGTGTCAAAACCGATTTTCATATGGCTAGACGAGGATGATTCCTTAAAGTGTTAAATGAACCCGAGTTGCAAGTTCTTAATTTAATAAATTTGGTTTGCTTATTAGTACATTAATTACTAGTCGATTAGTAGAAGCTAGGGGCTAGATTTGTGGCCTCGACTTGCGCGAATCGGGGCAAGGAGTTGAGGTTATACCTCGAAAAACTTCCACTTGACCTATTATTGTAGGCTTTAGGAATGGGTCTACCTCTCATAACCATGACACCCTGAGTGTAAAGTAGATCTAACTAGAAAGTTGCCAAAGGAATATGGAAGGAGTATAGTTAGTATCATATGTATCGGACGCGGAAGCTTCGGTAGACTATAGACTATAGCGGTGGGTTAACCAAATAGCTTTGTAGTTGGTAGCTATGTTGTAGCATTGCGGAAGCTGTGCAGTATAGATGCTATAGCAATGGGTAGAGCAACTGGGGGATTGATGCACTTAAGGATGATTCTGAGTCCAGCCTAACTTCTTACTGATATCTTCTCAAGTTTAATTCACTGTTTATTTATGTTAGTAGCATAACCACAAAAATCTCTCAAATCAATCATATTTACTTTCTGTTTGCACAACTATCATAGCAATCGAGCGTCACTCCTTGATATCTCAGTCTCTGTGGGACGATACTCTACTTACACTTTATTACTTGTTTGACCGGTTCACTTGCCATCAAGGAAATCGACCAACACAAATGTCGCCGCTGAAATGACTATCCGCGACGACAATTGTGTCGTCGCGGAATAGCGTATCAGTGGCGATAGTTAGTCGTTGTGGAAGAGTGTATCTGTAACGACCATTTGTCGCCGCTGATATAGTTTTCAGTGGTGACAGTTGTGTCGTTGCTGAAAGGACTATCAGCGGCGACAAAAAGTCGCTGTTGAAAACTGTATCAGCGGCGACAAATAGTCACCGTTAATACGATATTCCACGGCGACAATTTGATTGCTGCAGAAAAGGGTATTTGTGGTGACAATTGTCACCTCTGAAACCCTACTTTCAGTTGCGACACTGACTTTCGTGGCTTCTGATGTACTTTCAGTGGTGACAAGAAGTCGCTACTAATTGTCTACTTTCTGCGGTGACATTAGAATGTCGCCTCTGAAAGTATTAGCGAAAGCTGTTTCAGCGGCGACATAGCAACGACTTTTTGTCGCCACTGAAACATTTTTGGTGGGGACTTTTTGGCTTCCAGCGGAAATAAAAGTCGCAACCAAAAGTCAATTTTTTTGTGGTGCATGAATAACAAGCGTGAGAACAAATTCCGCTAATTCCAAAACGAATGTAATATCCTTAATTTTGAGCCTAGAGACTTGAGAATAACCCTATAAAAGGTAGGTGACTAAGCCCAATTTGAGCAGAGTTCCAAGAATGTTGAGGGATATGAAGTCTCTCGGGGGACTAAGTAACTCGGCTATACAGGTTAGTGGACTTAGTATGTATAAGCCGTAGAATTAAAGTGCCATTGAAAAGGGGGGAAAGAAGACCTATACGGGTTAGTGGACTTAGTTTGACTTTTTTTGCTAAGTGAACAATGACGTGGCTTTCAAGGTGCAAAAACACCGTTTGACTGTTAGAGTATCTTTTTAGTACCAGTCAGTATCTTAAAGTATTTTTTAGTGCCATCCAGTACCATGAAATATTTTTTCAAGATCATGAAATATTTTTTTAGTATCATTCAGTACCCTCAAGTATTGTTTTAGTACCATTCAGTACCCTGAAATATTATTTCAAGATCATAAAGTATTTTTTTGTACCAATAAGTATCCTGAAGTATCTTTTTAGTACCAGTCAGTATCTTGAAGTATTTTTTTGTACAATTCAGTACCTCAGAATATCTTTTCAAGATCCTAAAATAATTTTTCAAAATCATGAAGTATTTTTTTCAATATCAGTCAGTATCTTTTTAGTACCTGTCAGTATATTGAAGTATTGTTTTAGTACCCATCAATACTCTGAAATATTTTTTCAAGATTCTAAATAATTTTCAAGATCATGAAGTATTTTTTAAGTACCAATCAGCATCTTGAAGTAATGTTTTAGTACCAGTCAATAGAGTTGTCGGACTGAGTCTGTCAGGCTGGCTTGTTAAAGCCCTCTTCAAGGGTTGGGCTTGTAAATTGGAGCTTCTAAATAAAGTTGGCCCTATAGGGCCCAGGGTTTAAACAGGCTGACCCTTTTAATTTTTTCCTCGTTAATTTGACTTGACCATTTAATTTACTAATATATATATGTGAAAAGTATTTCTCCAATCACTAAGATAAGTTATCTCTAATAACCCCTAAAACTACATTGTTTTGAATTAATGAAGGGCGTGTTTGTAATTTTAGGTGAATTAATGAAAGGTGAAAAATCACGGAACTACCCTTCATTAATCCAAAACGACATAGTTTTTGGGGTCACTGGAGATAACTTATCTCCAGTGATTGGAGAAATCCTTTTACCCTATATATATATATATATTGTTATAGAGTTATTTATAAATTTAATTACAAATACATAATAACTATACTTTGATTTTATGATTTGGTTTATTATTTGTTGCAAATAAAGATTATGGATGTATTCAACTATTCATGATGTGCGAGAAGATATTCTTTATATTTTTACCCAAGAAGCAGAGCCTACTACTCGAAGTAAAGCACAATTAAATGTCTTTGAAATTGATGATCGTGGCGAAGGAAATGAAAATGATAGTCATCGTACTCATGTTGCTTAGTGGTAAGTTTGTTATGCTTTGTGTGAGTTACTTCTGGATAATAGTTTACTCTTGATTATGAATTAGTGACTGCGTTTGTTTATTACATTAAGCATGTTTGTGTAGACATTAATGTTGACAACATTTATTTGATAAATTAGAACTTTAATTGTTGTATTTTACTAATTATATTTCTTTGAAAAAAACATAAGAAAAATAATTTTAATTCATAAAAATGTCTTCCGACCCTGTAGGGCCGACCTTGGCCTGCATGATCTTAGACCAGGCCTTGAAAAACAGACATTTTTCTTACCCCGAGCCTAAACCTAATTCCAACCTCTACCAATCAGCATCTTGAAATATTTTTTCAAGATCCTATATTTCAGGATATTGACTAGTACTATTTTTTCCACACAATTTCTTTGAAAGCCACATCATTGTCCAATCAGGATAAAAGTCAAACTTAAGGTCAAATATTTTTGCACCTAAAAAAAGCACTTGGTGTTAGGCACTCTTTTGGCCAAATCACATGTATTTTTTTACGCCTTAAAAGCCACGTCATCATCCAGTCAGCAAAAAAACTCAAACTTAACGGTCAAACGGTATTTTTGCACCTAATTTATAACCACGTAGTCACTTTTATACCTAAAGAAGCACTTGTTGTTCAGTGCTCCTTTGAAAAAAGCACATGTGTATTTTTTCTCTTAACTCATCAAATTAAATAATCCAAAACGAAGGTTTAAGTACAAAAAGAGACTGACCATACTTATGACCAAAAACTAACCGCTTTTGGTCCCAAATTTTTGGGGTTGCTTTTTCCAATAAACGTTGGTTACATTTCTTTATGTTATTTGTACCAGTAACCGGTTTATGGATGAGTGCTCTTGGAGTTGTTGGTCTGGCTCTGAACCTCCACATAGCGGAAGATCCTGAATTTGAGACTTTCTACACAAAAAATATTCTCTTAAACAAATGTTTTTGTGCTTGGATGACGGCTCAAGATCAGCCTCATGAAAACCATATATTCCCTGAGGAGGTTCTACCACGTGGAAACGCTCTTTAATGGAACTTTAGCTTTAACTAGTCGTGACCAAGAAACTATCGGATTCGCTTGGTGGGCCAAGAATGCCCGACTTATCAATTTATCCAGTAAACTACTGGGAGCTCATGTAGCCTATGTTGGATTAATCGTATTCTGGGTTGGAGCAATGAACCTATTTGAAGTGACTCATTTTGTACAAGAGAAGCCCATGTATGAACAAGGCTGAATCTTAGAAATATTTATGCTACTGGAATTCAATGTACAATATTTGGTTACTGATAATTAATATATTAATACTGTAACACCTCAAATTCTATACTACTTGTTGTGCCCGTTGACATGTAGTATTTAGGAATACGGTGCTATAGGTCAAATTAATGTGGAACGGAGAGTATGCATTAACGTTTCAACAATTAGTAACTGATATAAAATGCCCAGGCATAAGCCGGTATATTAAAAATCTCGAAGAAATATTCGTGTAATACAATTATTCGGAACTTGTATAATTAAAATTCCAACATAATAACTATTCAATCTTAAATCAAGTGTAATACCCCAAAATTCATATGCATTTTGAACATTATAATTTGGCCAAATAATACCTATTTAAAATAGGAAAGTATGTTGTCTCTAATTTTAGTAATTTATTTGTTTATTTTCCTTGGAATTTAAAGAGGCAAAAATCCAATTTTATTTTAGGGACCATAAGTTGCCCTATAATTATTGAATTAATATATGGTGCATAAATGGCCATGAAAAGCTAAAAAGTTGTGAGGAAATAATTAAACCAATTTGAGAAAATTGCCAACAATTAGTGGATAATTCAATCTATGTTAATTGAATTATTTTCATAAACTGCACAATGACATGTGGCATTAATAAACATTTAAAACCTTAATTATATTATCAAATGACATCACCAAATCTTCATTTTCGTTGATATATTGCTGAGTTAGAATCAGATTTTTGCAATAATAAGGTCACCTGTTTTACCTTTGAAAAGTCAAAAGTTGCAACTAGCCAATGGGAAAAATCAAGGAAATGGTCTTAATCCTCATGATATTAAGTAAACCAATGGGAGATAAGCAAATAGAAGGCCAAGATTAAATTCTAAAAAGCCAAATTCAAAGGCTCTAACTAATTCCTAATTAATTACACCATTAGATCCAAATCCATGTGAAATTTGTTGAACCAATTAAAAGCTTGGGTGAGAAATATAGGACACATTATAAAACACAAATCAAAAGTGTATGAAGATAAGGGAAGCCACGGATACAAGCTATGAGAAGGAAGAGAGAGAATTGAACAAAAGAAATCTAGATATCAATTAACTTCATAAAGCACATGTTGTAATTAAAGTCAAAATAGCCTTGTTGGAGCCATGAGAGCCAAGCTTTCTAAAATAATATCTCAAATAATTAATCCAATAAAGATGAGATAATATTTGCCTAATTGAACACTAATCTCTATGATCAATTAATCAATCAATAGGAAAATGCAAGGCACAAGCAATCTAAGTCCCTAACTAATAAATTAATTGAATCAATGAGGGATTTAAATCATGGATAAGATTTAATCTTGAATAAACATACATAATAAGTTTGGGATAAAATATCATTTTGATTTTTACCCAACTTGTATATTTGATCTTAAGATATTAAAAGGCAAATAGAGACATCCAACCAAGGTTATGAATTTTGAAATTTAGGAACTAATGGGAGACTTGGAATTAACATCTAAGTGTATTTGGTTTAGTTAGTAACCAACTAATCACTTTGTATCTAGTTCCAAAGCCTAGTTAAGAGCCAACTAGTCTTATAAAAATCTAGATATTCTTCTAAATCACACATGGTGAGAAATTGAGCCAACAATGCAAGGTCAAAGGGAGCAAAATGTGATGATTCATCCTCCCTTCTAGCCATAGATTTCAGCTCACACATAAGTGGGATGTTACATCAAGTCTTAACTAGACTTGTGGCTTAGAACCCAATACAGTTAATCAAACCCATTTGGCTAGGACGGTGTTTAAGTCTAGTGGAAGTCTCAACTTTCAAACTTATGATCAACCCTAGATCAACCCTTTCTTAGTTTAAGCACCAAATGGTTTAAAACAACTCTATTGGATTCATGCCAGAAACTAGTCCCTATTGACCTTCTTCAAACTCTTGTCTCGACCGATGCCTCTTCACGGCTCCATCCATCGATGCCTCTTCCCGACTTCCTCCACGCCATCTTCTTAGATCCTGGTTCCTTTCTTAAACCTTTAGTCAAGTTAGAGATTCAATACCTATTGAATCTCAGGTAAAAATTAATCTCATGCTCAAGAAATAACAGTATATATGAGAGGTACTCATTACATTTTAGCATCAACCATACATAGCACACAACAGATGTAAGGTTACAGCAATACATAGCACACAACAAATGTAATGTTAAGAGCACTACAATACATAGCACACAAAAAATTTAATGTTGGTAATGTTTGCACTCACCAATGCCACGCCTCCAAGTGTCCTCAGTGCTAGGAAAACAACCCTACCGTATTATCATGACTATAGCCCGCATAAAGCTGAATGCATATAAACAAGTGACCTAAGACCAAGTCTTAGCCACGATACATGACCCAAGACCTAGTCTTGTTCATGAGTATGTGAATCATCCAATCACATATAAGCATACAAGACAATATAAGAGTTAGAGTTACAGTATGTGTCCATACCTTTCACCGCGTAATTGCCAAAACGCCTGACCTTTTGAATTTGACTTCGGACTTCCCCAAGGATATCCTATAATGTTACCGTCGGATTATTTTCTTTTCCATGATATTATAATTAATATCATATTTCCTAGAATAATATCAAAAAAAGATATTTTCACCTATTTTGACATTTCTACCCTTGGTGGATTTATTATTCCACTTTTACCCTTACTTTTAAAAATCACATCATTTATACTTTTTTAGAATTAATTATGATTTTCAAAGTTGCTAAAAAATCTGCCAATAAAATCCAGAATTGTGTTTTTAATAAAATGACCCTTGACAAGTATAGTTTCAAGGAAAAATAACGTCCCAAACTCGAAATGCATGAATCATTCTTAGTTTTTATGTTTCCAAACACTGTTCGGTTTATAATTCCGTAAATAAGGCCTAACTTCAAAAATATATAACTCCTTATGTAGAATTAAAAAAGTTACATTTTATATACTTAGGAAGCCATAGATTTCTAATTTTTTCCTGTAAAATATCATGATTTTAGGACTTCATTTGATACATAAAATAATGACTTCAACGTGTCTGATTCCAGCAACCCAGAAATCTGAAAATTTCATATCTTTCACTATCTTGTTCCATTAATTCTAAAAATTATTTCTCAACATGTTTTTACCTTATTCAGTATTTTTCAATGCAAGGACGCCTAAAAACAAGTATAGGAATTTACTTCCTAATTTTCTAGATTAAACTACGATTTTACTAAAAACTAAAAAGCTAGAGCTTAAGAACTTACCTCTTACTCCTTCTTCTCCTTGCTCCTATTTTTCCCTTGCTCTCTATCTCAATCAATTTGAATTGAGTTTTGGTGTGAAGAAAATGAAGAGAAGAGCCCTCTATTTATAGGGAAAATCTCAAGCCCAAGTTGACCCACCATGTGCAAATCTAACACCTCTTCTTTCCTCTCAACTATTGGATCTAATTTGTGTTAGTTTAAATTCAATCCTCACCCTTAATCCAGGCCTCAAGTCTCCCATTGGTCCAATTAATTACCTAAGGATTTAGCTTATTTTCTTGATTTTTCATTGGCTAGTTGCCATTGTTGACTTTTTAACATTAATTAACAAAGTTTAATTAACTCTTAATCACATTTGTCATTGGTTAATTGTTTTGTTTGTTAATCATGATCATTAGTGCTTTATTAATCAAGCTTTATGCACTTTAATCTTTACTTAGTGCAAGCTTACTTGTCAATTGGCATTTGCTAACTTCTTCTAATTTAATTAACGGTCTTCATAACCTTTTCTTATCTCTTTTGGTTATAAAATTAGCTATCCATGTGCTATTTATATCATATCAAATAGTCCTTAAATGTAATCTCATAATTAACCATTGGTTAATTAATTCCAAAAGGATAAGAATATAATCAATAGATTATAATACTTTGAGACACATATTCATCTGTGTATTTTGCTAATTATTTGTCAAAATACAATGTTTATAAGAATTATGAAAATTAGGGTATTACAAATCCAAATATTATTGTGAACACAAATACACACACATATTCCTCCTTATTTTCCAGATATTAATATTTAAATATATAAATTCCATAAAGTTGTACAATATAGTCACATATGAAGATCTATATCATGGCATGTCTTGATAAAAAAGCTTCTTAAACTCCTCCATATAAGCTTCTTGAAGGCACATAGCAACCAGAACAGAACCATCTCCTTCAGGACTTTGAATAAGAAAAAAATTCCCATCATCTTCACAAGGTCCTGGTCCCATGTACTGTTCCTTTCCCCACCCAAAATCAAACCCATATGTAGGCAATGTCAGCCAACTCACTGCTGTAACACTAGGGTTTCCATAAAATGGTCCGTCTTCCTTCCCCAACACTCTATCGTTATCTATATGCTCTGTCAAGTCCTCCAGGTTCTTCAAGAATTCTATCAATGACCTGATGTACTTGTCCGTACCCTTTTCTGCTGTTTCCCTCACTTTACTCGCAGCGAACCCTAATGGCTTTGACATTAGATCACCCGCCAGGCTTTGAGCTATTACATCAAAAGTTGCATTCCCAAAGTACTCTCTTGGTAGTTTAGGCCTCAAGCGACTCCTCGAATCAACACAAATAGTTATTACTGCTTTTTGCTCCTTTTTGTGTCCTCTCGCCTTGCATGCGATTCTCCAAACATGCCCACATATTGTCTCATATCGAGTGAACCCGCGCGCCATGGGTTTTTCACAGCTGTCATTCGCCATCTTCCTCAACTTCTCAAGTTGAGCTTTCGTTATCTTCATCATAGCTGTGGTGGTTTTCTTCTTTTTTTCCTCTGAAGCGTCAGAGTTACCAACTAATAACATCGGATTGCCATACTGCGGGTATTCGTCCAAGGTTGGTGGTGGCGACAAGCCCAATGGTGGCTCCCCGGCTCGGAAGACGCTTCGGTTCAGAAATGGCGGTGTTTGTAGAGTCTCGCCTCTCGTAACCCTAGCCCACTCAGACATGAAGTGTAAGGCAGCTGGAGATAAATAACATAATTTTTTGTTAGATACAGCTGTTACTTTCAAGATGACAATAATTAATATGAGTACTTCACCTGTTCCATCTGCAACTGCGTGAGAAAGTGCAGTGCCGATGCTGAAGCCACCACATCGGAAGGTGGTGAGTTGAACCAGAAACAGAGGCAGCTCATGAATGGGAAGGCTAAAGTCTACAGAAGGGTAAAGGTTACCGTGCAGACGGGATAGAGACAAGTCGTCACCAATGTCGTTTAAACTTGATTCGCACTCAGCTTCAATGAATCGAGCCCCCATTGCATTACACTGAAGCTGAAGACGGCCATTGCCTATCCACTGCAAACGACCAGCTAAGGGGTAAAACTGCACCAAAACTTTGCTTAATGAGTCTTCCAAGGTCTCAGCAATGGTGTCAGTAGTACTGTTTTGTGGGGATCGATACAAGTAGATGGTAGGAACATATGTCAAACAACCCATTTGGTCCAACTCAGATAAGGCCATCGTCCCATTCCATGTAGGATCACAAGGCCTCACAGTGGAGTAGCTTCCTTTGAATGTTATTGCCAACATGTTTGCTTTATTTTCTTCTGTAATATTCGGTTTTAGTGTTTTCATCCGTAATTAGATGTGTAATGTGGTAAAAATGTCTTCAAGATACATTACAGTCAAAAACAATGTAAGGCACATTTTGTCATTGAAGCTGCATAAATAATTAATACGCTACCATCAGGATTATTACTTAATTAAATAAATAGGCTGAATAAAGCCTTAAACTTAGACTCACCCAAAATAACTAGCTGGTCACATTTAATATATATATCTTTTAAAATTATGATGATTAAATATTAGAACATCTAATGCAACAACTTAAATTTTAAATATAATAGATGCAATATTTTTTAAACAAACATCTACTAACAAATAAAATTCCCTCACATTATTTATAAGGTACTTTTAACGTTTGTTGTTTTCATAAAAACTTTCAACATATTTCACCGCAAAAAAAAAAAATAAATAATAATAAACCTTATCAAATATGTCTTAAAATTTAGAGAAAGTGACACTAAGACCCCAAAAAAAAAAAAATGATAATATCAGAAAAGTCTCATAACTTAGCAACATGGATTCTTATAAAAAGAAATGAAGGGTGTATCTAGTTATATACTACAAACTAGATTTTATATTAAGTAGGGGAGGTAGGAGCAAATGAATATATTTACCTTCAAATACCTGTTGTGTGTGTGTTTAGAAAAGGCGGGGGAGGGGGGGGGGGGTGTTGAAGACCAGCAAATACCTACTCCCATCCAACATACCTCCAAAAAAGATGGTGAATCAACAATTGGATGGTTAATGAATCTTGACACATAGACAATGTGTAGCTTATCTCGAAAACCCTACGAGTACTAGAATGGTTTAACATGTCAAAGAAATCCACGACTCCTCCACATCAAAATCTAAGAAGCGAAGTTAGAATCATGTCCACCATCAAACATCTGATCTCTCTTTCACAGCGAGGACAAAAGCACTCATTGGATCAATCAAATTTAACACCAACAGATGAAACAGATCATAATTCAAGAAATACTTTTTTTTTTTTAAAAAAAAAAAAAAAAAAAGAACATCATGTTTCTAATCAGTACAGTTAAAATCAAAATGGAAAATATGTTCAATGTCGCATACCGCAAAAGAAGCAGAGCCAATTAATCGATTTTGGCTTACGGGAAGAACCAGATCCAATGTCAGGCGAATCCAACTGACAGCAGCAGATCCAATGTAAGAAGCAAAAATGGTGAAAATCATACAATTTTCTGGAAGTACAGAGTTTAAGGAGCGTTGTGTGTGTGACTAGTGGTAGTTTTTCTTCCGATTAATTATATATATGATTAATGGTAATTAATTAATGTTTAGATATAAAGTTGTTAAGATATATTAAGATTGTGTAACATATACAAGTTATCCCCGGCCAATATAAAGTCCTGGATTCGTGTAATGTATGCAAGTTTTCAATTTGATATCTAATAGTAGTAATATATATGATTGTTTGGTTTACTGTGCTCCATGGGAGGAAGTTGAACTTACGACTGCAGAGTTACATTTGATTAATTTTGACAATGTCAAATATTATAGCCAAAAGTTTGCATAATATATGTGTGTATATATATATATGAATATTTTATTGTACATTTTATGTCATGATTAAGATCATATTTGAATAACTGATAACTTCAATGTGAATTGTGTAGTTAACTTCTACGTGCTTTTCTCACTTTTTGACTTTACTCAACACATGAAATGATACATGACAATAAAAAAATCCAATGGTGATCAGATAGAGACAAGAGAGTTGTTAATGGGATTATTGGATTCTTCTCACATTGAATACGATCGAGTTGGCGAGTTGCTCCGTCTCCTGTTTAATTAAGAAAAAATTATAATAAAGGACCTAAAAAAATAATATTTATTAAGAAGAACCATAAAAATGGTAATTATTTTAAAGGACCAGAAATTAAAACATTAAAATAGAAGACTAAATTGCCCTTAGTTAGATTTCCTATATTCTCTCTAATTGAATCAGAATCTGGACTGGACCTCGTTCTTTTTTGATTGCATAGACTTGAAACTAACCCTGGCTTTTCATATTCCATATTAGATGAAACTTCAAAATATTAGCCTTGAAGAAGAACATCACTTTTCGATCGTCTACTTTCAAGCTCAAGTTGCAGCTTAGGTAAAGGATTTTGAGTGAATTAATTAGGTTCTTAGGACGGATATATATTTTTTAAAAACAATGAATATGGTACTCTTTTTCTGCATTTTGGTTTCTAGGTCTATGAAATCCAAGGCTGATTGGAGTGACGAAATGGGAATGGTAACTGCAGCTTAATATGATATGGAATATGAAAAGTTTGGGTTAGTTTCAAGTTTATGCAATCGAAAAAAAAGAGGTTGTTTGAATTGGTCTCTATTTGTCATTATCCATCAATCACTCCAAATTCTGATTTAGTGAGAAAGAGTACAAGAAATCCGGCTAAAAGCAATTTAGTCTTTCTATTTTAATGTTTTAATTTATGGTCCTTCAAAATAATTATCATTTGAATGGTCATCCTTAATAAATATTATTTTTCTTAGGTCCTTTATTATAATTTTTCCCTTAATTAAGTCAAATAATTTGGTATTTTATGTTGTTTAATAGAAACATGATACGAGGTTGGTTGCGTTTATTTGAAGGAGTTACTCCCTCACAATGTAACAAATTAAAATTTGACTTTCTATTGTTGGAAGAAGTGCCAACATTTAGTGTTCGATAATAATGCCTCAAATTTGATTGTCTTTAATAAGAAGATATACATATGCCTACACCAAAACAAGGGCATTACAATTGAAATATATAATATTTATTATTACTCCATTAAAAAATTAGGAAAAATATCATATAAAGACGGTTGAATTACCTAAATTTTAATTTGGGTAACTGAACTTAACAAATTATATATCAGGTTATGCATCATAATTATGAATTTAAAATTTGGGTGCAATTACTTCAATATCCCTTAGTTATTAAAACAAAAAAATTGAAAACAAAACCCTATTATCTATTCTATCAATTAATTCTTTGGGAAGTACTATACGACTTTGTACTCCAACTTATTTCCAAACATCAACTATGCCATATATATATATATATTACAATATCCTGAATTTTGGACTTAGAGACTTAGGAATAAGCCTATAAAAGGCAAGCGACTAAGCCTAGTTCGAGCAAAGTCCCAAGAATGTCGAGGGTAGGAAGTCTCTCGGGGGACTAAGTAACTCAGCTATGCGGGTTATTGGACTTAATGTGTATAAGCCATGTAATTAAAGTGTCAATGGAAAAAGAGGCATAGAAGACCCATACAGTGTAAATCAAGTTGGAAAAGATGCCACCCAACTATGTCCTGAGGTATAGGACAATTAGTTGAACAAAAATATGCCAGTATAAGTAAAAAATACGGTATTTTCAAGGCAGTCAGGTATGCCCTGCGTTTTTGAGAAAACATCAGTATGTGGCATCGTATAAAATGAATTAATACCATATTATTGGAATATATGGAATTTTCAATAAATTCATGGTAAATGATATTTGTTTAATATGATTAGCTAAACTAAAGATCAAATTTTGGATTCTAAAAGGGCCATTATTGTACCTAAAAGAGGTGGCATGAGAAGATAATAGAAAGCTTGAGAAGGTTACATGGCAAAATGAAGAGGATTATTAACAAATATCTCTTGACTTTGAACATACTTATATCATGGATGATGGCATGCTTATGTCATGGATGATGGCACGCTTATGTCATGGATGATGTCATGCTTATTCGTCGATGATGTCATCATAAATTGACAAGTCAAAAGCTACTTTTGTTGGTCAAATGAAAATGTGACACGTGTCCCCTCATTATGACATAGCTTTTGAGTCATCGCCACAAGATCATAACACGTGTCCCGTAATCATGACAAGACATAAAGCTACTTTTTATGTGGTCCAATGGAAAGAAGACATGTGACGTGACACGTGGCGTATTCTAGACCATACACGCGGCGCATTCTGAACCAAAACATGGAAAAGAGAGGGGAGGGAGAGGGGAAAACGAAATAGAGAAAGAGAGGGAGAAGAAAGGGTCCGATTTCACCTCCGATTTGATGTTTTTAGCTTCTGGGGCCTTCTCCAATGTTGTTCCTTTTGGCAAAAGCAATCTTTCTATGGTTTTGGATTCTTGATCTGAGGTGTTTGGTGCCGTTTACATGGTGGAGATGCTGTCAGATCTCCAAACCAATCACAGAATCGAGGGAGTTCAAGGAGGAAAGATGTCAAGGAAAAGATAAGATCAAAGACAAGGAGTATCGTTATTCGAAGCTTTAAGGAATTTTGAGAGTTGATTATCAGTCTAAGACTTAACTAGGTAGTAACCTTAATCCTCATATGCTTTGTATGTCTCTATATGTATGCTTTACCATGATTATGTATGCATTCGGTGTTGTTATTTGCCAAGCGCTTTGGTACGGGAACTTGTTATGTGCGACTAGGGCCTTGTTGTGCCCTGCAGTCTGTGCTATGTGCTATAGAGACTGCTTGTTCCGGATCAGGCTTCATGCCTTGCTATGTACGATTTACTGAATGTTGTGGTTTGTATTTATGGTTTTCTTACATGCTTTGAATATACTTTGTGTATGAGATTAACGGTTACTCTGGGATCCTTCAGGATTCCAGTCTATATTGCTACCTGTGTATTACAGCCTGTTGGAAGTAACTCCCAGGATAAAGTGGTGGATGCTAGTACATGAAGGTGTTGGTTGGGTTTCAAATCACTCGAGGAAGATTTGTAGATATTTTATGTATTTATGTTTGAAATTTGTAACCAAGATTTGTAATATCTTACCGACACTACGCCCAAATGGCGAAGGTATGCTCTGCTGCGTAATTTACTCTGATACATGTTGTTAATTAATATAATATAAGATAAGAATTAAGAGCTATCATGCTACCCGCCACCTAAAAGGGCGAGGCCGGTAGGGATGTAACATATATATATATATATATATAGATGTATGTATGTATATATATATATGTATGTATGTACATACATAGGAAAGTAGGAGTATATATAATTGAAAGAGGTGAATTATTGAGTGTTACAATGTTTCATGAATATCTTTATATGGGATTTTCCTTTTTTTTTTTAAAAAAAAATCATGGATTATATATTAAGGATATATATACAGGATTCAAAATTTAAACTTGGGTCATAGAGTTTTGAATAAAAATATAAATATCAAAAGAATGTAGTAGATTTCTACGTGGATACGTAAATGTACCGTCACAATAAATTTCAATTTATTCTTATACATTATTATATAAAATTGAATATTGCATAAAAATATTGTGCATGCTTTTTTTAATTGAGATAAAATCAACAAACACATAATAGAGCTTTCATAGTTTGATGGTATATGTTTCATTCATCACTACCACTTTCATAACTAATGTTTGGAAAGAAGTAAAAAAACAAACGGTGCTTTGTTGTACAATACTTCCTAAAGAATTAATTGATAGAGTAAATAATAGGGTTATGTTTTCAATTTTACTGTTTTAATAAGTAAGAGATATGGATATAATTTGACCCAAATTTTAAATCTCTAATCATGACGCATAATTTGATATATAATTCATTAAGTTGAATGACCCAAATTAGAATTTGGTAATTCAACGGTCTTTATATGAGATTTTCCCAAAAAGTATGAGTTTCTCACTCAAGTCCTAAGGAATAGAAAAAGTATCATTGTAGATTCCTCCATAAAAAAAGTCCCTCATTATCTTGTTGACTTAGATGGACTTGTCAATGGTCAGTTTATGACTTATCAATATAATTACAGACACTTACCAACAGAAGTTATTTTAGTTAACATTGATGAACATGTAATGTCACTCTATGACTTATTAATATAGTGTCACACATTTATCAACAAGAGTTGGTTTGGTTAACATAGATGGGCTTGTCAATGACCACTTTATGACTTGTCAATATAGTCACATATACTTGTCAATGAGAGTTATGAGCTTGTCAATAGCCGCTCTTTGACTTGTCAATATAGTTATATAGATTAATAAAGTAAGTTCACATTTAGAATTTATATCATTGAGATCTAGAAGATAGAAGAATCTACAATAATATTTTTAAAAAAATTCCCAAAACATTAATTGTGACTGTGTCGCAAATAGAATTACCTCTTATTCTAATAGGTGGATACTCATACCTATAAAAAATTAATTGTTGATTAATCATCTAACAACAATATGAAAACATTAGAAATTCAAATGAAGTAAATATTTTAATTTTTTTAGTATGTTAATATTGAAATAAATGTATATATTTGTCATTTAAATTTGAACACAAACATTATAAATCAAATAAATCATATTATAGTTAAATTATCTACAAAGCAATTTTTAGTTAACTAAATAGTTGGAATTATGTTTGATTTGTTGAGTAGCAATTATGTTTAGAATTAAATATCTACAAATTGATTAGTTATTAATTTAACTTAATTTGAGTTTAAGTTCAAATTTTTACTTAATAGTAATTATTTTAATTTATTTTTATGAGGAAGAATTATGTAGTTATTCATGATTAAATTACTTTTCAATTAAATGAAATTACTTTTTTTCCTCAATTTGTTCGTGCTTAAACTTTCTCTACGCATTATACATATCAACATCTCCCCACTTTTTTAATATAGTACAACACAAAATACAAGATCAAACTTTTTTTTCTTAAATATAAACACATAAGATTAAGTCCTACTTTCAGTATAAAATAATCGAAAATATACAATATGGAGTATATGTTAAATAATAGTGGTATTATATTATTTGTGCCACCCAACAACGTATAAAAGGGAATCACTTTCCCGGCCTATTCAAGGATAGGCGGCGGGGAGAGTTCTTCTTCGTGGATTCCGTCCATATCTTATTTTTTTTACTTTATATTTTTTTTAAAAAAATTATTTTACTGGATAACAGAAGTTTTTATCGGCTCAATGCTGACATGGAAGTATTAAATACCCCTACAGAAATTTGCACTGACATTTAAAAAAAAAAAAAAAAAAAAAAAAGGTTAAGTTGTGACTGTTGAATAATTTTGTTTGACTATACGTACGCATGTCATCATCAACTTATGCCCATAATACCATCATCCGTTGAAAAGTCAAATGAAAATCCCAAAACCCATTATATTTATGATAAATGTGGAAAAATATACATGTGCTTTGTTTTCAGGAATGCCCAACACTAAGTGTTTTTTTTAGGTATAAAAATGCACATGTGATTACAAAAAAGGTGTAAAAATCACAGCACCATTACAATCTTAACTGACTGTGTTAATTTTGACGGCGTAGCCCACACTATAATTTTAAAAATACCAAAATACCCTCATGCCTCATGCCTCTGATTCTTCATTCTTCGATCTTTGATTCTTCATTCTTCGATCTCTGATTCTTCATTCTTCGATCCAACGCTTTCTGCTACAATGACATCGGAGCAAGCTCTGGATCAAGCATTATGAAGCCTGCTTTCTCTCAAATTCTGATGCCCTGGTTATGAGGTAATTGTGACGGGGGTGATGACAAACCTATGCTGCGAGACGACAGAGTGTGAGGCTTTCGTGCAAGGGTTTAGGGTTTTCTTCTCTGCGGATGCCATGGCCGGCGACGTTGAATTTGGAGCTCCCTGATGCTACTTTGAAGAACATGGCTTATGGATTTGCTTATTTGGTAGATTGTCAGAGGCTTCGAGATGCTCTCTCTGTAAAATAAACCTTCAAGACATTTCTGTATGTTTTAAATATAAATTTTTTCCTTCTCCTTGATAAATTTAGGATTGTTGATAACCCTGCTCATGAAAACAAATTGGATCGTTTAATTTAATTACTAAATGCAGGAGGTCCAATTTGTTTTGGAAAAACATCGTGTTTTTAGGAGTTGACAATCAAATTTGACAAGGAACCATATACCTTAACTGAATTTTAAGCTTAATTATTGGGACTTTGGTCTTTTGAAACTCGTAAACCATCTGCCATAGAAAAGTTTGTTGTGCCCGATCGTAGCCATGGTAATATATTGGATCGATTGGAAGGGGGAAGCGCAACTAGACCCAACCAATCGAAGAAAAAACAGAAAATCTCAGAAGTTGAGAGTTCGCGTTGGTGATTCTGCACAATTAGCTAAGGATTGGAATAAAGAAGAATCCAAAGCAGAGTCTCTCTCGTGGTGGGAGAAAGAGGTTGGGGTTGGGGGCATTTTGGTCCTTTCAAGTGATAATTAACATTTGTTAGGCTCGTTTAATGGTTGTGACTTTTGCACCTTTTTTTATAACCATATGTGTATTTTTTCACCTAAAAAAAGTACTTGGTGTTGAGTGCTCTTGTGGGCAAAGCACATGTAAATTTTTGCACCTTTACACTTATATTTATAAGGTTTCCTGACAGGAACTCATAACAACAACTTCCTCGAAGTAGAGCGTAAGGAGTGTTAAATTTATTGTGTATGAGATTAATTATTGGTAGTTAATTACTCCTTATGATCTTTTTTATAAGTAACTTTTTTCTTGATTTGCAAAGACCATTTCTTATTAAATAATAATTAACTATAATGTTTTCATAAAACCAGATTAACAGGTGATTATGTAAACACCCCCTCCCCCAAATTTTTTTTTTCTTTTTCAATACACACATCGAGGTCCAAGGTACAAATTCTGCCCACAAACCCACTACGGGAAATCCATAACTTGAGGCACAATTATCGAAGGGAAAATACATAGCCTATGAGTCTTATAACACTAACCCCACAACAAAGGGTCTATACAATCGCATACAAAATACACTACTACAAAAAGGGGATATTACTTCCCTAAAAGACGTCCTTATTAAAAAATGGAAGTAAAAAGTAAACGCGGTGGCATTCTCATAATTATATTTTTGAATGTTGAGCTTTAGACGTCCTAAATCATATTTTAAGATGCCTAAAATGAGTGGTAGCACCTCAAACTCTATGGATTTTTATAAAACCAAATGTCAACAGACACGCTTTGGAGTATGGAATAACCAAAACTGACAGATTTTGCAATTTGTACAACTTTCATCTTTTGCTTCCAAAAATCACTTTCACCTTATTCCCACATCATTTTTCATTTTTATTCAGGTTTAAATATGATCACTCCTTTTGTTCTTGCAACGTCTTGCTTTCTCTTTCCTACCTCAAAATTTGAAACATCATGGATAGTGCTAGAGGGAGAACTCTACATTAGCGTTAGCGACCTAAACCAAGGGAGTATTAGTTCATTTCCCTCTTCATTGATTTTTGCAACATTGAGGAAATTTTTTTATTTAAGTGTGGGGGAGGGATATGAAATTTTTTTTTTTTTTTTTTGAAATTTTTGGCATTGTTTAGGATTGACCTTAACTTTGAGCCTCTCCATCTTAGAAAATATTATCAAGTCAAAAATTAAAATAGAAAAGAATGTTTCAACTAAGCCTTGAATTTTTGTATCAATCTTGAGATGAACAATGAGAATATAAGGAGTATTTTGTAATATAATCAACAAATTATTAGTTTATGAATATTTTGCTACATGATTTCTTTGGGCAATGAGATGATAACCGTTGTTGGCTAAGTAAAACTTTTGTTTAGGGAAATGACTTAGGTGAAAAAAAAACCGAAAAGAATAAAAAAGAATTAGAAACAAAACTCCAATGACTTCTCTAGACCTTACTTAGTAACCGGGGGCGCTTCATCACCAATGTTGGCACTCGCATCAAATGGTAAAGTCAAAGAGGGTTATGAGTTGGGCTAAAAGCCTATTGAGGTGCCTGGTAGAGTAATTGAGTAACCGGTGCTGCATCACCTATGTGCAAGGTCGTAAAAGGGGACCTACAACGACTCAAGGAAAAAAAAGAAAAAAGGAAAAAATGAATTGAGTTATTTCCTACCCGAGGATCCTTATTAAATTAAATGAAAAGCTTGATTTAGTGGGGGCATTTGAATTTTTCTGGAGAAATTGAGAACCATAATATTCTTTTACTAATCTTATGGTTGAACTTATTACTTGTCGATCCTTTGATTATGGGATGTTAAGAGATTATTACAATTGTTTAAGGTTGTTGGCTTAGTGACCCATTGTTATAAGACATTAACTTGAATAAAACTTGACAACATGTTCTAAGTGTGGTGGTGTATTGCTCTCTATTTAAAAATTTCATAATCAATGTTCTTTTATTTTAGATAATGAATTCTCTTTCTTTTGCTCAAGGACAAACAAGTGTTTAAGTGTGGGGGAGTTCTTTCACAAAGAGCAAATTCCAATATCAAGAAGTACAACCTAAAGTCACTAATCTCTTGTTTGTTTCTTAGATTTTATCTTTACTAAATTAATTTGGATTTAACTTAATCAACTAATCTAGAGTATTAATGTCTATAAATGCATGTCAGCCATTTATATACATATCTCAATTAATTATACAATGTCTCACACAACCAAACAAGATGCACTTTAGATCAGGCTTATTCTAATTTGATTATATGGAGCTTCTGGGTATATGTCTATTCTAGACACAAATTAGATTAAAATCTAATTCCACATTATTTAATCTCAAGATCAATTTAAGATTCCCTTCGTCAATTTCAACTTTAAATCCTAAAACATGCTTAATAATGGCCAATTACTAAGCGATAAAAATAAAGACAAGACTAAATAAACTGAAATAAAATTAAGCAAAAATAATTAATGCAAAAAATCTCTAAGTTTTAAACAAGTTCATAGGTGCTCTAGGTTGAAAAAAAAAAGCAATACATAGCTATAATAAAATCCATGAAATTAAAATGAAGTTTATATCCAGTGATGAAAGAGAGCAAATCAGAATTCTTGTTGTTGTCACAGGAGAACGATCGAAGGGTTGAGAGATTGTTCGGTCGATGCTGTCGCACTATGGTGCTCTTGTTGAGTTGATGCATGTTCTCATTTTCCTACCACCCTCTATTCCCGGACTCTTTCTCCATTTTGGTCTCTTCCTCTATCAAATATATATAACCCTGATTGCGCCTTCCGTCTTTATCCAAATCTCCTTCAAATCTTTTATCTATTTCTACTCTTCAATTAATATCTTCATATATAGATATATATTTAAAGACACATGAACTGGCAACGTCTTTTGTGGGGTCTCGTCTCTATTCAAAATCTCTTTCTTTTATTCAAATATATATAAGTGTTTGACTCCCTTTGCAAATTCCCTCCGGATTGCTTTTCTTTTTAGTGTGTGGGGTCCGCATTTCTTTATCCTTTCAATTAACCTATGGCTACCGGCTCCCCGCCTTTAGTACCTTATCTTTCATATAATATCTCTACAAAATAAAATAAATATGAATAAATTTTAGGGAAAATTACATTTAAATACCATTTGAATTTACAAAACCCCCAAATGTCTATTGAATTATTTAAAGGACTTAAAGGTGTCAAGGACCATATAAGGATTTACAAATTCGGGTGAATTTATCTTTTTTCCCTTAACTTTAAATAAATTTTAAAAAATAAAAATTGCCCTTGCCAGAGTTTTGTATTCTAAGACATCGACACACCAACACATTGAGTTCAAAATATCACTCAGCTTACTACTCTCATATTGTACTCAGTTCTCTTGAGAAATAAAATTCTAACAATTTAATCATTTCCTTCTTTGAAGCATACTTCAAATATTTGTGGAACAAGTTTAAGTTATGAGCTTTTAACTTTCTAAGGGGATCAAATTAGGGAGTAAGATTATCGCAGCTCATTAGCACATTTAGGTACGGAGGACCAACCATCGACAACCCGCAACCGCCACGACTGAAATCCGGTGATGGTTTTTTTTTGGGTTAGGGTTTTTTTTTTGGGTTAGGGTTTTTTTAAAAAAAAAAATAGATTCATTGAAAGTGAGGGAGGTGGGGTTCAAACCCCACCTTCATGGGCCAAGTGGCCCAACCACTGGAGCCACTTGGTTCCTTTGATATATATATATATATATATATATATATATATATAATAATATATATATATATATATATTTTAACATTTTTCCATCAACAAACACTATTTATAAATCCCATCAACAAAACTTGTAAATGTCATTGAAGAATTGGTAATTGCTATTGAAAGATTTGTTATAATTGCACTTTTTTTTCATTAGAGACCAAATTGGTGAACCTCAAAAAACAACTTGTAACTACCATGGAAAAATTTATAAATGTCATTGAAGAATTTGTAAATTGAAAGATTTGTGATAATCCACTTTTATTTGTTGTTCTCTTAAAGACAAAAATGGTAAACCTCAAAAACAACTTGAATCGCTTTGAAAAATTTGTAAATGTCATTGAAAGATTTGTAAATGTCATTGAAAGATTGTAATAATCCACTTTCATTTGTTATTCTCTTAGAGACAAAAATGGTAAACCTCAAAAAACAACTCGTAACTTCCATTGAAAATTTATAAATGTCATTGAAAGATTTGTAATAATCCACTTTTATTTCTTTTCCCTCAGAGACCAAAAAAAGTGTAATTATGACAAATCTTTCAATGGCAATTACAAATTCTTCAATGGCATTTATAAGTTCAATAATGGGATTTACAAGAGTGTTTGTTGATGGAAAAAATGTTAAGAAGAATATATATATTTGTTAATGCATATATATATATATATATATATATATATGTCAAAGGAACCAAGTGCCCATGTTTTTTTGACCAAAGTGGCCCATGTTAGCTCCAAGTGTTTTGATGATAACAATACTTGAAAGTTTTTTAAGGTTTTGAATTAATGGTACTCGAGCATTATCAAGTGGTTCTTGAGAATGTATGAACTAATCTTTCCAATTGAGTATTTCAGGTTACAATTCTCGAGAATGAGAAAATGACTCTCGAGTATAGGTTGTCAGATCATCTACCAGAAACAATCTCTGATTCTTGAGAATGGACCTGACACTCTCGAGAATGGACTTGAGATTCTCGAGAATGTGCTTATGATTCTCGAGAATGGCTCTTTGATCATCTACTAGAAACAATCTCTGATTCTCGAGAATGGACCTTATGATTCTCAAGAATGGTTCCTTGATTCTCGAGTATGTGCGTGATTGTTCACTTCCAATATCATCTCCCATCAGAGCAATTCTCGAGAATGAGTAAGTGATTCTCAAGAATGAGTAAGTAATTATCAAGAATGTTTGGTCTATCATGTTACATATCTTTTGAACTTATTATTCTCGAGTAGTCACACTTTAATGATTCTCGATAATGATAATATAATTCTCGAGTATGGTTAGTTCAATTTGTTTAAGTACTTCTATGATCATAGCATCCTCGAGTATGTATACAATAGCTCTCGAGTATTATCGAAGAGATGCATCTACAAAGTCCTCCTATTAAGGAATTCTCGAGATTGATTCAAGCAATTCTCGAGAATATGTTCTTACCATTCTTATCATTTTCCAAGATCGCTAATAGACTTTTCAAAATCAATTGGGTCATTATCTATTCTGTGTTAATCATACCCAAACTCATCTATATCATATTTAATCACTTCTTTGATTGAGTTTCAGTTGATTAAACTTGTTTGAATCGAGATTAGCTGAAAAGCGATCCAACGTGGCAGACGCATTTAATGCAACTCAGAAAAATAGAGTAACAATCGGAATTAGTCCTCGTAGCAGACGAAATCATTCCTTCGAGCCATACCTATTCCAGCTATTACTTTGAATCACTCTCTGCACAAGTACATCGACGGCGAATGCATTTAATGAAGCAACGGTCGACTATTTACAAACAAAGTGCACCTGTGCCTAACAGAAATATGAAGAGCCTCAACGGCTAGTTTGTGAAGCTTCACAACGGCATTAATGGCGAACGCTATAAAAGCTCACCACATTCAATTCCGCCACCTATCGAAACTCTGCGCATTCAATTTGTCTCAACTACTACTTACTGTTTCATTAAGTTCTCTTAATATCCTCAGATATTTGATTGTACTTCAGTGTTATTATCTACTCGTGAGGAGTCATTAAACACTTATTTCATTTCAGTTGTAAAATCTTAAGGTTGTGGAACCTTAAGCCTGGGTGTACGATTACAATATGTAAGAGGGAGTGAGAGGATCATCCGAGTACAGTGTGTAATTGTAATCATTTTTTAAAGATAATGGAAATCCTAGGCGTTCTGGGGACTGGACGTAGGTCAAAGAATTCGACCGAACCAGGATAATCTCTTGTGTCTCTCTGTTCTTCTCGCAGTCTCTGTTTTTAAGTGTTCTTGAGCGATCGTCAAAAGAATTTTATAATCACCTATTCACCCCCTCTAAGTGATATTCCATCTTCAGCTCAGTGGTTAGGCCACTTGGTCCCAAGAAGGTGGGGGTGGGGGGTTCGAACCCCACCTACCTCACTCTCAATGAACCCCACCCCCCCCCCAAAAAAAAAAATCGTTGGATTTCTAACGCCGGCACCCAGCCGTCGAGGGTTGTAGGCCGTCCAGCGATAGGTCCTCCGGCTGTGGTGGCCTTCCGACAAGGGTCATTTTTTTTTTTTTAAATTTATTTAAAACTAAGGACACAAGGGTAAATTCACCCGAATTTGTAAATCCCCATATGGTCCTTGGTACCTTTAAGTCTTTTAACAAATTCAACACATATTTGGGGGGTTTTACAAATTCAAATAGTATTTAAATGTAATTTTGCCTAAATTTTATGTCAAAATATACTTTTATCCTATATTTAATTAACGATAGAAAAATATATAAAAGATAATTAAATAGATATAAAATATTAATATATCTATCCAATTATATCATAAAATTTATACTTATTTAATTATAAAATATATACTTGGCTACGTTTGATTGGTTATTTATCCTTGTGGATTGGGTGTCCATGCTTGTTTTCGTGGCCTTGTGCATGCTACGTCTGTTTTTGTGGCCTCCAGCCACACTTGGTTAATTTTCCTCATAAATTGTGTGTCCATGCTTCTTATTCGTTTTGTTGAAGTCCTATAACCATATCGAATTTGAGATTTATTGTTTTGAAACTGATTTTGTCAAACAAATATTAGTTATCTAGTTTTATGTACTTGATTATCTATGAGTTTCTCTTACATTCCATGCTAGTCACTCCACTGGTTTTCAAGGCATGACAATTTGGTATTGGAGCCTAAATTTCCTATAATTACGTGAAGCAGGGATTCTTCAATGGAGTTTCAATTATCATTAAGAATGAAGCCCACACACAAAACATGCCATTCACACTTAAAGTACAGTAGAGGGAGGACGCACGAATTCTGTTACTATGGTTTTCTTTTTTTCAAAGTTTTAATTGGAAGAACACTCAAAACCACCTACTTTCTTTAACCAACTACTAGCAAAAACGAATTTTCCTTCAATATTCAATTTTCAAACATCACTGCAACAAACAGAACCAAATAAATATGATGCACATCTGTCTCTTCATAAATACCATAGAAAGATAAAGCTTACCTACACTGCCATATTTCACCAAAAACGCATAAAGTTTCCTTTAATCCCTCACCAAAGCACCCATAGAGAGAACCATTGAAGAAGAAAGGCACCAAACAGAACAAAACAGAGGGTAAAAAAAAAAAAAACAAGATTCAGCAGCAGAAATTTTGATCAGAGGAGAAGGACGCTGACGAGCGACAGTGGTGGAAAGCGGACGGGAAGGATGAAGGAACAGAGTCGAACAATGGAATGACGCCTTGCCTTAATGAGGATTCAACCCAGAACCCAATGGACCTTTGATCATTTCCAATACCATCAAACTACAGACTTCATCTTGACACCCAGCTATAGTAAATAGTAAATCTATGATTATCTTTTAATAATATGATATAATAATTTATTATTTTTTGAGCCATTACAATAATCAAGATCATTGTACTCATTCTCCGTATAATTTGGTTAAGCAGGAACGCTATTGGTGATAAATGTTTTCTGATGAGCTTGGAAGTCAACAAGCATATTAGTGACCATATCATTGTCAAACAGAGAATGAAAAGCATTGATGACGGTTATGACAGATTCAAACTCAGCTGTGAGACCGTTGAGTTTATGATCCTCTTACCTAGAACAGCCAAATGATCGCACACTTACTTGATACTCACCAGATATTTACGCATACTTAGATTTCCCTTATTTTGCGAGTTCAATTGATTTTTGTAGAAAAGAATCCTCGAGTCGTACTTACTGCAGTACAGCTAGTCAATTTCTCCAAATTTGCGCTGCCGTCTCAAGTACACTAAGCTCGGGCAGAATCGATGGTGCGGCAGAAGCTAATAACCATTATTTCATAATATTTCCTTAATTAAATATACGATCTTAATTAATCATTATTTCATAATATTTCCTAATTGTATTTATTTATATTTTTTATATTTGATTGGTTATATAAATTATATTTGAAAATGATTTGATCATTTTTGAAATTCCATAATTTTCTTTATTTTAAAACTTCCTCCATTTATTTTTAAAAAAAATTCTAGAAACACAAATATAGGTGCGGAAATTATATCTCCATCAATGGCATTACATTCCCATAAATAATGAGGATTCTGTTTTTTCCATATTCATAAATTATATCCTAATTATAATGATTTGATTTGGAAATAGTGATTATGTTTTTCCCCAATAGCTTATATTTCAACTATTGACAAGCATCAAACATTTTTTAACCATAATGATTTGTAATACATAATTATAACATTCCAAATTTCTAGCTGAAAAATTAGGAGATTATTAAGGACAATTATCAAACTTTTAATGATATTTAATGGATTGCTAAAAATTTGGAGAGACATTTTAGAAATTCATTAAATTTTTAATAATAATTAATGGATTGATAGAAATCTATAGAGATTTTTAAATACTTTTTTAATGATATTTAATTGATTAATGATAATATGCAATATAGACAGAAATTTGTATTTCCAAAATGCTTTCAATGTTTTTAAATATCATTATTCCCTTTTTCCTTTATTTATTTGCCACAATCATAAATAATCCCCTTTTATGTCCATAGTGATAGTGATATTAAGTTTCCTTCTATTTTTTCAGGCGTTATTTTGTTGAGGTCCGATAGCATGAATTCTTGTATTAGACTAAATGTGGCTCATGGTGTGTTCTTAGTCATTCACCCATTTCCTTATTAAATCTTTCAGGATTTGGTTGGCAGAAGATAGTGGAGAAAAATATCATTCCATGAAGATTTCAAGCTTAACTGAAATAGAGAAAGCAAATTAGTTGAAGGAAAAGTGACAGGGAAGAAGAGGAAGCGAACGGATAGTGGTTTTAGGTAATCTTCTCTTTGGCACTTGGATTAGTACAATACTCAGTGGTAATTCAACCTAAAGATGAACAATATCTCCGTTTAGGGGCACTCGTCATGTGGCATTTATCTATTTATCTCTTTTCATGTGTGCGTATATAAATAACAGCTTTAGTTATTTCAATTAAATAGTATTGAAAAACCACTATATTGTTGAAAATGAGTTGGTTGCATCAGCAGATAGCAGAAGCATGTAGGCCTATGGTGAAGAGCATTGAAATGTGGTTGTCATTGAGAGCACTAGCAAGAGTGTACAATTACCTAATGGGGTTAATTATATTTGCACTAGTTGCAATGTTCGCTTGGTTCTCATTTGTGTCAAGCTTTTATACAACTGAGCCTTCAGTAGGGGACTTCAGATACAATAAATTCTTCAATGCGGAAAGAATAAGTAACACAAAACTGAATTGGGTAGAATGAGGATGAGAGTAAGACATTATGCAAGATGAGTTTAGAAATATGGTTAGGCTATAGTTACAAAATGTCTAGGTTATTTTTAAATTTTATGTAATATTATAGTATAATATTACCGAGCATTCAGTAGAGGGCCTCAGATATCGCAAATTATTCAACATGGCAAGAATGAGTAACATGAAACTGAATTGAACAAATTGAAGATGAGAGTAAGACGTTATGGAAGATGAGTTTTGAAATATGGATAGGCTATAGTTGCAAAATATCTAGTTATTCTTAAATTTTATGTAATATTATAATATAATTTTAAAAGATATTAAACATTAGGATTAAGTACCAAATCCGTCCTAAAAGTATACACGCAGGAGTAATATCGCCCTAAAAGGTTTTTTAGGTTCAATATCACCTTGAAAGTTTTAAAATGTAGCAATGTAGTCCGATACCGTTAAAAACCTAACGTTAACCATTAAAAAATTCGACGTTGACCGTTAACTTTTTTAATAGGAAATGACAACATCAAGCTACGCTTTTAAAACTTCCAAATGACATCAACTTGAAAAAACTTCCGCGCAACATTGCTTTTAGGGGTATACTTCCTCGAGCAGATTTACTACTTAACCCAATATTAATATTTCAATTTTTAAACAAAAGTTGAATATAGGATGAGGAGAAGAAGAGGAGAGTACCCAAATCTAAATTTAAGCCAAGTTTTGAAGCTTTTTTTTTCCAGGTTAAAATTATATGCTCTCATCTTATCCTTAGTATAATGACCTTTTTTCACACTTCGACATCAAAACTTCTTAACTTACTTTCATTAATCATGCCAACTAATTTTTGTTCTTATACGCCCAATTCAAATAGGTAACATTATCACATATACTAGGGATTATCATTTATGCATTTACTGCAGAAATTTTTTTCTGCAGTAAGTGAGAAACGACGTTGTTTCAGTAAACATTTTTTTTTTTTTTTGGAAAAAGACAAGGGTGGAGCAACACAGGCTGTTATAGATGAGTAGTTGGTTGGGTTGAGTAGCAATATTGGAAGAGAAAACAGGAAAGATGGCCAACGATCTTTTTTGTGAAAACAGGCTGTTATATTTTTTTCTGTGATGCACGACATGGACGATAAAGAGCTTCTACGGAGAGCTTCAATGGCTCCAATGATTCAAGAATATCCATTTAATCGAACTCCTAAAGTGGCCTTCATGTTCTTGACGAGAGGCCCTATTTTTCTGGCTCCTTTGTGGCAAAAGTTCTTCAAAGGCCACGAAAGGTATTACTCAATTTTTGTTCATTCGAATCCTTCTTACAATGGATCAGACCCTGAAAGTTCAGTCTTCCATGGTCACAAAATTCCCAGTAAGGTTAGTCTTCCATGGTCGCATAATTCCCAGTAAGATCTATGAAGAAGCTCTTTTCTAAAACAGTCTGTGTTCCCTTCGTCTTTTTCCAAAAAAAAAAAATACTGAAACGGTGTCGTTTCTCACTTTCTGCAGAAAAAATTTCTGCAATAAATGCAGAAATGATAATCCCTATATACTATTATCACAATGGTGCACAAACACTTCTCCGTGCGTTAGGATATAGCTTGTTATTTATTGAATGTACTAAAAAGTTTATTTATTTATTATTTGCCTGGGTTTGCAATACAATTCTGCGGGAGAATATTAAAACAATAGCCTTTTCAATCAAGCAGCCAATTGCCTTTAAATAAAATAATTAAAATATAATAAATTGTGTTTTTCTTACCTAATAAAGATACCATGTATTTTTACTACAATATCATAATTCCAATAATTCAATTTTAATTTAATTTGAGTATGTTGAAGGCTTCGTTTGGTTGGAATTTCTGGCACACACAAAAAATGGTTGGATCGGAATTGGAGAGTTTACCGTCAGCCTTGGAGCTCAACTAACTAAGTGGCTCCCTTTTTTTTCGACCTGAGCTAAGTGCCTCTCTTAAAACTTTCTTGATCAAAAGTTCGTGTGGTCGAATTCTATGTGAGAATATAATGTCTCATAATTAATACTAATCAAAATAAGGGTGTCTAGTTGATAATCTTATAATTAATTTAGTCAGAATATGAGAATTTGGGTGGGTGCATAAAAACCAAGTATTAGAAATGGATAAACAAGTTTATTTTCATACTAACACCCACCAACACCAACAAATCTTATTTCACTACGTGGGATTAATTTGAGACTAAAATATTATTAAATTCTTGTAAAGGTTATGTAACATCCCAATTTTTGAAAGCGTTTTCACCGTATCTTGATCGAGTAAAGCATCTAAGTAAATAGTATTTAAAAAGTAACTCGATAAATCCACCGCAATGTATGTGATCAGCCTTAATGGCGGTACAAAAATTTCAAATATCATAAGTACAAACAAAAGGTCTATCTCCAAATGGCTCCTAGATCTCGCCGCACCCTTGTCTCCTGGCCCCGTTTTACTCCGGATCCCGGAGCTATGGTAAGAGCCGAGGTTCAATACCCATTGAACCTCGTGTAACGTTAACCTCATGTTCAAGTACAATTATGTATGACGATATTCATGATACCACAAGAAAATCCACATATACCAAGTAATAACACACCATATACACCGCATATGAATGTTATTACAAGCCGCACTATTCACCCGCCACGATGTACGGCCGTGTCCTCGCCGCTAGAAAACTTAATCGGCGTTATCATGACTATAACCCGCATAAAGCTGTACAGTCAATAACTTTTTGAAAACAGAATCTCAGTTCAAAAACACATCTCATCACATATAGGTATACAATGAACATCGAGTTAGTGTTAAAGACGCGTCCGTACCTTCGTCGGCGTTAGCGGTACATTTGACGTCGAACTGTGATCGCGTTGATCCTATAATGGTAATACCGTATTTATTAATTTTTAAGTAATATCATAAGAGATATTTTGGCCCCTAATGACCATTTTGCCCTTACAACTTTTATTTTCCACTTTATTCCCTCAAAATTCGTACAACAACGCCGTATAAATCGGGCAGCATTTTGTCTAACTTTGAAAAATCATAATTAATTCTACAAAATCGAAACGAGGATCCGTAAAATTCCTTGGAATCCTTAGGATGTCTATTTTCAAGTAAAAATAGTCACCTTTTCCCAGATTTCACGAATCACTCCCAGGTTTTAAGTTTTGAACCTCTGCCCAGAATTTTTCCAGAATTTCGTAGCCTAACTTTGAGGATTTTTATCTCTCTGTACAGAAATCATTTTGACATGTTCTTGACATATTTAAAAAGCCCTATATGTCTGTTTTAACCATGAATTTTCTCAGAATTTTGTGACCATAGTTTCAATATGAAATTCTGGCGTTTTCATGGCTGACTCCAGAAATTCCGAAACCGATGAAATTTCGTTTAACTTCGTTACCTTGCTGATTTTCTTCCAGAAACTTTGCTATAACTTCTTCTTTATCAATTTTTCGAAATAAAGCCAATTTTAACCATAAAAAAATCTAAATAAAATTATCCTAGCATATTTAAGATCTAAGCTACTTCTATCTAAGAATTTAAGAACTAAAACTTAAAGAACTTAAAGCTAGAACTAGAAAACTTACCAAGAACTTTGCTCCTTCTTTCTTCAAGGCTCTCACTCTCACTTTCTCTCTATGTTTCAGCTTGTAAGCTTTGTGAATTGGTGAGAAAATATGAAGAGCAAAGCCCCTATTTATAGCAAAAGGCTATGGCATTTGTGTAATTGTCTTGCTAGCTTTCATTGGTGGATTCCAAATGAAGTTTAAATTGTGACAACTTCTTGACTTCCTTTTTAAGTTAGAATTTCCTACCTCTTCCATTCCACTAGATAGAATAACTAGATAAAAATTCATTTGAGTGTCTTAATGAAGTTGGATTCAAAATTTCTTTTTGGTTTTGGACTCTTGGGATTTTTAGCTTTAATTAGAGACTAAGATCACTATCTTTCTCCATTGGCAATCTTTTAAAAGTGGAGAAAATAGCTTTGGTTACCATCATCTTGTAGCTTGAATTTTGCTTGTTCATAATCACTTTGTATCTTTGATTTATGATTAGTAGATTTCAAGATACAATTTATTTTGTATAGATTTCCCTTTGATTAACTCTTGAATTAATCCTCTTGATTATCCTAATTATCCTATGTGTAAACACCTCATTGGCTAATGGTTGGATATTTCCTCTTGATATTTCATCTCACCACCTTTCCCTTCAAGCAAGTGGGCAACTTGATTTTTGCAACACTCTTTCTCTCTCTCCCAAGTGCCAAAACAGACCCCCTCCCCTTTGTTCAGTTTTAGTTGCATTTTTATGCTCTAATTGATTGCATGTGGGGGTTATCTAATTGGTTGTTTGCCTAGTTACATGGATTAGGCTTTATAAGAATTAATTAGGGCCTTTAGATAATCTTTATGAAATTAATTCTTGACCTTTAGATCTTGTTGCAATTGTTGACTTTTTCAACTCTTGATTAATTCTTGATTAACAACTTAATTATAAGCTTAATCATCTCTTGATTGTTATATTATTGGTTCAAGAAGTGTTTTATGATTGCTAACAATTCATTTAATGCTAAATCTTACTCCCTTATTAGCTCTTGACATTTGATTAGGCTAATACACCTTTAATCAATGGCTATTTTAATATAAATTGCTGAATAATTATCTAAATATTTCATTAGGGTAGTTTTAATTGCTCATTAATTATTAAAAATTGCCCTTAATTATTTCAAGTGTCTTGGTAATTTTTTATGGTCTTTTATAAATTAGACATGAGCTAATTATTAATTATAAGGTGTTAGAAAATTTAATCTCTCAATAAATTATGAGAATAGGTATTTAAGGCTCTTTAATCAATTATGAAACCTTGGACAATTTACTTAATTTAGTGAAGGTTTAGTTGTTAATTTAATGGACATTGTTTTTTCTAAATTTGTCTAGGTATTTTCATCTCCATATGAATCATAATTTAAATATAGTGTTTATTTCATTTATGGTATTTTATGATGACTAATATGATTTCTTACTTATTGGCTATTCTAATTCTAGGGGAAAAATTGCCTAGAAAATAAAATAAACATGTCTCAAAATTTGAGACCACATATTCACCTATTTAAATGGGCTTTAATTATCAAAAATATTGTATTTAAGATAAATGGAAATTTTGGGTATTACAGGTTAAAAGGTAATTAATAATGCTGACGTTTAGACACAAGTACTATTTGCATGTAAAAAATTTGATCCTAATATTTTCTTTGATAAACGAACCAAGACCATTAAGTAATTTGACCCTGATATTTCAAAGTACTGGATGCATGATCAAAGAAAATATTTATTTGAATTTCATCACTTCATAAATATTTTTTTTTTGTTGAAAATCTCATAAAAATTGTACCCAATATTTCTTTTTAAAATGATCAATATTTAATAACGTTCAAAGCAATTCTCATTACTTATTACTGGAATTCAATGACAATATTTCTGTTCCTGATAATTAATATCATAATGCAAACATTATTAATGGTGAACACAAATACACACACATATTCCTCCTTATTTTCCAGATATCAATATTTAAATATATAGATTCCATAAAGTGGTGCAACTCTAGCACACATATGAAGATCTATATCATGGCATGTCTTCATAAAAAAGCCTCTTAAACTCATCCATATAAGCTTCTTGAAGGCACATAGCAACCACAACAGAACCATCTCCTTCAGGACTTTGAATAAGAAAAAAATTCCCATCATCTTTAGAAGGTCCGGGTCCCATGTACTGTTCCTTTCCCCACCCAAAATCAAACCCATGTGTAGGCAATGTCAGCCAACTCACTGCTGTAACGCTAGGGTTTCCATAAAATGGTCCGTCCTCCTTCCCCAACACTGTATCGTTATCTATATACTCTGTCAAGTCCTCCAGGTTCTTCAAGAACTCTATCAGTGACTTTATGTACTTGTCAGTCACCTTCTCTATCGTTTCCCTCACTTTACTCGCAGCGAACCCTAATGGCTTTGACATTAGATCACCCGCAAGGCTTTGAGCTATCACATCAAAAGTTGCAGTCCCAAAGTACTCTCTTGGTAGTTTGGGCGTCATACGACTCCTCGAATCAATACAAATAGCTATTACTGCTTGTTGCTCCCTTTTGTGTCCTCTCGCCTTGCATGCGATTCTCCAAACATGCCCACATATTGTCTCATATCGAGTGAACCCACGCGCCATGGGTTTTTCACAGCTTTCATTCGCCATCTTCCTCAACTTCTCAAGTTGGGCTTTCGTTATCTTCAGCATAGCTGTGGTGGTTTTCTTCTTTTTTTCCTCTGAAGCGTCAGACTGACCAATTAGTAACACCGGATTGCCATACTCCGGGTATTCGTCCAAGGTTGGTGGCGGCGACAAGCCCAATGGTGGCTCCCCGGCTCGGAAGACGCTTCGGTTCAGAAATGGCGGTGTTTGTAGAGCCTCGCCTCTCGTAACCCTAGCCCACTCAGACATGAAGTGTAAGGCAGCTGGAGATAAATAACATAATTTTTTGTTAGATTACAGCTGTTACTCTCAAGATGACAATAACGAGTATGAGTACTTCACCTGTTCCATCTGCAACTGCGTGAGAAAGTGCAGTGCCGATGCTGAAGCCACCACATCGGAAGGTGGTGAGTTGAACCAGAAACAGAGGCAGCTCATGAATGGGAAGGCTAAAGTCTACAGAAGGGTAAAGGTTACCGTGCAGACGGGATAGAGACAAGTCGTCACCGATGTCGTTTAAACTTGATTCGCACTCAGCTTCAATGAAGCGAGCCCCCATTGCGTTACACTGAAGCTGAAGACGGCCGTTGCCTATCCACTGCAAACGACCAGCTAAGGGGTAAAACGGCACCAAAACTTTGCTTAATGAGTCTTCCAAGGTCTCAGCAATGGTGGCAGCAGTACTGTTTTGTGGGGATCGATACAAGTAGATGGTAGGAACATAAGTCAAACAGCCCAGTTGATCCAATTCAGATAAGGCCATTGTCCCATTCCACGTAGGATCACAAGGCTTCACAGTGGTGTAGCTTCCTTTGAATGTTATTGCTAACATGTTTGCTTTATTTTCTTCTGCAATATTCGGTTTGTGTGCTTTGATCAGTAATTAGATGCGTCTTGTGGTAAATAAATAAATAAAAAATAATATTCAAGATACATTATCAGTTAAAAATAAAAAATGTAAGGCATATTTTGTCATTGAAGCTGCATAAATAATTAATACGCTACCATCAAGGTTATTACTTAATTAAATACATAATTAAGACTGAATAAAACCTTAAACTTAGACTCACCCAAACTAACTAGCTAGCAGGTCACATTCAAAATATTTTATTTTTTAAACTGTGATGACTAAATATTAGAATATATAATGCAACAACTTAAATTTTTAAATATAATAGATACAATATTTCTTAAACTTATCTCGAAAACCCAACGTGTACTAAAACGGTTCAACATGTCAAAGATAGGAGTATTACATTTTCTTTGGGTTTTTAAAAGTACTAACATCCACAGAAATTCACGACTCCTCCACATCAAAATCTTAAGACGAAGAGCAGTTACAATCATGTCCACCATCAAACATCTGATCTCTCTTTCACAGCGAGGACGAAAGCACTCATTGGATCAATCAAATTTAAGACCAACAGACGAAACAGATCACAATTAAAGAAATACTTAAAAAAAAACACCACGTTTATAATCAGTACAGTTAAAATAAAATAAAAAAGAAAATATGTTCAATGTCCCAAACCGGAAAAGAAGCAGAGCCAATTGATGGATTATGCCTTACGGGAAGAACCAAATCCAAGGTCAAGCGAATCCAACTGAAAGCAGCAGATCCAATTAAGAAGCAAAACTGGTGAAAATCATACAATTTTCTGGAAGTGCAGAGTTCAAGGAGTGTTAAATATGTGTGTTGTGATTGTTGGTAGTTTTCTCGTACCTTCTATTATTGGTATTTAATTAATGTTTATGGTTAGGGAGTTGTTAAGATATGTAAAGATTGTGTGACCTATTGAAGTTATCGGTGGCCCATAAAGGCCTGTGCTCGTGTCACTAATGCATCTAAATTTTCAGTTTAATATACGGTGTTTGGTTTATTTGCTCCATGTGAGGAATTGGCGTTTAATTTAATCACTCCCTGTGTTTTTTTTTTTTTTTTTTTTGTCATTCTACCAAATCATGAAGATGTCAAATTCTGCCAAATAATGAAAAATGAGTTATTGGTTAAAATTAGTTAAAAGCAATAAATAAGAGAATGTTTCTAAGTAGAATGCGAGGGAGCATTCCAATTTTATTAAAGCAAAAAGTTTTCATAGTACATGTGAATATTTTTTTAATATTGTATATTATATTTGAGAGATTTGGTTCACCATAGATATTACTCCCCCATGTCCTTAATATAAAGTGTATTTATATAATTTAATTAGATTAAAAAAATTAGTTAAATTACTGAATATGACATGTATTTTCTAAAATATCCTAATCATCTTTCTTAATCTCATCATTCTCTCTCCTCCTTGATTATTGTTGAGAGAGCATTAATAAAGATAAAATAGGAAAATTTTGATAAATATGAAAAATAGGTTTTATATTTAACATCAAAATCAACTAATCAAATATGTCTTGTACTAAACACCAGGGGAAGTATTTACTGAATGTAGTAATAAGAAGTTTATTTATTTATTATTTGTGAGTGGTTCCAATAAAATTCTGTGGGGAAATATTAAAGCAATACGCCCTTTTAATCAATAGAACACCCTTTAGAAGTTGTTGTTTATATCTCCCTAGCAGCCAAACGACGCTTTAATTTTTTCAAAATAAAAGAATAAATTGTGTTTTTCTTACCTAATAAAGATACTGTGTAGGTTTTTTTTTTTTTTTTTTTGAAATAAATTCAAAGGAATTTCAGCTAAAAATGTTAATCATTACAAAAAAGAATTTTATAGTACAATATCATAACTCCAATAATTTAATTTTTAAATTTTTTAAATGTTGATTGCTTCATATGGTTGAAATTGAAAGAGAGTTTACGATCTTGTAGCCCAGCTGGCATCAAGTGCCTCCCTTGAGACCTTTTTAAGCAGTTTTAAGAGCTTCCAAACAGGCATGGCCCGTATTAGCAATGGGAGATTTATTTTAAAAATTAAAAATAAATTTGGGTATAATTGATTTAAAATATTGATTTCACAACAAGTTTAACTGTTTAAGAAAGTGAATTGATCTGATTATGAATGGAGGAGTAATTTACACTGATGCCCCTATCTATTTTATTTTGAATATAGTATTTATTTGTACGTTATTATTTTTAGTAAGGTCAAAAGCTAGTATTCTAAATTTGATATTAAAAAAAATTAAAATACCATATTTAATCGCCTCACTTACCTTCTGTACACAACCTAACCCATTACCTCAATCAAATTCAGCATAAAAACTTTTCATTATTTATATATAATCCGTGAAGAACAAAATAAAAATCACGTTCAATGAAGCATGGTCAATGGAAATTTAAGTGAAAGTTGAATCATAACCAGTAAGCTTCCGGATCCTGGCTGCCGTTGGTTGGTGTGTTCAGTTAGATGAAATGAGTTTCTTGTGATCTGTCTTTGTTCCGTAAATGCATCAGCTTAATTTTGATTTGAAAAGCTAATAATCTATTCAAACTTCCCCTTTTCTATAGTATTTATAGTAACACCGTTAAATTAATTAAATTTCATTTTATTTTTAAATAACACCTTTTTATTTTTATATTTCTTCGTAATTGAATTTTGTTTTATCTCCATAAATCATCATAATTAATCAATCATGAATATCAATAAAAATATAAGGAGATTCTGTTTGGAATCATTAATCAATAAAAATAATTTATAATGATTATTTTCTAATTTCTTTTTTGTATACTTTTATAATTGAATTTTTTTTAATCTCAATAAATAAAGGAATTATCATAATTCAAAATTATTTTTTTTTTTTCCGAAAACCATAGTAAGTATTGGAGGATTCGTTTGGATCCATTAATCAATAAAAATAATTTATTATGATTATTTTCTAATTTCCTTTTCATATTTCTTTTATAAACTCTGAGTCTAATAAATTTTGGAAACTATAATCAATATTTCCATTACCTGAAGTTTGTTATAGTTATTATTTTTTTCACATTATTATTTCAAAGAGTTTATGAAATTATCTTTCTCTCCTAATATTGTATGCACTTGAAGAAATATGAGTTAGCAAAATAAAAATAGGCCTACACGAGTGCCCACACTTATATATAGCCGATTTCATATAACCAAATTGAGGCATTACACACACATATGTGTGTGTATATGTATGAACTTCTCCATGCATCGCATGGGTGCCAATACTTGTAAATTTGATTATAGGTATTTATTAATATAGAGTTGTTTTAGTGATGTAAGGCCTCTTAGATCTTTTTGGGTCTCAAATTCAAGTTCTAGAAGAGACATTTGTGCTAGAAAGGGAAGCCACAACGCTTAAAAAATAAAGTAACCGGTTGCTCAAGTGCTTAATAACAGTATTCAGAAAACGCGTCATATGCCAATCGATTGTATAAAAAAATTGATGACATGTATGAATGTGCTTGGAAGTTGAAAAAAAGGTAAAGATCATGAATAGAAGTTCTGCGGAATGATTAACCTTTTAATTTTCTTAAAATATTAATAACCTCTTCCTAAAATTAAATTGTCTTGTCTCTCCAAACTTTCTGTTTAACTTGATATCTTTAATTTATTTTTATTGTATTCCTCCTATGACTAATAATCCATGTAATTTCCATTCATTCTTGTGTTACTATTTTCATTTACATATATTAAAATGTTATTTGTTTCTATGTGCTCGTAATATAACAGCATACTATTTCATAAATAATTGATGCTTTTATATCAACTTAATGTAAAACAAATGACTGGAATGAGACCAATTCATTAACTGAATATTCTTTGATGCTGCAGTTGACGTGTTCAGATGGATTAAATGAATTTCTTGTGAGAGTTTGTTGTTCCATAAATTTGTCAGAATTTTAGTGCCACGACAGGCATGCCATTAGAAACACCTTTTAAATTTTTACTTATCCTTTTCTCCTTATTTTTTTAGAAAATCAGTGAATAGTTTTTATTTAATTTTATTTATTATGAAGACCTGGTTTGATTTTATATATACAGAAAGTATATGTAAGATTTCATATAAATAAAGTGCTAGTACTTAAATTCAGAAACTTCTAACCAATGAAAATTTTAAGCATAGATTTTTACTGATTTTTCCTTGTTTTTTTGGGGGTATCAGATCAGAGATGCAGAAGGCTAGGCAGTCCTTGGTTAAAACACTTTCATTAAATGTGTCCAGGGAATGAGAAAACATAGCAATGAGCATATTTTTGTCAATTTGGAGTCTGGATTAATGAGGGTTGAAGACTTGAAGTGAAACTTTTTTTTTTGGGGGGGGGGGGGTGACTTTTTTTAATCTAAGGTTTTCAAACATAAGATAAACTAAAAGTTAGATAATGTAGTGTGATTTATATTTTAATTAGCGGCAGTAAAAGTGATTTATTTATTTATTTTTTTTAATTGAAACATGTTGGGATGATTATTTTAGAAGAAAAACCAAGTTTATATGGAAAGATTGAATGGGATATGAATCTTATGAAATAGCATACTAACACAAACACACACACACATTATGTGTGTATATATATTGTGATAACTATCAACATAGCTAGCAGTGTAAAGTCCGCAAGATCCCTTTGGGTTTCAAATTCGAGTCCCAAAGAAGACACCTATATTAAGAGGGGCGACCACAAACTTCAAACCGGAAACCTAATTATTATATCAAAAATAATAATATATAATGTGATAATTTTAAAAGAATTAAAATTTAAAATATAAAAAAATTAAAATAGTTAATTTATTATTTACAAAAATTTGAAAATACTAAAATATCTAATAAAATATATTTAAGGAATAAAATGCATATAAATTAGAAATCATATAAATTAGAATCAAGGGTAGATCAGGGTTAATAAAAATAATAATAATAAATATTAAGAGTAAAATAATCTAACCACCTTTCTATTTTGCCTTAATTACACATACGACCCATATATTTTGAAAACATACACTTAAGTATAGATCGTTAACTTCATCAAGAATATTTTAAAAAGATTCTAAAAATATATTTTTAATGAAAATTTAAATAAAAAATAAAATTCATTTACTAATTTACCCTAAGTTCTAAATCTCACATTTTAATTGATAGTTTTTAAATATCACAAATTTTTAAAAATTTAAGTTTTTTTTTAAAAAAATATGAAATAAAAAATTTGAATGACTTGTACAATTATTCAAACCTACATAGTTTATTATCTTTGATAGAAAAAAAAAAATGTGTTTGATATACACATTTTTAGTCATTTAAAAAACTAAAAATAAATAAATTTCAATTAATATGGTTAAAAAATAAAAATATAGGTTTAATAATCTCAAATTAATGAATTTTTAACATATTAGAAAGTCAAAAAATCTATTAGAATTAAAATTTGGTGGTATAAGTTTTTTGGCCCATATGTATGTTTTCACCAGTTAAAAAATAATATTCCGCAAATACTTAGTAGTGCGTGGCATGGGAGTTTGGCTCCCTCCCCCATTCTTTCAAAAAAAAAAAAAAAACAATATTCCGAACAAGAAGAACATTTCTTATGAAATTACTAAAGAGGGAGCAGCACACCACCATGCTTATATCATGCTATCAAATTTTGTTCAGTTTAATGTCTTATAGGAATGGATCACTAAGCCAACAACCTAAATCAATTGTAATAATCTATTAATGTCAAAAAGATAAAAGGATTAGAAGTAACAAATTGTTCAGTTTAATGTCTTATAGGAATGGATCACTAAGCCAACAACCTTAATCAATTGTAATAATCTATTAATGTCAAAATGATAAAAGGATTAGAAATAACAAGTGCAACAATAGGATTAATAAAGGAATATTAAGCTATTCAAGTTCTTGAGGAAAAATTCAAATGCCCCATTTAACCAAATGTCTCATTTAATTTAATAAGGATCCTCAAGTAGAAATTGATTCATTTTATTTTCTTTCATCTCTCTATTTTTTTTTTCATTTTCTTTATCTTGAGCTGTTGTATGCCCCCTTTTGATGCAACCCTATACATGAGTGATATGTAGCACCGGTTACTTTGATACTCCAACAAATACCTCAAGAAACTTTTAACCTAACTCATGGCCCTTTTTGACTTTACTATATTTAACATGAGTGCCAACATTAGTGATGAAGTGCTTCCAATTACTAAGTTAGGTCAAGATATATAAGCCATTGGAGTTGTATCTCTTATTCTCTTTTTGTTTTTTGTTTTTGCCTTTTTTCTTTCTTTTTTTCGCTAGAGTCATTTCCATAAAGAGAAGTTTTACTTAGTCAACAAAGGTCATCATCAAAGTTTCTAAAAAATCAAGTAGCAAAATATTTATAAACTAATTATCTGTTGGTCACAGTAAAAGCTAGCCTTATTCTCATGACTCATCTCAATATTTATACAAACGATCAAAACTAAGAAGGTTAGTTGAAACACTCTTTTCCATTTTGGTTTTTTTATTCAACAAGATTTTCTGAGATGAGGAAGGTTCAAAGTTAATTTCAATCACAAGAAATGCAAAAATTTCAATTATGGAAATCTTGAGAGAAAAATTCTGTTCAATTGCGTAAAAGGACTATTTTGAATTTGAACACTCCTCCCTCTTGCTATCTTGCTATGACTAGCATATATATAGGTATATATTACCTTTTGCAAAATAAATTAAGATATGAGTAGATTTTATATCAAAATATTATTTTATCCTATAATTAATTACAGAATAGAAAAATATATAAAAGATAATTAAATAAGTATAAAATATTAATAAATTTAATTAAATATATCTTAGAATCTACACCTATTTGATTATAAAATATACACTTATCACATATTTAGTACCTATAAAAAAGGAAAACAAACTTCTCATATAAAGCTACTTAAAATATAATATATATATATATATGTATATGTATGTGTGTGTGTGTGTGTGAATGAGCGCGCGCGTATGTGTGAGTGTGTGTGTTTAATAAAATAAAATAGGATTTATCTATAGTAATTTAAATATAGGGTTAAGGTGCTAAAATACTTACATAAACTTTTTCTGTGTACAAAAAATAACTATAAACTTTGGGATTTTTTTTTTTAATTTTGGGGCGGGTGTGGGTGTTGCGGCCTTGCGGGTGAAGCAACACTTCCGTCAAGCTTATGTAAAGTCTATTATCATATCTAGTGGGCCCATTAACCATAAACGTAGGGTTTTTCTTTTTCTTTTTCTTTTGGGGGCCCGGGGGGTTTGGTTGGGGTAAAGCAACACTTCCATCAGGTTTATGTAAAATCTATTATCATATCTAGTGGGCCCCATGTAATTAAAAAATAATAATAACAATTTATAAATTTCCTTTCCTACCCTTCCGTATCCCTTCTTTCTCTCCCAGTCCCCAGACTCTCCCTCCCTTCTCCCTAAAAAATTACTACGATTAAAAATAAATGTGGGTATAATCGATCTTTAAGATTGGTTTTACAACAAGTTTAACTGTTTAAGAAAGTGGATTGATCTGATTATGAAATTTGAATGGAGAGGTAATAATTTGCACTGAAGCCCTTATCTGTTTTATTTTAAATATAATATTTATTTGTACGTTATTTTTTTTAGAAAAATCAAAAGCTAATAATCTAAATTTGCTAAAAAAAAAATTTGAAAATACCATATTTAATCACCTCAGTTCACAGTTTATATATATACATACACAACCCAACTCCTTAGCTCAATCAAATTCAGCATAAAAACCTTTCATAGATATATATAATTGGCTTTCACACACACACATATATGTGTATATATATGCAGTGGCGGATCTTTGATGAGGCCCCCCCAAAATAAAAATAATAATGCAAATTGAACGTGGGAATGTTGAATCTTTTGGTTTAAGCCAGAGGCAAATCTTTGATGATGACCCCCCAAAAAAACTTAATCATGCAAATTGAATATGGGAATATGAGATCTTTTAGTTTAAGCTATAGAATGGGGGAATTGTTCAACGATTAATGAAATTTAATGGACAATGAGAAATTCATTATGATTGATTGATTGGTTATTCCAATTATGTCAAAAATCCTTTAGCATCACTCATATCATTTTTAGCGTAAAGTTCAACTTGCGCAAGCTGGATTCAACATAAAAGCTGGATAATCATACTCTTTTGGCCCCCAAATTTCTTTTAAAACATTTCCCCCCTTTTTCATTCCCTCCTGTAGTCCCGCTCACAGACATTAGACAATAGGGCACGCTTCTATTATTCTCCCAATCTCCCTTGATAACTCAATAACAAGAATAAGAGCGAAAAACACGCCTATTATTCTCTCAATCTCCCTTGATAACTCATTTGTGATTTTTCGCTTCTTTCTCGCTACAGGTAAATTCTCCCATCTTATTTCTTTGCTCTGATTCAACTCCATATTTACTTTGTCTGGTCTTGATTCTTTTCTAATATAAGAAATTTCCTAATCGGTAAATCTCGTTGAAATTGTCGAGTTTGATAAATTATTTTTTTGTTTCTTTCTTTATTTCCTTCTTTGTTTTCATTCTTTGATTTTGTTTGTCGTCGTTGAGAAATGATAATAATAGATATATTTGTTATCTTCATAACTTAAACTGGATTTGTCACTCCCCTATATTTGCCGATCTATACCGAATATTACGATCTTGGGATAAATATTTGGCCCCCCAAATATTTATCCCAAGATCCGCCACTGTATATGTGTGTGTACACACGAAAACACACACACACACACACATACACACACACACACATACATATATACATACATATAAATGGTGAAGAACAAAACAAATCACGTTCAATGAAGCAGGGTCAATGGAAATTTAAGTGAAAGTTGAATCTACCAGTAAGCCACCGAATCCTGGCTGTAGCTGGAGAGATCCAAATTTAAGAAGCAGGACTGGAGCAATAAAGCATGAAGCTTTTTAGAAGTAGAGAAGATCCAATTTTATAAGGTAGCCTAGTGAGAAGCCCAGATAATTTAATAACTTATATTCGTTCTTCTCAACATGCAAGGAATGAGAAATACTTTTATTAGAAATCGATAGATAAGTTTGAGACTAAAATATTCTTATATTAATTAAAGGGGTAAAGGTCATTAATGACGCTGATCTTTGATTAAAATTTTGTCACTAGGTACTTTTTGAGTTTTTGTATGTAAAAAATTGGTATTAATATTTTTTTTCGTCATAAAATATATATTATATTATACTTCAATTATCTCCAAAGCTTTGAAATTCTACGGCCCAAACTAAAATCTTCAAGGAGCGAGCCCGCAAGGCGTCACTACTTGGGTAAATATATTTAAATAAATATTGCTACATATATTATTTTATTTAAAATATCCTTATTATGTCTAAAAAAAACTTGGTTAAGGCTTTAATTGGGCTGAGCGGGCAAGGCGTCACTACTTGGGTAAGGGATCGGCTACAAAATGGTTAGGGCTTTTATCGGCCGGGTCATGCACCCATTCATTCTTCGAACCGGGCATCGGGCGGGGTCTCGCCCTACCCATGCCCACCCCTATAAAAGACCCAAGACAGTTAAGTAACTTGACACTGATATTTCAATATAATGCAAGAAAAATGTTAATTTGAATTTCATAATTTTTTTAATGTGGTTGTTGAGTATCACATAAAAACAGTATTAATTTCAATATTTATTTTTAAAATGAATCTTTAATAATTTTCAAAGCAATTCTCATTACTTATTACTGGAATTCAACGTACAATATTTCTGTTGCAGATAATTAATATCTTACTGCTAACATTGGTTAACACAAATACACACACATTAATTCTTCCTTATTTTCCTGATACATTAATATTTAAGTCCATAAAGTTGTGGAAGCATGGCTCATATATGAAGATCTAGAACACAGCAAGTCTTGATAAATAAATAAAAGCTTCTTAAACTCATCCATATGAGCTTCTTGAAGGCACATAGCAACCACAACAGAATATAGTTGTTAAGATATGTTAAGAGACGTATGCAAGGTATCGCCGACCTATATAAAGTCCTGGACTCGTGTAATGTATGCAAGTTTTCAATTTGATATGTAATAATATATATGATTGTTTGGCTTTACTGTGCTCCATGGGAGGAATTGAAGTTCAACTTACGTGTGCAGAGAGTTACATTTGATCAATTTTGATAATGCCAAAGATTATAGCCAAAAGTTTGCTATATATATATATATACACACACACACATTTTATGTCATGATTAAGATCATATTTGACTAACTGATAACCTCAATGTGAATTGTGTCGTTAACTTCTACGTGCTTTTCTCACTTCTTGACTTTGCTCAACACATGAAATGATGCATGACAATAAATAAATAAATAAATAAATAAAAAATCCAACGCTGATTAGATAGAGACAAGAGAGGTGTTAATAGGACTATTGGATTCTTCTCACATTGAATACGATCGAGTTGGCGAGTTGCTCCGTCTCTCGTTTAATTAAGTCAAATAATTTGTGTATTTTATGTTGTTCAATAGAAACACGAAACTGAGGGTGGTTGTGTTTATTTGAAGGAGTTAGTCTCTCATAATGTAACAAACTAAAATTTGAATTTTTACTGTAAGGAGAGTTGTCCATATTTAGTGTCCGATAATAATGCCTCGAATTGGATTGTCTTTGATAGGAGGATATACATGTACCCACCATAAAACAAGGGCATTACAATTGAAATATGTAATAGTTACTATTACTCCATTAAAAAATTAGGAAAAATATCATATAAAGATGGTTGAATTACCCAAATTCTAATTTGAATCACTGAACTTAACAAATTATATATCAGGTTATGAGTCATAATTAGGGATTTAAAATGTAGGTCAAATTACCTCCATATCTCTTAGTTATTAAAACAGAAAAATTGAAAACATATATAACCCTATTATCTGCACTATCAATTAATTCTTTGAGAAGTACTGTACGACTTTTTTCTCCGACTTATTTCCAAACATTAATTATGCCTAATATTCTTTTTTTATATATATACAATGTTCAGTTTTAGAGGAAAGTAGGAGTATATATAATTGAAAGAGTTGAATTCTTGTGTGCTACAATGTTTCATGAATATCTTTATATAGGATTTTCCCTTTTTTTTAAAAAAATCATGGATTATATATTCATGATATATATATATATACAAGATTCAAAATTTAAACTCAGTTCATAAAATTTTGAATAAAAATATAAGCAAGGAAGTAGATTTCTACGTGGATACGTAGATCTACTGTCATAATAGATTGCAATTTATTCTAATACATTATTATATAAAACCAAATATTGTATAAAAAATATTGTGTATACTTGTTTTAATTGAGATAACATCAAAAAACCCGTGGCAAAGCTTTCTGATGGTATATATTTCATTAATCACCTCTGCTTGCATAATTAATGTTTGGAAAGAAGTAGGAAAATAAACGGTGCTCCGTTGTAAAGTACTTCCTAAAGAATTAATTGATAGAGAAATTAATAGGGTTATTGCAATATTCTAGGGATTTTGTTAATAATAATATTAAACTAATTAATTAATTGACTTATTGTGCTAATAAACAAATACATTGTCGAAGTTGTTGGAATCCTTAAATTCGGATAGTGGTACTATTTAATTGGAACTAGACCAATATGTGTGTAATTCATTGCCTGTGACATTTTTTTTTTTATAAAAAAAATAGACTTATCAAGGTCACATAGCCTTTGAAATCACATTAATTGGACATTTGTACAATTAGTTATGAATTTTTAAAGGTGTTGAAAATTTTGGACAGATTTAAGAAAATCTTCAAAAATGGAAGTCATAAAAGTCAAGGCTAATTAATTTGTGTCCTTGCAATTAATAAAAGACTTTTAGCCATAAGTTGGGCCTAGAATGATAATTAATTTGGTATTAATTGAATTATAGAGAATTTGCATAAGTGACGAATATTACTTATAATTATAGTGAGTATCGTTGCCGGAGCGCCTTTAAGGAATTTGGGAGTTGGTTGTCAATCTAAAAATCACATACTCTATAGTTGTGTATGCATGTTTGTACCATGATTATGATCCATGTCTAGGACATGCGTTTATTGCATTCAGTTGTTTTTGGGTTCGAAGCCCAATTGTTTCTCCTAGAGCTATAGATCCGGAACTTTATAATTGTGGTGACTTTATTTTGTTTATACGTATTGTACATGAGATTTGTAACATCCTAATTTTAATTTTAGGATTTAAGTATAATTATGAAATTAATTATTGGAAATTTAGGCATTATGTAAAAATAAGATTCAAGGAATATTAAAAGGGATAATTTATAGCGTGTTCAAGGATTTGCTATGTGCATTATGTGATTGCATGTAATATGCGCTGAATGCCGTATTGTTTATTTTACAATTGTGGTTGACTATCATATTTTGTTTATATGTATTCTACATGAGATTAATATATATATCTATTAAAATTGTTCCAAAAAGATCCACTTAGTCAAACACGTTAAACGAAACGTTACTCTTTGATCCTTTGGGATTCTAGCTTCTATCATTATATGTATTATGAACTTTGTCAAGTGGTTGGTAAATGAATGGAACACCTGGATATGGCTCCTTTGTTACTACCTATTATTTGTATAGTGTTATAAATGAGGCTCCTAGGCAAGAGGCGGTTATCAATGAATGAAGGTTTATTTGGAGATTGGAGGGGAATTTTATTTTGGATAACTGTAATATATTATCAATATACTACGCCCAAACCATTTTACCATTGTGCTACACTATAATGCTCTAATATGTCATTGCTCTAATGTGTGACATATTATTGGAAGGGTATGACATTAGAAGTTTGATGAACTGGCTTGAATATTGATGCAGATCAGGTGTTTGTGAAAATTTGTAAAAGAGGAATTTAGTTGAATTAAGATTGTTAACAACCTTAAGGTTTGGACTTAGAAAGGTATAAATATTGTTTGAAATTATATGATACATCATGGTGAGATAGTTTTAAAAAGGAAGCAGAAGTACATTTTATTACAAGGAAGATGAAGTTATTGTATGAATAAGAATTTGATTTCTTCATATGCCTAATAGATGTTTGTTAAAATGTTTATAAGAATAATGTTAGCTAAATTAGTTAAAAAAAAGCTTGTTACCTTATGTTATTTTTAGTTGCCGTGAGTTTGGGAGCTTGTGATTAAATATTGGATTTGTCACACCTACTGGGATGCCGGCATTCTTTACCTTAATCTTACGCAACTTATACGCAGTTGTGTGGAAAAATCAGAAATAGTTCATTATAATGATACAACAAAACTTAAATTTGATTACATAACAGGGATATTCCCTGGGTTTATACCCCTTTACAAACGTTTACATTCATTACAGAGGGTGAAAAACTAAACAAATTAAACACCATCATCCCTCAGTTCTTCAAGCTATCCCTCCGCTGGGCCGTCTTCAAGCAACTCTCCATCCTCGAACCTTGTGCAGCACTTCTCTCCTATGCTCACCTCCTATTGGTTGGTAGTGGAGGGTGAGATTTTGAGGAATCTCAATAGTAGACAATACCAATACAATGCAGCAAGATAAATGCTAATGTATGATATACTTGCCTTACACAAACTCATGTTAACATAATAACATGTCTGCATGCTCAATGCTTCATGCATCATGCTCATGGCCATAATATAATCATAAATAGAGCTTCAATCATTCAAGTAAGTTAAACATAGCGAGTATAGCAATCAAACATATACATACAAGCCATAATATCAAATACATGTAAGTAAGGTAAGCCCATTACCTTTTAAGGACTACTGTCCTTATTCAGGTTCCCCTTTCGCTAACCATCAGGTTGTTTGAAGTTCCTTCATTCTCCTTGTGGCCCTAAGGACATAACCATACCTTTAGAACCAGAGAAAATGAATTTTTGTTTTCCTTTTTAACCCTTATTTTATTAGGGTTTTATTAAATAACTTAAACTTGTTACTTTCAACCTTTATCTTCAACTCTCCTTAAAAGTCAAGCAACTTCAATTATTTTTAATTAATTGCAAAAAAAATCATTTTAATGTGCTTCTAACTCACACATGCTCTCTGATTAGTCCCCTTTCATTGAAAAATAGTCTTAAAGGTCAGCGAATGTCATAATGATCCCAGTTTCCAATTTTGCCCTTATTGTCCAGTTAAACTTCCAGAAAACATGACGTATCTTTACAAATTCATATCTGGAGCTCTAGGTGTCCAATTTAGGTTGTTCAAAAACCTGTGAAGTCCTTATTAAGTCTAGTTTTTGGGAAAATTAGTTCCAATATTTAATCACGAGCCATTCATTCCCAGTTCCCAAAAAGTCCAGACTTTCCATATTGGTTTCCAAAACTCAAGGTCATCTTGTACAATTTATTTCTCTCTGACTAGAGCTTTTAGAAAAATAAAAAATACTACCATTGTAAAGATATGCATGTCCTCTATCTTCAGGAATACTTTCAGAATTTTTGAAGAACATTTGGCCAATGAAACCATACTCAGAAGCTTACTAGTTTCAGTGACTCAAAACTAGCAGATTTGACTCTTCTTTGAGCTCGTCATTTTATCTGTAAAAACACCTTTAAAAATTTATTAAAAATATTATTCCCACACAAATTTTCATAAGGAATACAATGGTGGTATCATATTTTCCAGATTCAAACGTTTTCTTTAAGTTTACCACAGATTTCCAGATCTGGGTTTCAAACTTTAAGTTTCAAAATCTCAAGAAAATGCTTGAGATTCTTACCACCAATGCTCGTTCTTGACCTTGTGAGCACCTTCACTTCTTCAAACCCTTTAATCTGACCTTAAAGCCACATGCATGTGAGTTTACAATCATTCAAAGTGACATGCATGGCAAGAATATCTAAGATACCATAGTTGATGTTCAAGTTCTTACCTTCCTTGTGTTCTTGTTTCCAAACCATGGCCCTTCTTTCTTCAACCCTTGGTTGACATTGAGGATGATGATGCCATGGGAAAGGAGGCTATGGTTGATGAAAAGGTGTTGCTTGAGAGGAAAGGGGAGGAGGCCGTGGAGGAGGGAAAGGGGTTCACGGTGGAGTTGAGAGGGAGGAGGTCCAGTTGAAGTTAAAAGGAGTGGGATGGTTGGGTGTTTGAAGAGAGGAGGAAGAGAGTGAAGATGGAATATCACCTAGAGGGGGTGAATAGGTGATAAAAAAAAAATTTCATAGGTTACACATGATCGCAAACTAAGTAAAAACCAGATAAAGAGAAATATGCACAAAGCGATTTATACTGGTTCGGTCTAACACTTCGACCTACATCCAGTCCCCAAGCACACCTTGGGATTTCCACTAAAACTTCAAGAGCAAGCACAATTACACACTCTGTAACTCAGGATGATCATATCACTCGGACTCACTCCCCCTTACAAGTTGTAATAGTATACCCACACTTAAGGTTCCTCAACCTTAAGATTTAAACTGAAAATGGAATAAGTGTTTAAATAACTCTTTACGAGTGAATAATAAATGAACACTGAAAAACAATGAATATCCGAAGATATTAATGAAACAGTTGAAACAACAAATTGCAATAAATTCAAATTGAATGCACAGCGTTTCGGTAGGTGGCGAATTCAATGCTTCGACTATTTATAGATGTTGTAATTAATAACCATTGATGAAGCTTGAAGAATAGCCATTTAGAGTCTTGAATGTATCCGTTAGACAGATGAAGCTTTGTTAAGACTTTCGCCGTTTGAATATTCCAGGTGGATTTGTAGTGATGACATTCTCTTCATTCCTTTTGTTTTGCCTGTTTTGAAATAGCATTTAATGCTCAGTCGGAATATCAGAGAAAGACTTTACATTGATCAGAGTATTGGTTATGAAGATTATCACCGGTTTCGGCAATTGCATTTAATGCTTCTGACACATAATTTGCTTTATGTAAATTTTCGGTTAATCCATGGTAAAATCATCTGAAACTCATTAATAAAATGGTTAAAAGCAATTAGCAATGTTAATGAGTAGTAATATGAAGAAATGAATTATCATAAGATGATCCAAGAATCACGAAGACGATTATTTGAAATCAGGGATGGTTATGCTCGAGCATGAATAAGCAGTGTGCTCGAGCATCAATGGAGAAAGTGTATTTTCAGAGTGCAATGGACACAGTGCTTGAGCAAGGAACCAAAGCTTGCTCGGGCAAACTATTTTTAGGATTTTAATCTCTATCGTTGATGCTCGGGCAACGCTCAGAGGTATGCTCGGGCAGAAGTCAGGCAGAGGCGAGAAGATGAGTGTTAAATGACTCTGCTCGAGCAACCACTTACCTCCATGCTCGAGCATGAACTTTTACTTTGTTGTTTCTTTGTTTAGAACGCTGGTGCTCGAGCATGCCAAATTTCTTGCTCGAGCAAGGCTCCAATTTGCTCAATTTGCCATTACTCGATGATGCTCGGGCAGTCCCAACTATCATGCTCGAGCATGGCTTTTTGTCTTGGAGAATTTGCCTTGAGCTCGATGATGCTCGAGCAGGATAAATGCATTCTCCATTCTCCATGAGCACATTTTGCCATTGCCATGATGGTGCTCAAGCAAGCTGATATACCTTGCTCGGGCAAGACTTTCTTACTTGGTGTTTTTCCTTTTACCCCTATGTTGCTCGAGCATTCCAAATGCTCTGCTCGAGCAAGCTACCCTGAAACACTTAGCAATCTATCAATTGGACTATGCTCGGGCATGAAATAATCTTTGCTTGAGCAAACCTCATTTTAGACACAGATTACTTAATTCAATAATTCAAAGATTGTGATCATCAAAATACAAGAGCTAACAGAGAGGAAATGTTTGAAGTTTTGGGGGGGGCTAACGTAAAAATAAAAAAAAAAAATTGAGATGGGAAGGAAGTGTGTGTAATCTGATTTTGTGGTGTAAGTGTTTTGTTTTTGTGTGTATTAGTGAGGTGTTTAAGTGATGACAAGTGGCTTTGTGCATTTGTGTATAGGTGTCATTGTGTGTGGGTTGCCATGTGTGAAAATAAGAGAGGGAGGAGGAAATTAGATTTTTGTGTTGGTGAAATGTGTTTGTGAATGTGTTTGTCATGCAAAGTGATATGTGTCAAAGCAAGAAGGAGACATTTGTCTGTTGTGTGTCTTGGTGTGCGTGTTTTGTTTTCGGTGTTATTTGTCTCGGTTTATAAGACGTACCCGGGATCTTACTCGGGTTTAACTCAGGTTAGCGACACGCTTACTGAGACCCCACAAAAGATGCCATATACCAGTGTTTTCTTCAAAAACGCAGGGCATACCCTACTACCCTGGAAATGCCATATACTTGTTTATACCAGCATATTTTGACTCGACTAATTGTCCTATACCTTAAGACATAGTTGGCTGGCATCTTTTCTAACCGAATTAACACCATATAGGTCTTCAGTGCCCCTTTTTCATTGGCACTTTAATTCCATGGCCTATACATACTAGGTCCACCGACTCGTATAGCCGAGCTTACTTAGTCCGTGAGAGACTTCCTATCTCTCGACACTCTTAGGACTCTTCTCCAATTAGGCTTATTCTCAATCTCAGGGCCTAAAATTCGAGATGTTACACCGTTTAAGGTGATCTACCACTCATTTTAAAGCTTAAGGGATGTACTATCATCTGAAAAGAAAAAAAAATATCATGGCTAAACTCGACCTCTAGCCCACGAAAATGACATGCACAAACATTTCTGTTTTCAAACCAAAGAACACAGTTGAACAAATTGACATGCAACTCTATTTTCTAACTTATATCTCTTGAAAATCAGACTTCATGCACATATAACATACTTGCATGATTTGAAAGATTTTTTTCGGAGCCAAAGGAGATCAGAAATCTGATCAAAGTCGACATGCATGCTCACTCAAGGATAGAAGCTTCACTTACCCTTGTTTCTTCCAGTGTTTCTGCGTTTTTTTCTCAACTCTCCTCAGTTTAGATTCTTGGTTCTTGTCTTCTCTCTCTTGGTTTCAGATTCTTGTCTCTATCTCTCTCCATTTCTAGGCTCTAACCGAAGTGGAAGATTGAAATGGAGAATGAATAATTAGCGAAGACGTATATGTTGGGTATGTGTTTAGACGAAGGAATGAAGTGGACAAGTGAGGATAAATTGTATGTGTGTTTGTTATCTTGTATCTGGATGAGAAAATGAGGATCAGGAGGGAGTGACTGTTTTACGGAGGTGAAGTTGAGAGAGAGAAAGTGAGAGTGTTTTACCGACAAGAGAGGTTTTGGAGAATTGGAGAATGTGTTTACGGTGAGAGGGTTGAGTGACAGAGGTTGAATGAAAAGTGGGAGTGTGTGGGAATCAGATTCCCTACTCCTCCTTAGGACCAGCAGGGGAAGAGGGTTGTCCGTAGTCCGGATCATCCTTGGGACCCGGGGGGAGCTGCGTTAGATGACCGATCTAATCCTGGATGGCGCCGGACGATCTAATTTTTTTTTTTTTTTTATTTTTTATAAAAATAATTTTAATAGGTAGAAAATCTAATATAAAGATAATCTCTCAACTAACATTTTTTCAAAAAACGATTTTTTTCAATGTAGAAAAAATAATTAAGAAATAAAAAAATAAGATCGGGGCGTCAGGATCTGATCCTGATGATGGCCAACTCGTCCGTCTTGTTCCAAAGACGAGCTGGGAAACCAGTTCCAGAGTGTGTATATGTGCAGCTGGCATGTAAAGAGAGGGATGAGGAGGACACGTGGGTGACATGCACGGTGTTTGGGTGTGTGTTTACAGTAAGGCTAGTTGGAGAACAATGGGCTTGAGGGTTTTGGGCTTGTGTGTGTCTGTATGGGCTGAAAGGAATACTAATTGAAGAGAGGGTGTGGGCTGTTTTGGCTGTCCAATATGTGCTATGTATGTATCTCACTTTAAAAATATTCTTTTTGACTTCCTATTAGGCTCTTGTTTGCAATTTAGTCCCTTACTAATTAAATTGAAAACATTAGTTAGGAAACCAAAATTAATCCTTAATTCCATTTAATGATCTCTTTTCCTCAATTAATTTCTTTAGGCCATAAAATATTGTTTCCAAAATAGTTAGGCCAAAATTTATTCCTTAACTATTTATCCTTAATTTACAAGAAAATATGCCTTAATTTCCAAATATTAGCCTTATAATTTATCTAGGTTAAATTTTTAATAATTAAGGCTTCCATAATATTTTTATATCCTCAAATATTATTTCATAATTTTCCTCTTTTTGTCCCTTGGCCGAAGATATGGCCCTATTCGGGAATGTCATACCTCCTGAATTGGGCTTAATCATCCGTCTAATTTAGACCTATTCTCAAGTCTCAATGCCCTACAATATTTCTTTTTAGAAATTGTATCTGGGATTAATTTGCAACAGTAATTGTTATGAGTTTGATGCCTTTAAATTTGTAAAAGGACTTCTATTAAATGAATTTTATAAAGTCTATAATGTATATAAACAAAAAGAAGAATAACAATAGTATTGTTTTGGGTATTAGGGAATTAAAATAACAAAAGTGGTTACAAAAATGGCTAAGTAGGAATGAGCCGTGTGTGTGTACACTCTTAGGAGTACATCAAGTAAGTAAATAACATATCATCATAAATTTTATAAATGATATTTATCTCAGTTTTTCGTTGATATTGAAATGTTTGTAGCGGTTCTTTATTATATAAGAAGGGTTTTGTCGACAGATTGAATTTGAAAGAAAGTTTCAAAATGTTGTTTGTGAACTTTCATATTAAGGTATTCTCTTATATCATATTTGATAATACAATCTATTATGGTAGTGAAAGAATAACATTTCATTGCTTTAATAAATTGGCCTCAAACATACTTGAAAATAAAAAGCTATTATTTTCTTGATACATTAATATTTAAAGTCCATAAAGTTGTAGAAGCTTGGCTCATATACGAAGATCTATATCACAGCAAGTCTTGATAAAAAAGCTTCTTAAATTCATCCATATGAGCTTCTTGAAGGCACATAGCAACCACAACAGAATCATCTCCTTCAGGACTTTGCATAAGCAAAGAACTCCCATCATTTTCATAAGGTCCTGGTCCCATGTACTGTTCCTTTCCCCACCCAAAATCAAATCCATATAAAGGCAATGTTAGCCAACTCACAACAGTAATATTAGGGTTTCCATAAAATTGTCCATCCTCTTTCCTCAACTCATAATGGATATCTTGAAACTCTCTCAGCTCCTTCTGGTTCTTCAAGAACTCTATCAATGACCTTATATATTCGTCTGTCACCTTCTCTATCGTTTCCCTCACTTTACTCGCAACAAACCCTAATGGTTTCGACATGAGATCACCCGCCACGCTTTGAGCTATTACATCAAAAGTTGCAGTCCCAAAGTACTCTCTTGGTAGTTTAGGTCTTATGCGACTTCTTGAATCAACACAAATGGCCATTGCTGTTGGTTGCTCTTTTTTGTGTCCTCTTGCTTTGCATGAAATTCTCCAAACATGTCCACATATTGTCTCGAATCGAGTGAAACCACGGGTCATGGGCTTTTCACAACTGTCATTTGCCATCTTCCTCAACTTTTCAACTTGGTCTTTCGTTATTCTCAGCATAGCTGTTGTGGTTTTCTTCTTTCTTTCTTCTAAAGTATCTGACTGACCAAGTAATAACGCTGGAATCCCATATTCCGGGAAATTGTCCAGGGCTGGCGGTGACGGCGAGACCAACGGTGGCTCCCCAGCTCGGAAGACGCTCTTGTTCAGATACGGTGGTGTTTGTAGAGTCTCGCCTATTGTAATCCTAGCCCACTCGGACACGAAGTGAAGGGCAGCTGGTAAAAATAGCGCAACTTAGATTAGTTTACAACTGTTACTCACAATCTGCATCAAGCATTTGAATAGGACTTGAACATCATTTTTATTATTAATTAATATGAATTGAAATAATTAGATTTTAGAGAAATATGTATATATTAGATTTGTTTTTAAAAATAGCTTTAACTAGCCAATTTAATATAGGACTTACCTTAAGACTATTTATCTTAAGGTTAGTGGAATGACTCTGATGACATATTAGATTTTAGAGAATATATATATAGACACACGCGCGCACTCACATATATGTGTGTGTGTATGTTTGGTTTTTCTTTCAATCAGAATAATCTAAACCAATGGATAGGATTTAATTTAAGGCTATATGTACCTTCAACTCATTCTCCAATTAGTAATGAGAGACTTTTTTAATACATTCTAATAGAAATGGTGGTTTGTATTTTTAGTTTAGAAGAAAAGATTATTACAATGAATATGAATGGTTCATCACCTGGACCATCTGCAACTGCATGAGAAATTGCAATGCCGACGCTGAAGCCGCCGCATCGGAAGGTGGTGAGTTGAACCAGAAACAGAGGAAGCTCATGAATGGGAAGGCTATAATCTGCAGATGGAAAAAGGTTAGGGTGTTGAGAGGAGAGAGACAAGTTGTCCACAATGTCGTTTAAACTTGATTCAGTCTCAGCTTCAATAAATTGAGCCCCCATTGCGTTGCACTGAAGCTCAAGTCGTCCATTGCCTATCCACTGTAAACGACCAGCCAAGGGGTAAAACGGTACCAACACTTTGCTTAACGACTCCTTCAAGGTGTCAGAAATGGCGGTAGCACTACTGCGGGGACATCGATATAAGTAGATGGCGGGAACATGAGTCAAGCAACCTATTTGATCCAATTCAGATAAGGCCATTGTTCCAATCGACGTAGGATCACAGGGCCTCACTGTGCAGCTTCCTTTCAATGTTATTGCTACCATTTTTCTTTAGTTTTTCTTCTCTAATATTCGCTTTGCGTGTTTTAATTTGATCAGTAATTATATATATATATATATATATAGAGAGAGAGAGAGAGGGATGCATGAGTAGATTTGGAGAGTAATATTGTGAAGTTGAAAAGAAATTTCGTCATTAATTTCTTGCGGCCGGAATTGGTGTGTTCGGTTAGATAAAATGAGTTTCTTGTGATCTGCGTTTGTTCCGTAAACGCATGAGAATTCTGATTTGAAACGCTAATTAATTTGATTACACGTATGTCGCAACATAGAGTTGATTTAGTAATGTAAAGCTTTACTAGATCATTTGGTCTCGAGTTTAAGTTCTAGAAGAAATGTCTATGTTGGGATCTGAGGAACGGCATGAACCATAAAACTAGAGTAGAGAGTTACTCGGATTCCTAGTAATAGGATCCAGAAAAAAGCACCAAATACACTATTGACAATATATAAAAAATTGATTGCACGTATGTATGTGCTTGAAACTTGGAAGATAGGTAAAGTTCATAAAGATCATGAATAGAAGTTCTGCGGAATGTTTAACCTTTTAATTTCCTTTAAATATGACTTGTAATAATCTACTCCTGAAATTCATTGACATGTCCCCCTAAACTTTTAGTTTAACTTGATTTCCTTAATTTAGGTTTATTTTATTCCTATGACTAATAATCCATGTAATTTCCATTCATTTGTGTTACTGTTTTCATTTACATATAAAAATGTTATTTGTTTCTATGTGCTCGTTATATAACAGCATATTTCATAAATAATTGATGCTTTTTCTTGTGAATTTATTGTGAAACGCATGATGCCGCAGTTGACGTGTTGAGATGGATTAGATGAATTTCTTGTGAGGGTTTGTTGACATAAATTCATCAGAATTTTAGTGCCACGACAGGCCTGCCATTAGGAACACCTTTTTAATTTTAACTTATCTTTTTCTCCTTTTTTTTCTTTTAGAAAATCGGGTGAAAATTATTTATTTAAACATTTTATTTATTATGAAGACTAGTTTTGTTTTTATATGCAAAAAGTAGATTTCATATAAATAAAGTACTAGTACTTAAATTCAGACCTTTCTAATCAATAAAATTTTTAAACACATATTTTCATTAGTTTTTCCTTTTTTTTTTTTTTGGGTAAACATTTGAAACTCTTCATTTTTTATAATACAATAAATATATCCCATCAAATCTCAACTACGAGGTCATACTACTTATATGAACATAAGTTAGTTGAAACACTTTCATTAAATATATGAGACCCTTTTGTCATTATTTTGTGTGTGTAAAGTATAGCTAGTTGGAGTGTATAATATAATGCTTTTAATTATATCCACCTCCAAAAATTAAAAAGGCTGCTCAATATTGTATAAGCTCCCTTAGGTAAGGTTTAGGAAGAAATAAATGTAAGTGGTTTTGACTTCCCAAATAAAGAAGTTGTTTCTAAGATATGAATCCATCAAACCCCTAGGTCACATCATACTAATCTTACCGTTGTTCTAATACTCACCATTTGTGCACCTAAAAAATAATTAGAACACATGAAGAATCGTTTTTGGGGTGTAGAGAGTATTTAAGGCTCTACGTCAACCACAAACTATATCAGGTTAAACATCTTTCTTCCGGTAATCTGAAAATTTCACAAAACAAAACATGTAGCCCCTAAGACTAAAAGTCTAAAATCATACAGAGTTTTTTTTTTTTTTTTTTTTGGTCAACGACAAAAATCATACAAAGACACAGGAAAGAGAAGACAACTGAACCTGATGGGTTCATAATTATGGGCCCATTTTTCACGTAGTGTATAGAGTGATAACAGACCCAACTTACGTGGGCCTCATTATTACAAACAAGGCCTATCACTTTTCCTCTAAACGTACCGTTGAAATTAAAGCACGGGTACTGGTAACAAGGAACACACACGTTACACGTCTAACCGTACAGGTGCCCCTTTTTTTTTTTTTTTTTGGAAAATCCATCTCAGGACTTGTATTGACAAAAAAAATATATTAAAAAAGGCCAAGAAAAAGTCGCATATCAAAAAAGGTTACAAGCATTTTCTCAGTATTATTTCATAACTATTAACAATTAAATCGGGATTCATTAATAACTAAATCAATTACCGTTAACAACTAAATCAAATCGAAGGAGAGTTAACAACATATCCTAACAACTAAATCACATTAACAACTAAATCATCGCATCTGCTAACAACTATATTAGTAGCATTAACAACTAATGTTTTATGAAATAATACCAAAATGTCCCGGGACCTTTTTTGACATGTGACTTTTTCTTGGGTCTTTTTTGACATTTTCTTTTGTCAATATAGGCCCTAAGATGGATTTTCCCTTCTTTTTTTTCTTCTTGAAATATATGACCTCATGTCTTAATTATAGGACTAAATTTATAGTTTAATTATAAGATTAAGTTTGTAGTTCATAACAAACTTGGTCCTATATGATTAGGACCGGAAGGATATATATATATCACAAAAACAGAAACGTCCACTAGTTCCATTAAGAACCATTACTATAACCTGTACTACTTAGGTTTCATGTGTTTTGAGCTTTAATTTCCAGATACTACCAATTAATCCACATTGATTGCTCTCACGTTCTTGTTCTATGGTGGTGTCTCCAGGGGTGGACCCAGAAAAAAAATTAAAGGGGGCATAATTAGTAGGGGAATAATAGCAAAAGTATATTACAATAAAAAATAATTACAATGTCACCTTATAGGCCATTTTTTGAAATTCCATCATAATTACCTTATTATCAATCTTTATCAAATACATATTTTTCAATATAAGGCGTTAAACAATCATTCAACTATTCATCCTCAATCCGATTTATAGATTAAAGAAAACACTTAATTTAAGGGTGAACAATCATTCAAATATGTATTAATATTTAAAAAAAAAAAAAATCCCAAATTTTGGGGGCAACTGAAAGCCTAGGTCCGTCTCTGGGTGTCTCCTTGGGGATAGTAACAGTCAACATACCTGGCCATTTTGGAACTGGTCTCATCCATTTTAACATTCTCTGGCAGCCGGAATCGCCGGATGAAGCCGCCATGGTGCCACTCCAGGCGTTGCCACTTGTCGTTATTCTCCTCCTTTTCCTTCACCTTCTCCCCACTTATCTGCAGAACGTTGTCGTCCTCAACTTGTACCTTGAGATCTTCCTTCTTCACCCCTACAAACGGCGTCCTTCCACAAGTCACTTATTTGGTTTGTATAGACGGGGGAATAGGGCTGGGGTTTTTAATAATCAGTTGTTTGGTTGAAAAGAAGTGATTTTGAGTACCTTATTGATTCTTAAAATTTGTAAATAAGCCATTGAAAAAAATGGCAGACGAGCAGCGAGCGGGAGGAAGAAGATCTCAACGCGATTTTGATGGGGTTGGGATATATTAACGGTTGGGGATATATTAAATATCATCTTGATGTGCATACCAAATTACATCATTAAAAAAAGAGGAAACTATAAGAGGATATAAATGTAACATAATGCTTTCAGTTCATGTGGCTCGATGGTTAGAACATGTCTCTTTCATCTCACATTGCACAAGTTCGATTCCCAGCTTGTATCCATCGATTACTTTTTTTTTTTTTTGGGGACCCCTAGCCCCCCTTGTCGCTTATATCCAAAACTACGTCGTTTTGAATTAATGAAAGGTGTTTAAAAATTTATATGATTAAAAAATAAAAACAAAATTACAAAAACACCATTCATTAATTCAAAACGACGTAGTTGGGACTAGATATAACTCTATCTCCAGGGGACTACCATTATTTGTAATAGGTGTATAAAAACTGATATTGTGTGTTTTTTTTTTAATGAATATAATAAAATAAAATAAAAAGGGAATTAATAAAATAAAATAAAAAGTTAAATTTACAAACTTTATTTAAAACAAAAAACAAAATGTTTGTTCCAGCTTTAACGCATATTTTAATTTAATCAAGAAAATAATATATTTGAAAGAGGCATTAACGTTGCTGATGGTATTAAATGTTGTTGCTGGTATCGTGATTTCCGTATCTTGCGTTGGAGTACGCCCCAAAACCATCTCCTTCAATATCTCCACCGCTCTTCTTCAACCACCATCACTAGTCTCTTCTCTCTCCCCTCATCACCTCCTACTCCAACTCCGTCGCTACCTTGCCACCGGTGACTTCCACCCAGCCAAAGAATAGACTCATCGCCTCCTTATCCTTTTTCATCTCCTCCTCTTCAACAAACACACCCTAACCAACATAACATTGATAAGAAAGATCCAAAAGTCGCTCAAAATATTGTTAAAATCTAAAGACATATTTAGTACCTATAAGAAATTTGGAGAAAAGAAAGAAGAAGTGGAGATTGTTGCATAAATTTTTCTATATATTAAAAAAGCTTAGGTAAATTGGGTCATGATGGCTCACTAGGGTTAGCACATGCCTTCAACTCAAAAAGTTTTCACATAATACTTATAGATTAAAATTAATCACAAAGTAAGAAACACTTGTATTTTTATTAAAAAAATCTGGCTAACATACAGGTATCTGATATGTATACTTCAAAATACGTACGAGCATCATATATTCTAACATTTGCATTGTACTATACTTTTTATCAAGATATTTCTATATAATGAATATATATAAGAAAAGGAAAAGACATAAAAAGAAATTTAAAAATAGAAAAAGAAAAAAAGGTCTTTCAAATGTTTATAATACCCGAGAAATATTAGGCTTGATTTGTCCTATTTGAAATCAAAAGGAAATTACATAAAAGCCCTCACCTTTTTTTTTTTTTTTTTACAAAAAAGTAACCCCAACCTGTCGACCACCAATGATATACCCACGCCAAAATCGGAGCTCCGATGGCGCGGGAGCTCTAAAGGGAATAATTATTGGCGAAGTAACAAAATATGTTAAGGAATTCAGGACATTTTATTAGGTTTTACTTAGTAAAGAAAGTTGTCAAAACCTAATGAAGTGTCGTTAATTCCTTAATAAAACTTGTGAAAAACTTGATAATGTAGATTTTTCACTTAGTCAACAAAAGTTGTTAAAACCTAATAAAATATTGTGAATTTCTTCACAAATCTTGTTACTTTGCCAATAATAATTACTGGCAGAGCTCCGATGCTAGCAACCAGCCAATCACCCATCGAAGCTCGGCGCTGGCATGGGTAAGTCATTGACGGCGGGGTGAGGGTGGGGTCACTGTTTTTTAAAAATAAAAATATATGTGAGGGCATTGTGTCATTTCCTTTTTTTTTTAAAAAAAAGGGATAAATCAGAGTGTCGGCATTAACAGATTAGAGTAATTTCGCAACAGAGAGTATGCACAACATTTGAACGATGAGTAACTGATAACATATGCCGATTAATTTATTACAATTCCTAGTGGAATATTCGAGTGATACAATGCGGAAATAGATACGGTTAATCCCTTTGGAGAATGTTGTTGCACCTCTTTCACAGTTATCCCAAATTAATGCATTCAGTTGAATAGTTAATAATATACAATCCAAAATATCATAATATAAAATTCACTTAAATAAATCCCCTCCTTCCAGGTCTTCTTCTATGCCTATATATATATATATATATATATTCCAGAACATCTTCCTGAATTTTTAAGTATGTCTGAGATTTAATGATCAGTTGAATCTCAAGATAACGATTAATCTCATATTCAAAATGCAAATCATACATGACAAATATTTCATATAATGCAAAATAAAAGAAAGCATTCAACAAACACACCATTTTTTTTCAAAAATCACTATACCAGCAATAACAAGTCTTTTTCAAAAATCTGTAACTCCTTATACAGAGCTCAAAAATCTTCACAAACATATATGGAACTTTGACTCTTTGACTTTTCTTCCAATGTGTGATACATGTTCAAGTCTTCATTTTTCCTCCCTGAAATATGTGTCCCGTTATACGGTTCACATGTGTTAAATTTTATTCCCTATGTGTGCAAGGTCATATGTCATAGTTTTGTTGTCATTATGCCCTAATTTATCTAAGTGACAAACATTCATTTTTCTTGTAAAAATTGGCTTAAGAATAATAAATAGATTATCAATGTCACAATAGATATTATTTCATTAAATATTCCATTTCAACAATTTGTTGAATATTTGTAATATACAAGGATTTTGGTAAAGCGTAACTTGTTATGTTACATATCAAGGTACCTGAAATGTGTGAATGAGATCTCAATAAATTATGTTAAGAATATAATCCGATGGGACCAAAATGAGGTCATCGTTGATGAAACTTTTTCTTATGATATAATATATGATGTAATGAATGATAATAAGGATCATAAGCCAAAGTCCATTAGAGAGTGCCAACAAAGAAAAGATTGGCCCTATGGAAAGGTGTCAAAATCACAAGTCCCTAAAGGACTCAAGGTGCCAGAAGCACAACTCCCTGGAGGACTCAAGGTGTCAGAAGCACAAGTCCCAATGGACTCAAGGTTCCAAAACCACAAATCCCTAAAGGACGTACTCAAGTTGCTAGAAGCACACAGTCCCTAAAGGACTTAAGGTGCCAGAAGGAAAAGTCACCGAAGGACTTAAAGTGCCAGAAGCATCAAATTCTACTTCTCAAGAATAATACTCAATTATGTTAAATAACTCTATGTATGGCCAGAAACAATCAGGGTACATGTGGTATAATCGTCTAAGTGAATCCCTGTTGAAAGAAGGATTCAAAAATGATCCAATATGCCCATGCATTTTTATGAAAAGACCTAGAGTGAGTTGCTATAATTGTTGTTTATGTTAATGATATCAACATTATTTGAACTCCTAAAAAGTTTTAAAAGGCAATTAATTATTTAAAAAAGAATTTGTAATAAAGGACTTGGGAAGAACAAAATTTTGTCTTGGGTTACAAATTGAGTACTTGAAAAATGGGATTCATGTATATCAAAAAAGCCTATACAAGGAAGGTCCTATAATGTTTTTACATGAATAAGTCACATTCGTTACGTATCCGAATGGATGTAAGGTCTTTACAAGCAGATATAGATCCGATTAGACCTTGAGTGATTAGCCAAGAAGGTGATGAAGAATCACTTGGTCAAGAAATATCATATCTTAGTTCTATTGGAACACTAATGTAACTTGTTAATCATACAGGGCCTGATATATTATTTGTTGTTAACTTATTAGCAAGATAAATTCTTCACCAATAAGAAGACATTGGAATGGATGAAGCACATTCTTCATTATTACAAAGGCACTATGGACACAGGGCTGTTCCACTTACCACATCATCTAATCATACGGAAATTCTAGCAAAACATAAAGCAAGTTGAGAATGTATGTGGTTAAGATCAATAGTACATCACACACGAACCACTTGTGGTTTATCTTTGAGTAAAATGATCCTAACAGTTATATTGTATTGCCCAATTAAAGGAATGGTATACACTAAAATTCTTCTTCACTCGTAACCTTCAAAAGAATGGTGAAATAGATATCCAACAGATCCTCTCCAGTGAAAATCTAACAGATTTATTCATCAAGTCTCTTCAAGGTGCAATCTTTGAAAAGCTTGTCCATGACATCAATCTTTGTACGTAGACTCAAAAATCTCTACTGGCATCATCAAGAGGAGGAATTGATACACGTTGTACTTTTTTTTCCTTATTTAGGTTTTATCTCATTGGATTTTCTTATAAAGGTTTTTAATGAGGCAGCATTAGACAGTGTATCAATGAATAATATACTCTTTTTTATGGCTAGATTTTTGTTTCACTATGTTTTATCTAGCTAAATTTTTTAATAAGGCATATTCATATATAATGAACATCCAAGAGATAATGTTAGAAATATAATATTTTTGTAAATATCCAAATATCTCTGCTATCTAATATTATATCTAGTACTTATCTTTACCCTCATTAAATTTGTTGATAATAGATATAGATTCAATTGAAATTGTGAACCTATACCTATAAATAATAGACATATATTATGTACTTGACAGACCTTAACTTAATAGTGAATATGAATTAGTATCTCGTCCTCCTCTTATATTCTCTCTTATATTTCTCTTTATTTATAAGAAAGACATATATTTATAGACCTGAGGTAAAATAATATATCATTTTGTCTAAACTAATATTCTAGAATGTTTTCTTCCTCCACAAATATAAGCTATTTTTGGATTTTTCCTGTTTTACCATTATACATTAAAAGGATCATTTTTCATTATAATTAATCTTATGTTAAATTTCACGTGTCCCCTCTATCAATTAATGATTTTGAATATAAATCACTATACACAAAGTCAACCACATCAACTTTTTTCTCAAACCCTCTTATAAATTGTTTTATAATTAAGATGGCTTTATTTTAATGAAAATATAATTTTTTAAAATATTTTCTTAAATCTTAAGAATTCAATATACCTTTAAATTTTAATATCATTAGCTAGTTCATAATTTTGGCTAAAATCTACAAAACCCAAAGTTTGAGTCAATTGCATATAACGCCCATTACATGTCAAAGATTAAATTTAATGTTCTTAATGTTTTAATTATTGACATTAAAGTCTCTGTCGTTAATTTTGTCTTTAAGTTATAAAAGGAAATTGTCACATCAAACTAGTGAGGACAACGTGATATCGTAAAAAAAAAAATAATAATAATAATAATTGAATTGTAATATGACTAAAATTCAAGGGGTTTAATATATTATACACCTAATTTTTTTTAATCTATGTTATATATGCTATCATCCTCATTAATTTAACATGACAATTTTATGAATGATTTAAATTTTAAAATTATCTTAGGTTTGATGTAAAAAATTTAAATGAATTGTGTTAAATTTAAACTTTTAGATATCATGAGATTATATGCAACAAACTTAAAATTCAACGGAGTTTTTTAGATTTTAGTTTAGAATTTTTTTTATATGTTAGATTTTTAAGTGGGTTATTTATAATTTAGGATTTCCACTTCAGAATTTAGGATTGATGATTTAGGACTTTCTCAGCATTGGGCTTTGTGGTGCTTGCAGTGTAGGGGTGAGCATTCGGTTTTCGATTAAAACTGAATGACATACATTTTCAAAACCGAACTGAAGCCGAAAAATCGAACCAAAAACCGAAATATTTTGGTTCGGTTTTGCAATTAATTCGGTTTTTGGGCTTAAGTTGGGCCTTATTGTGGGCCTTCTTATTTGAGTTAATTACGAAAAATGGCCAATCTACTTTTTTTTTTTTTTTTTTCAATCAATTTACAATATTGACTATTGAATGCAACCTGGCTATAATATACTTTTCATAGAGCACTTGGTATATATCTATTTTCACTTATATGACAATAGGTTACAGATTTTAAAATCAAAATATGGAATAAATCCATCACACACAACCAGCCAGCAACAAAATCAGTGACAAAATTTCTGCCTCTAATTTTGTCCTAGAAATTCAATGGCGAAACAAAGTGTACAAAATTATACAAAACAATAAACATGGCGTAAAAGTCAAGAACCAAACAATATCACAAATTCTAAGTTTCTAACTATATCATCAACTCAAACAACCGCAACAACTCATCCATCACAGAGCTAGCATAAAATGATCCATAAGAAGAAAGATATTGAGAGCAACCAAAATTAAAAAAAAAAAAAAAAAGAATAAATCAAATAAAAATAAAATAAATAATCTAATAAATATTAACAAAATACAAAGATAATGAAAAATTATTTACAAAGATATCTCGCATTGCATCTACTATATGTCAACAAATTGCCTCCAATACAATGAAAAATTTTGGTTTTAACCGAAATAAAATTGCAAAAATCGAACACCGAATTAAGCTAGTTTCAAAAACCGAACCGAAAACCTAAACACCGAATTATTCATTCGGTTTTCGATTTCGGTTTTGATTTACTCACCCCTACTTGCACAATAGATAATTGGGAAAATTTCCGTCCGCTCTCGAAAGATATTTTATTCCAGACAATTTAAAAAAATTCTTAAATTTCATTGTACCCTTTAGACCAATATGAAATTAAGTTTTGTGGATGATAAAAATAATGCCCTTGCTTTATTTTTTTCATAAGTATTTATAAAAGAAATAAAGGAATTACAAGAAAAATAGTGAGATTTAAAAGAAACCAGACGGTTAACAAAAATATTTTGTCATTTACAAGATAAATAAAAGCATTTATAAAATAAGTAAAGAGTTTTAAAAGAACCTAAGGAATTAAACCCTAAACCCACAAAACTAAGGGAATTCACAAAACAAATAAAAAAAAAAATCAAAAATAAAGCAACGGCCCCCATTACATTTTCACCCACAAAACTTGATTTAATTTTTAACAAAAGGGTAAATGAAGTTTCAGAATTTTTTGAAATGGACTAAAATAAAATATCCGGGCTAACTGAAATTTTCCTTAGATGATTGGAGCTTTTTAGGACTTCCATAGTGATTTTTTAATAGACAAAAAAATAGCACTAACTGGCTAATTGCTCTATTGGCCAAAAAAACACTGACTAATTGCTCTCTACTCTGTATTGATAAGCTTAAATGTGTACGCATATAGACACTCATTGATAAACTAATCTCAGAAAAACTAATTTAATCAACAATAATCTACATATTTAAGGTTCCTTTAGAAGGATGCTGCCACTTAACATTCTCCCATTGCTTAACAAGTTCGTCATATCTCTCCGCAGATTCAAAAGCAAACTCTGCTAGTGAGCTTATAGCAACTGACATCCCAGCACAAAGAACCTTAATTGCAACTTCAGCCATTTTTTCTGGGGTCATTGCATCTTCAACCTCACCACCAACTTCCACCATTTCCATACCAGTCCCACTGAATTCTTTTGATCCAATTTGATTCCGTTGCAATGAATCTTCTCTTAGCTGTTGTTGCTGTGCATAAAGGGATCCCATACCGGCGGCGAAGAAATCCAGACCATCAAGCACTGCTGTTTCTTGGATAGAATCCAGACGCCTTGACCACTGAACACAGAGTCCATATATTGGATGAGTGCCACTGGACCGGGGGGGTGAGCCTGGCGGTAGCTTGGATATGTCGGATTCAGATCTCATGCACCGGAGAAGCCAGCCGGTTAGTGCATGAATGTAGGATCTTTGAGAAGTGATCCATGATTCAAAACTGGTTCTCCAGTTCCTCAACTCAGTTTCAAGATTAGAGGCTGAACGGGCAAGCCTTTGTGGGTCAGTTATTGACATGGAGGTTTGTTTTCTGTGATTTGACTTAGAAGGAGTCCCAGCTAGAAGAATTTTCGCCTCATCTAAAGTTCTTTTCTGTGTTCGATGACTTTCTGCCATCACTTGCCACATCCTTGCCAACCTGCATTTGAATTGTTGAACAGCTATGAGGTGAAAAGCGTTCTCATACAAAACTCAGGGCAAAAATGCATAATGGCTTATCAATAGTAGAAAACAATATTGATGTCTAATATTATTGTGATCCAAAAACATATTTTTCCCCCTATCCACCAGGTTCAAACTTTGAACTTGCTTAAGAGGTATCAAATTCCCTTAACTATCCAATGAAATAAAAATTATAATGATTTCTAACAGTGGCTAGCATTTCTATGATGGTTTTTGAATTGGGACAAAAAGAAAATTTAGGTGAAGTTGGTTAGAGTAATGTCAATAATGTAGCCCATCAACATCACATTATTCACTTATTCAAAAAGGTTTGTCAGCAGGTCATAATATAATTTTATTGAAGAATTTATAGTGAGCATTAAAAAATTAACTGAAATTGTTTCCTAAAAATTAGCTTGCATCATTAAAGGGGGCACACAGGGAAAAACAGAAATTACTCGTATGTTCAAAATCTTGAACGCTTGAATTTAAAAGAAAGTTGTTAGGTGAAAACGATTTTTCATGCATACCCTTGCAGCAATTCAAGAAGTTGGGGGTGCAACTCTTCATCCCTTAGAGCTTCGATTCTCTTGGAAATAGCTTCAACCGAGTGCATTGAAACCATCATCTGGGTATGAAGATCTCTAATGGCTGCCCTAGTTTTATCTACTGAAGAGTGGTCCACTCCTTTAACATCCTGGTTCTTGAGTTGCATGCATTTCTTCTCATATGCAATTCGAATACGTTCTCCACACTGTTGAAGAGAAAAGTCAACACAGCGATAAGTTTCTCATCATTAATATCACCATAATCACGGGCATGATGACCTGTAACGATAATAATCTAGTAAAATATAAAACCTACTCCTCACCTATACTAACCTAAATCAATAGTATCTATGTTTTGTATTTTGGTGTAGGAATCAATGAAGGGTAAAAGAACAGGTCTCGTTTAATGCATTAAACGGGGAACACACTTAATGAGTAAATCATTTATGTTCATTAATTGAGGATAAATCGAGTCAAGATGAAGGAGTCAACATGGAAGCTTACTAATAGAAAAGGCTTTATATTTCCCAAAGGAAAGAGCATAGATAGTTCAGAAATATACCTTAACTTCCTCATATAGTTTCTTCTCCCATGCATATAACCTGTCCAATGTCGAATGATGGCTGCCGGAAAACATGCAGGAGTCCTCTTGGAGATCCTTATTGCTTTCATAATCTTCCCTGGTGCTTGAACAATTCATCAAAAATCTTGAAGACGAAGAGCGTGAAGAAGCTGAGCGGAACAGAGCCACTGGGTTCAACAATTTTGTTGCTGCAAAAGAAATGTGATTTGGTTTTATATTTTATAATTTTGCACACATATGACAAACAAAAAAATTGAGTAACTTGAAATCCATTAGAAAACAGGAAAGTGGCAAAACGAACTTTATAATTCCATCAAACCTGAGAGTTCATTAGATGTTAGTAAATATTGAGCTTTCTTGGCCTCTAACAATGCTGAGACATCATTGGCTGCATCGCAGACTATCTTGAACTGAGCCTCAAGATCGCTGATCACTTCTGCCATGCTTGTTGGCCTTCGGTTTACATAAACAGTAAAACCTGGTGTTTCTTCCTTAGTTTGTTGATTTCTAACTGTCATATCCTGGCGTTTAGAATCAATGTGACCAGCAGTTTGTGCTTTTGATACTTCAAAACTTGTACCACCAGAGACATGTGAATCCTTGATTTCATGCTCAGTCTCAGTTTCACATTCTGTTCCCTCCTCTTCCTCTTCCTCATCGTCGTCATCATCATCATCTTCATCATTGTCGTCATCAACGTCTTCAACTGTGACTTCTTCTTTCCTTGAGGAATTTACATCAACTTTCTTTCTTTCCTCTGGTACATTTCTCTTACCAACAAAATCCTCTTGTTCGGTTTCATCTTCTTCCAAGTCTGGTATTCCCTCTTCTTCTCGGACCTGCCTCAATCCTCTGGCCTCATAATCCATACTTGTGTGGTCTAGGCTACTCCGGTTCGGGTAACCATAGTAATCCAATGATGAAAATGGGTTCCAAAAGAAATCCCATTGGGAATTTTGAGGTGAAGGAGGAGGAATACTGGGTCTATTGTTTGGAGAATAAGAAAAGATTGAAGGATTTACAGGTGAGGATTGCACACCAAAAAAGTTATCAACACCATACTGCTGGTTCATAGGGGAATAAGCTTCAACCCTTACCATTTCTGGTGACTGAGGCCTCTCCTCAACTGAAACTGCTGGAGTATAACTTGACATAAGGTAATTCACTTTCAGTGTTGAAGAATTTGGTTCAAACTCTATAGTTGTTGGTTTGAAGGGTTTTGATGATATGGGGATGAAGCCAGGATTGGGTTTCTTCTTCACAGGTGTCAACGTTGGGGTTATGAAGGAATTTAATAAGAACTCACGCGGCTCGTCTTCTTCGATGTAATCGCGAAGAGCAGCTGAGACCCTTTTCATGGACTGTATGTAGGCCATGTGTCCAGAAGCAAAGCGAGTTCTTTGCACAACAGCTTGTTTGACAAATTGTTTTCTATCTTTGCAAAGCCGAACTGCTTCTTCATTATCTAGCCTTGATTGAGAACATCCCATGTCTCTTACTCTGGGTTTCCTCTTCTATCTCAGGCTTGCATTGACGGGGAAATCAAAGGAGAATCTTGCTTCAGATCTCGCGAGATTCATAAATAATTCACCAGTGTTTTCTGCCGTTCATGATATTAAAATGTCATCAGGAGCAAAATAAAAGTAAGTGATATATTTTGAGTTAAAAATAAAAGGCATCTACGTTAAGAAGATATGATGCTTTTCTTTAAGCTGAAGTCACGAGAAGGGAGGGTTATGAAAGTCAGGCGTTCACAACGGCGGTGCCTAAAGGAGATTCTTGGAGGCATCCCTCTGTTTTCTACAATACCAAACTAGGCGATTTCATGAACAAATTTGGATCTGCGGATATTTCTTTTCACAGAGGAATATAAACAAACACTTGGAGTACTTAAATCAACGGCAAATAGAAAACAGTACAGCATCACAAACAACATTGAAAACCAGTGACCAGTAAATTCGAACAAGAAGAAAATGACGATGAATCTCAAACTGGAAAATCATAATTTCAATGTACAGATGTATACTGTGAGTTATGCTGAAAAGAGGGAAAGTTCATAGCAACAAATTAAAGAAAAGACAGAGCTTAGTTGTGGAGCCTAGAAAATACCAAAAAGAACAAAGTGTACAAACACATTATCAAGTGCCATAGAAGTGCTGATAAAAAATAAAACAAAAATCAGAGTCGCCATTACGAAGATGCGAAAGAAATAGACCGTCCATATGGACATTTTCGCGATTTCGAGAACGCAGAAAATTTCCTCCACATCCTTTATGATATATTTTTTTCAAAGAGTGCGATAATTTTTTTTTTAAAAAATATTGATGCAGATACTTGATGAAGAAGCAGACGACATTGCAGAAGGAAAAGCAGATGAAGAATGGAGATGGAGATTGTAGAGACGTACCACACACACGCCGGCGGAGTAGGACGGAGCTTTGATCACGGTGAAGGAATAGTGAGAGAGAGTCAGAATGTGTGAGAGAGAGAGAGAGACGTTAAGAAAAGCAACGGTCAAAACACAAGGAGGAAGATAAATAGGAAAAGAAAAAAAAAATGAAAAAGAAAACAAAATAAAGTAATAGGAGGTTGGTTCGCCGCTACTAGTAAAGAGTGAACAAAAAGATGAGGCAGCGAGAATACGACCACTCTGTGCGATCGCCCTTTATCTTTCACAAAATTTCTTAACTGCCACTGGGATTTTTTTTCCTTTTTGTAAGATGCTTTTTTTTAAAAAAAAAAAAAGTTATTTTCATATTATATTGCAGTAAATTATTTAATATGAGTAGTTGAGTAAAAGTAACTAAATAAGATGAATACATTCTTGTAACTTACTAACGGGTTTTAAGGGGAAAAATTAAAGTAATAACTAATAAGCCAATTAAGAAAAATTTTCTCAAAAGCCAAGTAAAATTCAAATCTTTTAATTTAAATATCAGAAAAATAGACTGATAATTGAGATAGCAGTTCAATAATGAAATTCTGATCTAATTAATTATAAATAAATTATTATATTTTTAATTATATTAATTATTTAAATAAAAAATACAAACAATATAAAAAGTAAAGTTAATAAATATAAAAATTAAACGTAAAATCTTAAGAATTTATAAATATTTGATTATTGAGAAATAAAATCAAAATAATTATGAAATGTGAGATATTAATAATCTATATTTATAATTTTACAAATAGGTCAATCCTTTGATTGATGATGCATAGTGTGGTGAGTGAGGCAAGTAAAGTGGAATAGTGTGGTGTGGTGTGAAAAAAAAAATGATATATAAGTTCCAACTAAGGAAAATAATTTAGTAACAAGTCTTATTAATAGTAACTAATTCACTTGTTAATTTCTATGTTCACTTATCAATGAGAATTTTTCTACTATTAATTTTCTTGGTTGGAACCAAAAAAAATTTTTTTAAAAAAAAAAAAAAACAAACAAAGTGCATGAGAGTGTGAGAATGAGAGTTGAAAAGTCAAAGTTATGTGGGATGAATTGTAGTTTCGCTGTATTTGGCAAAAAAAAAAAAAAAAAAAAGAAGAGTAGTTTTGCTGTAAGTTCAATAAAATTTTCTCTTTTTAAAGCCAAAAATAAAATAAAATTTTCTCTCTGAATTTGAATATACTTTTATTCATTTCTTCCCTATTTTATACCAACTACAAAGTATTTAGTGACAATGTTATGTGTGTGTTTGGACGTGTTAGATATCTGAATAACTATAAGGTAATAAATATAATATCTAATTTATCTATCGGATCCATTTTATGGATGTAGGCACCATTAGTGGAGGGATTTGGGGGTTGGGGGCAACGCCCCTGTATTTTTTTTTTTTTTTTAGCAAAATTTTAAATGCATTAAAAAAACAAAAGAATATAAAGAGAAAATTTTAAATTTTAATGCTAACTTTACAAGTAAATAAATTAAAGGATACACAATATGTTTTTTGTTTTCAACCATTCTCTTGGTAAGATAGCTATTCCTTGCAAATTCAAAAAATTAGGATCAAGTTGCACGTCAACAATAATATTCAAGCATAGCAAAATCATTCAATTCAAAATTTGAAGGATAATAGCCAACAAATTCACATAACTTATTCTTGTCAAATCTTTGAAAAAGATACTATCATACTATTATGAGATATAGCATCAACCAAAAACAAAATTGGATATTTCAAGGTTAAACTCATAACTCACATGTTTCTATTTTTTTTTTTTTTTTTTCAAACACATCATTTAATTGGGGGCAAGCCAAGAAACCTCTATCTATCTACAATGAATGGGTATCCTAACTTACCCATAATCAAGGAAGATCTTAGGATATGATATTTAAAATATATTATGGATCATTATATCTAAATATATTATATTATACTTATAAATATAAAACTCAAGCCTTAATGTACACACGTTCTAACTTTAGACTATTTACATACAGTTATCACTGTGCACACACCCCACTCCTTGGACGCAAGCCTCGTCTGTGTACATTGATCTCAAGTTCTCCCCGTTATCTACCTCATAGATACCCCGTTATCTACCTCATAGATACCCAGGTAAAACAACCTGATCCAACATCAACCTACTAGTCTATCCTATCGAGACATCAAGTTCTACACAAGAACAACGAGATCTCACCCCGGTGTTAGCATAATTGTGTGTGTTTAAATTGACTATAATTAAAAAAATAAAAGAGAAAAATACTCTAACCACCCTTTTATTTGGTCTTAATTATATAGATTTTCCTTTTATTTTGAAAACATACACTTAAGTTCAAACTCTTAACTCCATTAAGAAGATTCTAAAAATATATCTTTAATTGAAATTTGTATAAAAATAAAATTTATTTACTAATCTACCCTTAATGCTAAATCCTAAATTTTAATTGTAACTCATAAATATCACAAACTTTTAAAAATTTGAGTAAGTTTTTCAAATGTTTGTAGAAAAAATATCAAAATTTAAATTCAAATGACTTAATACAATCTCTCAAACATACATAGTTTATTATATTTGATAATAAAAAAATTGTGTTTGATATATATTTTTAGTCATTTAAGAAACTAAAAATAAATAAATTTTTAATAAATATGGTAAAAAATTAAAATTATAAATTTTATAATCTCAAAATTCATAAGTTTTTAACTTATTAGAAAGTTAAAAATATCTATTAGGATAAAAATTTAGTGGTATAAATTCTTTTTGCCAATACATATATATTTGTTTAAATAATTCTAATCTTAAAGAAGGGTATTTTAGTAAAACAAAAGTTCAAAAATCAAACTTAACGGTTAACTAATGATTTTGGTAATGGAAATAGGATCTCAAAATATAAAAGAGGCTTGTGTAACATATATTTTAATTTTAAGGGAGGTCTATATGAGTTTTCAAAATAAAGGAGATGTCTGTGTAATTAAAGTAAATAGAGGGATGGTTAGAGTATTTTATTCTTAAAAAATTATCAAATGTTTTGAATATTTTCTGAAATTTACCTTTCACCAAACAAACATTAAAAATTCAGAAGAAAACTTAGAAGAGCATCCCATTTTTAGCATGAAATAGGATTAGGGAAAGTCTAACAATGACAATTAAAATTGACGAAATTGAATTTTTCAATTTAATTCTATAATTTTTTTATTATTTTATCTTATTTTCCAATCTAAATTTTATAACCTCACTTTTCCTTCTGATTCAAATTAAATTTAATAGAACCTCCGGGCAATCAATTCCCCTTCCCCTCCAACCAAATAGACCATCATAGTTGAATTTTTATCATTTTATATAAAAATTATTTGAGTTAGATCATGTCATGAGTATTCTTTAAAGTTAGGATATGAGTTAGAAAAATATTTATTGAAGTATTTACAAATCATATCCAATAATGACGTCATGTCCTCACTAATTAAACGACATATTTTAAATTTTTTAAATAAGCAAGGTAAGAGCATTAAGGAATAAAGAAAAATGGGTTGGAGTTCATGATAAAGTATGAAGCATTACATTGTGAAAGAGGAGGAGGATTTGGTAATTTCAAGTAGAATATGTTAATAAAACAAAAAGAAAGGCTAAAAATGTCCATAATAAGAGGCAAAACAAAGAAGGTAGGTAATCAATGAAAAGAGATGAAATGGACCCTCTCATGCCCCCACCCCTCCACCCTCGGTAATCCTTTTTTTTATCTCAACTAATCACATTTTCTCACATATTATTTTGATTTTTTTATAAAATAGATTTTACTATTATATACTAATGACCATAATAATCCCCGTTTGCATTATTAGGCGGGCATTGCCAAGACAAATGCAATTATTTAAGATTTGACGTTTCTCAATTTGAGCGTGTTGTGATGACTGTACTAATATTCTTTGTATCATTTTAATTTTGTTAAATATTTCAAAAAAGATTACCTAATCATTACAACATAAATCTAAAATTTATTAGTCAAAATTTAAAAAAACTAGTCTATTCTTAAAAAAAAAAAACAGGTTGAAAGTATTTATTTAGAAATTTTATTGGTCATATATAATAACATAAATTGATGTACTAATACTTTTTATATATAAAATTGAATAAGTTACTGACACATTTTATTTTAGGGTTAAGATCATTTTTTTTGCTTAAAAGTATGCGTCTAAGAGCAATTTTGCCCCTCGAAGTTTTTCAATAGAATGTTCCCCTTCGAAGTTTAAAAAAGAGCAATATTGCCCCTCCGTTAAAAATCCTAACGGTCCAATGTTAGGGTTTTTAACTGAGGGGCAAAATTGCTACGTTTTTAAACTTCAAAAGGCAACATTGCTCCCAAAAAAGTAGCAATTTTGCCCCCGAAGTTTAAAAAGGAGCAATGTTGACCCTCTGTTAAAAACCCTAACGGTCAACTAACGGTGAATGTTTTTAACGGAGGGGCAACATTGCTCCGATTTTAAACTTCAAGGGCAATATTGATACGCCGAAAACTTCAAGAGAAAATTGCTCCCCGAAATAAGATACTTTAAGCAAGAAAAATACACCTTAACTCTTTATTTTATGTAAGAGGATCCTAGGTACTTACGATCATATATCATGTGTTTTGGAAAAACAAACTCCTTTAATTGGCTTGTGTAACACACTCCACATCACATTGATGCAGATGTTTTCTTAGATTTCATAGTGGGATTCCCTAAATACTATTTACATGTGTAATTAACATAACGATATTATAAAAATTAAATAAATTTATTACATATTGCATCAAGTTTAAAAAATAAATCACATAAATAATGTTATATGTGAAATCGAGCCTCCTTTACATTTCTTAACTCTTAAATAATATATTTTAAAGTTTTGACATTTGAGTTTTAATTAAAAAAAAAAAAAAAAAAAAGCAATGTTGCCAACAAATGTTAGTCTAGTTAGTAAAGAGATGACTAATAACCCACAAAGCCATGAGTTTATCTCTTGATGCAAATACGAAGACCTTGTTGGTAGTCAATTTATAAGCATCTTTATAGGCACGCTTTAAACATAACGTGAGCCTAGAGGTGGAAATAAAAGGCCTTCCCTCTATCAGGGGGCCTATGGCCTAGTCTACTTTTAAGACAAATAACCTTATTAATAAATAAGTTAAGCTTAGGTATAGGTCTATTGTCAGGCCTATTTAGGTAAACAGGCTAAGTCTATTTTCATAAGACCTGGCCTATTTAGTTTTTTTTTTTTTAAAAAAAAAGATATATTATTATGCATAGTTATATATAATTTAATCTAAATTTATTTTATAAATTAATTATAAAATTAATAACTTAGTCTTAACCCTAAAGTTTCATATTTCATCATTTACCCATGAGCTTAACATTTTTATTCATTAATTGATTACATCCACTTCTCTTTTTTATTTTTTTTTTTTTTTTATCGCTTGAGATGGCAATGATGCTAGCTCACTATCTATCCCTTGATTTGTGTCATTTGATGCAACATAACAATTGCGTAAGTTTATTTTAGTGATGTGCAAATTAAAATAATTCCAATATGAGGAGTTTGTTTCATTTTCTACAAGAAAAACAACAAGTAAAATCTAGTTTTATATGTCACTTATCGTATTTGGTTAGTTTTAAAAAAATATAACTCTTTAGTCAATAAATTATTGATTTTTCTTATGCAATTCCTACTTACTTAGACAATTGTTGCCACTAGTTGTTTTTTTCCCTTTCTCTTTCTAACTCTTGTCGTATTTGGTTAATTTTAAAAAATATAACTCTTTAGTTAATAAATTATTGATTTTTCTTATGCAATTCTTACTTACTCAGACAATTGTTGTCACTAGGTGTTTTTGTTTTTTATTTCTCTTTCTAACTCTTTTATTTCATCTGAGAATGAATCCCTAAACTTTTAAGACATAACATAGGCTTTTAAATAGGCTTGACGAATTATATATGAACTTAGATACTCCCTCCGGTCCTAATTATAGGACATATTTAACCGATTTTGGGGAGATTAAAGAAAGAAGTTAAATTAGTTAATTTTACCTATTTTTCTAAAGTACCCTTATATAAATTTAAAATGTCATAAGTGAAAGTGAATTAACAACCCTTACCACATATCTTTCCGACTTAGTTTTTTCTTTCCACATGCTTTTTAATTGAAATAATAGTCTTGTTATATAAACATATGTGTGTGTGTGTGTGTGTATACATACAGATATTGATACACACACATATATACATACATGTATCTACACACACATATATGAATACACACACACACGTGTGTGTGTGTGTGTGTGTGTTTATATATGTACACACGTATATATTGACAGGCACACACACACATATACACACACAGATATACATAAATGTACACACATACTCACTCACAGATATATATGTTTATGTGTCTTGATATAGACACACACATGTAATAATCAAAAACCAAATACACTTGAGAGAATAAAATAAGGGTATTTTAGGAAGAAATTGACAAAAGTTAGAATGTTGTCTTATAATTAGGACCAAAATCAACTCTCAAATGTTGTCTTATAATTAGGACCGGGGGGAGTACATAGACTTCAAGCTTTTTAAAAGGTCGGGCTCATGCCTAAATAGAAGCCTATATACAGACTCAAGCCCAAGCCCAAGCCTAGACTTTGAATCTCCATCGCATGCCCAGACCTACTTAACTAAAGTCTATCCTAATCTATTTTCACCTCTACGTGATCCCTTAAGACTTAATTCACCTAAAATTTTCCTTGATTAAAAAAAAAATAAAAATAGAAGAGGAATGTTAAATATTGATTTTTCTTAATTGACAGTGATAAGTATGGATTGAGTGACCAAATAACTTGTCATTTTTTTAGGAAGGAGTTTGTATTATAATATTCAAATTCTCAAAGAATTTCCAAAACAACTGTAAATTAACTGAAAAATAAAATAAAAATCGATCGACCGAATATCAAATAGAATACTCAATAAGAATCTAGCTAGGGAACTTATTCCATCCCCTTTCTTACCTCATTGCCATCTTTATTCCCAAGCATTAACTTACTTATCTTATATGAGATTTTTTTTTAAAAGTTCGCATTATTATTTATGTGTGTGTGCTGGCCGGTGCTATATCATGTTCCAGGAATATGTTTCTCACAATCTTATATAATTATTCTAATATTTAAAAATATGCTCACTGTATATACTTTTAAACCAAAGGATTAAAGTTTGGTGGATCGGCTGTCCTGCATCTTCCCTCTAGTTCACTAGTAATCTTCTTTCAAAAGTACTTATATATCTACCGAAATCAAGGTTGTCATACTCATTATTTTAAGCAAACTCATTATAGTGATTTACAATCCTATCATGAACTTGAATCGTAAATTGGTAAGAGTTTTTTTTCTCATTAAATAAGTATTTATAGTGTATAATTAAATAATTATAATATAAAAATGATAATAATCTAATTTAAATATATTTTAAATCCAAATAATTGAAATTAAATACATTAACATTCATAATTTATCAAATTTAGCAAAGAAAATTATATAAAATTCATATATAAAGCCATTGAACATAATTAAATAAAAAAAGTAACATGAGTTTAAAAGTAAATTAATAGGGTTTTGTAAGTTAGATATGTAAAAAAGTTAAAGTTGATGTGTAAAGTAGTGAGTTTATCTAAATTTAAAATTAGCACGAGCTTACTAACTAGTGACTTGCCACATTTTATAAGGTAGAAATATAAAAATAGTATAGTTGGAGAGATCTATTCTTAAAATGAGAGTACATATTCTCTATTTCTATATTTCTTTGTTATAGTTAATAAATAATTGCTTTAAATTTGAGTTGTTTACATAAGAAATTTAGATGAGACAAATTCACATTATTTTCTTATTTCTGTAATATTAGTTTGAGATTTAAAAGGCAGAATTTTAGTAGTAAGTAACTCAAAAGATATCATAGACATATAAACAAAAATTATTTAAATTAATTAAAATTTAAAATTTAAAATAAAGTGGAGATCTTTGTAATCAAAATAATATACAAGAATAACCAACATCAATTTGTGTCAAAGTGGGAGAGACTTGATATATTTCAAATAAAATTTTAAAAATAAATTCGGTAATTTTTTTAAAGAAAATCCCAAGATTAAATTTAAATTTGAGCCAATTACCTAAACCTCTTGGTAACATAATTAATTATGTTATAATTGATTGGAGGTTAACTAGTGGCAAGTGTGAAGGGAATAAAGACAAAAAAAGATTGTGGGACGTCATGATTAGGATTCGACCGATAGGGGTACCCTATATATATGGTTGAGATGAAAATTATAAATCCATAATTGGTTTGTCATGAAATATAAAATGAATGTACTCATAATGTTCCTCTTTTCTCATTTCACTTTCTCTATCATATCCCTTCGCACCTACACCCAACAACCAATTTTACTTTACGATGATACACGCACACCAGAAATCAGCCTATTATATGCGATCAGTTTCTTTCTATGGATAATACATAATTTATTAACTGTAGTCTCCACTCTCCATGATTGTAGATAACTATTTATAATTTATTTTGTTTAATTTTCATTAGCCATATTGATATTCACCAGTGATTTATTTATTTTTTTATGCACATTTATTTGTCATTTATTACTATTGGATTATGTTCGGGTAGTATAATCGGCCCACTCGTTCGATTAGAAAAATTCTGTTTAAATATCATTTAAACTTGAAAAACTCTAAAAAAGTTTGTCAACACATAGAAATGATACATAAGTCCTTAGGAAGGAATTGAAATTTTGAAATGTTGCACTTTTATCAAAATAATCCTCACCTTTTTTTTTTTTTTAAAAGGCAAATCTCCCTCACCACCCGGAGCCCTACTGGCTGCCAGAGCTCCACCAGCCACCGCTACCATTTTGGCTGGTGTCCGGAGCTCTAATGACAACTTGAGTATAGAGATTGATAACTTTGGCTCCCTAAAACCTATCAAGTGTCATTGACATATTGACAAGTTGAATAAAAAAAAAAACAACTTGAATATAGATAATGACAACTTGAGTTTCCAAGTTGTCACTCTCTATATCGTAGTTGCAAATTACTATATGCAAATTGTCAATGTTATTATTCAACTTGTCAACGATGTTTGATAGGGCTGAGAGAGTTAAAGTTGTCAATTTTAATACTCAAGTAGTTAATAACATTACTAAAGTTGTCACTAATGCTCTAGTCGTTGGCATGATGGTGACGATGGGCAAAGCTCCAGTGGGAGGCGCGGCGGCTGGTAGGAGGACCTTACCTTTTTAAAAAATAAAAAGTGAGGGGCATTTTGATAAAAACACAATATTTCAAAAATCTCATATTCCTCCCTAAAGATCTATGTATCATTTCCACGTGTTATCATACTTTTTGGATTTTGTAAATTTATATGGAATTTTCCCTAATTTTTTCAACTTGAATTTTTTTTTTTTTAAATGGTATTTACACTCGTGCGTTTTCTGATTTCTTTCGCACGATTTGGCGAAAACATTAAAAAAGCAATGTCTTGCTTAAAATTATATTGAAAGAATTAGGGAAAATTCCAACGGGACGAGTCTCACAAAGACATGTTAATTACTTGAAACATGTCTTGTTGTCTCTCTTTTACCTTGAAAAAAATATAAAAATATATAAATATCGGTTCATCTTGCTGCCTTTTCGATTGTAAGTAGATCATTAGGATTTTCAAGTCCCGTCCCTCTTTTAGATGGGACACAGGCACGGGTTATCCCAATCGATTGTTATCAAAAAACGTTAGTTTATTAATGACTAGAGCAAATTTACTCATTTTTAAATACTTTTAGGATATTTTGATCTAACAAAAACTTTCGGATACCCACAACTCTTACGTGAAAACATCTAAAACAAAATTGAACTAACCCTATCATTTTTTTAATACAAAAGTTTGAAACTTCATCAATCTTCCTAATGGGAAAACTCTTACTATTATGGTAGAAGCGAAGTAAATACTCTCACAAAATAAACATTAGCATAAAGTCAAAAGGGAACCGCAAGTATACGAAATTAACATTTAGATTTTTCGAAATTGATAATTATATTATTCCTTTGAATCCTTAATATAAGAGTTATTTGACTTTTTTAGAGAGACTAAAAAAACCTTAATAAATTGAATTAAAATATTTATATTTATCATTTTTCTTAAAATTAATTTGCTTGACTTATAAATTGATATTTAATCTAATGATACACAACATATGTTGTGATTAAATAATTTATTTATATTTGGGTCAAGGTGCAGATTTGCCAACCAACTATTACTCGAGGAGCATCTGGCACAAATAACTATTGAGAGGACCAAAATTGCCAATCAACAATTAAAAAGTGAAAAAAAAAAACACAATTTGGAGCAGATTCGCCAACGAACTATTACCCTGTCACTGCCTTGGTGTCTCCATCTTCCATTGACCGTCATCAAAGTGTCGATGACGTCGCATTTCCAAAGCTTCTATTATTGGGTGGGTGTTCCACTCACCCTCTTGAACTGATCCAAGAGTCCACGCGTCGACCGCACGCACCTTGCACCCCCGGTTCCATCCTCCGATGCCATAAGCGAAGAACCACCGCTGCCACAATGCCTCGCTCCCATGGGTCCATCTTTGTTGGTGTTTTCCTTTTCCAACAAGAAGGCTTAACCGCTTTTTTTTCCAAATATTTCCGCTACTGCCTACGAATGTCTCATATTTTAACTTAATTGTGATAGTTGTTTTTTTTAATAGTTATTTAGTGTTTTTTTTTTTTTTCCACTTTTAATAGTTATTTGGTGTTTTTTTTTTTTCACTTTTTAATTGTTGATTGACAATTTTGGTCTCTTCAATAATTATTTGTGCGCGTACGCTTCCTCCTCAATAATAGTTGGTTGGCAAATCTACACCTTCACCCTTTATATTTCTTCATCTCTCAGTAAAAAAATAATTGGCTCTTACATTAACAATTGGAGGTAGAAGTAGTATTTTTTAAGGTCAATAATATTGCATGAACCATAATGCAGGATTCATACACATACACATATACATAGGTGTGTATAAAAGATAAAAGAACAAGAAAAAAGGCCGAAGGAAAGAGAAGAGTGGGAAAAGCTTGTAGAATACGAGAATCAAGGAACATATTGACTGAAATGTCGTAACTTTCAAACACATTGTGAACCATAAAGTCGTCATTTCTTTAACTTTATCGTGCATGCACCTTCCTCTCATCTTTAGCATCCCCACCTTTCACATATCTTCCAAGATCGGTCTCCTATGCATCCAAAACAATATTTCTATAAGTATGACATTTCAATTTTCTACACTTTTCTTGCTGCCCAAAAAAATTACACTCTCGTTCACACTATAATTAATAGAGTTTAATTAAATTTTCCTTAAAAAGCTACTTTTACATTATAACATAATCTTTTTTTATTTTTTGGGAATAGAAATATAAAAATATCGTTTTTCAAAGTCATTAATATATATATATTTTAAAAAAAATAAAAAAAGAACTGTCAAACACAACAATATAAGGAATAGCGATAAGAGATGAAAGTAATCTTCAAATAATTTTTTATAATTTTATAGTATTATGTTTAGTAATTCATCTAGCTACTTCTGTGTTTCTCGACCTGTTCCAGAGGTTGCCGATACAGAGTCCCTTCGGTAAAATGCTAACATATAATGGTAATGCTTTTGTATGTATGTTAAGAAGTTATTCGACAACTCTAATAACAAAATTAATTAAGTGATTTCTTTTTTTGGGTATTATTCTCATCTTTGTTTTCAAGTAAATAAAGGTTTCAAATACCTCAGTGGCATAATATATATATATGTGTGTAATTATCTTATATCCAACATTATTGAGTTAGATTTAAATATTATCAGATCTAATTGGTATATTTATTTTAAAGCGATTTTTATTTTATTTATAAAGTACAAATCACTGACTTTCTTTAACTGAAATCAAGTAGCTTACATATGAATCAATCTCCACAGGTAAAGTTTGTTTCTTCTTTATTTTCTCTCGTCGTACCTCACTCACTCTCTTTTTTTGTTAATTGGTCCTTTATGTTATCGTTTTCCTTTTTGTTTGATTTCCAATTTTTTACTCATCCATAATTTTTTTTTTTTTTTGATACAAAGATCAATTATACATAAAATGAAAAAGATTATACAACTAAGGTTGGTACATATATAGTAAAGTCACGGGAATTGGGCATTAATAAGTCATTCATGATTGATTTCACTTTATTTTTTTAAAAAAAATAACTAGGCATAAACTATAGGAATTTTCATTTATTTTCAAAATTAATACGCAAGTTAATGGGAGAATTTCAATTAAATCTAGCTGAAATGGTAAAATAAAAATTTAGGCCTCCACTTTAAACAAATTCTTAATCAAGCCAAGAGGCATTAGTGCTATTAGAGATTATTGTTAAAAAGCCATAATATTATTAGGGATTCATGAACATTGTTAAAAAGCCATAATAATGTCCCTCTATACTTAAAAATAAAAATTGAAGGTTTTATTTCAACTAAATTTATTTGGGTTTTTTCTAAAAAAAGAAAACCAAGCTAAATATTTACATAAGGCTACATATTTTATTAAACAAAGTACTATTTTTTGGAATTTTAAATTTTTTGGGTCAATCCCCCCGTTTTGTCTTGAAATTTTGAGAACCAACATATTTATTGGTATATTTTGTGCCCAGAAGTAAAACAAAAAAACACTGAGCCACCAATCTGATCAAAATCGCTTATTCTCATTTTCTTTTGAATTTTATCATACGGATAACGGAGATATGAGCTTGACTTTGTTTATCGTCTTATTAGGCTTCTTAGCCTGATTAAGAATTAGTTTAAAGTGTAGGCTTGAATTTAAATTTTGTTATTTCACCTGAATTTAATTAGGATTTTTTCTAAGTTAATTTTAATTTTTTCAATAAAAAATAATAAGTAATAGCTAATTTTAAACTATGTTAATAAAAGAAATAAAAAATTTAATGATTTATAATTAACACAATTGAAAATCAATCATATTGAAAAAAAAATATTATTGTATTAAATATTTTGAAAGTTATAATTAACATTTATTTTGTTAAAATAAATAAATAATTTTTTTTTTTTGGATGAAAAGCGAGGTATTTCATTCCAGAAAAACTGTGCAGGTACAAACTAAGGTTATATGATTTAAATGAGAAAATTGAAAAGAGAGTAATTCTTGATTGTATGAACCACTGTGGCACGAGTTTTAACTAAGATGCTATCAACAGTGTAATTTTCAGCGGTAAAATGCGGCATTTTCAAACTTCCCAGAGTTTCTAAAAGATAATGCAAAAACTAATCTTCCAGGTGGAGTCAAGGCAAGCTTTCTTCAGATGGTTGCATAACCAAACTGAAATATCCATTCCAAAGAAATCTGTGCACATATCCTGAGGAATAAATAATACTCCTTATAGTTCTTAATATAAAACTCGTTTGTCTAATTTAATTAGGTTAAGGAAATTGGATAAGTTAATTAATATTACATGTTTTTTTAAAATACTCTAGTCATCTTCCTTAATTTTTTCATTTTCTTCTTGATTAGTGAGAATAAAGCATTAATAAGGATAAATTAGGAAAATGTCGACAAGTATGAAAACTATATTTTATAGTTAGGATTAAGATTAATTTTCTAAATATGTCTTAATTGACGCGGAGTAGCGTATTTCTTAAAAGCATCATCACTCATACTCTGGGTTAGTGAATTCGTAGGCTTCAGTTGATCATGGAATGGGCTTTAGTGGGCCTTGTGGTTGTGGGCATTTGGAGAAGGCAAAGTCCATAGGCTTCATTGTGTATGGATTGGATTCTTTTGAAGACAAATGCCTCATCTAATAGCCTTTACACCTTGTTTAGTTTTCTCAAGGGATAAAAATACTCCAAGATGAATTAAATAACTAGACATTTTTCAATAAAAGTCATTCAATAAGTTAAATAAATTATACATCCAAATATAATATAAAATTTATTTAAAAAAAGCACACTATTTCTTTTTTCTTCCAATCCGATATTCGAACTCCGCCTTGATTAATCAAAATTCCATCAATCCCACTATTAATAAATTGTGAATAATGCAAAGTAGAAGGCCACAATTATTTATTTGGGTGAACTTAAGCCCACAATCTTATTATGAAATAGATTGAAAAAGTGACATGCAAGTTTCTATAATTACACCTTTTTATATAACAGAAAATTTAGGTTATTTATATGCTTATCAAGATTAAAGCATGCCATAAAGATTAAAGATAACTTCCACTAACAAGGTCCTTACATTGGAAATTGGATTTGTACTCAGGACCTTGTGGGTTATTAATCAACTCCTTACCAATTACTTTCTTGGTCCTTAATAAGACCTATTTACCTAATTTAATTAGATTAGTTAATTAATATGACATGTATTTTCTAAAATACCATAATTATTTTTCTTTATTCCCTCATTACCTCTCCTCCTTGATTATTGTTGAGGAACCATCAACAAGGGTAAATTGGAAAAATATAAACAGATATAAAAAATAGATCTTATATTTTGGATTATGAGGAACTCCTCAAATAGGTCATATATTAAGTAGTGAAGGGAGTAGATCATAACATTAGAAGTTTTGCATTGAACCTTATATGCTTCATGGTTGTGGCTTATAATTACACCTTAATTAAAAATAAGGCGTGATTAAAATTTTAAGAAAGACATTTTTTTAGTTGATAAACTGCTAAAATTATGATTTGAACTTGAATGATATACCCAAGGTAAGTTCCATTTTTCGAAATGAAACATGTTAAGAGATTTGTATTCCCCACTCGTTTTCTTTATCGCCCGAAAAGCCAAAAAATGATGATGATGAAGAAAGTAGACCTGTTTAAGGCTAATTAAAATTGGAACTTTCTTTTTTTAAAAAAAATGGAACTTTAATTTATTTAACTTTTGGAGGCAAGCAACAATGTAAATTTTTAAATTTGAATATTATATAGTCAGGATCGAATCAGATGGAATCATGTGATCGTTAAAGTTGTGAAAGATTAAGCAGAAATAGAATATTATTCCCTACAATTATGTCATAATATAATTAATCACACACAGGAAAAATATAACATTGATCATACACAAATTAATTTAAACTTCTGCACGCTTATGTACAATACAACATTTAAAAGACATTTTGGGGGATCATTTTTAAATTTCCATATTTTAAAGGTACTTGTGTGTGTGTGTGTGTGTGTGTCGTCTTTTTCCCTATTCAAAAGCATGGGATGGTCTTGAGAATACTCAGCGTTCTTCTTCTTTTTTTATTAATTAGATTTGCTGAGAATATATAGAATATAAGCACATTAAACATAAAACACCACTTTTTAACCTGAAACTTTAAATACAGAAGATATGTATAAGTCCTTGCTTTCGTCTGATACTATTTAATTAATTTATATTTCCTTATTACCATTTGACGAAGAAGAATTGTGAGTGGAGTTTGAAAATTGGAAGCATAAACAATGCACTAACCCTAATAAACATTTGTTGAGCATTAAACATCATTTCTTACCTTAAAATATTAAAATATTAAAGATTTGAGTCATTGCGCTCTCATCCAATACTATCGATAACTAATTTATTTTTCCCTAACATTTGACAAAGAGGAATTAAAAGTGGGGTTTGAAAATTTGAAGTATGTATAAACAATGTATTATGGGTAATAAACGTCGAATGGCGAATGGAGGGATGATGGAAACATGAATCAGAAAAACACATAAAATTGGTGAGATCAATGTGCATATGTACAAGGGATGATGGAAACATGAATCGAAAGGCACATAAAAGTGGTGAGATCAATGTGCATATGTACAAGGGATGATGGAAACATGAATCGAAAAGCACATAAAAGTGGTGATCGAGATCAATCTTGCATATGTACAAATCACCTTTTTGTTTGATTTTGATTTGTTAAAAGTCCAGAGACGCATGCACTAATGATTTGATTCTTCATCGTGCTCAACTTTACTACCAATAGCTTTTGTTGGATTCATCAAAATTAAGCAAAGCACACAGATCATCATAGCTCTTGAACCTGCAATATAATAGGGCCATTGGCTACATAATTCTGAATTAGAAGGGCATGTACTAAATCTTGATATGAGGTTATAAGCCTGTAACCTCTTATTTATAAGAAAATTCTTAGTTATGGGGCTATTGGCTGGAGGACATAATTCTAAACTATGTGCAACTCATCCAAGTCCAAATTATGATTTTGGTGTTACAGATAAAAAGTTTGTGTTTTATGTTTAAAATTCTCAAAATTATGATTTTGGCAGGAGCAGGAAGTACTCCTTTTCACAAAAATCATAGTTTCAATAAATTTTAACAAAACCTAATATTCCCCTCGTGGAAAAGAGATAGAGATAAATGTTTTTTCATTCTATTTATAAATCAGATTATTAAATTTTCAAATGAATGTACAATTTTATTATTCTTTTATTAATATGTAGATTTTTTCTCATTGGGTATACTCTATATTAAATAGGGAAGGAGAGAATTAAGGAAGATGAGTATGTAGGGTGTTTTAGAGAATACATGTTATATTAACTAATTTAATTAATTTTCTTAATCTAATCAAATTAGGTAAATAAGTTTTATTGTAAGGACCAGAGGGATCATCATCATCATCGTCTCGGTTAAACTAGAGGGCAATTATCCGGCAAAAAAAACCAAAAAAATAAAAATTCCTGCTTCTACCCTATGCTAGTTACTGTGCAATATAAAAAAACTTACTTGACTAACTATTTAGGAAACTATGTTGGTTGTTGTTAAAGTTGTAAAATTAGTCCTATCTCAATATAAACAGTCATAAAGTAAACGTGGCTCAATAACTTTGACGCTAGCCATCCAAGATATAGTACTATAGAATGTTACTAAAGCTGGACCGACTGAGTCAACTCGAAAACTGCTGATCAATCATGTGATCAGTCCAGGCAAGTCTCCAACTCAAGGTTGGGAGTGACCCGGGGAAATCGGGGTGCAACACGTGCAACCCAAGACTGACTTGTCAAGTTGACCCCGAGTGTGTGTATATATATATATATATATAAAATTATCATGTTTTCTTGGGCATAAATTGTATACAACAATATTGGTCGAAATTAATGATAATTTTGGTATTAATTACTATAAGTTTAGTTATTAAAGGATTGTAGGTAGGAATTTTTTTATCAATTATTTATTTTGATATTTTACTAGGAAGAATATTTAGTGATTATTTATTCGGATGTCATTGGATCGTCATTGATCGTTTGATACTATAATGTCAATATGTCATAGAGATTATAAAGACTATTGGATAAGTAGTATATGATTATTTTTTTAGTGATTATACAAGGTATTGAATTGATATTTAATATTTGGATGGTATAATAGGATTTTTTTGACCCACTGACCCGACTAGTTTAGAAGCCGGTCCATATTTTAATAATCTTGATACCACATCCCTCCAATCTCAATTAGAAGAAACTAGGAGGTATGACTACACTCTAGCTATTCTCTACTCTCTACCGACGTTGTTTGGTATGTAGAATAAGATAGATCGAATAAAAATATAGTGGAGTAATTAAAAGTTCGGTACTTAGAATAATAGAAGTTATTTATAGTTAGATACTATATTCAAGCTTTAACATAATTTGGTAATTCAAAAATAGGGAAAATTACATTAAAAATACCATTTGGATTTGCAAAACTCCCAAATGTCTCTGTTAAATTTGTTAAAGGACTTAAAGGTACCAAGGACTATATTGAGATTTTCAAATTCGAGTGAAATTTATCATTTTGCCTTTAGTTTTTAAATAAATTTTAAAAAGAAAATAAAAATAACCCTCGCCAAGGGGCCATGGGTCGGCCGGGACGGACGGCCGGGTACTGCCATCGGCGGCTTTGAGATCCCTCAATAGTTTTTTTTTTTTTTGAAAAAAGATTCATTGAAAGTGAGGAAGGTGGGGTTCAAATCCCCTACCTTCATGGGGCCAAGTGGCCCAACCACTGCGATACTTGGTTCCTTTAATATATATATGTATTACAAATATATATATTCTTCTTAACATTTTTTCCATCAACAAACACTCTTGTAAATCTCATTACTGAACTTGTAAATGCCATTGAAGATTTGATAATTGCCATTGAAAGATTTGTTATAATTGTACTTTTTCTCCCATCAAACACACATGGTAAACCTTTGAACGAACCGTAAATACCATTACGAAACTAGTAAATGTCATTAAAGAATTGGTAATTGTCATTAAAAGATTTGTTATAATCGGACCTTTTCTTTTTGTTTCATCAGACACATGTGGTAAACCTGAAAAACGAACTGGTAAATACCATTGCGAAACTAGTAGATGTCATTGAAGAATTGGTAATTGCTATTGAAAGATTTGTTGTAGTTGCATTTTTTTTTTTCATTAGACACACGTGGTAAACTTGAAGAACGAATTGGTAAAATCATTGCGAAACTAGTAAAAGCCATTGAAGAATTGATAATTGTCATTGAGAGATTTGTTATAATTGCACTTTTTTTTTGTTTCATCAGACACACGTGGTAAATCTGAAGAACGAACTGGTATATACTATTGCGAAACTAGTAAATTCCATTGAAGAATTGATAATTGCAATTGAAAAATTTATTGTGCATGATGTTTGTAAATCAGAAATATAATGTTCAATGAAGGATATGGGATTAACAAAAATTTGTTGTGCATGATGGTAAATCAGGAATGTAATGTTTAATGAAGGATATGAGATTAACAAAAAGTAAATGATTTATAACAAATCTTTCAATGACAATTACCAATTCTTCAATGACATTTACTAGTTTCGCAATGGTATTTACCAGTTCATTCTTCAGGTTTACCATGTGTGACTGATGAAAAAAAAAGTGCAATTATAACAAATCTTTCAATGGCAGTTACCAATTCTTCAATGATATTTACTAGTTTCGCAATAGTATTTACCAGTTCGTTCTTCAAGTTTACCACGAATGTCTGATGAAACAAAAAGAAAAGTGCAATTATAACAAATCTTTCAATGCCAATTACCAATTCTTCAATGACATTTACTAGTTTTGCAATGATATCTACCGATTCGTTCTTCGGTTTTACCACGTGTCTGATGAAACCAAAAAAAAGTGCAATTGTAACAAATCTTTCAATGCCGTTTACAAGTTCAGTAATGAGATTTATAAGAGTGTTTGTTGATGGAAAAAATGTTAAGAAGAATATATATATTTGTTAATGCATATATGTATTAAAGGAACCAAGTGACCCAGTGGTTGGGCCACTTGGCCACATGAAGATGGGCTAGGGGGTTTGAACCCCACCTTTTTCACTTTCAATGAATCTTTTTTTTTTTTTTTCAAGAAAAAAAGATTCAACCCCACCAAAAAAAAAAACCATCGCCAGATCTCAAGCCGTCGGTGGCCTTGCAGGTTGTTTGGCGGTCGGTCCTCCGGCAGCCAGCCGCAATGGCCCTCCGGCGAGGGTCATTTTTCTTTTTCTTTTTTTAATTTACTTAAAAACAAAGGACAAAAGAGTAAATTCACTCGAATTTGAAAATCCCAATATGGTCCTTGATACCTTTAAGTCCTTTAACAAATATTTTGGGGTTTTACAAATTCAAATGGTATTTAAATGCAATTTTCCCTTCAAAATATAAGTTACACTTTCTATTTCTATTTATAAGTTACTTTCAACATTGTTTTACGGGTTTTGGCCACCAAAAAAAAAACCCTAATAAAGCTTATTAAATTTGCCTTAAAATTTCCAATTTTGTTATATTAAATATGCATATTATATTTATATTAACAACATATACCACCCTTAATAGGATGTAATGGGTAAACTTAAAAGGAAAAAGTTAATGATCTGTCTTATAAATAAGATTAAGAAATTCATTCTCTTTACCCTATAAATATTAAATAGGATCAAAGAAGTACAGTAGAATACAGACACACAGAGTCCTAATTTTATGATAATGTTTTAAAGTCTTTTTTTTTTTTTTTTTTGATAATAATGTTTTAAAGTCTTGGTAATACATTTCCTTCTATCTGTTCCATCCGTTACGTATTTGTCACGGCTCACTAAAGGGCACGCCCACCTGATGATAAGTGCTCCCAATTTGGTAACGTGAACGATTCTTCCTTGTCCAAGATCAAAAAGAAAAAACTACTAGTATCTCCTTTTTATTTTTGATAAGTGTGAACGATTTTCTTTTATGCTTTTTATTTGAGGTAAAATATTGTAGTCATTATTTTTATTTTGGATAGTGGCAAGGTTTGCTTCGTGCACCGAGTTGTCTTTATCCATTATATATGTTTTCTTAATATGATTATCTCATGTCTAATATCTTATTGGTCAACTTCGTGTGTCGATCGTCATATCTAATTCAAAACTATTATAATAATAATAAAAAATGTTTACATTCATGTGAACAATTAAATCAACTATGGAGAAAACAAAAAAAACAGGTACAAAGTTACTTTCGATGTCTTAGTCTAATGATAAATTATGGAACTTGGGGAAAATATCACATCCAATTTTTTTTTTATTTATAAGCACATTGAAATTTTTAGAAAAGAATTTTGAAAAATGAAATAAATAAACTTTTGTGCTAGATCTAAACTTAAGTGACGTTTGGCTAACATTAATAATAATGGGATAGATAGTAGAGCATAACTCCTTTTTTTACAAAGGACAAAATGATACAGAGGATTTCTAACTTCTCTCCCTGAAGCTGAAGGTATATATCAGATGTATATAAACTTGTTTTCTTAGTATTATTTTTGAGACATTTTAGTAAGTCTGTTTTTTTTTTCCTTTTTCTTTTTTCTTTTTATATAAAAAAGTATAAGTAACTTTAATTTGTGGGTTGAGAAAGTGAAGGGGGATCTTTCAAGATGAAGAAAGTAATGTACCAGCATCACAACCCACTTAATTTGATTCTAACTTATCCCCTTTTTGGTTGATTTGGTAAAGATTGTTTTCCCTTAAACGTAGCTTCAACATGTTTGATTTGTGAAAAAACTTACTATTGTGCCATGTTTTGAGAAAATTTTTCATGTGTCTGGTAAAAAAAAAAATTAAATTTAAATATGTTTCTGAATTTCATTTGATACTAGTAGATCTCAAGAAATTAATAAAGGCCTTGTTAAAAAAGTGCTTTTTTTCTAAAAAAGCCCATCCAAACATTCCATTATCAAATTTTATATTTTTAGAACAATTCTGTGGAGAAAATTTTTAGATTAAGTCTTGAAAATAATAAAAAAACTTGGAAGAACTAATTTATAAATTTGACGCGTGGATGATGAATATAAAAGTCTGACTTATAAGTATTAAATTTTTTGAGACTTATAAAATTTGTAGACATATTTATATTTATTTTTTCTTCCGATCAATGTATAATTTCTTTTTGGCATAAACTACAATTGAAATCAACTTCCTCACCTCACTCTCCAGTATTGCTGAACGAACGATAAAAAAAGAAAGTATATCTGGACGAAACATTTGGCTGAAATGTGAAGGATACGTTTTTCCCCCCGATGGAACCATTAAATTTTTTAACTAACCAATACTCTTCAATCTTCATGGATGTCTTGTCAATAGGGAATCTTATCTGAATGAATGAAAATTCCCTTTGCATAAAGGGGAGGGGTCACAATCTTTCTGTGGATTTTGGAATCATATTAAATACCTTGTCGAGTTCAAAATTCTTAAAATAATATTAATATTTTTTTATTATTATCAATACTGCAAGCTATTTTAAAAAATTGTGGAGCTGTTCTCCTAAAAAGATTTGGAGTTCAAAATTATATATATAGGAAAAATTACAAATGACAATTATTTTAGCTGAGATGAATCAAAATCAAATTTCATACAAGTATTTGTTCTAGCATGAGATGAATCAAAACTGCATGCGAGGAATTTGTTGATTTAATCATTTTAAAAATATTATTCCGTATGTCTCCACTAGAATAAACTTTTGTGTGTGCTTTTTAGAATATAATATAGGGGAAAAGACAAAAAGAATTTTGAAATTATAAAATTTGACATAAGGTATTTTCTAAAAAATGGGTTGTGAATTGTTGATCAAGTTTTGTCATTCCTTTATTAACTCTTGGTGACAAATCTGGTTTTAAGTTTTGCAAGTTCAAAGTTTTTTTTTTTTTTTGGAAATATATGTACACATTTGTCAATGAACAAGAACTATTCTAGTTGGCAAAAACAAACAACCAGATGACAAGGGTTCAAGTATGTAGGTACAAAGTCCATGAGAATTTTCTATTTAGGTATAGTATAAGTTGGTAGAATTTTTAATTAAAATATATTTTAATTTGAAAAAATTAATGCGAAAAATTCAAAATTCAAAATCATATATATATGTAGAACGATATGTAGCCTCAATTTAACTTTTAATGTTCACGTTATTTGTGAATAGTACACTATACAGATAAATATATGGTTAATATTAACAAGAAATACTTACATACTCCATACTCCAGTTAAAATACAACAAATTATCTCATTTTAGTCCGACATGGTTCATAAGTTATCTAGAGAAATTCAAATTTTATGATTTAAAAAAACGTAAATTTCATAATTTTGAAAAACAAAAAACACGATTCTCTACAAATCATAAAATTTGAATTTCTCCGGTTGACTCATCAGTCATGTGGAATTAAAATAAGATGAGGTATTGTATTTTAATTAGTCAGAGTATATATGAGATGGCGCTTATGGAGTATGTAAGTATGTTTATTAACGTTATTTGGATGAAAGTTTTCAGAGTAGATTGTGGGTTTATATTTTATAAAAAGCTTAAGTTTTATTGTTTATGATTTATGGATAAAGTAATTTTTAGTAATTTTTATGCTATATATTCACAAATTTATAAGATATATAAATCCTCAAATATTCATACTAAGTAACAATACAAACAGAGATTTCCCTCAAAAAAAAAAAAAAAAAATGGATATGATATTTTAGAAGCTCAGTAGAAATATCATTCAAATTGGAAAGAATTTTCAGCAATTATAAAAGCAGTAGAAAAATTTGAACTATTTATCGTTAATAAAACTTTTATCCTAAGAACTATATAATACACAAGCAAAATCATCGCTAGATAGAGGTATAAAAACTGAGAAATTAGCTAATAAAATGCTGTATGAATGTCAAGGAGATTTGGCATATTATAAATATATAATTGAATATGTGCCTGGAAAAAATAATTTAATTACTGATTTTATGAGTAAATGAAATCAAGTCCTAGAACTCCCAGTCCAGGAATGACAAGAAGTCATATATCCATCATCAAACTTAGAATAAGTATATGAATTACCTAGTACTTTAAGAAATGCCATAGAAGCCTATGTAAGAATTGTGAACCAATATACCATTTTTATAAGGTGTTACTCAACAATTGTTGAGATAACTCCTGATAAATTTTATCATCCTATAAACTTAATCAAGTTTGGAACAACCAAGAAGCCAATGGAGGTAGAACAGGAACTCAAGGAAAATATAGAATAAGACATAGAATTTCAGCAGAAAATGTCCAATATTAGAGCCCAAGATTATCATATAATTTACCAGAAAATAAATAGATTTATAGTAGCAGTAGAAGAACCATATAGGTTTATTCTTGTGGATTTACAACATCTATATTGTCCCTTGGAAAAACTCAAAAAAAAAAGAAAAAAAGAAATTGGTCAGCCAATGGTATGATCGTTTGAAAAATAATGCTATGGAAAATACAAAGGGAACAAAATAAATAATTTGCAATTTATTATCTGAGTATACTTGTAACACCCACAAGTCTAAGGTTAATTATTAGATTACTTGGCTTTTAATATCGGAGTGACAACGCAACAGAGCATGCATATTGGTTTGGACGATTGAGTATTGATAAAATGTGTTGATATTTATACCGCTCGGTTAGCTATTGGTCATTTTCGGAGTTGTACGTCAAGCTTAATCCCTTATGGAATAATATACAGCCATCCCCAAAATGCGAGTTAAATAAAATTCGACTGAATAAATTAATACAGTCCAAAATAATTATTTAAGAGTCCTCTTGAGTCCACCCATGCTTCAGCAAGCCTTCTTACATCATTGCCTTGCCCCTCGCTTCGGATCCGCTTCCTGAAGCTTTATTTAGATTTGGTATTCAAAATTAAATCCCAAAATAATAGGTTAATCTCACATTTTGAATCCTAGAGTAATAGGTTAATCTCACATTCAACGGGTTAAATACCATTTTTGCTATGGAAGTTTTTTAGTCTCATTTTTGCCCCCGGAAGTTTAAAAATATAGCAATCTTGACCGTTAAATTGTTGCTTTTCTTTGTCAATTTCCAGGGGCAAAATTGCTTTGGGACAAATTTTCTCCTAAAAACAACTTCATGAGCATATTTGCTCCGTTTTGTTAATGTCCAAGGCAAAAATGAGACAAAAAACTTCTAGGTGACCAGTGCTCCTCAGGCTAAACATCCATAGCAAAAATGGTATTTAATCTCACATTTAACATATGTACAGTATATGCCAGTTAACCAACAAAATAGTCCACAACATCATACAACATTAACACTCTTATCACAAATCATAAGTAGCAACAACTACGAGTATGACAACAATAATACTAATATTACAGCAACAACTGTAAACCAAAACACATAACCATAGTGCTTGGGAAATTGACTAGGCTACAATCAAATTCATGATCGGGCTACCACCCGCGTCGTGAGAAAGTTGACTAGGCAACAACCCGAGTCTAGCTGCATACAATTGAGACATACACAAATATGATTCAAACATACATATAATGACGTACAAAGAATGCGGTATTAGAGTTACTACCTGAACTCCAACAGTTTAGACTAGTTCCCAAGTTCCTTAACATCTCCGAGCAACGACAATTTCTTATAATTATAAACGGTATTCATCACTTATGAAAACTTTCTTCCTATAATGTATCAATATTATTTATTGATTTGTCTTTTCCAAAAAATTTAAAAAGGGTTCCTATCCTCTTTTATAACCCTTACAACCTTTAAATAGTCAATTATCCATTTTTTTAATTTAGTTTTATTTTGGATTTTGTTGACTTTTCTCATTCGAATTTTCACTAATCTTTGAAAATTCATAATAAATTACATAAAAATCCAAATAAGGTGATTCCAAAAAAGTGGGCCCTTAACATATATATTTTCAAGGAAAAATATTACCAATAGTTAGAAAAATTTGTATCATTCCTAGCATGACTAAATTTCCCCACTATCCAGATGGTACTTCCAGAAACATAGATCTTTTTCAAAAATCCATAACTTCACATACAAAACTCCAAAAATTACCTATTACCTATCAAAACAAACATCTTTATGTCTACTACAGATATGTAAAGTTTCATGATTGTTGGACTTCCTTTTCTTAGTCAAAAACCGTACAAAAGTTGACTTCCTTCAGAAAACCCAAAACTAATAGTTTTGATGACTTTGTACAACTTTGGTCCTTTGCTTCCAAAAATCATTTTCCACCTTATTTCCACTATATTTTTCACTTTAAACTCATTAATAACCTCAAAATCATGAAAATCATTATGTTTCCTTGAGCTTTGGTTCAACCGAAACATGGCTTAAAATGAAGATCAAAGACTTTTCAAACCAACTTAGCTTGGTTTTAACCTTAAGTTGTCTTATGCTCAATGTTTTAGGCCTTTGATCAAGTTGGATCTCATTTTGAGGAATTTGGGAAGCATCACCCCTTAATGCATGCTTTAAAGCTCATCGCATAACCAACAACAATAACGGTCGCAAAAGACATTTGCGACATCTATGAGTTGGATGCTATTGACGATGAATATTCTGCTCTCCTCATGTGGGCCAATGATCCGAAGCTACGTGAGCAAGTCATCACCCAACTCTATCTCTCGGACACCAAATTGAACACATTGAGGGAGGGTTCACTTACTTTTGCTGGAGCTCACTACTGGTCGATTTCCTTATTAGCAAGTGAACCAGTCGAACAAGTAATAAAGAGTAAGTAAAGTATCATCCCATAGAGATTGAGATACCGATAATGACACAGATTCACGCAAACAGTTGTGTAAAAAAAGTAAAATAAATATGATTGAGTTGGGATTTTTGTGGTTATAATTAATAAGACAAAAAATAACAAAGGATCATAGTCGTAAGAAGATATCAGTAAAAGATAGGCTGAGCATTAGATTTCATCCTAAGTGCATTAATTCCCCAATTGCCTTAACGTATTGTTATAGCAATTATGCTACACAGCTTCCGCAATGCTACAGCATAGCCGCCTTTCACAACATTATCCCATTAACCCACCATTATGTTATACAGAAGCTTCCGCGTCCTATACGTACAACCTAAGCTATACTTCTCCTATATGCCTATGATGATTTTCTAGTTAAGGTTATCTTTTCAAATCAAGGTGTTAAGGTTATGAACGGTAGACCCATGCCTGAAGCCTATAATGATAGGTCAAGCCTTGCACCAGCTTGCCCAACAAACACTACTTATCAGATGTCTAACCTCGACTCCTTTCCAGTAAGCCGAGGCCACTAATCTAGCCCATAGCTTCCGCTAACCGACAGAAATTAAGAATATTGATAAACAAACTGAATCTATAAAATTAAGTACTAGCAAACTGGGTTCATTCTACACTCAAGAATTCATCCTCGCTCAGCCACAGGAGGTTTAGTTCATGACTGACGAGGGAATCACTAAACAGACCACAACAGAATAGCCCATGACAAAAGATTAACTAGAATTAATAAAAGAAAAATAGAAAGCTTAGCAGAGGTTTCGACGGCGTAGGAGAGGCCTGTCACTTGACAACTCCATGTCTTCTTGTCTCCGTCTTACTGCAAGAAAGGAATTGGGTTCTCCTGGAGTTCTCGTGCTTAGTGCTTCTCTCCCTCTTCTTTCGAGCCTAGCTGAATAGGAATGTTCTTTTGCTCTCCACGACTCGACCACTTTTAGGGTTAACCATCTTTTCCTTCTATAGTCAGGTTTACTTGCAGTGTAAGTTCAGTGATCTAGGCCTTTCCAAATCTGTCAGGTCTAACTGATTTAACTTTCCAAATTTAATAGATTACTTCTGCTGATTCTGTGGGATTCTCCAAATCTAAATCTTCGATCCTTCGCATCTTCTATTCCAATCCGTTGACAATCTAATTGAGAACTAACGTCTGTCCATCAACATGCACTTAATTCTTGATAAAGCCTCGAGGAAAAGTTAGAATATACGGCGCACAACATTACTTCCTTTACTCTGTTATAGCATATGAGTTGCATTGTATTGTAGCTTGATGTGGCTGACCCAATGCTATAGCATTGTATCGGCAGTGCTATGTGCGTTCATAATAAACCCTTAAGCTTGCCTTCTTCTTATGCACATGTACAAGATATTTATACATTTGTCGTGACTTATGAGATATATCCTATATTTCCCTACATGTGTGAATTATGACATATTTGCTTAGATAACATGCTTTTAGGCTCATATTCAACTCACAAAATAGTCACACAGTGTAGGGAAAACATGGCATAAATAGTGCTTATCACTCACCTCCTGCCTGAAGCACTGATCTAGTTCCATTTCCTTTATTATCGCCTCCTTCCGACCCTACACACTCAGACTATTTCCCAAGATAGGGCCTTTTTGCTCTATTAAATCTTGATGGGAAAACAATTGATATTAGTGCCATCATTTACTTTGAACTCTGCACAGCAATAAAGACTACCTCGGGAAACCTCTAGTTCCTTACCTTGATCACCGAGCTCTGCTGGGAGGCGGACGTCCTTTTTAACGCTATGGAAGAATGCCTTCAATTCTCGGCCCCTATTTCGCTGACCACAATCTAGCGCATGTCCGGCCACAAGACCCCAAGTAGTGCCGCCAAAGCTAAACCAGTGCCGCTATAGCGGGTCCCTTTTCAGCGCCTATTCCAGATCCCCACTCTAACAGCTTGGCACAACAGTGGCCGCCTTGCACCACCAAGTCTCCACCTTGCTCCTCCAACAACAAATGGTTTGCAATACATTATCGACTGTGACCACTGCCTCATTGCCAACCTCAGGGTCAACATTCTTAAATATAACCCCTTACCATCGTTCCATGAGGATATCTTTGACATGAATGGGCTGAGAGACGAGCCACCTACTCAGGCTACATCTGGCTCTCACAAATGGAGGAGAGGTAAAAGCTCGTTGTTGGGACTTGTTGATGAGACGGCACGGAAGACTCTGCTGCTGAGGAAGGCACCGCCTCCACCGATACTACTTATATAGCGGATGAGGAGTGATGACCTCTGGCCCTGGTTGCCACCATTTTTTTGGTATTCCTCTTTTATGCCCTTTTCATTTTAGTTCTTTGCTTGCATTTTCCCAGTTTTTCTTGTCTCCCTGCCCCTATTGACTAGCAGCGGGCCCAAAATATATATATATATATATTGTGTGTGTGTGTGTGTGTGTATTTATTTATTTTATCTGCTCTCCATATTTCTCTGCTCACGTTACACACATTTGCTTATCCTGTTTTGCTTTCCCCCCGACCTGAGCCTCACTTGCAATGTGGACATTGCAACATTTAAGTGTAGGGGTGCTTTAGGCTTGCTGTGTGTGTTGATATGTGTGCTAACAGTATGATGCATAAATATACCCCCGAATTAGTTTTCTTGCAAAACTTGGGCCAATTTTAAGCTATAAAACTATTTCAATGAGCAGAACCCATTTAATTGTAGAGCAAATATCTACAAAACTTGTAAAATAGATTTGTCTTAAGAGAGCCGAACTGTGTAGACTTGGAAAATTGACGGCACTTGGTTGCACAATATGGGGCAAAGTAACAGTTAGGGAGAATTCAGAATTGAACCGCATGGAAGAATCTTGAGCCTTAATTTTCTTATTCAGTGAGCACACCTGCTAGATTTAGCTCTGTATTTGATTTGTCTTAGTTCTTAGGTTTAAGCTATCTTGCATTTGAGTAGAAATGTACATGATAAAGGCATTCACTTTTCACCCAAAATTCCATACACATACCACTGCTAACACATATTTCATCGTCAACCCCTTTAAGCCTTTGCACAGTGCTATAACAGGATTGGACAGACACATTGCCGCGACATTTGTTGTAGCATACTGAGCCAAATGAAGTTATTGTGACAAAACAATGCTCTCTATTATTAAAAAAATAATTTTTGGATTACCTTCTTGTGTGCATAAAGGAATTAAGAGCATGAACAACAAAAATAGAGAAAAGCTACATAAGGTAGTATGAATCTATCTGTCCTGTTATAGCAACTTCGATCCATAAAAAGCCCCACTCAACCATTAATTTGGCCATTGCCTACATTACAACCCAAAGTTCTTTTGATACAGATAAACTCAGATGCGTATATAGACCATAAAACTTTGACAAGCTTATAGATAGCCTAGACTAGTAAGGTTAGAGATAAATTCCCCAACGTGAGAGAACGACAAACACCTTACATGAGAGCTCTGAACGCTCCCTTGCTACTCATGTCGTTAGTAGTGGTCGGCTCTTGATCATCATCGCCATCGTCACCTATGATGTGGGAGACAGGAAGTGTGGGCAAACGAGAGGTGAGATCAATCTTGAGAGAGAGAAGAGGGAGGAGAGAAAGGGGGAAGGTTTGAGGAGAGAGATTGATAGAGATGATTGAGAGAGAGAGGAGTTAGAGTTGTCATGTGGAAAAATTGGTAGGACAAAAAAAGTAACATTTTTGCCCTATTTTAAAAAATTTATTGACATTTTTGCCTCAAATAAAAGCTTATGATGCTAAATGCACGTCTAAAAAAAAATTTATGAGTGTTTTTGCCCCTTAACCTTATTTTTATTTTTTCAATGATGGGAAGGTGGAGTAAGGAGGGCAACAGAAAGAGAAAATGTGAGTGAGGGTACCTTAGTAATTTCATATTTATTTTTATTTGGTTTGATATAGAAAATAATTTTGTTACCAACTTTCTCAATATCATGTCAAACATCCTCATGTGAATTGTATGGATTGCATTGCATTACTAAGGAAACAAGCAATAAACCAAACAGGATCTTAGTGTTAAATTATTTAAAAGATATTCACAATTGAGCTTTATTTTTCTTTCTAGTATTTGCAATTAATCTTTTAATTTTTAAAAGTTCACATGCTCTCAACTAGGTGTGGTAAATTGATCCTTACCCTTTTTTTTTAATATCAATAAAAGATTTTGACGTTAATAACTTTATAATCTAATGACATAAAAGTTCCTAAAAGACATTGTAAGTTTGATCTTTTTTTTTTTTTTTTTTTTGAAGGTTGGTGCTTATCTATCTAAATAAAAAAGAGTTTGTTTCTGAATCGCGATTATGTTTCTTATGAGCACTTTTATGTAAAATTCTCTATGTTATTGGTGATATTAGATCGTGCCCAAACTTTTTTATAAAGCTAGATATGTTGGTAAACGGGGTATTTATTACACAAACATATATTATTATTATACACACACCCCTGACCCACTCACCCACCCCCATATCATTTAGGGTTTTGATCCCCACTTCCTTTTAAATTAGAGAGGTTGTGTGGGCCATGGCTATTAAACTCTGGTTATCCACAAATAACTACTACATTCCGTCCTCAATATAAAAATGGGGGAACCGATTTTGGTGTCTATCCTCCTGGCGTATCTGGGCCGTTCAGATGCGATCTGGACGGTCCAGATTTTATTTTTTTAACTGTTGATTTTTGAATAAAAAATCATTTTTTGAAAAAATGTTAGTTGAGAGATTATCTTTATTTTAGGTTAAATACCCATTAAAATATTTTTTAAAAAAATAGAAATTTAAAAAAAAAACTGGACCGGCCCGGATCCGATCTAGATGGTCTAGGAGAGGAGCTCCTCCTAAGTTGGATCCAAAAACGGGTGGATTAATTTGGAAAATGAAAAAAAAAAACTAAGATTACTTAATTATAACCAATGTTATTATATAGTCTTTCTAAAATAATTATATGTATCATTAGTTAGATTATACTATATTATAGGTGATATAAAATATAAATATGCATACTTTCAAATAGTTTATTTAACTTCTTTATTTTTTTTTTCTAAATTGGTCAATTGAGTCTTATATCAATGATATGTTATATTATATTGATGGGGATGATTTTCTCACACCATATTTATTTTAAATTTCAGTGATGAGAAGGCCTGTGGTTCTGTAAAAACATAAACCACCCTTCATAGCCCCCTTCTCCTTGCTCTCAAAGCCTTACAGATTCATACCAATTGCTTCGCCAACTATTCATCTTTCCCATTTTAAACATAGCCAGGAAATGGTTTAAAATGATGAACAATTTAATTGTAAATCAGCTAAATTTAGGCTAAACTATTTAAAAGATATTTACAGTTGAGCTTTGTTATTACTATTTCTTGAAATTAATCTTCCAAGTTTTGGAAAGCCACGTGCTCTCAACCAATTGTATGGTATATAGTGATCAGTAACATTTTTCGTAAAATCAATAAAAGACTTTCTTCATTAAGTCCCGTTTGGATGGAGAGAAAACAGATAGAAAAAATAGGGAGATGGAATACTATGAAGAAAAACTTCCATAAATGGTAAAAAAAATTACTATTTTCAGGATTTTTCTATCCTAATTTTATTTTCTTTATAATTTTCTCTCCATCCATACATAAGGTTTGTTATTTTCCAAATGTAAACACCCTTATATAATTGTGATTATATATTTCTTACTAGTCATGTGTCATATTTTTTGAAAAATCACACCAAGATCTCAACCAATAAGAAAAATAATATTAAAAAAAGCTTGTTAATGACAAGTGAAAGAGATATCATTGACGAGTGAAAGAGCGATCATGAATAATTTTAGGACTTTTATGATTTTATTTTCCTTAACTTGGACTTTGATGTAATTGTAATTTTCCTTTTTTTTTCCCTTGTATTCTTTATTGGTAAAATATTGTCTATCTTATTCAGCCAAAAAAATATTGTCTATCTTGTATTTTATAGTCATAATTCATGTACCCATTATACCCTTCATAAAGTGTTTGAACTCAAAATCTCACGTTTAAGAAAGCCTTATAGGAGCCTGGTGTTATTTCGTTTACAAGGCCCTAATGATTTTTTTTGCGACCGATTATCCATATCCGTCGCAAAAAAAAAAAAAATTAATAATAATTAAACGGCGCTCTTTTTAGCGCTCTTTTTGCGACGGATGACAAAATCCGTCGCAAAATGGACTTGTTTTGCGACGGATTCCGTTTTCTCACAAAACACGATATATTCCCTCCTCATCTACGTTTTTTCCCACTCCGTGAAGCTTCATCCTCTTCTCCTCTCCACACTTGTCGTTCTCCAGTCGCCGATCCTCTTCTTTGCCATCCGGTCATCTCCCCTTCCGGTCTCTCTCATCTGCAGTCAGCTGCCCTCGGTGTCACTGCTCGTCCATCTGGTTTGTGTCGCTCCTCCGCCGTCCGCCTTTGCATCGACGTCCGGCACTCTCCTCCTCCTCGCAACCACCGTCCATTTTTGGTGCTTTCTTCTTCCTCCTCCTTTTTTCCGTCGTTCGTCTGGTAAGCTCCCTTTCTTTCTGTTTTTTTGTGTGGCACCACATCCTTTATTTGTCTTGTTAGAATTTTAATGCTAGTTGGTTCTATTTTAACTTTTATTTCTATGATGGTTTAGTGTTTGTATTGGGTTCTTTCATATAATGAAGTTCTTCTTTCCCGTAAAAAAAATTTGTTGTTAAATTTGGAATATTTATTATGGTTGATTGTTTAAAAGGTTTGTTTCAATCCCATGGATTTCAATTGGTGTTTTAGATTTTATTTTTGAAGTTAAAGTTGACTTCTTTTTAATTCAAAAATTGGAAGTCGATCAGTATGTAAGAGCCTTAGCTTTCAAATCCATAGTTTATGCACAAGAATATTCAAATTGAATAAGAAGACTTTATTGGTAAATCCAAATATCAATGTGACATGCAAGATAATTTTAGTATGATATACTAAAATTAACATAAGGTATACGTAAGAAATATAACGCTAGACCCAATCAAACCACACGATGGCTCAACTATTTCATTTTTATATAATATTCCTGTTATTATCTTCTACAAGAATATTAACTAAGGTGTAATGGGATGGATAATACATCTCATATAGAAAAGGATTAGCTTTTTTTGATGTGTGGCCTTTTGTTGATGAAGGTGCAAGATTTTATATTTATTTTTAATGAGATGACGTTTCTATCTTTTGTAGACATTTTCTTTCTCCACTTTTTATTATTACTTTGGTCCATGATGTCAACACACTAATAAAGTGATTCTTTAGTTAAATCATTATTTTTTAAAAAAAATTAACCAAAATTTTATTCAAACTCAAGCATAATTAAATGGTCCTATAATCAATACCTTAAAATTTATTGAGAAACCTTATTCATTTTAACACATAATTAAATTACTGACAAATAATACACCTCAATGTACATTAATTGAAAATATTGGAGAAGTAATAAATGGGTGGGACAATAAAATCGTAGAGCACTTAGAGGTAGGAAGAAACATATATATGTTAGTGTTTGGATTTAGTACATTGTATTTATTCCAAATATTAGTTAACTGGAAACACATATATTTAAATGGGGTATTTTAGGAAAACCAACACATATATTTTACTTTATTATGTAATCTTTGTCAAATAGTAATCTGGCTTCTATACCATAAGAGTGAAAAGGTATATAAGTTATAAACTTGTTATTTTTAACTAACATTTTAAATGTGATTTCAGTAATTACTCCTTCTAAAAATGATTAGAGTGAGCATCAAATTGTAGTAAGTGATAATGTTGAAATGCCAATGGTTTGCTCATTCCCTAATTAATGTGTAGTTTCCAATTCTTTGTTTAGCCCCTCCACCTGCATATCCTCATCTTCTAGTGTACTATCCTCATTTTCTAGTTGCTTGCTGGGATATGTTATTAGTTCAATGCATGTGTTTGTTTCTTACTTTCTTGATTAAATGGCAATTGGTTGGCATAAGTGGCCAGTTGTTTTGGTCACTTATATTTGTGACATGTTGTTTTTTGGACTGGGGTATATCCCCAATGTATATACTTATGTAGGGTTGGGTTGGGGAAGTATGGAAGGCGATCGTTATAGGAGTTGGATGTACAATCATCTAATTGAGAGAAGACAACTAACTCAAGCATTCATGAAGCGTTTGGAAGAGTTCAACCAATTTGCTTTAGCACATTCAACTAATCAAGTATCTGGATCAGTTGTTCGTGTGTCAAATGTAGGTGTTTAAAATTTAAAGATCCGGGCACAATCGAATCCATTTGTGTAAAAAGGGATTCATGAAGGATTATCAATGTTGGGAATGTCATGGCGAAGTCCGACAAACATCGAGTGGTTATTACGGGGACAGTAATCATCGAGACAACCTTAATCAATATGAGCAGTTGGTTATGGATGCCGCAGGACCGTCGATCGGCCAATATTTTGATCCCGTTACTCATCCTGAACCGTCATACATGGGAGAGGAGATTGGTGCACATACTCAACCATCATACATGCGAGAGGATCCTAATCCGGAAGCCGATAAGTTCTATAAAATGCTTTAAGATGTGCAACGTCCATTATGGGAAGGTTGCGAGCACTTCGAAAATAGTGAATATTCATCGCTATCGGCTACTCTAGCAATAGTAAGCTTGAAGACTGATCACCATATGAGTGAGAAGAATTACAACGAAATGATGCAGATCATGAATAAAGTTGTTCCTAAAGACAATAATTTGCCAAAGGATTTTTACCAAGCAAAAAAAAAAAAGGTGAAAGAGCTTGGGCTTAAATGTGAAAAAATTCATTGCTGCCCCAGAGGATGCATGTGTATTACAAGGATGATGCTGAGCTAACCAATTGTAAATTCTATGAACATGACATATACAAAGTTGTGAGGAATGAAAGGAAAACAACCCATCAAGCATTAAGCAAGATGTGGTACTTTCCTCTGGTGCCCAGACTTCAGAGATTGTATTCATCAAAACAAACAGCTGCTCACATGAGATGGCACCGGGAGCATCGCAGGGACGAAAAATTTGTGACGCATCCATCCGATGCCGAAGCTTGGCTTAAATTTAATGAGGCATATCCTTTGTTTGCATCGGATCCCCGTAATGTCCGTCTTGGTCTATGTTCGGATGGGTTCTCCTTTCAACAATATGGGCAAGAATTATTCATGTTGGCTTGTGATTGTGACTTCGTACAACCTCCCACCTTCGATATGCATGAGAAGAGAGTTTTTGTTCCTTAACGCGTTAATCCCTGGGTCATCCAACCCAAAAAAGAAGATAAATGTGTACCTCATGCCTTTGATAGACGAGTTGAAGATGTTGTGGAGTGAAGGGGTTCTTACGTACGATGTATCGTTGAACCAGAATTTCACCATGCGGGCTACTTTGATGTGGACGATAAATGATTTCCCTGCATATGGGTTGAGTGGCTGGCAAACGGCAGGGAAGCTTGCATGCCCGGTATGTCTTGAACAGAACACGGGTTTTAGCTTGGATTACAGTCGCAAGGTCTGTTGGTTTGATAGGCACCAGCGATTCCTGCCCCCCGAGCATCCGTTTAGGAAAAATAAAAAAGACTTCAGGTGGAATGTGGTCGAACGAGAAGATTAACCTCGTCGTTTATGTGGCCAAGAAATATGGGCAGGGTCAAATACATTCAAAGTGTTGAAGAAGGGGTTGGTTCTAGTGAACATGAGGGATACGATGTTGATCATCATTGGAACAAACATAGCATCTTCTGGGAACTACCATATTGGAAAGATCAATTGTTAAGACACAACGTCGATATCATGCATATTGAGAGGGATGTGTTTTGCAATATTCTGTATACTGTGATGAACTACCACAGTCAACGCAAGAAGAGACATAGAAGCGATTTACAGAAGGCCTAATTTTCATTTGGTGGAGAATGCCACGGGACGGACTTCCAAACCTAGAGCGCCGTATGCATTCAATAAACAGCAGAATTTAGAATTGTTGCAATGGGTTAAAGATGTGAAACTCCCGGACGGTTATGCATCAAACTTGGCAATATGTGTCGACATGCACGAGGCAAAGTTATTCAGGATGAAGAGTCATGATTGTCATGTTTTTTTCCAAAGATTATTGCCGTGGGCCTTCAAAGCACTTCCGAAGCATATATGGTCTATTCTGACGGAATTTTCCATGTTCTTTAGAGAAATTTGTGCTTCTGAGCTTAATGTTGAAAATTTATGGCACTTGGAGGCGAGCATGCTAATAACGCTATGCAAGTTAGAGATGGTGTTTCCTCCTAGCTTGTTTGACTCAGTGGAACATTTGCCTATTCACTTGGACTATGAAGCAAAGATACGAGGTCCGCAACAATATAGGTGGATGTATCTGTTTGAGAGGTAATATATATTTCTTTCGTACAGTTATTAATTGACCAACATGGTACTTTAGTTTATAAATACCCTTTGATTGTCCATTGTAGGTTTTTACGCACACTTAAGCACAAGATCAAAAATCTAAGGTACGTTGAAGGATCTATCGCTGAAGTGTGCATATCTAGTCGAAGAGGCAACAAAATTTGCGTTATACTATTATCCCCCTAAAATGATGTCAAGATGGAGAGGGGTACCTCACAACGATGATGGGGGTGATACAAGCGATCAAAAATCAATATTTAATTTTCCAGGCCGGTGCGTGGGAAAACATTGGAGGTCAACTCTGGAAGGAAGAGATAAGCGAGTAGCGGAGTGGTACATTCTAAACAACTGTGAAGAGGCCGCCCAGTACTTAAAGTAAGATTTTTTTCCTGTTATAGTAAGTATTAAAGTATTAACTTCATTCTTTTGTTACAATTACTTCTCTAATTGGGTCCGATCGACATACCCTTCAATGTCGGATTCCGAAGTTGATCAATTCATGAACTCTAACTTTCCTCAATGGTTTCGATCATACTTCATGCAAAATCCATCACATCCCAATGAAGTTGCGTGGAGTTTATCTTATGGAGCTGCAATAGTTGTTACCCAGGGCACAAAATATGTAATCAATGGGTGTCGGTTTTCAACTGTTGAAGCGAACGCAAATACACTATGTTGCAATTACGGTGTATGTTGTCGAGGTAGCCAAGTTGATGGGGTCGAGGGCAACTGCTACGGGAAGTTAATTGAGATAATTCAAATGGATTACCAGTGGAACAAGTCGGTGACTCTGTTTAGGTGTGAGTGGTTTGATAACTCTCCTCGTGGGACAAAAGTTGACAAATATGGAAATGTTGAGATACACTGGACAAGGAGATATACAGTTGGTTATGACCCATTCATCCTTACTCAACAGGCGGAACAAGTTTACTATACATTATACCCCACATCCTACCAAGGGTGGAGGGGAGTTATCAAAACCAAGGCACGGAATATTATACCTAAGTCGAAAGAGTTAGAAAGAAATGATGGTATAACTGAACCATTCCAAGTTGATGTGGAAAACAAACTGCCCGTAAATATTGTTGAGGACGATGTACCAAGCAATCTGTTTGATTTTGTTGCGAAGTTAGAGTTGATTCCTATCCAAATTGATGATGAGGAATCAGACGATGAGGTGCAAGAGATTTACTCTGATAGTAAATCTGAGTTCGACGACTATGAGACTCCAGAGGAAAGCGTGCAAGCAGAGGCCGAACAACAGGAATCGTCCTGTTGATTTGTGTTAGTTCTTTGTTTATGACGATCTGTTATACTAGATACTCCGTTACTTTGCCAGTGTCATATTAAGTAAATTTCTTAAATTTCTATATATTTTGGTATAATGTTTATAAGTGTTTAGAGATGGAGCATCCAGGAGGGTGTTCAGGTAGTGGACGTAGTAGTGGTCTCGACCTCGTCCTATCATAGGGGGTAGGGCAACGCCATCTGCCCCGTCTGTAGGCAGAGGGCTCAGCGCTTCCCCAGAGCTGCCGCCGCTTGATATGTCATATTCACCGTCAGTTTATTTGTCATCTTCACCGTCGCTTTATATGTCATCGTCACCGTCTACTACCGACTCTTTTATGGGTGGTACACGTGTGCAAGGAACTTCCACTGATCCACAGCAAGGGGTAGAGCATGTTTACTTTACGATTTCTGATTGATTTACATATATGTTTAGTTTTCTTTAACCATCTATCTACAAACGTCTTCAATAGTTCATATTCCTTCCTTCAGCACACTGCATTGCCTTAGAGCCAGGTCGGGGAAGAAGGTACTTCCTCTGATACACCAGTCTGGGGAGAAAGGGGTCCTTCGACAGGGCTGTTGTGGATCCGTCTTGTCTGCACCACCAAGTAAGTCATGTAAAGTTCCTAGTAATGTTATAGGTTTTTACCTTTAGTTTGTATGCTAATATTTGCATGATTTCCTTTGTCTTCAGATTTGAGCCTTATAATCAGGTGACAGATTTCATCTCCAACCAAATATTCCATAATTTCAATCAACCTTGGCCACTTGGATAGAGATTCCTAAGACGAATCAGGATAACTAGTTCAATGAGTTCTTGGTAAGTTATGTGCTTTATTTTTTATCCAAATGCAAATTGATTAAGTACTTTTAAAATTTGGAGAACTAATTGTTTGTTACTGATTTTCAAAGTGAGTTTAAGTCATTGCCTAAACATCGAGAAAATTTGAAAAAAGCTTTCAACCATAAGGGAGGCCGGTGGTTGTCGGAGAAATTTTATAAGTTGAGAAAGAATAAAGGCAAGTAAGATTGGATTCAACTCGAGAATGCAGAGAAAATTAATTCATAATTGGGCCCACAATGAGAAGTTTTAGAACAAAAGTGCAAAAAATAAGCAAAATAGGGCCAAAATGAATGGACCGTCATATATTGGCGGCTCCACTCCAATTAGTGAGCATCGACGAAAAATTGTGAGTATAAGTTATTTTCTACTTAAGTATTCAATATTTTGTACTTTCAAGTAATTAATTAAGGTCATCATTTGTGTTTGCAGGAAGAGTCTGGGGAAGTTCCTGCAGAATCGGTTGATTGGACTGTGTTAGTTCTCTATGTGTTTTGATGATAATTAACATTTGTAAACATTCATTGAAGTTGGTCTTTGGCAAGTTGGAAAACTTATCATCAAAGCCACACTCGAGTATCGGTTTCGAAACTCGAGTATTGACTTGACAGAGAGTTGCTCAAAAACCATTACACAAAGCAATACTCAAGTGTTGGACAAAACACTCGAGTATTGGACTTACAGAGAGCACTCCAAGTTTTTCAACCCTGAGTCAAACTCGAGTATTGATATGCATACTCAAGTATTGAACACACAGAGACAATTTCAATGATGACTTTAGTTTTCAATACTCAAGTATTCCATTGAATACTCAAGTATTGGCCATACAGAGAGATATCAAGTTATTCATCAAATGCACACTCGAGTTTTGGTTTTGCACACTCGAGTATTGGACTTTCACAAAGCCTTCATATTTGACATGTGTTTATGAATACTCAAGTATTCTTTTGAAAACTCAAGTATTGTATTGTCATCAATTTATCAAAGTTTTTCAAGCACCTAGAATACTCGAGTATTGGTATCCACACTCGAGTATTGGACCGACGAAAGACTACAAGTTTTATACATATATTGAATACTCAAGTATTCACTTCAATACTCGGTGTTGGCTTGGCAAAGATTTCACAAAGCTTTTCTAAAACAAATGCACACTCGAGTATTGAGTTGGAAACTCGAGTATTGGACTTACAGAGAGCTTTCATCTTTGACAACAATTTGAACACTCAAGTATTCATTTCAATACTCAAGTATTGACTTGGGAAAAACTTCACAAAGTTTTTCAAGATGAATGAATACTCGAGTATTGAGTTGAAAACTCGAGTATTAGGCATACAGAAAGCTTTCCCTTTTGTCAATGATTTGAACACTCAAGTATTGAGGTTTTGAACTTAAACTTATTTTCATATCAAAAGTTCAAAACTCGAGTATTGATTTGGACACTCGAGTATTGACCTTACTTCAATAATAAGTTCCAAAGTCAAAACTCGATGATTCCTCTCGGAAGAAGAATCCTCAAGTATCGAATGAATACTCAAGTATTGACTTAAGTGCAGTGACACACTCGAGTATTGATGAACACACTCGAGTATTGAACGCTAAGTTTGAAAATCAAACCAGACGAATTTGTGAATCCTTAATCTTTGATCATAATATCTTCCAGGATTATTCTCTACTATTCCCTACTATGTTTAATAATCTGTTTAGTGAGTTTTAGACTGCTTAAAGAATGATTATTGAAGGTTAAAAGCAAAAGCAAAAGGTGATGTCAGAACATTAAATGCTGAAACCAGAAACTTGCATACTTTTGCTTAATCCACCTGCACACGGTTGCAAAGCATTAAAGAATGATTTCTACAACAAGCAACTGCTATTCCAATGGACAAATTCACAGAGAGTCAACTCTGATCATCTAGCCAGCTGGTTTAAGTGAAGATTGGAGAGAGAAGATGCCTACACCATCTGCTAATCTTGGCTGAACTTCTCCAACGGATTTATTGGGATAGCAACGGTCATTTAATGATCTCTGAGTATAAATAGGACTGCATTCAAGTCTCTTCAAGAACAAGAACATCTGAAAACGCACAAGCATTCAAGTCTCTCAACTACCTTTCGCCACTTGTATTCTATCTTTTGACATTATAAGCTTCGAGTGTTTATCATCACTCACTCTTAGAGAGAGTTTTATCTCGCAAATCATTTATTGTAAAGAATCACAAGTCAAGGGACTTGGTGATTGGGTTCATTGATTACAGCTTGTAAGGGGAGTAAATTCTAGAGAGAGAATTTCTCTTGAGTACAGAGTGTGTAATCAAATTGTCATAGTGGAAATCCTATAGTGTCTGGGGACTGGACGTAGGTCAAGGAGTTAGACCAAACCAGTATAAATCTTTGTGTCTAGCTATTCTTCTCTTCATCTTCTGTTCACCTCTGTTTTGTTGTACAAAAATAGAGCAAAACGAAAAAGTTTTCAAAATCCCCAATTCACCCCCCTCTTGGTGATTTAGCTCCACCTTCAGACTGCCTTTGAGCGGACCCATTTCCAGCAGTCTAAAGGGAGTGAGAGGCGCTGGATTAACCCCAAGGCGCAGCAAATAGCGATGAGACATTTATTGCATTTAATCTTTGTTTCAGGCACCAACATATTTATTTCATTTCACATGGCTTATTTGTGATGTATTTTTGTGCTTGTAGGAAACCTATCAGAAGCTGACGCAGGAGAGAGACTCGTAGAGTAAGGGCAACCCCGCATCCTCTCAGTCCAATAACGAGAGTCTATTCATTAAGGCTATAGGCGGATTTAACAGCAAAGGTAGACTCTTCGGGTACGGTGCCTCTGCCAAGCGACTGAAGCAAATGAAGCGCTCCTCATCCAAAGATCAAGGTGTTTTGCAAGTAAACATAATAGATTTGATACTGATTGTTACATTTTCATTCTCTGGTCCATTTAAATAATGTACAAAATATAAACGTACTTCCCAATATTTTTGCAGATGAGATAAAAAAATGAAGGCGTTGGTGCGGGAGCAAGCGCGATGAGTCGACAGCGGCGTAGATGAGTGAGCAAGCGGCGAGTTGAGCGACAAAGCACCTCTGGAGTCAAACAGCAAATGAGCTTAGCGAGACACGACAACAGATGAGTCATCAAGCAAATGAGCTGCATCAGACACAGGAGATGTTGAAGCAGATGTAGCTTCAACTCCTGTCCCTAATGAGAGGCAAGGGTTCGGGGTCGGCTCCTGGTGATGATGACCATACTGGTGATGATGACCATACTGGTGATGATGATCAGAATGTTGCTGTTTAGACTTCTTTTTAGTACATGTTCTTTGCAACATTATTATTTATATTTGGTATTCTCTATGTAAACTATTTATGATTGTTATTATATATATTTCATGGTATACGGGTTTTTCTAAAAAAATTAATTATGTAATTTTTACAAAAAAATAATTAATTTTTTCAAAAAATAATTTTTTTAAAAAAATGATTAAATTTGCGACGAAAATAAGATCTCGTTGCAAAACCCAAGTCCGTTGCAAATTTTGAAATTTGCGACGGAAATAAAATCCGTCGTAAATTTCAAAATTTGCAACGGACTTGATTTCTATTGCAAAACCCAAGAATTTCCGACGGACTTGGTTTCCGTTGCAAATTTCAAAATTTGCAATTGATTTTCCATTTTCCGTCGCAATTTTTTAAATCGCAAAACTGACTTTTTCTTTGTAGTACCTTGAGTTTCTTTACATAAATGAAGTTTAGAAATCAACTCTCTTACAAAGTAGATTGATAATTACTAAAGATTAGATATCCAAAGATATTACACAGTAATGAATAAAATAGTAAATTAAATGTACTAAGTTCGTTTTAGCATAAGTGTTTCCAGTGGTTGAACGAATTGAATGCTTCTACTTATATTTAGTGAAGGCAATTAATGACCGTTGAGAAGCTTCAATAAATCTATTGTGAGTAATTAAATGTAGCCATTGGACATTGAAGCTCGTCTGTTACTCACACGCTTCGATTCTGCAAATGATCGGGCCACCATTTTGCCATTTGACGTTCCTTTTGTTCTGCTCGTTGTATGTTGTAGCATTTAATTAAGGAAAGAGAACATGAATGCCTTCTGGATTGTTCAAAGAATGGTTACCCAGTTCATGCTTGGTTTTCTGCGATTGCAATAAATGCTTCTGACGTAATCTTTTTCTTTTGATAATTTGACGTTAGTCATTCATATAATCATATGAAACTCATTCCTATACTACATAAACAATATTAAAAAAGTAATGAGTGATGATAAGAAGTAATCAAATCATAAGCAAAGATTTAAGCTTTTACGACATGGTGATTTACTGAATCAGAAAAGTTAACTCGAGTTAATTGCTAACTAACTTGAGTTGCTAACTCGAGTTGAGCATTCCACCCTCAAGTCACAGTTTCATCTTCTATAAAAAATTGTTTGAAAAATAGGGATTAACAAGAAGAAGATGTCTCTGTAAGAACTTAACTCAAGTCTAAAATGTTCACTTCAAGTTAGTGACTCGAGTCAATATCATTTTCACAAATGTCTTCAAGTTAAGTTTGGAAAAGATTTGAACACAGAGCACACTCGAGTCATTAAGTGATGACTCTAACGGATGACTCGAGTTGGGAAAATGTGTTTTGAAAATATGTTTCAAATTAAAGTAACACTCTAGTTACTTAAGTTTAACTCGAGGCAACAATTTGACTGTTAGAAAATGTTTGAACACGAGACTTAGGATTTTCAAAAGACAAGTTTAAGTCTACAAAGGTCAACTTGAGTCTAACAGCATCAACTCGAGTTGATGATTTTTATAAAAGCAGTTCATAAAGTCTTTAGCTCGAGTCAAAGAGGAGTAACTCGAGTCAATCAAAGCTAAAACTCATTTGACTGAAGTTTTAAACACTTGACTCGAGTTGATTAACCCTTAACTCAAGTAATATTTGACAACTATGATAAACAAGTTACTAATTCAAGACTCCATTATGATAGAGTAAAACTACTTGAATTATTAATTTTATTTCATTTACAATTAAGTTTGTAAAGTATTCGTTTGTCCTATGATCAAAACAAACGCGTAGAAAACTAACACTTGTAAGGTGTATTTCAAATCCCTTCTAATTTGGGTATGTGGGCATTATATATATATATATATATATATATATATATATATATATATATATATATATATTATTTGATTTAGATTTAATTATACGTTGTATAAGGAATAAATGTATATTTTAGCCTTAACTTTAAATATTTTTATCAAAACAAACATAGAGAACTACTATAATTTGGGTATGTGGCATTTTTTATATCTTCGATCTTAAATTAATTAATTTTTAGTCTTGCATCTTAAATATTTTTCCTAGAAACCCGTATACCATATCCTATAAATTAATTATTTGAGATACTAGTATAAAAAAATATTTCAGAATACAACATATAATTTAATCTAAATAAATAAAATATATAAATAATGAAAAAAGATGCCTACACCCCCAAATGAAAGGGATAAGCACAGCCGGAAAACATGAAAACATGAACTGAGAACCGGCGGCGCAGCTTTGGATAGCTTCCAAGCAAGCGTGTAATTGGAGTTAGAAGTCACATGATTATGAACTGCCCTTCATAAGCGGGCCCACCTAAAGGAGTCTCCATATATATAAAAAATACCGATTGCTTCATCAACTTTCATCTTTCCCATTCTAAACATCGCCAGGTAATGGTTTCTCTAAATCCTCTCGCCTTCTTCTTCTTCTTCTGCAAACACTGAATCGATATTTCCACGTTTTACATATCTTTTCGTTAACGCTTCTTTTCTTCCCCTAACCGGGAAACATTACTCTCTCATTCAGCTCTGTCTTTATCATCGGAGCCAATCATGAAGGAGGAGGAGAGGAAGAAGATGAAGAAGAGCTACTTCGATGTGGTCGGATTGTGCTGTTCATCGGAGATTCCGCTGATCGAGAACATCCTTAAACCTCTAGAAGGTATCAAAGGGGTTTCGGTCATCGTTCCTTCTCGAACCGTCATTGTCATGCACGACACTTCTCTCATTTCACAGTTTCAAATCGGTAAATCCACTCTTCTCTCGTATCTCTCTCTCAGGCTTTTCTCGTTATCATTTCTCTATTTGAATCTCATGGATCACAATTACTTACACCAACACAAGAGTCATTCAACCAATTCAGATGCTTTACAATTAAGGCTCTGTCTGGGTTGGAGATTTATTTTTATTTTTTTGCTTTTCCTTTTCCGGCAAGAGATAAGATGTCTCAATTAATGTAAAGTTCATGAGAATTAATGGGGGTAAAGTAGAACGGAAGTATACATTTTTTTTTAAATTAAAAAATTTCTGCCAGGAAAATAATATCTGGCATGCCATAATAAAGAAGAGAAAATATTTCACTAAATTTTATATTCGGAAAAAAGTGAATCAGTCATTCTTGAATGGATGCCTGACCCAATTTGAAATTAGTGGAAGAACCAGGAATTACTTTCAACTGCTCTAGAATCAGCCAAAATTGGTAAAACTGGTTAACACAGTTGAACCAGAAGAGTTTTTTTTTTTTTTTTTTTTCCTTATTAAATATTTTAATTTTACTCTTTTAGCATTGGTAGCCTCTGTTAATATTACTCCTTCCTGCACAGATGTTAATTTTACCAAGAAAAATACATAGATACCAAATTAAAACTTGAAGTAAGATATGCTTCCTAAAAATGATTTCTTTTCTTTCTTTTAATAAATATGCGAGAAGTGGGTGTATATGTTATAAAATTATGAATAACAAAATAAAGCATTGTATGGCAGCTAAGGCATTGAACCAAGCAAGGCTGGAGGCCAGCGTGAGGGTGTACGGCGATGAAAGCCAGAAGGAGAAGAAGGAGAAATGGCCAAGTCCATATGCAATGGTGTCTGGGGTATTGCTGTTCGTATCACTGTTCAAGAATGTGTATGAGCCACTTCAGTATGTGGCTCTAGGTGCTGTAGCTGCTGCTCTTCTTCCCATTCTCCTCAAAGCTCTCTCCTCTCTTCGCCACCTACGACTTGACATTAACTTCCTCATCCTCATCGCAGGTATTACCATCAACCCACTCTCTCCACTTACCATTTTTATATTTCCTCCCTCTTCCCCACAACACATACTACCCCTTAAGAGCTCGTTGATTGATTTTTATCCCAGAGATTAAAATAGTTAAATAAGTTAAGTTATAATATGATGATACATATAACATATGATTAAATAATTTATTTAGTTTCAGGAATCTCTCCACACAAAATAAGTAACTTACCTAGAGAGTTATTAATTAATACATCTCTATAAATTAGATCTTATATCAAGGATTATATCAAGGATGCAATAGTAGTAGTATATTTGGGGCTTTTTTTTTTTTTACCAATTTACCCCTTATTTAGCGCATCTTTTTGTCATAGCTATAGTAGTAGTATATTTGGAGTAGTTACAACAACATTTAAACACCTGGTGGGAGAGTAGATTTTGAATAAAATTTATTTATAATTATAATTTTGAGAATATATCTAATTAATTGTAAAAGATTCATAGAATTGATAATTTATTTAATTAGTTGTATATTGATTTATAATATTGATTTTGGGTATAAATGAAAAGCAGAATAAAAAGTCAGAACCATGGTTTTCTTATTAAAAAAAAAAAAAAATCCAAACATTATTTTTTTATACATGCCAAAATCAATTATCAACAAAATAATTATAGTTACCTCATAATCTGTTATGAAATGCTTTTAAAATTATTTTTTCATAATATTTTATCCAAACACCTTATAAAATACAAGGCCGTAATTGCGGGAAAGAAAACGATTAAAAAGTAAAGGGAGATTCCGTTGCCTTAAAGTTGAAGGAGATAAAAGATAAGCCTGTTTTATTATATATGTACAATTTTACATATTCTTTTTAGTTTTGTTGTTTGCTTAATGCTTATATAAAACTAGTATACCCATTCTTCTCGAAACCCAACTTGGAACAATCATTTATATTCCCCACTTGTTATATATGATATTGAGTAATTAATAATCTTTACGTATTTCTTTTTTTCTTTTTGGTTGCTTCTTGTCGTTGTCATTGCTTTTCTTTTAGAAAACCCTTTTTTTTTTGGACATCAAAAAAGGTAGAACTTCCAATTAATTATAAGAGTCATGAGGTCAAAAATAGGTGGGGAATAGCTGTATATGGATATACTATTATATATGTATAATAATTTAATCATTCATAGAAGACGTGAGAAAACCGTCCTTTTCTTTTCTTATAAAAGGTGGTTTCATTTGAGAGACAATAGAAGGTGGCACCGTTATGGCCTGATGGGGACCTTTATTTTAAAGTCTTTACGCTACAAAAGGTGTCTGGTGACCTTGGTTTTAAGCTGGTGCAACTTATTTTTTTCAGCTGTGTGTAACTTTTCTTCGGTCTTGTTTTAAGTATAATATATCTTCAACTATGCATAAAATGGAAGATATGTTGAGCATGGCTTAAGAAGAATTGTACCTATTGTTGCACTTGTTTCCTTGAATAAATTTCAGAGATCTTTAGATAATAAATTTATACTGAGAATTTTTTTTAACAACTTTTTCTTTTCTTTATAAGACATGTTATTCTTCTTTGATAAAAATAGAAAATTTAAATTAACATGAGATAAAAAGGTATCAAAGTTAAAGTTCATTTACATGACAAAGCAATGGTATTGTTTTATATACATACACATATTTGTAAATATGTGAAAAACATTATTATTGTTAAACTCAAAGAAAATAAGGCATGATAATTTATTTAATTCTCCAAATTAGACATATGTTTTTAAATTTTTAACCAATTTTAATATTTCTATATTGAAAACTAATTAAAATTTTAATATTTTTTGGAAAATAATTTGATAATTACTCATACAATTTACGTTCCATCCAAAATATTTTATTAAAAACTTATTGCTTTCCCTAGTATGTATATATAACTTTTCCAAGAAAAAACAGTTATGTGGGCAAAGAATTACAGTCAAAACATTTTGAATTGATAAGTGTGGTATATTATTACAACAAATGGGAAATTTTTTTATCATCCATAAATTTAGTTTATAAATTAATAAAAAGATTTATTCATAAATTTCGATGGAAACCTAACAAATTAAATTATTGATTGGAACACTTCTTTTTGTACTAGAGTGTTAATTTGCGACTCAACTCAATAAATTAATTAAGTTTTACGGACAGAAGTAAAAATAAAATAGACATCACTGTCTATATTTTACTGTTCGATTTTTCAATTTTCATATTAATATCTAAAAAATTAATTTGGTGAAGACCAAATATGCATCCATCTATTTAATTATCATTGATAATGAAACTTGATTTTTTTTTTTTTTTGGTTAAGATGAACGGACAAATTTGTTTTGTACAAAACTCTAAGGCATTTGGTACGCGAAAGAGATGGGAAGGGAATGGAAAATGAGCAAGTTCCCTTGTTTGGTGCCCAATTTTCCTATAAAATATCTTTTTGATAAACTCACTTTTAATTATCTAATATTTATAGTTATTTTTATAATTTATTTAATTATTTTTAATTATTTAAAATCTTTGAGAAATAGCTGCAAGGTGGGTATAGAAAGTTGCTTCAAGAGAATAATATTTGGGATTAATTTGAGCAGTTGAAGCCATAAGCTCCGCACACATTAAATTCTGGGAAAGTTATTATTTAATTTAAGTATTTATTTCGGTCTATTATTATTAATATAGTTGCTATATAAGGTCATGAGTGTCAAAATAAAATGATTTGATTGAGTATCTTAAATTCTTCGTGTTTTTATTATATTATATTATTTTTTATTCATTTAATATCTCCCGTTATTTTTAAAACTATTTATTTTTTATTTAAATTATAATTTATAATTTATTCATTTCATTTAATTTTTAAATTATTGTACAAATAATTATTTAATATATGAATTGAAATATAAATTTGATTAATTAAATAATTCATTTTGAGGATAAAATTTGATTTCCACCTTTTTCTGCATTACTTTATGTATGAGTATTATAGGTATTTATCAAATGTTTCCCACTTAACCACCCCATTTTCTTCCTACCAAATATTTTATTTTTCTTTAACCTATATTTCATTTTTATGTCTTCTAAATAGCCTTTTTTCTTTTTAAAAAAATTTTTTTTCTTCCCAATCTTTCCCCCCCCCCTTTTTTTTTTTCATTTTCTTTATCATATGTTCCCTATATCAAACGGGCCTAAATATCTTCTTTTTGATCATGTATAAGCATCTTTTTTGATATTTCTTGCTAGAAAGTTGTGAATATATAGATATGTGTGTGTCTATATATATTATATATTATAATTATTGTTTATTATTAGTGGCCCTATTCATACCGGCTGAACATTTAGGCCTAATATTTAATAATATTTTTCGGCAACAAATATTTAATATTTTATTTTATTTTGTCAGTTGTGGGAACGATAGCTATGCGTGATTATGTGGAAGCTGCCACCATTGTTTTCCTTTTCTCCATTGCTGAATGGCTTGAGTCAAGAGCAAGTCACAAGGTACATTAAATATTAATTAAGAGTTAATACCTTTTTTTTAAAAAAAAAAAAAATTGCTAATTTTTTTAATGATAACCATTACTGCATTATGCACATATAACTCCATTACTATGGTTTTAAATATTTAATGATAAATTTTTAAAATACTTAAATGTATATATATATATATATATATATATATGGGTTAAATAGTTATGTAAATCTATGTCGTTTTGGGGCTAGATTTAACATAAACGACGTAGTTTTGGGGTTAGGGGAATTAATGAAGGATCTTTTGGTAAAATTCATATAATAAATACAAAAATAAAAATACAAAATCACCCTTCATTAATTCCCCTAACTTCTAAAACTACGTTTTTTTGAGAGTTCACTTAAAAAGCGAGACATCTTGATATGCTAGTTTTATATATAGTGTAAAAGTTCAACCTTAGAACAAATGCATAGTTTTTGTTCAACCTTAAACAAAGCATACCCCAATTAAGCTACTATTATATTATACTACTCCCTCCAGTTCTAATTATAAGAACACATTTTGGAATTGGTTTTGGTCCTAATTATAAGAGTAAGTTTTAAATTTTGTCAAATTTTTCCTATAATACCCCTATTTCTACTTTCTCAATAATAATTAAAGACAATAATAATTTAATAATACACATATACATTCTATAAAGTAGATAATGTTTGCAACTCATTAATGTCATATGCACTTCAATTATACTTTTTTATATAAAATAATCTCAAGCAATTTTTCTCATATTTTTCCCATATCACCCTTACTAATACTTCCTCCACAATATTAATTTAACAACATCCTTATATTCTATCAAGTGAGAGATTATACTTTATTTTTTATTTTTAAATAAACTAATTTTAATATAATTTAATTAGTTTTCTTAATATCTTTAAAATTTTTATTTTATTTTATATTTAGGAAGGAGTAACATATTAAAGACATTATTTCATGAATTTTGTGAAATAAGAGGCACTTTACTTCTTTACCGCAATTTTTTTTTTAAAAAAAAAAAGAATTTTTTACAGCAATATAAGTACTATATTTATCCAATTTGCTTCTCGTCCGTTTCGTGTTATAATAGTTGGACTTATAGTCCGAGAGAGGCCGAGATCCAGACTCGGTCCAACAAAGAACAACGCGTGGCCATAATTTATCCAATCTGCTCCTCCCTTAGCTTTCCCCGTAATCTAAAGGAGATGTCATTTTAAATTTTAAGTAAGGGCATTTTTAGAAAATAATTACAATTAACTAATTTAACTTCCTCCTTAATCTCTCCAAATTCTAGTAAATAATTCTTATAATTAGGACCGGAGGGGAGTATAATTTAAGGTTTTTAATATTATTAACAAAATCAAAATTCAAGTATCATGAGTTTAAAAAACAAAACACTATTAATATAGATGTCGTCATCCAAATGATAAATTTTAAACTCTTGACATTATTTAAGTGACCATATTCTTCTTCTGATTTCCCGCAATATCATTTATTTGACTTAGTTAACTCCTATTGATTATAACTTATATTTTTTTTTAAATCTAAATATATAAAAAATGTGTAAAAAATAATATTTATAGTAATATATGTTATTTAGAACAAGTGAATAATAATATTCATTATCTCTTCTTTTTTGCCATAATTTAGGACTCATTATATTTTTCACAAAGGTTGAAATTCATAACCTCATATTTAAGAAAAAAAAAAAAATTATAAGAGACATTGGAAATGATCAGGTTAAAGGGTTCAACTAGTTATTCTTTATCTATGTGAAAGAAAAAAGGAAAATCACACAATCAAGATTTTAATTAAGGAAAATAATATTTGAAAGGTCTCATAATTTATTAGTAGTGTCTGTTTCACTTATTAATGATGACACTTTCACTTATCATTAACAAGTTATCAGACATTTCATGTATTATTTTACTTGCCTAGGTGTGATTTTCTCCGAAAAAGTTAATCATCAAGAGTTGGTCTTAATAAAATGGGCTTTGTCAGAGTTTAAGTACATGTAAATTTTAAAAAAATGCTTTTAGAAAAGCTACCCCTATTTAGCTCAAAATAATGTTCGAATATCCCTCAATCAAATAAAATGACCATATACCAATGAGGTTAGATCTAAACGAAAGAGTTAGTACCTCAACATAAAAAACTAATTTTTGAACCTCCGTTTAAAGAAAGAGTTAGTACCTCAACATAAAAAAACTAATGTTTGATTTAGTAATATCTAATTTGCCTCAAGTGAGATTACCTTCAATATGAAAATACACTAGCAAAAGATTTTTTAAAAAAAAAAAAAAGATAAATAAAAAAGAAAAAGAAAAAATTGCATTGTTAGTTACAACTCTAGTCATTGTTATTAGTTAATTAATCTAATTCTACATATCAGTGAATGACATGCTAGTCATTAAATTAAATTTGCCTTACATTTGACAAAATTTTCCAAGATCACCATTTTCTCTCTTTATATCTACAAAGCATTCTCATTTACCTATTTTTTTTTTTTAATTTCCTCATGAGAATTTAATAAAGGTAAAATTAAAAATTAAATAAGGTCAATGTATGTTCAAATGTTATACAATGTTCAAATGTTATATTAGTTGGGTCATGAGGGTAAATAAATTAATTTCCATAATAATCGATCATACGTCAGAGAGATACGCGAACTCCATATGTCAGCCAAGAAGATGATGAGATATTCTAAAAAAAATTGAAAATTAGTCATTAATAAGCTATCATTGAACTTATATTTAAGAGGGGAAAAAATCTGTCTATAAGTGGAGCTAAGACAAAGAGTTAGAGTTGAATGCTACACCCTCCTGCAGTTAAAATAAACAATATTTAAAAATTCAATCTTCCTTAGATAATTTTTATATTTATCATTTTTTATAATTTATACTATTGATAATCCCTTAATAATAATTAAAAAGAAAATGAAATAGGAGAATTAAAGAAAATAAGTATGATAATTTAAAAAATACACTTCATATTAACTAACTCAACTCATTTATTAAAGTTTAATTAAATTAGATAAATATATCTTATTCTTCTATCTTAATTATAAGATCTAGTTGACTTTTTTAAAAAAATTAAGAAAGTTAATTAAATTACTTTAAAATATTTTTATTTTTATTTATTTCTTCAAACTAATTAGTTAACTAATAAAGAAATATACTCCACTGATCAAGTTTCCTTAATTTCTTCATAAAAAATGAACTAAGGAGTATAACTTCTTGAATGACCAAAATTACTTAAGCCAGCTGTAAAAATTCTGAATTGCAAATTCAATGGATCCAGGCAAGTGCAGCAATGTCATCGTTGATGAACATTGCTCCCCAGAAAGCAACCATAGCTGAAACAGGAGAGATTGTGGACGCCGACGAGGTCAAAGTGAACACCGTACTCGCCATTAAAGCAGGGGAACTGATCCCAATTGATGGAATCGTTGTAGATGGAACCTGTGAAGTCGATGAGAAAACTTTGACCGGCGAGTCATTCCCTGTTCCCAAACAAAAGGATTCTACTGTGTGGGCCGGCACCATCAATCTAAATGGTAATCCTTCTGTAATTGAAACTAAACCTAAAAGTGTTTTCCCCCTGTTTTGATTAATGTTGATGTGTTTGATATATTGGTTGAAGGTTACATTAGTGTAAAAACTAATGCCCTAGCTGAGGATTGCGTGGTGGCGAAAATGGCAAAATTAGTGGAAGAAGCACAAAACAGTAAAACCAAGAGCCAGAGATTGATAGACAATTTTGCCAAGTTTTATACCCCCGGTTAGTCAGCTTTTCTAGCATTTTTTTTTTCCCGGTTGTTCTTGAATCTTGAAGGAAATTAATTATTGACTCCCGTTTACTCTTCTAATGTGGTACCTGTCATTACTTATTTGATCCCCCTTGCCCAAGGCATGACAATGCATGAAAAAATTGAGAGGGTTTAGGGTAACCAAGGTATTGAAAATCATTTGACCCATTTTGATTTTCTTATAAGCTTGACAATAACAAATACATTAATTTCATAATTATAATTCAGAACTCATCTTTATAAAAACAAAAACTAGTACCATCCTCTAAGCATGCTAGCTGCTTCTGGTCTTCACAGAGTCACAGTGGTTTACTATAGCACATATCGCTGTCATTCCTTTGTTTCCTGTATGTCATTCATGGATTTCATTTTTTTGTTCATGTTTGCAGCTGTTGTGATCATATCAACTCTTATAGCTATGGTTCCAATTTTGTTTAGAGTGCACAATGTGAAACATTGGTTTCATCTGGCACTAGTCGTTCTAGTAAGTGCATGTCCATGTGCCCTTGTCCTTTCTACGCCAGTTGTGACTTTCTGTGCGTACACAAAAGCAGCCGCATCAGGTCTTCTCATCAAAGGGGGTGATTACCTTGAAACCCTTGCAAAAGTTAAGGTCATGGCCTTTGACAAAACTGGAACTATTACAAAGGGTGAATTTGTGGTGACCAATTTCCAATCTCTTTGTAATGATGTAGATTTGAAAACTTTGCTTTACTGGTGAGCTCCTCATTTCTTTCCCAGCTTTTACGAACTATAGAGTTTCTTTTGTATGAGATATCAGATATAATTGCAATGGACGATTGTCAAACCTATTTCCAGACGTCTATATTAGTGTGACACATTGTGAACTTATAAACTATTATAAGAGAAGAAATTTAAAAATAAAGCTCTCCATGAAAATCTGATATATCTTGAGAAAAGTAAAAATTGAAATCATACCTTGATAATTTTGAATTAGATTATGACTGGAATACTATTCATTCAACATTCATATGTAGATTATACAAATAATTGAAATTTGAGATTTAATTTTATAGGGTCTCAAGCATAGAAAGTAAGTCAAGTCATCCATTGGCAACAGCAATTATTGATTATGGAAAGTCACTTTCAATTGATCCTAAGCCAGAAGAGGTGACAGACTATGAAAATTTTCCTGGAGAAGGTATTCGTGGGAAAATTGATGGGAGATATGTTTACATTGGAAATAGAAAAATTGCCACAAGAGCTGAGTCCAAGACAGGTACATATCTTTCCTCATTTTGTTTGGAACTAAAGCTTATAGCTGATTTTGTTTGGAATTTTCATAACCTCACACCAATGTCCTTCTTAGCCAAAAGAAGATTGATACTTATCCTATCATTAACCTTTCTTGTTATTTATTATTATTTTTTTTGGTGGGCTTGACTTGGTTCACTTTAATTGCTTAAATTTACAGTTCCTACCTTAGAAGGTGGCACGCAGGGAGGAAAGACTATTGGCTATATATACTCAGGAGCCACTCTTATTGGAGTTTTCTCCCTTTCAGATGCTTGCCGATCTGGAGTAGTGGAGGCTATAGGGCAGCTAAAGTTATTGGGTATCGAGACTTCTATGCTTACTGGGGATAGCCATGCAGCTGCCATGCAGGCTCAAGAGCAGGTTTGGATTTTTTTTTTTTTTTTTTTAATCAAATGATTGTTTAGTGTTTGTTAGAATATTAGGGAATAAATCAGGATCCTTTAATTGTTGCTTCTTGATTTTAGGATCTTGATTATAGAAACTTTATTATTTGATTTCCTAGTCTTATCTGTAAACCCTAATTTTCCTCCTCTTATTTCTCTTCATTAGCCTATATATTGTAACCTCATTTCATCTGAATAATATCACAAAGCGAGTGTCTTGCCTCTGTCCAAGAGTTTTCAATTTAATTTTCTTTGTGAAATTTTGTTCTTTTAGATTTTATTTGTTGCATGATTTTCTTTTTCTTTCTTTTCACTGTTTTCTTCATATCAGGCTTGCATAACTTAGGATTTCATGCAAAAATAATAAATTTTGGAACACAAAATGATGGTGCATGCTGAATAAATTTTGGAACTGAAACATTTCAATATGAACTCAACAAGGCTTGATTCTAGCTAGCTATCTTTAGCAGGATGAACTTACCAGGACTGGATTTTATATCAAGAAGCAACATCTAGCTATTTTTCTGTGGTAGATGAATTTATCTAAGTTTGAATTTTATAGTTTTGTGACTTTGCTCTAATCTCAGCATTTACTTTCTGTGGATAAAATCTGTGTAATTGAAACAGAATCAATAATATTGGCAAAATAATTTTATCTACAGCTGGGGCATGCTTTGGAGCAAGTCCATGCAGGACTTTTACCAGAAGGAAAAGCAAAAATCATCACACAATTCAAAAAGAAAGGAAAAACAGCCATGGTTGGAGATGGTGTGAATGATGCACCAGCATTAGCTGCAGCTGATATTGGTATCTCAATGGGCATCTCAGGTTCTGCACTAGCAAGTGAAACAGGAAATATAATTCTTATGTCAAATGACATGAGAAAGATACCACAAGCGATTAAGCTTGCGAGAAAATCCCGTTGGAAAGTAATAGAAAATATTGTATTGTCAATTGTGACTAAGTCTGCAATTCTTGGCTTGGCTATTGCTGGTCATCCGCTTGTTTGGGCAGCAGTTCTTGCTGATGTTGGGACATGCTTATTGGTAATGTTAAATAGCATGCTCCTTCTGCGCAGAAGAGAGAAGCAGCATAGAGGAAAATGTTGTAGGTCTTCCACTCAGCAACACCTCCATAAAAGTGGATGTCACACCAATAATGGGAAATCTTCTCACCACCACCACCACCACCACCACCACCAACACAAGCATGATCCTCATCAGCATTCTAAACTCATAGAAAGCCATGGCCAATGTAAGTCCAGTGATGAAATCCATGAACCAAATCTCTGTCATCATGGAAGATGTGAGAAAGGTATTGTCCAGTCACATGATGCAGAAAACCAGAATTGTTCAGGCTCTTGGGATAGGGTAATGATTGGAGCAGATAAGTGTGCAACTTCAACAGAGAGTTATGGTAGTTGTTTGGAACATAGTAACTCCCACAGCACATCACATTGCCTCAAAAGAAATTGTGACCCGGATGAAGCGTCCCCGGATGCCCCCCACCATTCCATGCACTCACATGATATAGAAAGCCAGGCTTGTTCAGGGTCTCCTCACATGATTCTTACTGGAGCAGAAAAATGTTCGAGTGCAATAGAGAATCATGATTGTTCAGAACATAACACGCACAAGACATTACATTGCCACAACAGAAACTGTGGCCCTGTCAGTCTTAATGAAGCATCACTGGTTTCTCCCTGCCACTTCAATCTTTCTGCCAAGAAGGAAAGCGAAGAATGTAGTATTAAGCACTGCCATCATGAAATTGAGCATCAAAGTCCAGGGCCTCTATCTGACTTTAAGGTCTGTGGGGATGATAATGTTTCTGGCATCATGGACAATAAACACGATGGATCAGCCTCAATGCACGCTCTTGGGAGTTGTGAAGGTCAAGAAAAAGCTTGTTGCAAAGGTTGTCCAGACGAATGCAACGAATGTCCTGTTGTATGTGAGCTTCTGTCATCAAATGAGATAGAAGTTGGTGCATGTTGTGAGGGCTCTTCAAAGGATCCCATTGAGTTTCCAATGACACATGCTTGTATTGGCTTGCACAAGAGAGCTATTGGTGGGTGTTGCAAGAGCTACATGAAGGAATGCTGTAGCATGCATGGACATTTAGGGGTGGGTTTTGGAGGTTTATCCGAAATTGTTTCAGAACAGGTGTAGCGGCTCTGGCCTAAGCAAACCATTCTCAGCTAGTCTCCTCTTGCAATACGTGATATAAAATTGACAACGGTAGAACTCAAAATTCCTCAACAATAGTGCATATATACTGTAACCTCTTGGTATTTCTCATCTTATGTATAGTTTGAAGATATCTCATAATTATGGCAACCTCAATTTGACCTAGCACAAGTAGGTTCGTTGACTTATCCCATGGTAAGAGCTGAAAGTAATTATATAGGTAAATATAACAAGATGAAGCATTTTCCCCTGTTTATCTTAGGTTATTAGGAACTAGGATCATCAACGCATTTGGGAGGAAAGTGAAGGAAAATCACACCTATCGAAGTTGTTTGTTTAGGCATTGAGGTTGGCTTTTTTGTAATCTCATGTTTCACTTATACCCTGTACCTTCTGGTTATACCTACAATTAATACAAGAAGCAGGCGCTTACTTAGCACCAATCTATCTCAAGTGTATTATTATCTTTTGCTTTTCATTGTGCTGATTCAATAGAATTTATGGGCCTCGCAGTATTTTCATTAACATATGTCAGTAGCAAGTTTGCACATATCTACCAACGAGGGATGGGTCTAGCAGAAGGGGTTAGTTCCCTACAACTTGGTCAATCAAAGTTTGTGGGGAGAGGTGTCTACATTTAGTTTCCAACACTGCCTCGAATAAGATTTCCTCTAATAGGAGGATACTTATGCTTAGCAAAAAAGTCCACATAACAAAAAAGTTCTCACATACATCAAGGGTAATGACCAAAAACTACAAAGTAAGGGTAAAGTTTTCTGTATTTATTTTCAGTGTCAAGTTCACATATATCATAAGAACAATTTGACGGCTGCACCTAGATTTATTTTCTAAATAATGCTAACCTTGTTAAAGTATATGTAATGAATAATTTTCACCATATATGTAGTGATGAGCTGAGATTGAAGGACATAATTTTCACCATACATGTAGGGATGAGCTGAGATTGAAGGACAAAGTCAATGAATTAATGAGATTGGATCGGAAAATGAAGAAGCCGTTATTCCAGATAAAGATTGCGGCATAAAAAGAGATTCTATGGACACCTTGTTCTGTGCCTCCCGAAGAATCACATTCTTGAGTGACAAGGCCCGTAAATTTCTTATCAAGCCGCAAACTGCACAGTTTAAGAAAGCTCATTTCAGCCAAAGAATTGATGCAAATTAATGTTTTGCCAGCCGAAGGATCACTCATCTAGGCTAATATTAATGCAGAGAGATTAAGTAAAAACAATCTCTCCCCCAATCTGATGATAAAAAAACACAACTCAAGCCAATGAGTTCAACACAATGGAAATAAATTCTCATTACTTGTAATAGGTCTTTCTCCATATTGGAAGGGAGCCCGAACTCAACATATTTCATGTTAAGCCATCAGGGGCAGGGCCGGCTGTGCATGTTCATTAATTTGGTGTTCAATGGGGATTTATGATAATGAATTAGATCATGCATTTGTATGCCTAGTTATTAGTTCGTTGAGAAGAGATATAGACGAAACATGTATAGGGTAGAGTATATATAGCCAAGAATGAAGAATGACTTGCCGGCTGATTTGCTAGCCTGTGATCTTTGACGTTTGTTTCACGTGGTAAGTTGTCTTTGGCTACACTCTGTTATCTATTCCTTTCCATATATGCTGCCTAAGAAGTTCGGATTATAATTCTCAACATCTTGAGTTACCTAATTATTCATCATTTCAATTGAGAGCAACAAAGTTTTGGTTGAAATTATCAGCACTACTATAGAAAAGATATTTTATAATAGTTATTATCTTCCATATATAATAGTTCCAATCCCCTATATATGCAGGCGTTATATATACTTAGCGTAAATATATAATGGTTCCTAACCGGAATGTATTTAGAGCATACATAACTATTTTTTTAATTAATAATTGTAATGTATTGACTTTATTTTTTTTCATTTTTTAATATTTTTTATTTATCTATTTTTACTAGTTAATAATTTATTATATAAGGCACAACATAATCATTGATAATAAAAGATAATAATATTAAAATAGATATATTTATTGTATTCAAAATTCAATAAATCATAGATAAACATCATAAAATTTTAAGAAAAATTAATCACTTAAACACTCTTACAATATGACCTATTTTATAATTTTTTGAATTCTAAAAGAAAATTTATTAATAAAAAATCATACAATATTCTCCAATACATTTATTGTAGGTTATCCACATATCACATATACTTCCAGAGTTCCCTTAATATATCCTTAACTACAAAAATATTACATAAATAGGAAAATAAAAAAATATATAGTAAAAATAAGCAAATATAAACACTTAGCAAATATCAGAATATAAATATGAAAATCAAAATATATAGTCAAAGTTGGCAAATATAAAAACTTAAGCAAATCTCGAACCTTGTTCAACAAACCGGATTTGGTTTTAAAGTTTAGGAACATGTGATACTCAAAATTAAGGAATTAACCAATATTCAAATAGATTGTGATTTAACTACTAAAAATTATGAGAAATATTTGTTATTAATTTTTAGTCCGTATAATGTAGTATAATTAGAATTATTTTCATTGGAATAAATTAAAACAACAATAAAAAAATTCAGCATTTTACCTTAATGATAATGCATGTCGTTCAACCACTCAAAGATTACTATAACTACTTATATAGATAGTGATGAGCAACCTACGTCATTTTCACAATAGTTTCAATGGTGCAACGATTCAATTGTGTTGAGCTTCACAAATTAAGTTCTCAGCAAGTAAGTTGGATTGATTAACTATTTTCTAAAACCAACAGTAAACTAATTCACAATTTCAACAGTAACTCAATATCAACAATCTTCATCCTAGGAGAAATCAAGTTCTCCTCCATTGCTGCTCTTATGATCTAATCATATTCTCCCAACCTTCCTATCAATTTCAACAATCAGATCTGCCAAAATCAGATGAATTCAATAGCTTAAAGGCCGCAAGCATGAATCACATAATCTGGACATGAAATACTCATTCATAAAAATAATTCACTAGCATATCAAATATGATTCAACTAAATCCAGAGGGATCCGTACACTTGCTAACAAGTTTCAGATTACAAACATGAACAGGCTACAACAGATTAGGCTACAATTCATCTCGATATCTAGCTAAACTATAGCTAGCAACATATGCATAGGAAGTTGAAGACAGATTTACAACAGAATTGAGATGAAGAAAGGATAAGAAGCTCAAAGAGACTTCTTGATTATAGCTTCAACATAGCACTAGCAGCTCTAAGAGAATCAATCTCCATGGATGAAGAAGAGAAACTTCAGCCGACCAATCGCCACGGGTTGGGACTATATGGGTTTGAACCCAAAAGACTCTATCAATATAGGCTGACATTTAGCCAACCCAATCCATAACCTCTCGGTTTGGCGGGTTAGCCCACCCAACCTGTTTTCTTTTAAATTTTCTTTTTTTAAAAAATCTTTTTATACTGCATTTTTCAAACTTTTTTAAAGCAACATACTGAAATTTTTCCCCTACAAACCTAAATCATAAAAAAATTAAGGCTAAAGTATACATTAAGTCTATTATATTTTTATTAAAGTTCATTTTAATTCTTTAAGTTTTAAAAGTATAGTTTTAGCTCTTCAATGTTAACGTTGTTAGTCTAATATAACAGAAAATGCTGACTCGTTAAGTTAGATTATTGTAACTTTTATTGGCTGCCACATCAACTTAATTGTTTTGAAAAAATTTCATATTTTTATTAAAAGAACAATATTAATGAGTGACTGGGGTTTGAGCTTTGAGGAATAGCACGACATGACATTTATCAATTTTTTTTAAATGGGCTAACCCGCTATGGGCCCATATGGGTTCAGGCCAAAAAACTCACATCAAAAGGGTCCTTATTTTTCACAACCCACCCACTAAGTTTTTTAGGTTGGATGGGTTTGACCCACAGGTTAAATCGCCAACCTATCGGGCTAAGCCGATGCGGGTTGGACCCATATGGGTTAGGGCCGCAAAGAACCGCATCAAAATGATCCTTGTTTTTCACAATCAAAACCCACCAAGTATTTTGGGTTGGGCAAGTTCATGGTTAAACCCGTATTATAGGCTCTACCTACAATCAAAACAATTAATCCAACATTAAATCTTTTCAAGACTAGGAGTAATTACAATTATTTTGACAATTTTTGCAATTTTACTTCTAATTTATTGTATTTACTTTTAATCTTAATTTATCACAAGAAAGGTATTTTAAGCTCAACAACTATGACAAAATCTCCAAATAAAGTATGAAAATATATAATAAAATAGGGATTTGTCAATCCCGCCTTCTTATATATGAAGGTTATCTTTTTTAATTGTTAAGTATTTTTAAGAAATAAATAAAGGTTCTTTGTAAAGAACCGTCAAGTATTGTCAAATAAATTTTTCTTTCCTTATGTTTGATATTTTTCAAAATCCTGCATTCTTATATATGATAGATATCTTTTTTAACCGTCAAGTATTTTTAAATAATAAATAATGGTTCTTTAAGGAGAAGTGTCAAGCACTATCAAATAAATTTTTTTCAGAATCTCATTTCCTTATATTTGATGTTTTCTAAAATCTCACATTTTTATATATGATAGTTATTATTTTTAATTGTTAAGTATTCTTAAAGAATAAATAACAGTTTTTTTGTAAAAAATTGTCAAGAATTGTCAATTTTTTTCCTTCAAAATCTCACTTTCTTATTTATTTATGACGGTTATTATTTTTACCTTTAAGTATTTATAAATCATACTTTACGGTTACTTGTTATGATTGTTATATTTTTGTTTTCATTGATATAAGATTGGAACAAAAATTGTTTGAAAGTATTACATAACGGTTGTTTGAAAGTAGTAAATAATGGTTGTTTTGTAAGAACCATCATTTTTATCAAAAATATTTGACGGTTAATAATTACAACTGTTAAATTTTGTTTTTATGAATTATGTCTCTCAATACATGACGTTGTACATATTTAACCATTATATTTTAGCGTTATATATTCTTGCGCAGCATGCACCTCAACATATATGAGACTATAACCGTTATTTATTAAGCATTATATATGCTTGATTCTGCATTAGTGATGTTGTTAATTTAATTAATTTATAAGTTGAATGTTTAGAGATGATTATGAATTGGTGACGGGCCTATAAAATATTGAAATTTGCTTAGCCTCTGTACGACTGAATGATAATAATTGAAACCAATGTACTATTTTTGCTACAAAATTTTATATATAATCGTGATATTATAATTAAGTGTGGTAAAAAAAAATTCATACATGAGTATGTCGCCGGGTGATTTTAGCTGGACACAAGTTCAACAATTTAGGTATAAATATAGAGTACCCACACATAGAAAAATGGGTTAAGGGCCTTTTTAATCTCAGAAGTTTTCACTAAGGGGAAATTTTGCCCGAAAGTTTTTCGGGGGGCTATTTTTTCTCGAAAGTGTAAAAATGGAGCAATATTGCCCTAGCCGTTATCCCAGTTAATTTTGACTGTTAGTTGACTAAATATGCTGAGCTAACAGTCCACGTGTCATCCATGTCATTTTTGTTAAGGTTCAAATTTGCCCTGGAAGTTTTAAATCTAACTTTGAAAAAAGATGAAGTAGATGACAAATAGACTTCTGGTGTAAATTTATACCTTAATAAAAATGACGTGGATGACATGTGGATTACTGGCTTAGCATATTTGGTTAACTAACAGTTAAAATTAACTAAGATAATGGTCAGACAAAATTGCCTCCAAAAAACTTCAGGGGCAAATTGCTCATCCTGAAAACTTCTCGAGGCAAAAATACCTCTTAACCCTAAAAAATACAAGGTCAGACCGGAATCCCTCCATTGTCGCAGAAAGGATCTAACCCTTACAATATCTCATGTACACGCAATTGCTCTAATACCATGTGGACAATTTTGAAAGAAGAATATGTATTTTCGTATATTACAATAGTGAGGTATATATGCCTATTTATACATCAGAGAAGGAGAGAAAGCAATAAAAACTAATTAAAGCTAATAAAGTTTACTAATGCTAATAACCATTAGCAAAAGCTATACAATAATGGCAAATAATTTCAATGAATGCATGCTATTCAGAAAAAAGGGTATTATATATTTATTCTTTTGCTTTTGCTTTTGCATTTGCAGTTTTGTTTTATTTTGAAGATGGAGTACTAGTACTGTTCTCTCATGTCTCGTTTATTCTGCTCAATAACTGACAATTTAAAAAAAATGGCTAAAATTAGTTTAAAATAATAAGTGTGTATGAAATAAACAAATTTCCGAATATGCCCCTATTTATGACGGGCAAGTAAGAGAGAAAAATATAGTAAATATATGTATCACCAACTTTTTAATTAATGTAATTTAGACAATTATGAGGGGCAAAAGTGAGAAAACAAAAAAATTATTAAATGTTAAGATAACTCTTATCAGGTTTTTATAAAAGGGATCAAAGCAATTTAAATTTGGGCTTTTACAAGAAGGGGGGGGGGAGTATTTATTAAAAAGTGACACCGCAATCAAATGACAACTCATGCATGCATGCTGCTTCAATTCACACTTGCTCACTGTTTCCCACAATTCTAGAAAGGCAAAAGATAAAATTGCTTTCTGTCATTTTTAATAATCTTCTAATTAATGTTGTCCTTTTGACCCAACCGAGAGTCCTAATAGCATTTACGATGATATTTCTTTCCTTCAAAAATTATGTACGTGGTATAATGTTCTTTGTTCCCCCCCCGGTCAAGTGCTCGAGTGGGTCTGTAAATCTCACCGGAATATTGCGGTTTGAAATTTTTTCAACTTTTTTGAAAAAAAAAAAGAGAATTTCTAAAGTGTGGTTCCAACATCCTTCAACCATGTGCAGATGCTAAAGAATACAAATGAGGTGTCACTATGTGAGCCAGCCAACACAGATTACTAGAATTAACCACATGCCTTCTTCGAGAAGTTATCACATGCACTGTAAATACCGCCTATTGATTTTCAAATTAGATAGATAACTAATTTATAAATATTTAAAAAATTATTTAAGTCGATTATTGTTTTAATAATTTAAATTAATTATTTGTAATAAAAATGTATTAATTTATTTTTGATATTATTTTTAATCGTGTGTATGATAAGTATCTTTGAGGGTAAACTTTTTACTATACGCAATTAATATTATGAATACTTTGAGGGAAAAAATTATAAATTGAAAGGCAAAGTAGTTTAAGGTTGTATATTTAGAGCCAAATTAAACACACATTTTCTAACTCTTATATTTAGGAAACAAATTAATACTTCCCTAATCCTATTTATAAGTCGCTTTAGCATGTTTCACATAGATCAAGAAAAACCTTCAACTTCATTAATTCTGTCATAAAATTTAACAACATTCCAACTTTATTCTTACTTAATATATAATGCCATAAGAACAAAGTCAATACAACAAGAGGATAAAGTTGTATATTTATATAAATTTTTTTAATGATGTGACTTTTGAATAGAAGAAAAAAATTTCTTCTCTCTCTGCCATATAAAATAGAAAGATCAGATCAGAGAAGTACTATAGCAAGAATTCGTCCTGTCTGCTTGGTTCATAGTCAAACGAATAGTGGGATTCTTCCCTCAATCTTTTGAAGGCAAAAGGAATTTATTAAAGACAAACATCCTCAAAAAATTAATTGCAATACTTGTACTTCAAGATTTGACATTCAAGAAATCAATAGAATGATCCGATTGTTACAATTCACTAGTGGAGAAAAGAATGTCTTCACTAACCTCTTTTATAATATCCCAAAATTTATTTTGATAAATTCGTAAATGATATATATGTAATTGGTAAAAAGAAATGGCGAATTTTGATTAAATGACTGATTTTACCAAAAATACCCAATTTCACCGAAACCAAAAAATTTGAGGTATATGTTGGCACCAATGGGACACATAAAAATAATACTTCTTTGTTCCATTTTAGAGCATTAAATTTGACTAAAAAGGAACGAAAAGAAGTTGCATGAGTCTTGTTGGAAATTGTGACAAAATTGAAGGAAGATTAAAAATTGCGACTTTCACAAAAGTGTGCCGTAAGTTCCATAATTATTTAAAATTTATGGAAACTTAAGTATGGGTTATGAGCCAATAAAATGGGTCAATATTTTCCTAAAAGTGGCCCAAGAATTTTGGGCAATTGGATTAGAAAAGAGAAAGTTGAAATCCAGTTAAATTGTAAATAATGGCACGATTAGTAAATACGTGACGGTTGAAGGGCAACATGGTCATTTACCTTCCCTAAACACGACTTGCACTCTTAATAATTCACTAAACCCTTCCTATTTCTTTATTCAAGTCGGATTGCATGCTAAAAAGGAAGGGAAAGCCGAAAATCAAATCAAAGATCATTGGATATCAACTAAATTTCTAACTGACGTCAATCTGGTTAATACGTCATAGTTGAAGGGCAATTTGGTAATCCTTACCTCCAAACCGAATTCGCTCTTCTCCTTACTTATTCATTTCGGTCTCACATCCACACACACCAAGGGGGTCTCTAACCGAAAGTTAAAGGGGAAGAAGAAGAAACTTGAAGAAGTAAGGTAAGATCTTGTGTTATGGTCTTGTCTTCCTTAGTTCTTCCCTCTTCCTACTTCCTAACCTTTGAAACACTCTTGTATGGCTTCTTAGAGGTGCTGGCAAAAATCATTGTTGAGTGTTGGTCGATTTCCTTGATGGCAAGTGAACCAGTCGAACAAGTAATAAAGTGTAAGTAGAGTATCGTCCCACAGAGACCGAGATACCGAGGAGTGACGCGCAAATGCTATGACAGTTGTGAAAGCGTAAAGTAAATACAATAGGTTGAGGGATTTTGCAATTATGCTACTAGCAAACGTAAACACAATAACTTTAAACGAGAGAAGATATCGGTAAGAGGTTAGGTCGGACTCGAATCATCCTTAAGTGCATCAATCCCCGAAGTTGCTCTACCCAATGCTATAGCATCTATACTTTGCCTTCCACAATTGCTACAAAGATAGCTACCAATTACAAAGCTATTTGGTTAACCCACCTCTATTATCTACCGAAGCTTCCGCGTCCGATACATATGATACTAACTATACTCCTTCTATATTCCTATAGCAACTTTCTAGTCGGACACCTTTACACTCGGGTGTTATGGTTATGAGAGGTAGACCCATTCCGAAGCCTACAATAATAGGTCAAGCCGTGCACGGGCTGCCTAGCAAACACTCTTGTTTCTCGAGGTCTAACCCCAACTCCTTGCCCGCAAGTGAGGCCACAAATCTAGCCCTTAATTTCCGTTAACCGACTATTAATTGAAACACCGATATGCAAACCAAATTTATTGAATTAAGAACTTGCAACTGGGTTCATTCAACACTTAAAGACTCATCCTCGTCCAGCCATATAAAGTTTAGTTCATGACTGACGAGGGACACACAAAACATACACTAACAGAATGACCCATGATTGAGAAAACAAAGATAAAAAGAAAGAAAAACAGAAAGCTTGATGGAATTTCCGACGGCGTGGTCGAGTTCCTGTCACGTCACCACTCCACGTCTTCTTTGTTCCGTTGTACTGCAGGGAAGGATGCTGGGTTGTCCTGGAAGTCTCGTGCTCTTGTGAAATCTCTCACTCTTCTCTTGAGTCTGCCGAAAGTTAGAATCTTGTTCTAGGGCTCTCCGAATTTCTTAGGGTTGGCTCTGTGTTTCCTTTTATAATCAGGCTTTTCTTGAGGCGTAAGTTACAGCAAGCTGGGCCTTTCCTAATCCGTCGGGATCTATCATATCTCTTGATCCGAGTAGATTGCTTCGTTGATTCTCGGGATTCTTCAAATCTTTTAGTTCCGATCCTCCGCATCTTCTATTCCGTTACGTCAGCAACCTATCCGTCAATATCGCCCTTTATTTTATTCCTGAAATCATCTGCGTAAAAAGTCAAAAAATATGCCGCATAGCATTGCGTCCTCTACTTTACTATAGCATTCGGGATGCCTTGTATTGCACTTCGAATCGCTGTCAGAATGCTATAGCATCGTATCCGCTCTGCTATACGATTTCCCTTAAAAACAAAGTAAATTGTTCCATTCTTAGCACATGCAAATGATTCCTACTCTTTAGTCCCTATATCATGAATGTATGCCTTTTTGCTTAGATTATCTGCAGTTAAGCTTGTATTTAACATTCAATTCAGTCAATAAATATAGGGAAATCATGGTACTATTTGTGCTCATCATTGAGCCAGGAAGGAAGAGATTTTGCAACAAATTAAAACACCAAACAAAGCTCAAGGTGAGTAATCTATGCTCTCTTGTGATATTCTAGAACTAGTTGGTGGTTTTGTGTGATTTCCTTGAAAATTTGGTGGCTAGAAACCTAAAGGGAGGTTCTGTCCAATTGACTAATATAAGCTAAAGTATGGATAAGGTCCAAATAACAAGATAAAAAGTGGTTAGAAACCAAAATTAGGGTGTTTGTGAAGCGAAATTGCAAAACAAAATTGTGGCACATTGCACTTTAGTTTCGGCCAAAGACATAGTAGACCAAGAGAGTGTGAATTTGGACATTTTTTTGGTTCCATTGTGTTTAACACGAAGAATTTTGTAGGGTAAGGGTTCGGTAGGAATTTTGGAAACTTCAGAATTGAATTGTGTCAAAGTCCTGAAAACTGCTATAAATTTTTCTATGTGGGTAGTAAGAATGTGACTACTTTTTGGATGAGTAAATGATATCCAATTGCAATGAAATTTTTTAGGATTAGAGTATACATAATTAGATTTAATTTGATAGGTCATTGGTTGAATTTGGATTTGTGTACACTGAGTTATAAATTTTTGAAAATGACCACTGATTCTGGAATGCAAACTGGACAACAACCACTATTTGATAAATTATGGATTGATATACATGTGACTGGCTGCTGAACCCAATTTTTTTTTTGAAACTAGACTTAATAATGAGTCCATAGGCTTTGGAATCACCTCATTTGGGCTTTTATACTATGACATAAGGTTTTTCAAAGTTAAGGTACAACGTCTGGAAAATGTGTCCAAATGAGTGAAAATGATGCAAGTAAAGGAACATGATGATCATGGTTTAGGCTTAATAGTTTCAAGTTAGTTACATTATACTAGATGACATTTGAAATATCTAGTTTTCCCTTCCCTATTTTCTCCTCGTCCAAACATAGCATAAAATAACAAATAATATTATACGGTTAAAGTGTACACGTTTTGTCATTTCATACCGTGACATTTGCAAGAGATTGAGTCGTAATGTGTCATCATGTGAACAATCCATATCCTTTTCCAACACGTTCAATTCTTACGTTACAATCTCATTGATGTGCCCTTTTGAGGTACATGGCTTAGGACAAAATCATAGTGACAACTAAATCCTTTTTATATATAGCAACTTCTAACTAGCCCAGAGGTTTCTCTCTCTCACTTCAATTCATTATGTCATTGAATTGTAGGGTTCAAATGTATTCAAATGTGGGTTAAGGAAGATATAAAATAAATTCATACGTACCAATTAATAGCGTAGTTTGCATTATATTATAAAAAAGGTCACTTGAGGATAGCTATGAGGTTTATGAAAGTGGGGCACGTGGGTCAATGACAAAACAATCGATAGTCTTTTATAACCAAAGAGAGCCATATCTGAGTTTATTTATTTATTTTATTTTTTGTTAAAAAAATCTACAAATGTAACGTTTTATAAGTTTTTGGTTAAAATAATGTAATGGCCAACTTATATATAATTTTTTTTCCCAAAAATCCAATTAATGGAATATGTAATAAATATCCCCGGTGTTTGAGACTCTCCTCTTGCCTCCAGTTAATTAACAAGGCAATTAATTTTTCCCAACTAAATTAAAAAAACTAATTAAACACATCATTGTTTATATTGCATCGAGTCTCTAAAAAACACATTAATCATAATTTATGGGTAGCAAGCGTACCTTAAGATGAAAATCAGGCTGGCCATACACACACACACATATATAAATATGTGTGTGTGTGTAAAAGCAAGAGAAAAGGAAGAAAACGTGAGCCCGGACGCTTGCCAACAACAAAACCCAGAACGAGGAATTTTGTTATGCCGGCAAGTCATCCTTGGCTCACACTCACTCTCCTCCTCAATCTTCATATCAAACCTTTTTTTTTGCGTGTTCTTCACTTCCATTAATCTTAAACCCTATTTATAATCTCACAAGGTCAAAGGGTTACATACACCTTTAAACACTGTTCCTTTATCTAAAGACATTATTCTCAATAATTTGGACCAAAAACTCGTCTCTATCCTTATTCATATGTAACTGTTTGATTGACTAGCTATATATTGTGGGAATAGAATATATATATATATATATAAGATTCCCAAGCGTACTTGGTCTAGTGGTGGACCAACTAGACTACAAAGTAGGAGAATTGAGTTTGAATCCCACATTGTTCAAAAAGACACTTGGGAAGAGGTATATTGGTCATAAAGCCTCAATCTGGATTAGTTGGTTACTCAGATACTTGGTAATATGATCCAGAAAAAGAAAAAGCAACAGACACCGGGTGGTCCAAAGGGTTATTAAAAAAGGAATATATATAAATATGGTCAGAGACTACTAGTGTGACTTCTCATGTTTTAATTTGGAGATGGCATTTTCATTCAGAATTTTCTCTGCTTGCTCACTGATTAATTTCACTGTTCCATTCATCAGCAATTCAGCATTATGGGCTTAGAGATATAGACAAGTTATCATGCACATCTTGATTCTGTCACCAAACAACGTTTCTTGATTATGATGATATCTTTATGCCACTAAAAGAATTTTCTTTTATTCCTTCTTTGGATCGATGTAGGCTTTATGAATGGAGCTCCTAGCTAGCCTATCTGGAATATTGGCATTTTATCTGCTGACATATATGAACATATGGCACAAGAGAGCTTTTCCATATATATTTGAAGTAGTTATAAATTTTGGTGTTTTGACACTTTACTTTCTTGAGTTCTCACCATTAATTTAAGTCCAATGAGTTGTCCCTCTCCGTTCAGAATCCATCTTTACTTTCTAAGAAACCACAATTCCTTTTGAATTCTCTAAAGTCAATCACTAACGTTAACCGTTAATTTCAAGTCATGCACGAATATTTTTAATTTAACTATATGATTTGACTGATCTAGAATTATGCTTTCAATCATGTAAAATAAGTTTAATTCAGCGTATAAATTTTCTTTTTTGACAAATATCAAGAAAATTAAAGAATTTATTCTGTGTGAATAGGGGGAAAAGAAGAAGAAAAAGGGAGAAGCTTTAATATTCTTGTCACCAGGGCGAATTTGATATATTTTCTAAATTAGTTAATCAATGAAACGTCTACATATCCATATTTTTTTTTCTTTAAGTTAGTTAAAATTATAAGGAAAAGGCTTTGCCAAAACGTGCTAAGTTAGATATTAAATAAAATAAAATATTATAATCATGGAATAATTCTATCATTTGTGAATCAAAGAATTCTATTTTAAAACGGTCACTTTTATTCTTAGTTAAGGATAAAGCCATAGCTTTTTACTACCTGCCAATAGATTTAAGTCAATTGATTGATAGTCTACATTGAACTTTGCAATTAATTGATTCATTAACTAATTAAGAATTCTTGATTCATTGGGTGCCCTTTATGTTAATTAGAGTTTAGATAACTGTACAACAGATAACTGTTTTCAATGATCTTATTATAAGCTAAATCAACAAGGCCATTATATCATATCACATACTCAAAAAATTTAATTATCAAATATTCTCCTCCAATGGAACCTTAATTAACTAGAATCCTTCCTTTCAAATTTAGTTGGCTACTATGGCGCTTTTATTCCAATTCCCCTAGTATATGTAAAGATGAAATGAAAAAAAAAATTTAAAAGGTTCCTCCATCTTTTAATTTCCGCTTCTTCTTGTCCTCCAAAAATTAATTTAGGAGAACCATTTCTTTTTTGTGGATGTAATCTAAGAGATTTCAGATGGGTTGACTATGATGTTAAACTTGGTAACTGTTGAATGACCTATATAGCCAGCAAGGAAGAAGGGAAATTTTAGTCCCTATCTCTATAAGATGTTAATGTCTAGGTATTAGGATTTTAAATTTTAATTTCTAGTCTTTGAAAGATTCATTAGAATATTTAATTATTAATTAAAAACTCGATATGTTATCTTTAAAAGCACTTGATTATAAAATCAAAGAAAAACATCAAAAACAATTCTAGATAAAATTGAGCTAACTGTAATAGTTCCCCCCCCAAAAGATACAAATAATTAAACTTGATAAAGCAAAAAAAAAAAAAAAAAAAAAAAAAAAAAAAAATACTTGTAGTGAAGTTAATGGAGTTGCAGAGATAAGATTGTTGAAAAGTTATTAGTTGGAGATACTTGAACTTATTTCAAGCTTTGTCTATATTACTTTAAAAAACTGGTTAATGAAGAATAAAAAAAGTGACCAGCTATCATCGAGTTCTTCCAGTGACTATCAAACCGCTGCTTGACATTTATGTTCACCTGCAATTTTCGTTTTTGATGTAGTTATCTTACCGTGTCAAGTTCAAATAGTGTTAGGTATTGGAGTTCCCCCCCTAATTTTAGCCATGGAATAAAGCATATTCTAAAATTTCTAAAATTTGAGGTTTTCGTTGTCATTAATCTCCTTACCGGATTTGTAACTATTATTTTCTCATCTAAAACATGGTGGAATGGGCAACCATTCCTTTGAAACAAGGTACAAGACTGCATTCCATATCCTTGGTTATTCAAATAAAAAAAAATTCTTATTAATTATATGATTAAACCCATTTTTCAAAATAATACTTATTATAAAATTTTGATGTTGGACAAAAATACCCAGCCTTTAAATTTTGAGTTTGTTTGTAACATCTTGAATTTCGGACTCTGAGAATTGAGAAAAGCCTACTAAACCCAGTGCAGGAAGGGTCACAAGAATGTCGAGAGATAAGAAGCCTCTCAAGGACTAAGTAACTCGGCTATATGGGTTAGTGGACATAGTATGTATAAGCCGTGAAATTAAAAGTGCTAATGAAAAAGGGGCACAGAAGACCTATACGATATAAATCTGGTTGGAAAAGATGCCACCTAACTATGTCCTGAGGTATAGGATAATTAGTTGAGCGAAAACATGCCAGTACAAGTAAGTATACGACATTTTCAGGGCAGTCGAGTATGCCCTACGTTTTTAGAAAACATCAATGTGTGGCATCGTTTGATGGGTCTTGGTATTTGTGCCTTTAATAAAGTAAGTCATGATGACACTTCTTTTGTGTTAGTTCAATAAGAATGCGACACATGTCTTTTAATCAAGATATACTTTTGTGTTGGCTGAATAGAAAGGTGACACGTGTCCAGCTTGCTCTCCAAGTATGTCAAGCTTGCTAAGGAAGTCAAATACTTTTGACAAACATTTAATGCACAATTGCCACATGTCATACTTGGATGAAGAGCTGACAAGTCAAAGAGCTTGTTGAAGAAGCCAAGTTTGAGAAGATATTTTGAAGATATGTAGCTTGTGAAATAAGCATGGTTATTAAACCCAGATCGGACCGGCCAGTTCAGACTGGAAACCGGCAAACCGGCCATGAAATCGGTCTAGTCAAGCATAGAAACCGGGGTCATAGGTTTTTTTTTTTCAAAAAACGTCGATTGAAGATGTTTCTAGGGAAAAAGACAGATGGAGAGAAATAGAGCCAATAATAACAACAGATTCAGTGAAAACAGAGCCAATAATAATAGATCTGGTGAGAAGAAGAGAAACAGAGCCAATGTGAACAGATCCGGTGAGAAGAGAGACGTTGTGAACAGATCCGGTGAGAAGAGAGAAGCCAAGCACGGACTAGAAAATGCTGAGCCTGGACTAGAAAACGCCGAGCAAGTGGGGGCGTGTGTTGGCTAGGTGGAAGGTCTGAGTTGATTTTTTAAGCTGGACAAACAACTTTGAGAAAGAAGAGAATGGGTGTGAGAAAGAGGGAGAGATCGGAATTGAAGAGGGCCAAGCAAAAGAAAAAAGGAAGGAAGACAGAAAAGAAGATGAGTCGGATATAGCCATATAGGTATATAGTCTCAAAAGCATTGCGATATAGGTTTCTAGTTTTTGGCTCAGAGTATAGGTTTCTAGTTTCAAAAGCGGAAGAGAGAACAAAAAGCGGTTGCTTGCAAAAGTTGTTTTTGACTTTTCATTACTTGCACACTACCACTAGATAGGAGCTTAGGAAGTTTCAATGGTCAAGTTATCCAGGCCTTACGGATAAAAAGCATTGGTCCTAGGGAAGTTTGCTCTTTTCTCAATGTAAAATAAACACTTATAGTTTTATTTACTCTATTATCTTATTATAATTTTATATTAATATATTAATAACATTAAATATTTTTTTACCGGTTTGGTCCCGGTTTAGCTCCAGTTTGACTCCGGTCTGACCCACTGACCCTTAACCCAGTACCCTGTCCGGTTCACTAACCGGTCCGGGTTTAATAACTTTGAAAATAAGACACGAATAAGGGCAATTTAGTCAATTGCTATGAGAGACACATAAGCATGTGTTTATGTCATAAAGATGAGTTATAGGCTTCTTTAATAAGCCTTAAATTCGTGCAAGACAAGGGGAGAGAGAAAAGTTAACAAAACTTGCAAAACAAGCCAAGTTAAGAGGATATTTTGTAAGGGCACTTTGGTAACTTGATTTGGGGATTTTTAAGTTCCTTCTTGACATCTTTTAAGATGTTTTGCACTCCCTTTTGCATGAGTATTTTGACCAAGAGCTCAAGGGCCATAGAAATTAAAGTATTAGTAAAGAAGGGCACAAAACACTTATACAATGTTAATCGGTTGGTAAAAATGTCATTTAGTTGTGTCCTACGGTATGGGACAATTAGCTAAGCAAAAATATGCTAAAGTAAATAGGCATATGACATTTCCTGGTCAGATGAGGATTCCTTGGGTTTTTGAGGAAATAAGAAGGGGAAGAGACCATGGAAAACGAAAGTCAACTGTAATTATGATTAGGAAAACATGTGGCGTTCCAGGGAGTAGTAAGGTCGACTTTTGTAAAAGTAAAAGGACAATGCAATGATTACCTTTTTAAAAAGTTCAACTCCTTACCTTTTAAGGAGAGATTTTTGTCCACTCAAAATCAAGAGGAAGAAACAGTTGATTAAACCCATATACAAGCTCAATCGCAAGGTCCAAATCTTAGGGAAAAGAAAACAGATGAAAGGGAACCAACAAGGACCAATTAAGGACTTCTTTTTGAATTGAATGAAACAAACACTAGGCTGTTCTAGAGGGTAAGATGGTGCCACAGAAAGGGGATAAGCCAAAGAAAAAGATCTGGAAAGCTTGAGGAAAAAGTAAAGAAGAGACAAGCTATTAACCAACGAAGCACCTTATTAACCGTTGGACAAAAGGGTGACTTAGATAATTCATGAAAAAGTAAATAAAATATGATTCTAAGAACCAAAATGGTGCCACATGTCTAGCTTCTAGAAGAATATGAAATTCCTTAATGATTAAGCAAGGAAACCCTAATACGGCCTATTAACTAGTGGACAATAGCATGCACTAGGTATTTCACTGCACCCCTGACCATTATTTAAGGACATTTACCCTCACATTCTTGGCTGCAAGAGTCAAATTCAAGGAGTTCCAAGGAGGGTCAGCCAAGCGTAAACACCAAGAAGAAGAAGAAGAAGAAACTTCGGTTAAAGCCCTAGATCAAGGTATATCCCAAAACCAGCCTTTGTAACTTAGAAATTTGGAATTTCATCCAGCTAGTTTAAACATGGTGTTTTGGTATGATTTTGATGTTTTTAAGGGTTCCATTGAGTTTAAAACAAGATTTTGTATGATCATGATTTGGAAACCCAAACCCTAATTTTCAAAGAAATAAGAACTTATCGAACTTGCTGGAATTCTGGACAGTCGCGATTGATGAAGGGTTTTAAAATAGTAAATGAAGCCCAATGACCATGAAATTTTATATTCTTAAATTTGAAATCTAGCGCTTCATTTTGATATATTATTTTGTAATTTTTCAAATTTTCTACTGGGAGAAATTAGTTTTTGAAAACAGCCCAGTGAACTGAATTTCTTCACTGTCCAGTGAGTAAAGAATTATCCACGTGAAAGAATATGAATCCTTTTAGTCTTTGAAAGTATTTTGAGCATAAGCTAGACATCTTAAGGGTTTGATGGCTGCTAGATTCATGTCAATCAGAGTTTTTTGGAATTAATTAAAAATATTTGAATTTGAAGCATAATTTCTGGAATTTCTGGTTTTGGTCGGATTTTCCAAAAATAAGAGAAGAGTTTATGTGAATATTGGAAATAAGGTATATTTATTTTGTCTAGGTCAAGAAAATATTTGGGGAGACTCTCAGACGTCAAGAAAGTTTATTAGTCCCTGAACAGTTATCAGGTAGTAATTGTTTACTCACATACTTTATGTTACTATTGTATGTTTGTATACCATGATTGAGGATTAAGGTTGTAGGGCCTAGTGAACTTGTATGTCCTTAGGTTGCTACCGAGCCTGATATGCATTCAGGGTAGTTGGGTTTGAGGCCAGTCTACTATGTTGTTCCTAGTGCTGAGGATTTTTGGGGCTAGCCTTGTTAGTTAGCTCGATGGCTTTGTGGATTCTGCGGGGCCTTGTTAGGCAGCTCGACGGTTATGTGGATTCCGGGCTTGCTTTGATAAGGCAGCTCGACGGTATGTGAATGTGATTGTGATTCTAAATGCATATGTGGTATGTTTACCCTTGTTGTTGTGATTTTCCTAATTATGGTTTGCATACATGCACTGCATACATATAGTATTTTAAGTTTAAATGTTACTTTGGGGTTCAATTTTGAACTCCAGACCATTTTGAGGACACATGTGATAAACACTGAGCTGTTCAAAATATTGGAAGGTAAGGACATGAAGTGAAAGATTGAAGACATAGAGGATGTCCTATTTTGCTTGTATATTTATTATTTTGGAATAACTGTATAATTTATATTTATTGTCTCGAATTTGTTTTTGGATGACTGTACCCTTAACCATACGGGGATTACTTTATGTTTTGTTCTTACCTTTACTAGTATATTGTAGTTTTCCCAACCGATCCTATGCTCTGTCGCACACACTTTGATATATGTCAAAAGGGAATAATTAACAAAGGAAAGGTAATAAGTAAAAGGGATCTCTCTAACCTGCCACCTCGCCACATTGTTTATAATATTTTTTGCAAATTATAATAAAACAAAATGCGAAACAAAGTATGAAAAATTAATAACTTTGTATTTTTGAAAAAAATTATGGGTGTAACATTGTTTATAATATTTTTTGCAAATTATAATAAAACAAAATATCTCATAGGAATGCATATTTAGTTTAATTGAATATATTAATTTTCCAATTATTAAATAATTAGTAAAACATAGGATATATTCCAATAAAAACAAATGTCTGTTTCCATGAACTTCATTATATTGACAAAACTAACCATTCATCTTGTAAGGTTCAAAGTTTCATTTTCCTTTTATTAAATATATGAAACAATCCAGTTTGTAGCCAATCAATTAGAAATATTAATTAAACATAGAGTAAAATTAACATAATCATGTCATTACTCACAATTATAGACAGAAAATGGGAATTGAATCCATGTAAGACTTCCAAATTTGAAAACCAAAGGTTTAGCTACGCATATTCAAAACAAGCTACAAATATACATGAACAGCATAAGGGGAGAGAAAGGGAGATGAAGAAGCAGTCTCAAAAGGCCACCAAAGACCTCAATCTTGCAACACATTCTCCACTTCTCCGAAGCCAAAGTCCAAAATTGCGGCCAAATTCAAAGGTACGTGGCTGAATATTTAACCTAAAAACCCCAAGTTTTTCGGCCAGCCATATAAATATATAGTGGTGACACCAACACTCAAAGTCACAACGTTAAGAGGTTCTGTCCAACTTCTCTCTTTGTCTGAATCGGCCTTCTTTTGTGTATATTGTTATAAGAGGGAAGCAAAGGAAACGAATCAAGTAAGAGTTGAAGCAAAAACCCTCATGCATATATAGATAAATGAAAAATGGATGAGAAAGAGAATGGGAGAAACCTGAAACATGGTGAAGAAATAATTCATGCTGCAGGTTTTATTTTTACATAATTGTATTAAAAAAGTTCCCCTTTAGATGAATTATTCGTACTTAATTAATTTCATATATAATATTTCTTGAGAAAAATCAAGCAGTCCAACCAAGGATAGAAGTGTGAATATCCATAGGCAAACTTCCCAGGAGGGAAAACAATGAAGTACGGTTCACGTATTCGAAGAAGACTGAGAAAAGAAATATTAGGAATAAATTCATAGTTACAATTTCTCCAACACTAATTGACAGAAAACTACAGAGAATAATATCATCTGGGTATGCACTACTTAACATTTCATTTCTCATGATATTCCTTTGATGGTTCCCTTCCACCTTTCGTACTTCAATTATCAATTTCCTAATTACTTTGCAGGTATTAGAAAAATTTATACTTTTAAAGAAAACAAAATACATATATTCTCACTGACATTTGACCATGGCATGTACCATATAGTAATATATTCACTGCTATATGTGCTTTTGCAATATTCTTCACAAAAGTTGAGACATGGGATAAATGTGCAAATTTAGCAATGAAGCTTTTCGCTATGAGCACATATCATAATTATGTTTTGTTAGGCTGTAGAAGTAGAAATAATTATTTTAAGAGGTGCAAAATTAGATATACCCATTTTAAGAGGTAACAAATTTGTCATTCTCGTCAGCTAGAGTTAACACCCGTCCCTTTTTTATATTATGAGTCCCATAGTTCTTCTAACTGGCATGTGGTATGCGCTTATTTTATTCTAGAGATTTGCATCCAACTTTTCTGCCTCCCCTCTCGTTCCATCACCTCTGATCTCCCTGTTCACCTTTTCTCTTCAAACTCTCCCTCCTCATTTACTTTTTCTAAATGAATCCTACAAGAGGTCGTATAGGAGATCTGATAGATGGCTTGGAAGTAGGGGCCACTATTGGCAAGTGAAACACCTTTAGGACTCAAGGGAAGGTGCTATGGTGGGGAGTTAGTAGCTACTATAACCGTTATCTACTGCAATATGATTAAAGTTTCTTTTTCTCCTTTTTGCTTTGCTGAAAATATCTAAGAGGAAGGTTGGAGGTGAGAGATGACAAGAAGGAGGAGAGATAAAAACGTGGGCACGATCTCTAGAACAAAATGATGTTTAAATAAAAATATTAAAACTCAAGTAAATTTAAAGGATGACAAATCAGCTAACACATTATATTAAATTCAGTGATGTGGCATGCCTTTATTGGTCATAGCATAAATGATGTGGTCATTGGGAAGAATTGTGGGATCCACAATGCAAAAAAATTTTTTTTTTTTGTCAAAGCAAAAAATGGTTAGACATTAGCTTTGGTTAACAACAATGCCAAATTTGTTACCTCTTAAAATGATTATGTCTACTTTTACACCCAACAAAATATAATTGTGCTAGGCGCTCATAGAGAAAAACTTCATTGCTTAATTTGCACTTTTACCCATAATAACATAAACGATGAAACCAATCGGGAAATTTAAGCGGTACATTAAGTCTTAGAGACTTGAAAAGGAAAGTTTTCTTTCTCTTGTGTATGATTCCTGTCGAAGCAAATCAGGTTTATCATTCAATCTCGCCTATTCAGATCAGAACAATTGATAAAAAGATGACTGTACATATATATCCCATAAATATATTTACCTTGTCTTGTGATGCAGGGGCATTGCAGTAATCATATCATCACCCTATCCCAGACTGTGATTAGCAAAATTGAATTCAATATAATTAACTGAATCATTTAACTCATTTAACTCTAAACGCGACTTACTAATATCACTAAACCAAAACTTCATAACAATTAAAACCTGAGTTTGAATAGTCTCACTGGAGAAGTAGAGAGCCAAATGTAGCCAAGAACAACCTGCCGAAGTAAACCCTAAGCCCATGTGTGTATATATATTATGCACACACTCTCATACATGGATCTACCAAGCATATATGCCGGCAAGTCATTCTTGGCTGCAATAAACTCTCTGCCTCTTCGTGTGAGCACTCTTCAAACTTAACGCCGGAAACTCCATGGCCAGCCACCTGCTCTTTGGTTCTCCTAGGAGAACTTCTCGTATAATTATTCTTTCCCAAACTAATGGTGTGCTTCAAAATGAGGCATTCTTGCTTCTTTATATAGAGGAGAAATACTCTTTTCTTTTTTTGATGTGAATGGGAAAGAAATACTCTTTTCTAGCTAGCATAGTAGTGCTCCTTATTACCAGGACTTCTTATATCTTTCATAATTTAACATGTTTTTGTCTAAATTATTAATTTTTTTCACCTAATATTCCTTACTAATTATAAAATTTTTAAACTAATTAACTAAATTTCTGCCTGACTACTGACAGTTACTGAAAATAATTTTGATATTTAACAAAAAAAATAACTAATTTAACTAGCTTTCTTAACGTACATGAGATTGTTTTTTTAAATTGTTATTATTTCAAAACTCATCTTCAATCGTGTTTCGTTATTTTAATAAAATATCGCCACATCTTTTTATCCGATCTGATTCTGCCAAATTAATATATGTGTACACGTGATTCCCTCTAGAAACCCAATTTCTCTTAGATTTTTGAGGTGAAAATGACAAGAACTTGTGATATATTGACAGCTTCAATCGATTAAAGATGGCTGGTGGGATTTTATATTATTTTATTATAATGAATTGGAATTCGACCAAAAAAATGTTATAATGAATTGGAATAGAATCTCATAATTTGACTGAGGCAACTATGATAATAAAAGATGATAGTGCATGCATGCCAGATTATATTCTCACACACAGAAAGTGGTTGATATGGGAACAAAAAATGCTTTAGAAAAATACTGAGTGTGTATTGTAATTTGTATCTCATCTCTATTCTACTATATATTTTCCTTTTAAAATTTTTCAAAATACATAGATGTATAACTGTTTAATAAATATTTTATATAACTGTCTAAATATGTGCAACCAATAAACTTTTTAGTGATATCTGAGTTGTGATTAAAGATTTGGGGAATAAAATATCAACAATATATCTAGACTTTTGTAAATGATCAGTGATTAGTCATGATTGAGATGATGTAAGATTTGAAATAGATTCCTAAATTTTTTTATAAGAACCAAAGAACATGAAGCAATCCTCCATACAACTTTAACAAGAAATCCAAATTTTCGATTTCATGGATTAATGTGAGCCGTTCATAAATATAGAATTAATTCTTAACTAAAAATAGTCCACTCCTGTAATTTAAATTAAACTCTTCCCTTCATTAGCATAGCAAAAGGTTCCAGTCCCACTATCATCGGAAGATCTGATTTTAGTATGTAGCATCATAGCTTGTTTAGGGCTGTAAAACACTCTTTATAATATATACACTAGAGATAAAACTAATTAAAAAAATGAAATATTCTTAAAAAAAATTGAGAATAATTATAATATCAACTAAGGTTAGAAAAATTTTTAAAAGTTTTCAAGAGATAGCCATAGCACTCAAAATTAAAATATTACACGAACAAGTAACTGATGTAAATCTTCCTTATTTCTTATCTGGTCAACTTATATAAGAGATCATGCAATATTATTGTTTGAGTTATGAAGAAATTTATTTCAAAAACCTGTAGTACGTGCATTCCATTTTGAGGGAAGAATTAACATCTCTTCAAATAATTAGAGCATCAAGGGAAGTGGGAAAATAGAAGATGATTTAGACCTACTTCGAAATTATTAGACTTTTTTGGTCAATAGGAAACGGTAGGCCTTGAACATGAAGTATATGGCTTTCCATGACAAGAACAAGCTGATCGATATGAATGTAATAATAAAATCTATAACAACGTGTAGTATCACAAATGATCAATAGTACAATTCATTGGTATACCTCTAGCAATATAGGAAAAAATGTCTAGTTAATTGGATAACAATTTTCTTTGGTGGTTCATGTATGTCATGAATTTGTATCTTTGTTAATAAGGTCCGACAAATATAATAACACAAGTTATAACTGAAGATATAAACATCATATATGTATGAGTGGGTAATTATATTTTATGAAAAGTACGATATTTTCAAAAGCTTATATATTAACTTATTTCAAAAGTACAGTCTCATCTACTATATCCAAATGCCTAAGAGCTGCAACATCAAGATGATCGCAAAAATCGTTACAAACATGAGCTCCTAATAGTAATTAACAAGACAATTTGATCTCGTCATGATCTCTATGATTTGTGAATTGTGTGGCAGATTCAATCACTTACACTTTTAACCTGTTTTGAAATTGATTTCAAACTGAAACCATTCCATAACATATTCTCATTCTTTTCTAATTCCAACGAATTGAAGAACGAGACGAATCAGTCAACCATCAATTTGATAGGAAGTGGATTATGTCAACTCTTTGCTATTTCAAAAAGTTAAAACGATCCGATATGGAAATTGATTCCTAAACAGCAAGAATAGTAGTGTCTGTGGATAAGAAGCATCTTTGAAGCAATTATTATTATTATTATTAATTTTTTTTTCATACCTTACTTATACCTGCTCTGCCTATAACGTGGAAGTAATTGATGCTCAAAATGAATGCAGGTAGCAGAAATATGAGCTAATTGAGCCCATTATTTTTTTGATACACATAGTAGAGCTTCGAATTGGGGGAAGGGCCAAGCCCATTATTAACGTAACGGTAATGGTGTTGGCTCAAGTGTCTCGCATGAAAGGGGTTAGAGAGTATATGTGAGCCAAGAATGACTTGCCGTCATTAATTTTCTTCATTAATTAATTAATGGAAAATTTTCCCACTAATTTGTGGCTATTGCTGGCAGTTGTTCTTGGTTCAAATTTGCCCTCTTTCCTCTCATACAAGACTTGCATAAAAAAGCTTGTCCATAGCACCTATTTTATGAAGTATTGTTATTGTCCTTATTAGAAGTTCACTCGTTAAAAAAAAAAAAAAAAAAAAAAGTTCACTCGTAAAAGAAAAATTTGGTCCTAAATAGTAAATACAAGCTAAGTTCACCTAGAGGTTTATTAATGGCTGTTTCTCATGAATTTTACCCTTATTTAATTCTCATTGGAAAAAGAGAAAGAAGAGAGATATGAAAATTATTTTTTTAATGGGCATGTCCTTAAATCTTAGATCCCTTTTGAGTTTTTCTCAATAATAAATGCATTTTTTTCATTTTACTCTCAATTAATTATCATACTATATATATTCTCTTTCATCATTTTCTCATTATTACTCTCTCTCTTACTACCCATTCATAAATATGGGCATTTTTGAAAAAAAAAAAAATTTCCCACATAATTATTGCATTTAACTACTTTTAACTCTTTTTCTAGAATCTCACGATTTGGTTGAAAGGCTCTTATATATAGGGACGGAGGGAGTAACTTTAAACTGGACTTATAATAAAGACTAGAGTGATATATTGATTCTTAAAATTTGAGTTATATTGTACGTGTTTCACACATTTATCTATCACCACTGGTGTCATCAAAGACTACGAATATAACTCTTCTAATTACGTTCAATTCAAATATTATATTTCCTGTGTGTGTGTCTTCTATCGATTGCTACAAAGCTTCTTATATTATTAATTAGGACTTGATTAAAACAGTGCTTTTCAGTTTTCATGAACTCGAGCTGTATGAATAAGCTGAGAGAAGAAAGACATATTTGTAATGTTATAATTTGTGCCTCAAATTCATTTATAGCCTACTGTGATTATCTTATTTTATTTCAAGGCCATGCTTGTGTAGGGACAAGTCAATTAATTGAATAATTAATGTATTTGTTGGCGAAGTTAAGATATCAGCTTGAAATCTGTCACATTCATTATATTTGTAGAATATATATAGCAATATTCAGCTTTTAGAGTTTGAAAGATTGGCTCAGGGGTAATTTTGCCACAAAACTATTATGTGAGGAAAACTATATATTATAAACTACAATGGGAAAATTATCTTTTAGTCCATATAGTTTTGAGTCATTTGTAATCCAATTCCTACACTTTGACTTGGTGCAACTTAGTCGCTTTAACCATTTTATAATTTAGTCTCTATATTGCACCTAGTCTAAGTGTAAGGATTTAGTTACAATTGAGATAAAACTAAAGATACAAAAAGATTAATTTTTACTATATTTATAATCATAAAATATGCTACTTATTAAATCGTTGATATATTGATAATCTGCAAGCACACAAACTGAGTAATAAGATAGCTGTCTCTTAAACATTCAAAGGACTAGATATTGTCTTACAAGTAATTGTCATTATAGGAACATTCTTATTAACTTTTACCAACGAGGGATTTTCAATATTGAATTATTGATTCAACGAGGCATTCAACGAAAATGAGGGGAAGAATCATAAGAAACAAGTTATAAATTCTATTATAAAAAATCAAGATTAAAATGACACTACAAAAAAAAAAAACAGTTTTTTGCGGCGGAAAAATTCCGTCGCAAAAACACCATTTTCCGTCACAAAAAAGTTTTGCGGCGGAAAAAGTTCCGTCGCAAAAAACCACCTCGCAAATCAAATTTCCGTCGCAAAAAGTCTTTTTTCCCTCGCAAATTCAGAATTTGTGAGGGAAAATTCTTCCCTCACAAAATCCACAATTTTGCGAGGGAAAATCCTATCCCTCGCAAAATTTTCAAATTTTGCGAGGGAATGGGTTTCCCTCGCAAAATGTGATAATTTTGTGAGGAGTTTCCCTCGCAAAATCCAATATTTTGTGAGGGAGCCTGTTCCCTCGCAAAATGGTGGAGTTTGCGAGGGAAACACTTTTCCTCGCAAATGCCAATTAATTTTTTGAAAAAAATATAAAAATCATTAAAAAAAATAATTATATAAAAAAAATATTAAAAATTGGAAAATAAAGAGACTTGTATATCATAAAATTAAATTGTAACAATCACAAAATTTTACATAGCAAAAACAAAATATTACAAAATATAATGTTTTGACCAAAATGAACTAAAAAATCTAAACTGCAGCAGTCTAGTCAGGATCACCACCAGGAGAGAACCCCGTACCCTTGTCCTTCAATATGGACTAGAGAAGTGCCCGCATCTCAGTAATCATCTCTCCTTGCTCCTTCAACTTCGCTTCTAACGCCTTTACCCTCTTATCTTCTGCAAAACCAACATTACGAAGTCAGTTTATTTAAATGGACGAGAAAATAATGGTTTGCGATTGAGTCAGATCACCAAATTCACTTGGTATAACTCAGATTTAAGACCCTTGGTGGCACTTGTCATTAAAAATTGTAAATCAAAAATCTTTGCAAACTATAATATATTTAAACCTAGCAGTTCAGTGAGAGTAAAATGATTTAGAGTTGCAAAATAGTAACCAAGAGGGTAAGAATGTAAATGAAAACGGATCTCTTCAGAAAGACACAAGCTACGAGAGGCAAGTAGGCAACCCGAGAATGAGTTGTAGTACTATGATGATGTCCCATTATTATTCACTATTCATATACTCAAACTACAATTAATTTGCTAGTATGTAACTCTTAGTTCCAGCCACAAATTATTGTCCCAGATGAATATTCTAAGTGATCGGTGAAGTGCAGAGCAATCCAAATGCAAGGAGTTATTCAGATAAATTCAATTTTTAGCATTATATAACCAAATTGAATTATAGCAGAATAATGATAATTCCAGCAGCAAAACAGAATTCAAAAGGAGACTTCTTTGTTGGAATTCAAGTGCCCAAGCTCAATTAAATCACAATGCATATTAAGAACTCAAGATGCACAAGCCTTAAAGCCAAAGGTCACTAAAAATGTGCAAATTAAAGTGAGTGCAAATGCTTATGACAAAATTTTCCTCCAAATTCAAAGCTTTATAAATTAATTAACTAAGAACAATGAATCTTCAATAATCACAAAGAGCAAGGATCTTAGGCTCAAAAGCTTAGCAATAGTAGTCTAAATTTCCATAACCAAACAGATTTCAATCAACTCTAAACACACATCAATGATCACAAAAGCGTTTTGATGACAACCAAGAATTAATCCAACGCTACGATAAAGTGCCACAGTATGAAAGCAAATGGTACTCAACAATACAGTCCCCACAAGTTAACAATCAATGATATCAAGTCACAATACATCAATTACTTGAGTAAAATCATAAAATGTGACAATTATACCCTTTTTAGCTTTAATTATATATATTAACTCTAAATCCCAATTAGTCATAATAATGATAGAGACAAATACGCCTTCAAGAATACACAACATAGAGACAGGAACAAGAAATCATAACACTATAATAAGTGGCAATAATAACATCTTCCGATCAAAATCAGCTAATATAGCTCAATCAAAATGCATTGCACCAAAAATCATCAACCATTTTAAGTCACACATCTATAGGTGAAACCTGACAATCACGAGTTCAAAAATACATGCTAGATGAATGCTTTGAGTATTTCAAATTACTAGGGCAATAAAACTTACGGCGAATCAGATAAAAAGAAACCAGAAAGGCAAAGAAAGGAATCCATCTCAATCCATAACCACAAATCCACAATCCTTCCAATAGCAAGTGATTTCCTCCAAAAGAAAAGAATCAAACCTATATATATCTATATATCTCACTACTTTGCAAAAATCAACCCCTACCTGCGCTCCCAGAACCTCGCCGGAGTCGCTCGCTCTGTGAGACGAGCGACGGTAAGAGGGCGGCTGTGGTTTGCTATGCGACGGTGTAAGGGAAAGTCAGAGGTGAGTGATGATGAACGAGTTTGGCCGAGAGAATAGAGCAAGCGAACGGTGGCGGCGGTGAAAAATGAAGAACGGAGATGAGGGGAAAGGGGCGATGTGGAGGAAGAGCGTCGGGAGGAGGAGGCGAGAGCTCGCGACGGTGAAGACAGCTCCGATGATTCGGGAGAGGAAGAAGAAGGTGACTATGGCAGATCGAGCTTGAGAGACACACCGGAGGAGGGGGCTGCGGATTTAGGGATTTGATGGAGGGGAAGGAGAACAATCAAGAAATTAGGGATTTGATGGAGGGGGTCGGTTATTCCGGATGAGGAAAAGTCCCCAATTTTACGAGGAACCATGTTTCCCTCGCAAAATAGTGACTTTTGCGAGGGAAACTATGTTCCCTCGCAAAAGTGCAGAGATATTTAAAAAAATATATACATATTATTTTGCAAGGGAACAAATTTTTCCTCGCAAAAGTCACTATTTTGCGAGGGAAAACGTATTCCGTCGCAAAATTGGGGACTTTTTAGAGGGAAATATCCTTCCCTCGCAAAATAGTGGCTTTAAAGTTTGCATAAATATTTTTTAAAAAATTACATATTATTTTGCGAGGGAACTAGGTTTCCTCGCAAAATTTGGGACACTTTGCGAGGAAATATTGTTCCCTCGCAAAACTGAAAAAAAGGGGGAAATATCCCACCAATTTCCCCCATTTTGCGAGGGAACTATGTTTCCTTCGCAAAATGGTCATATTTTGCGAGGGAACAAGGTTTCCCTCGCAAAATGGGGGAAATTGGCGGGAAATTTCCCCAAAAATGGTCAATTTTGCGGGGAAAAAGTTTTCCCTCGCAAAATGGTCATATTTTGCGAGGGAAAAAGTTTTCCCTCGCAAAATGGTCATATTTTTTATGCGAGGGAAGAAATATTCCCTCGCAAAATATGATCATTTTACGAGGAAAAAATTTTCTATTTTGCGAGGGAAAACTTTTTCCCTCGCAAATTTACACCAATTTGCGACGGAATTTTTTTCCCTCGCAAATTCCGTCGCAAATTTGGCATTTTCTAGTAGTGTGAATCTATCATCTTATCTTTGAAAAATAGAAATTTTGAATTTTTAACGAGTTAAATATTTTGGATTTTAATAACGTTGCAATGTCATGCCTGAAGAATTAGCAAATAATAATGTTTACTATTAACTCTAAAGAAAGAAATATGTTTAATGACACACGACAAGCCTAGGTTTAAAAATCTTTAAATTAGAGGTCTTTTTTGTTGGATTTTGTGTCTAAATCCCATGTGTTATGAATAAGAAGTAGGTTGGAGAAGAAGAAGAAAAGGGAAGGTGAAAGGGGTGTATGGGTAGAAGTCCCACATTGGATAAGATATAAGAAGTGGAAGAGTTTATAAGCCTCCATTTCACCCCTCTAGATTGGCCCCTTGGGGAACACCACTTTTGTGGAGGAGAGAGGACGCAGGTAGGCCTTGGTTCACCACACGCACGGCGCGGTTGATCACGCGTGTGTGAGAGATTAATTTTTTTTTCCAGTTTTGTCCAAAATAGTCCCTAAATTTTTACTAATCCCCTATCCCTCCTCCGTGTTTCTCCAAACCAGTGCCCGTAATGGTTTTGGTATTTTCAAAATTTTAATTGTTAATTTTCAAAATCGAAACACTGCAACTGAACTAGTATACTGGTTAGCCATCGCCGATCTGTTGCATCGGTCCACCAGCAGGAGTCCATCTGCTCATTTTCTTTTTTGTCGTCTATAAATAGACATGTGTGACAGAAAAATTACTTGATTTTCTAACACTTCTTTCTCATGCATACAATATAATGCATTTTGCCATAATATCTTGGGTGTGATTTCTATGACATTTGGTTGTGTTCGTGGGAGCTCTTGATTGAAAATGCCATCATTCAGGAGACATAATCCGTTCCATATTGGGAAATAATTGTTCACGATCTTTGGGCATCAATATAGAGGGAACAAATTGTCTCAAGGAGATAATTTCTATTGGGCTTAGATTTCACCGTTTTTTCCCACATTTGATTCTCATATACTGTGAATTCTATTGTTTACTCTCTTGTGCAGAATTTTTTATATGTTCATAGATTGTCTTATCTTTATTATACATATTCTGACTCTTGTGAAATTGGATATATTCCAATTCAAAAGCCTTTTCAATAACAAGTTTTACACGTAAAGTATATGAAAAAGGAACAATTAGTGCCTTTTTATTATTATCCAAACAATAGTATCACAAGACTTACCAATTATAGGTATATATTCATCAACTGAAAAACATTATCAACTCAGACTAGTAATGAACTATAAGTAATGTCTCACATGTTATATATGTTTATCGTGACTATAGGCACTTGTGATTAAGGAAAAAAATCCATCATCCCATGCTAACCGTTACCCATCAATGGTGTAGTCATAGGTTATATATGTATATCTTTGACTAGATATAGAACCAACGAACTTTTTTTTATTTTAAAATCACGGAATACCCATATTTAACTATATATTCATATATAATTTGTGGTATAGTACTATATTAATTGATAATTAGTCCAAGTTGATTGATAACTAGTCTATTACAAGCGCATAGGTTGCAAGTAATAGTATAGTGTTGAAAAGAGTGTCATTTCGCAAGGATTATGACAAAAGTGAGATAATAATTGTAACTATGTTCTTAACTAGGTTGGATGAAATCATTTGAAATTGAGTAAGTCTAATAAGGAAATTTGATGACAACAATAAAATAGAGCAATGGAATTGGAAAATTCATTCTAATTTCAAGATGTTAAAAGCTTAGGATTACTTCTTTCTTATTCTATTTCATGGAACTAGTGCAATTATCCACTTATGTTGATTAAATGAGTTTATATAACATGTGATGCCGTTACTTCTAGATTTTTGTGTGGGGGTAAAAATGACCTTACTTCTTGTTGATTAGTATTCTAGGTTGATAAATTTTTTTTTTTTTAATTGATGTATATATACCTATAATTGGTAAGTCTTGTGATACTAATTATGTAAGAAAAAAAAAGCAAAAAAAGGACACTAATTGTTCCTTTTCAAATACTTTAAGAGTATACATGCCATATATTTAAAGACTTTTTCACCTAGGCTTGTCGTATGTCATTAAAAATGTTTTTTTTAAGGGTTAACAGTGAACATTATATATTATTATTTGCTAATTCTTCAGGATGACATTGCAACGATATTAACATTTAAAATATCTATTGCTTCAAGAAAAAAAAAAAACTTTAAAAAAACTAGTACTGCTTGTGAAATAATTCAAGGACTAAAATATCCTTTATCCCTTAAATATTCGTTTTTTTAAAAAGTTTTTTTAGTAAGATGAGATTATATATTAATTTTTATCTTGATTTTTCATTATAGAATTTCTAACTTCGTGCTTATGATTCTTCCCCTCGCAATGAGGTTTTTTTCTTCCGTTGAAGCATGTGTGCATTTTTGAAGCTGCATTATTCATTTATGAAAGAATAATTGAATATTGTGGTGCATCAATATTAGGATGAAGAATGCCTCATTGTATCAACAATTAAAAATTGGAAATCCCTAATAAATATTGTGAAAATTAATGTTTTTGTCTCTATAGTTTTATATTAGTTGTAACTTAGTCCTTACACTTCCACTTGGTGCAACATAGAACTGAACTATAAAATGATATGTGATTAGAACTATAGTAAAATAATTATTTTACTTATGCAACCCATTAATAACAACTACTACAACAACTAATTAAAAATTATAACTATTACATATCGTCACATACAACCTATATATAATAACATCCAATTTTATCTCATTTATTTTTCAGCATATAAAAATGAGAACAATTTTCTTGGATTTCATAATAAATGAATATTAGAGACGTTGAGCAAATTAAACTACTAACCATAAATAAAATTAGATTTGTGAGCTGAAACTTACAGTATATAGGACGCTTAACTAAAGTGAGCTGGAACTTCAAGCACAACACCTAAAAAAAGGTTAATAAAGGAAAAATAAAAAGAAAAGGTTGCATGTAACTTTAAAATTTTCTTTTAAAAGAAGGAAAAGTGAGCGTGTAGTTACAGGATCTTTGTAATGGGGATGGGTGGAAAAAATCAGACCAAAGGAAATGGAAGAGGGGACCAAATGGAAGTAGATGTGTACGTGTGTCTTTATAGAAGGAGAGGGGAGCGGGGATCAAGGATAAGGAAAGAAAGATGTTAATGGGAGTGGAGGTAAGAGGATAAGGAAAAGGAGGAGGAAATCCAAAAAGAGTTGTTGGAAAATTGGTGACACGCTACTGCTAAAGTGGGAGCTGATGAAGAAGGGTTTGGAAAAAAGTGTTAAAAAATACTTTGTGTGGCACTTGCGTCACAAAGTCACTATGATGCACCACATCTACTAGTGTATTTTATTTAAAAAAACACATTATGTGGCGCTTGGTCAAGCAAACACCACAAAAAGCCTATAAGCAGCTGTGGCACTTGCCAGAGAAAGCGCCACAGTATCCCAATTTTGTTTTAAAAAAAAAAATCCAGAAGAAGTTGTGGCACTCCTTTGAAGAAGTGCCACAAAACATGCGCCTTTATTCCCTCTTTTTGTAGTAGTGATTGCTCACATATAAGCCTTCACTGCATCAAATTGAAATAGAGTTTAAGAAACAATATTTCAAAGGATCAACTGTTATTTTGTCATTTGTACCGTGGCATTTCATAATTTGCAAGAGACTATTTGTGGAAGATAATGCTTTGGAAGTTTTAAGATAAAATAACTAGTGTCGCCTCTCTTTATAACTCCATCTCTCCTTTTTATGAGACTCTATTGACAAGTTTTATGATATTAAAAAAACTACTTAACAGTAGTTAAATAATAGACACACAAACATATATATGTATATATATGTGTGTGTCTATTAATATTTTAACAACTTTCCAAAACAACCATTTCATTTATATATAGTTAATTTGGGGAAGAGAGGTGTGGAGGATGGAAAAGCCAAGAATAAAAGAGACAAGAGTATTTCTGAAAATGTGTCATGAATGTTTCATTAAATTCTGTGAAGGATCCAGTTTACTATTAAGGGCCAATGGGTAGGACATTATCTATATATATGGGGCAGGAGAGAGTACGTATTTCCACTTAAAAAAATTCCATTAAATATAAGATTCAACAAGTATCTCTAGTACGTAGAGACTTCTATTCTTCCTGCTACACAATACTCTGATCTTTGATATAAGATCAGAGGTTGTAATTAACTTTCACCCAGTTAATTCAACAACTAAACACATCTCTCTGTATTTTACATATTCATTAGCTACTTCAATCATAGCTTATGAATATAATGCACATGGCTACAGAAACAGAGAGAACAAAGAAGGAAGCGAAATTAGAAAATGCCAAGAGCCAGACTACTAAACACTCTCTGCGGTCATGTAAGTAAGAGGAAAGGAAGCAAACGCGAGCCCGGACGCTTGCCGTCAACAAAATCCAGATAGAGGAATTTGTAAGCCGGCAAGTCATCATTGACTCACTACCTATATTCCTCAATCTTCATATCATACCTACATGCCCTTCACTTCCATTAATCTTAAACCTTTTTTATAATCTCATTAGGTCAAATGGTTACACCTTTTAAACACTGTTCCTCTATTCATAGACATTCTCATAATTTGGGTCAAAAAGTCGTTTCTATCCTTATTCATACGTTCGTAACTGTTCAAATGTTGATTATAATTGATTGACCAACTGCTGTGGGAATAGAATATATATAAAGATGGTCAGAGACTACTAGTGGTTTCCCATGTCTTGGAGATGGCATATATTGTCCTTGTCATTTGAGAATTTGTTCTGCTTGCAGAATGATTTCACTGTGCTTGTTTGTATATATGTGTATGGTGATAAGATTTTGACTCTATTATTAATTCCATATGTTCTACGCAGCAGCGATATGGGCTTAGAGATATAGACAAGTTATTGTGTCTATAGATTCTTTGTCGCCAAACAATGTTTCTTGTTATATCGTTATGCCATTATAAAAATAAAATAAAAACGAATTAATTTTATTTTCCTTCATTGGATCAGATGTATATAGACTTATGCATGGAGCTCCTAGCCTATCTGGAATATTGACATTTTCTAATCAGCTGATATATATATATATATATAACGTAATAGTAGAGAGCTTTTTCAATATTGAAATATTCATATAAATCCCACTTTGGGGTTTCGGCATTTCGCTTTCTTTAATTCTCACCATTAACTCAAGTCAATTGAATTGTCCCTCTCCGTTTAGAATCTATCTTTTCTTTCTAAGAAACCATGCACATTTCCTTTTGAATTCTTGTAAGTCAATATATATCACAAACATTTTCTTACTCGAATATTCCCCCCCCCCCCCCGGGACAAGTGGGTTTGACTGTTTTTTACCTGACAAATTATTACAATATGCTTTCAATCATGTAATACTATTCAACCAATATAAATTAGGCTAATTATTCATCATATAACTTTTCTGAAAAGAATTTATACTGTGAATAGAATAAAGAGAACAAGAAAAAGGGAAAAACAGCTTCACTCTGTCTCCCGGTGATTCCCTGCGCCCCCCCCCCCGGCGGCCGGGGTTCTAAATAATTAATCAATCCTTTTTTTATTTATTTAATTTTTAGGTCGTCGCTATATAAATCCTTTGTTATTTATATTTAAAATATACGTAAATGGTTATACCAAAACGGGAGCCGTTAGTTTAAAATTTAATTAATTCTTATAATAAAGAAATAATTCTATCATTTGTAAATCGAATAATTCGATTTAAAACCGCCGATCACTTTTTTATTCAGACCTGTCAATAAATGTCACATGGATTAATAGGATATGTCAATTAAATATAAAGAAATTTGGATTAATTGCGTTTCCCTTTATGATAGGGTTTAGATAACCATTTAATAGATAATTGTTTTCAAGACCAACTGTCTATGTTGGCCAAAAGACGGAAGAGTGTAAAAAGAAGAAAAACTAACTTTCTAAGATCTTATTATAAGCTAAATCAACAAGGCCAAGAGATCATATCACTTCCATATAAGTCTTAATTATAAGTTGTTCTAAACTAAAATGGGGCCTTAATTACTATCCTTTTTTTCAAAATTTGTGGCCCCCTAAGCCCTATACACCTTTATTCTAATTCCCCTTTATTCAAGTTCGATCTTTTCAAGGTGTGACATGTGTATTTTTTGACTAATTTAATAGTCAAATTTAATATTAGGGGATAGAAGGGCAAAATTGCTCCTCAGCGAAGACTTCCGAGGTAAAAATGATACTTAATTCTTATTTGATGGATGAGGTGGCATGCCACGTGTGATGAGGTGGTATGCCCGTGTGCACTCAGTTAAACTTAACGGTCAAAATTAATGGAAGGGTAAAATTGCTACTTTTTATTAACTTCCGTGGCAATTTTGGTCCCAAAAAAACTTCCATCCACCCAATGCTCCTTAGCCAAAACTTCCAGGGCAAATAAAACCCTTATCCCTTATAAAAATGAAACGAAGACAAAAATTAGGGGAAATGGCATTTGAGAACTTTATAATTACATTCAAAGGCCATGAATCATTGAAATTTCACTAAAAGATCAAAGTTCTTGGAGGAAAAAAAATTGGGTCCCCACCTTGTTGTATGGAGGTGGTGAATAATGAAAGACGATCTAATTTTTTTCTTTTAATGCTTATAAAGTTCTCAGTTTCTAATTCAAGAGGGGAAAAAAACAACAGTCGACAAAAATGCCCTTCCTTCTCTCATCCATTGATGGAGCTATTGCCAATAATCTTGTGGTCTAGTAACATGAAGACTCTTTTATAAGCAGCCCTCAGGTCCTATTTATAGGGCAGTGAGAAGGGTTATTTTGGTCCTATTTATAAGTCATTTCATTAAATATTTCATATAAATGTATTTTACCTTTCATTTATTATTATGTTTTGACTCTTTTTTCATATGGTATATTGTATATTAAATAGGGGTAAATTTTACACCCCTACCGGCCTCGCCCTCTCGGGTAGCGGATCAAGGGATTCCTTCTTATTTATTACCTTTCCTTTGTTAATTAATCCTTTTAACATATATCAGAATGTATGCAGCAGAGCATATTATCGGTTTGGACGAATACGATATACTGGTAAAAGTACATAAAATAAACAAAAAGTAGTCCCCGTAAGGTCAAGATACAGTAATCCAAAGTAAACACCGGGCAACAAGTACATACATATAGTCATCCAAAATAAAGTACAAAAGGTGATAGCGCACTCCCTATTTCTTCAACCCTTAGCTCCATGCCCTACCTCAAATCTTCAGATCAACTCAGCTAGAAACACATGTCTCTTTCAAATGGTCTGGGATTCAAAATTGAATCCCAGAATAACCGTTAAACTCATATACAATATGTGTGTAGTGCATGTATGCAACCATAATTAGGAAAATCACAATAACAATGGCAATACATACCACATGCATTCAGTACACATCACACGCGGTAACATAAAATAACATCTCACATATGCACATGTTCACTACATAAGGACCTAGTCCTTAAACAACTGGAGGACCGTCTAATAAGACAAGCCCCCCGGATCCTCAGTGTTAGACAACACAGTAGCCAGGGCCTCACCCTAACCCCTCTGAATAGATCTCAGGCTCGGTAGCGACCCAAGGACACACAGTCCACTAGGCCCTACGATAACGACCCAAGGACACACCATCCACTAGGCCCTATAGCCCAATCTCATGTCCCCCTCACGAGACATGTTCCTCAATCATAACCTACAAACATACAACAGTAACATAGACTATGCAAGTACACAGTTATTACCTAGCAATTGTCAAAAATTTATAAAAATGCTCTCGATGTCCGAAAATCACTCCTGACACGTGCTGGCCCTAAATAAAGCAAATACACCCCATTTTATTCACTTATATAAACTTTTCTCTTATTTTCAGGAAATTCACCCATTTTCCAGAAATTCAAGAAATTATGCTTTAACTTCGAAAATTCATAATTAATTCTAGAAAAAATAGGTTATTCCAATGGCCATTGAACCCTTAACATGTCTAGGTTTTATTAAAAATACTTCCAGAGGCCAAAACAATTTGTGTCCTTTTTCTGTATCAAAACTTTACTTGTTAATCAGAGTCAAAATCTAGGTTTCTGGGCTATTTTCAAAAATTTATTTCTCTTAGTAGACATCTTGAAAAATTACAAAATTATATACCAAATTGAAGCCCAAGACGTCTACTTTAGGTCTATAAATTTTCATGGCCATCATACCTCATTTATTATTTTGAAACCATTTACCAAGCACAACTGCCCAGATTTTAGCAAAACTAGCAGATTCCTTATTTCTTTAAAACTTACCAGTCTGGTCCTATTTATACGTCCGGTTTCATATAATAAATGAGATTGTAACAATTTTACCTATATTAATTGTACTCATAAAGATAGAGAAAGAAGAAACAGTTGAAAAAGACCCAATCAATGAGGGTAAAGTTGAAAATTTACCCCACAATCATTGAGTTACTTACCTTTTCTTAGTATGTGAAATTTGGTCAAAATAGACTTATAAATAGGAACAGAGTGGTAGGGTTTTTAGTTTCAAAATCATGTTCCCAACTTGACCCCACATAAAATTTCGTCCTAAACACTTTGGAGCCATCAAAAACATCAAAATCACAACATATCTTCCTGTATACGGCCCTGCACGAAAATCACAAGAGGGTTGAAGGAGAAACTTACTTTACTTAAGTTCTTGTTTTTCCTTGAAATCTTGATCCTTTGTGCTCTCCTACCAACCTTCGGCCTTAGCTCCCCAAAACACATGGAAGAGTGGCTTAATAGGGAAGAAGGAAGTAGGAAGAGAATCCATAAACTCTTACCTTGGATCTTGCTTCCTATCTTTCTCTTTGAACTCCTAAGTTCTTCAAGTTGGTTCTCTCTTCCCTTGGCTTCTATGTATTTCAAAATTTCAGCAAGAAAATGAAGAGAAAAGGCCTTAAAATATTTCCTCTTGGTCCCCAAGAAAGCTTGTGGCTTGCCCAAGACTCTTTCTCCTTGGATTTCCTTCATTTTCTCTAGAATTTTCCTTATGCTTCTAGAGTAATCTTTGACTTGCCTTTATTTCTTCCTCAAGGCTGAATATCATTGGCTTGAAGGGGAAGATTTTGGTCTTAAATGATGGTTAGAAACCATGCAAAACATCCCTCTTGGTATATTACTAAATTACCCTTACATTTTCTTCACTTTTCACGGGTTTTTAATGTCCAAACTTGAACTTTTCTTTAGTTCTTCATGGCTGCACGTTTTTAATGGCTGGGGGGGGGGTTCTGATTTTGTCTCCAATTGCTTCAAAAAGAAGCCTTCATTTGGTCCTTGTTGGTGTTTTTCCATTGGTCCATTTTTCCTAGACTTTGACTTCTTTATATTGGCTTAAATTTTGCTTGAATCAACTTCTTTCTTCCCTTGACTAGGCTGGACGAATTCTAAGGCTTATGGAGGAAGATTATTTGACTTCCATTTACCTCTTAATTAACGTTTATAAGTGTCTCACCCAAAGTCAAACTTAATCCCTAAGTTGCCACTTGTCAAGTTAGGGTTTTTCTCTTTGACTTTGCATTTAACATGTGAATTTTTGTGCAAGCTTTCTCCCTCTTCTCTTGTGGCTGGCACCCTCATAGCTTATTGGGGAAGATTTTGTGTTGTAATGATGCCTATTTAACTCTTGCACACTAAGTTGGCTTCTCAAGCAAGCCTCTTGTCTTTATCATGAATCAATCTTCTTGGGCAAGTTTCTTAATTATCTTCCTATGTAAACTTCTTGACTTATTCATGTGACAATCTTCTAAATACTCTTCCCTTCTTATTTCCTAAAAAACGCAGGGAACCCTCATTAATCCAAGAAATAGCACATTTTTGCTCATAATTGTCTCATACTTTAGGACATAGCTAAATGACATTTTCACCAACCAATTAATACCGTATAAGTGTTTTGTGCCTTCTCGCACGACACTTTAATTTCTATGGCCCTTGAACTCTTGGTTAAAATACTCATGCAAAAGGGAGTGAAAAATGTCTTAGAATATGTCAAGAAGGCACTTAAAAATTCCCCACAATACGTGACCAAAGTCCTCTTACAAAATATCCTCTTAACTTGGCTTATTTTGCAAGTTTTGTTGACTTTTCTCTCTCCCCCTTGCTTGGCACGAATTTAAGGCTTATTAAAGAAGCTTTTGAGTCATCTTTTCATATTAATTGTATGCATATGTTCCCTCGTAGCAATTGACCAAAATGCACTAAAAATATTTCCTTTATCATAGCTTCTTCCACAAGCTTTTTGACTTTCTCTTCATATATTCTTTTATAAGCTTTTTGACTTCATGAAGATTCCATACAGTGTTTTAAAAAATTTAATATCATCCTTCCAGAACTGGGTCTAGTCATTGGCCTGATACAGGCTTATTCTCAAGTCTCTAGACTCAAAATTTAGGATATTACAATAAAGTTGTTAAATTTTATGGTAAAGTTAATGAATTTTAAGGTATTTCTTTGTCTATGTAAAAAAGATCGAAAATAACTTATATATAGGATCAAGGAGTAAGAGATTAAGAGTTTGATCTCTCTTATAACTTTGTACTAGCTATTAGTGCCCGTTTCTTCAAAGAAATAATAGTTAGCATTTAATTAAATTACATTTCTATTTTAATTTATTAATTTGAAAAGCCATAACAATGTTTTCCCTTGTTTTCATTGCATTTGCATAACATTTAGACTAGTAAGGAATCAATAAAAGGTTCCTCGAGAAGAGAGAACGATCATAGGTTTGCCTATACACAAGCTTTGGTTAATTTTTTTATTGTGGACCCCAAAGCTAATGATAAAAGGCCCTCATCACACTACTAAATATATTTACAATAATTATAAATGAAATACAACTTATTCTAGTCAAATAAACAACACAAAAATAGGCAAGAAACAACCTCGCTACTTAAATAGTAGCTAGCTAGCATTGCCCACTAGTGGAAAAAAGGCTTTTAAGACCGGACAAAAGGGGGGTCGTAAGACCGGATATGCGACCGGTCTTGTTCCGCGGTATTAAAAGTCTACCATTTAAGACCGGACTCGAACCGGTCTTAAAGAAACTCTTTTAAGACCGGACATTTAAAAACTTGGGTCTTAAAAAGTTGAACTAAATGAAGCCGAAATATTTTTTGTTCGATCCTAATGCTCAACTTTTAAGACCGGCCAAAAATTAGGTCGCTCTTAAAAGATCGTAATTATAAGACCGGACAAGACACATACGGTCTGAAAATTAGCGGCTTCTAAGACCACACGACTAATTACACACGGTCTTAAAGGACTGACTTTCAAGAGTGGATGATAAAAACATCCGGTCTTAAATATTTTAATTTAAGACCGGACGTCTAAATATACGGTCTTAAAAGATCATGTTAAAATATCACGATCTTTAAGACCGGTCATATAATTGTTGGGATTCGTACAACGCAGCGGATTAAAATTTCTACGAATCCGTCCCGAGGATCACTCAGGTGCGTTTAAATCAAGGCTAGGAATCCGGATATTACCTTTGAAAACTCGTTCGCGATTTCTACTTCGTTGAACAATGGGCTACCTTTTTCGATCGATCAGAAGACGACTCTTAGAATCCTCTTCCTCTCTACCGTATCCACACGAACAATCCTCGTTCACGGCTATGGCGGCGATGCTAGCGCCTTCTTTTGCATCTCTCTCTATTTTTTTCACTCTAGGGTTTCTCGCGGCTTTTTAGAACACGCTCGACTGAAAGTCTGTAGGTTTTCTAAAACTCATTTGGCGTATTTAATGCAAAATTAATCGTATTAATTTTGAATTCAAACTTTAGATCTGGATTAAATATATATTAATTAAATCTATCCGATAGATCTAATATAATAATATTTATTTAATCGAATTAAAAGCCAGATCTGAAATTTCGAATTCGAATCTAGATTAAAAATAATCAAATAAATCTATCTGATAGATTTAATCCAACCTATTTATTTAATCCAAATTTAAAAGCCTTGATTTAATTTATCTCAATAAATTAAATCGGAGAAATGATATCTATCCATTTATTTAAATCTAAGATACCAATATCTCAATTTAAATTAAATAGACAATAATATCTTTATTCGAAAATTAAATGAGATACAATATCTCTTTTGTTTTAGATATTTAATTTATCAAATAAATTAAACATAAAACAAATAATATAATAATAATATTTTAATCTCAATTAAATAATATCATTATATTATTTTCAAATTTAAATATATATATATATATATATATATATATATATTTACCCTAGATTAAACTCGGTATTCATTAATCTCGCATTAATCGAGATTCAATGAACCCGGACACTTTTACCCGTGTTGGATTATTCTTGTGTGCGACCTATGACCCCATATGAGATTGGCGTGGGCCAACATCGTGTCACCCACAAATCGCAAGCGGCCTCTAGCAAGACATTGCGACTACCCAACTCACATGGGGATCGATGACACGATACACCTATCGTACAACCATGTCACGTCCCTTTTGTCACGCGATAATTTGGTCAAGGATGAGACATGGAGAATGTCAACTTCCTTTTCTTGACCATTACTTTCTCGATTCTCGAGTTAGTCTAATAAGTGAAATGGAAACTCCTTTCCATCACAGTACGGCCGTACATTTCTTAGACTCACTCATCGAGGGGAAGATTATCTCTCTACAAATGTGAGGGACAAATTCCATCTTGACCATTCACATCCCTCCGCATGAAAACCACTGATCCCGATCCTAGCCTTTATCATCACCCGGTCAAAGGTGACTTTTGACTAGGTCAAAGGTCAGTGACTCATCATGTAGGAATCCATGATGATCTCAAGTCATAGGGCGTCATGACGCGGTTATACATGAGATAAGCTTATGACTAGATCCATGCAGCTTTCTCATAGTGGGTCGGTCCAGCACCTTGTACTCTTACAAGTGCCCATGACTTTGATTCGTATCTCCATACCTTATCAAAGTCATACTGGTCTAAACTCATCTTCACTCCCGCGTAGATGACCGACCAGGGACATTTAGGATAATCTATAAGATATATCCAAGGATATAGTGATCACCATAAACATGTGTATGAAGTGATAACTTAATGGAGAACAATGACTTGCCCCTAGGGCATAATTTCCAACAATAATTACATCCGGTCTTAACAAGTGAACATTTAAGACCGTCTTATTATTTCCGGTCTAAATTTTCCCGAATTTTTCCCTCGCTGTTTCTTCCGATTATATATATACACAAATCCACCACCCAATCCAAAGCACATAAAATTCGATACTTTAAGCTACAAGCTATGAACAATTATTTGAATAAATTGAATTGGAAAAAGAATACAAATATTTGGCCTCTTAATTAATGATTACTATGACTACAACACCTAAATTAATTCATACAATAAGATAACTTTCTTACAAATACAATAAGTTACAAGTACAACATACATGCGCCCAAAATAATATTCACCATGCCTTCATCTGATTCCCCCACCCAATAACGTAACATCCTCTTATATAACATGCCCCTTTGGATCGGATCCCGCCACAAAAATAAAACAAGAACAAAATTCATAGTCATCGTGACATTAACTATGAACATAGATAGAAGGAATATAATATATATAGTTAAAGCCTTAAAGTCTTCAAAGAAATCTGCATATGAATATTACCTTATGAATTGACTCTTTTATAAAGTGATATCTTCCCATATCCCTTCTTGATGATCACTTCTTATGTCGGGTTCATTATCCGCTTCATCTTCTTCGTTCATGTCCCAGACCCCTTGAAAAAGGAGTACTCTCGGGAATACCATAATTTGAATTCATTTCCTCATCAATATCAATGACCCTCTTTCCTTGGAGAGCTACAGACCACATTTTATTTTCTTGACCGGTGATATAGAACACTTGTTTTGCTCAGGGTCTGCCATAATAAAAGGTTCATCTCCAAAACTTCTACCATTGACATCGACTAATGTAAATCCTAGCCGATCGATCCGAACACCATTATTGACATTAACCCACTTGCATTTGAAAATGGGAAATCTAATTTTCACATAGTCCACCTCCCAAATCTCTTCAATAACCCCATAATATGGCATGACGCCAATAAAGGGCTCTTGTCTTTCGAACTAGAGAAGTGCATAGATTCACCTCTAACATAACACCACCGTTTGTGACCGTGCTCGTATCATCTAGGGACTTCGTGTAAAATGTATAACCATTGATCACATACGAATTCCAACTTATGACATCAACCTCGGGACCACCGCTAACCATTTGATTGTATCGAAACACATTCCTCTCCCTCGACCTTTTGTTTGAACCAGTTTGCAAAAGTTCTCATTTATGCTCCCTAATCAACCTTTGTTCGATCATTCGATGATTTTCTTTCCTTACAAATGCTTTATGTGCAGCTATCTGTCGGCTTGAACTTCATCGACATTATTCAAGATGTATAAGTGGACTTGTGACAATTCATCGGGATCCACACTCTTTACGGAAGCCCCTCGTCTACCCCCATCAGCATGCTAACGTTTTGGAAGCCCAATATGTCTTACTTTGGCCAAATAATCTTGACAAAATTCCATGGCTTCTTCAGAAACATATTTCTGAACAATCGATGCTTCGCGGTATGCGTTCTTCACGTACCCTTTTAGGAATTTCATAGATCTTTCAATTGGGTACATCCACCGTAAATGGATAGGGCCGCACATCTTTATCTCCCTCACTAGATGAACAATTAGATGAACCATGATGTCAAAAAATGTAGGAACAAAAAGCTTCTCAAGGTGGCACAAGATAAGATATCCTTCACTCTCCAATTCATCCAACTTTTCAATCTCGAAAACTTTACCACAAAGCGCATTGAAGAAGACACAAAGTCTAGTCAAAACGACCCGAAGATCATATTCGGCGATGCCTCGAATAGCTATTGGGAGTAGCTGTTGCATCAAGACATGACAATCATGAGACTTTTGGCCTACTAATTTCAAGTCCTTCATCGATACAAGCCGCTTCAAATTTGAAGAATACCCCGTGGGAACTTTTGTGCCATGTAAACACTCACAAAAACTTCGTTTCTCATCCTTAGACAAAGTATGAGAAGCCGGGGACAATAAGTTCTCTTCCCATCCGGCCTTGGATGTAACTCTTTGCGTATTCCCATTGCTATCGATCCAATCTTGCCTTCACACCATCCTTGGAACTACCTTGTATGTTGAGAAGCGTGCCGACAATACTATCACATACGTTTTTCTCCACATGCATGACATCAATACTGTGTCTCACATCAAGATTGCGCCAATATGGAAGATCGAAGAATACAGATCTCTTTTTCCATATATTTGTTTCTTTTCTACACTTTGCAGTCTTCTTACCGAATACGACATTGATATTTTTCACCTTTTCATAAACTTGCTCCCCAGTCAATGCCACCGGAGCATCTTCATACTCTTGGCCACCAAAAAAGGCTTTCTTCAATCGACGATATGGGTGGCCCCGTCTAAGAAATCTCCTATGTCCAAGATAAACCGTCTTTCTTCCATGTTGAAGTTGATGGTAGTGTGTGCCTTCTTCACAAACCGGACATGCTTTATGGCCTTTTACACTATACCCTGACAAGTTCCCATATGCTGGGAAGTCGTTTATAGTACAAAATATCATGGCTCGCATTTTAAACACCTCCTTCTTGAAAGAGTCAAAAACATCAACACCTTCTGCCCACAACTCCTTCAAGTCTTCGATCAAGGGCTGAAGGTAAACATCAATGTCATTTCCTGGTTGTTTTGGTCCCGAAATCAACATAGACAGCATGATGTACTTTCGTTTCATGCATAACATCGGAGATAAGTTGTAAATAATTAGTAGTACAGGCCATGAACTATGTATGCTGCTAAGGCTTCCATATGGATTCATGCCATCCGTGCTAAGGGCAAGCCTAAGGTTCCTAGGTTCTTCGCCGAAGTTCGGAAATAATTGATCGATTTTCTTCCATTGAGAAGAATCGGCCGGATGTCGAAGCTTTCCATCGAAATCCTCTCATCTGCATGCCACCTCAAATTTTTTGCATCATTTTCATTCGCAAACAACCGCTTGAACCTTGGTATGATTGGAAGATACCACAACACTTTTGCGAGGCCCCTTATTTGACTTGTACCTTGGGGTTTCACATTTCGGACAACTCTGCTCCTCTTCAAACTCTTTTCTATACAACACGCAATCATTCGGGCATGCATGGATCTTTTTGTACTCCATCCCCAGTGGACAAAGTATTTTCTTAGCATCATAGTATCGATGCGGCAACACATTATCATCCGGAAGCATGTCCTTAAAAGCCTCAAGCATTTCTGAAAAACTCTTGTCGCTCCATCCATGACGTGCCTTCAAGCTTACCAATTTCAATACAGCATTCAACAATTGGTATTTTTTACACCCACGGTATAGAGGGGTCTCGCATCACTGCACATATTACCATATGCATGTGATTGATGAAAAGCCTCTTCTCCTACATCACGGATAATGTCCTCTATGTGATCATCCATATCCGTGTCATTATCATCAAAGGCCACTTCCCTATGTTGAGACCCACTTGGTATTTTTTCACCATGCCATACCCATACTTGTATAAGTCTTACAAATTCCTTCACAAATTAAATGTGTGTGTATAACTTCAGGACTTAGTCGCCTCTCATTCAAACATTTTACACAAGGGCAATAAAACTTCCCACCCTCAGCATGGGCATTTTGTTTAGCAAATTTTATAAAGTCTCTCACCCCATTCTGATATTCAACACTCGTCCGTTTAGCATTTATCCAACTGTGATCCATAGTAGAATTCCTATATATATAGACGGAAAGATTTAACATACATATATATATGCTCAAATGTCGGTTAAGTCTCTTTTTTTCCTTTTTTTTTGGGATAAACTTGCTCATTAAATGCAGAACGAAGAATCACTTTTGGTCATAAATGTATCGCAGAGAATCCAAGAACCAAAATAAATGCATGACGAGGAAATTAAATTCATCGCGTGAAGGTCTTGTGGACTCACCTGTATCATATAAATTCAAATGCGTTTTCTTAGTCTTTCTTCTCCCGCCACGAACGTTGATGTTGCAGACAGAAAGAGTACCCTAAAAACATTTATTGGTCAGTTGGGTAGGTCTAAAATGCAATTATAATCTTCAAAATACAATATCCATTAACAACACAGAAACCCACAAGAACATTTGATCGATTTCGCTCAACCCAGGAAAAACCCAGAACGATGAGCAGGAAAATCATAAAGTTATATAACCGAAACACCTCTTACAGCTTGGTCTATAGACGTTTAGCTAAGGAACCAGAAAGTGATTGTCGAGAGAGCAACGCGAACCAGCGACGAAGTGGCGACAGAACCTGAGTAACACTTTAGGCGCGACAAGAGAAGTTCAGAGAGGGAAATTTAATATTCCGCGCGACAGAGCGAGACATGTTTTATATTTGGGATTTTATTAAGACCGGAGTTTTATAATCCTCCGGACCTAAATTGAGACAATTAAACCGGTTTATTAAAAGGAGACGGTTGTATATCTACAACTTTTTAAGACCGCCGTTTTATAATACTCCGGTCCTAAAATTCTTTTTGTGATTTCTAACAAAGGATTTGGCGGCGCAAAGAATGAATGAATAAAAATTAAAGGAAAACTGAGTTTCTTTAATTACATATATTACTTGCATATGCACGTACACAAGAAAAAATACAAAACAAAAACAAGCAGAAAATTATCAAAAACAAGAATCGACTAAACATCTCCTAAAGCTTATTATCCTCCAAAGCCTTGGCGATTTCAGCGTGAATAACATTAATTTCTGGGAGATCGCAAGTTTCTTCTTACTCGAATCAGCCACAATGCTTCATTAGAGGAAAGAGGAGAGGGGTCAATAGTAGTCGCGGTGGGGCCAAGAGGTTGGAGAGGGGGAGCGGGAACCTCTTCATCATCCGAAGAAATAACAATGGGTCCAACGACCCGAGACTCTTCTGTCACAATAGGACGGACTCTCGATGGAGGAGGCGCACCGTATAACGATCGACGGAAGGCACGAGCATCACGACTAAGAGCACCCCTACGAGCGGTTCTCTTGAATCTAACCATGGTTTGAGCAGTTAGGGCAGAGAGGTATGAGGAGTTAATTAATAGAGGCAGAGAGCTGTTCTCAGATAGCCACGTACGTAGTTTGGAGTTACGAGGTAGTGAGGAATTAATAAGGAGTTATAGGTACGCGGTATAAAATTCCATTATTTAATATTTTTCCAATTCATTTTATTTTAAGACCGACCTTTTATCATTAACCCGGTACTTATAGGTATGCGGTATAAAATTCTATTATTTAATTTTTTAAGACCGATCTTTTATAATAAGTCCGGTCCTAAAAGTATTACCTTTAAGACCGACCTTTTATCATTTACCCGGTACTTACACACTGTTCAAATGAATCATGCAGAGTCTCTTCGGCTTCCAGATAAACTTCCCAACTAGGCGTCGCCTCGTATTCTGATGAACAATGTGTCTCCTCGTTAAAGCTTTCGGCGTTTCACATTGTTCAGGATGGGTTCTCTATTTAAACCCGTTGTTACTGTACTTTCTTCACATTCTTCTCCCCCAGGTCCTCCGTTTCATCCTCCTCCTCTTCAACCTCAGCCCCCACTGTAATGGCTGCTCCCCCAGGTCCTCCGTTTCCTCCTCCTCCTCTTCAACCTCAGCCCCCTCCGCCACCGCCTCCTCCAAATCCGACTGTGAAGCAGTTGGTGCAGTCACTGGTGGCCCGCGTCGATCAAATCGATCGACGTTTGGGCCAATTGGTTCAGCTTGCTCATACCATGAACAACAAGCTGAACATGGTACTCCAGGCCAATGACGTGAACTACGATCCCGCTGAAGACGACTCCGACAACTCCGACAACTCCGACGACTCCGACGCCCCCTCCCTTTCCGACTACGAGAGGGATTAGTTTTTTTTTGTTGCATTTTTATTTTTTATTTTTTTTGTGTGATCGCTGCCCCTATAGGGCAGCGTAAAAAAATTAGTAAATAAAATATTTTTAAATTTTGTTCTCGTGCGAGTTTAGTACTTTATCTGAACCTGGAAAGCAATAAACAAGGCAACTATGAAGGACGGATAATGGCAGACTAAAAAACCTAAAATAAAAGAATGAAGACTTTAGTTAGTAAATCGACGGTCCTAAAAACACTGCCATTTTTGTCAGCTTTGGTTTCCATATCCGATTGCCTCTTGTCCTTTTCATTATCATCTTTCTTTTTCCGACAAAAAGGAAACAAACAAAACATTGTCCTCGTGTAAATCCAACAACAGAAATTTGCAGAATACGTTAAGAACATACAAAAAAAGGAGCTTTTACCTTATTCGGACAAGAACAAACAAAGTGACTATTCTTCTCAAGGTTGGACCTTCATTGACGTCGGTTTTACCTCCCCATGTGAGAAACAAAGTGTCCTTTTCATTATCTTCCTTCTTTTTCCGACAAAAAAGACAAAAGACAAAATAAAAGGGACACCGATAATGCTGCCTCTACACATGGAAAGGTAAAAACGATGATAAAGAAGGACCTAGCTTGAGCGAAACGCCGAACCTCGGTTGTCTTCAACCCTAACCATTTAATTTATCTGAAAAGGGGTATTTATAGGTGAATGACTTTTAAGATCGCACAAATAACAACATACGGTCCTAAGAGTTAAGCATACTTTTAACCAAAAGACTTTTAAGACCGATTATATATAAAAATACGGTCATAAAAGTTAAGCGGCGGACTTTTAAGACCGACCTTTTATAATACGTCCGGACCTAAAAGTTCATGTGGTTTTTAAGCTTTTAGGAGCGGACACTAAAGAAATATACGGTCCTAAAAGTCTCATACTTTTTACACCGAAGATTTTGCGGCCCTTTAAGACCGGACATGCTATTAATGAACGGTCCTAAAAGTCTCAGATTTCAAACACTAAATTAAATAGCTATATCCACCATCCAATAATACATTCAGAAACCCAAAATGGACATAAGAAAATTGTTCAAAAAATTAACTAAATTTATTTATTGAATTTTACATTGCCTATGTATATTTACAAATGAATTGTTCAAAAAAATAAACAAATTTACAGAAGATCGATTATTGTTGCTACAGATTATACTTACAAATGAATTTAGGACATTAATTATTGTCATTTTTCTGACTCTAAGATCAGACCATACAGATATTCACAAAACACATTGCGTATGTGCTCCGGTTCATCATCGAGAAAGGGAGTTTTGCATTGAAACATCTTGTAAATCAAAGACAAACAATGAATTAACTTGCGTGCATATTTCATTTGTAACGGTAAAGCCAAAAACTGAATTAACTTGCATAATATGTAACATCAAATACATTTACCTTTGCGTTAATTTAGTATCCCCTCGCCTTGTAATATCATACATGTGTTTCATGATGTACTGGCCACATAAGTTGGACGCCGGTGGTTGCCGACGGGTCTAAAAAGAACAAGAAATATATATAAGAGCATATATATATATAGCTCAATGACCAAGTTCACAAGGCAGTGTGCTACAAATTAAATATTGTACCAACCTCTGGTTTGTACCATATGGGGTCTTTGTCCTGAGGAGCACGCCTTTTCTTTTCTAGTCTTTGGAAGGTCCTCATGGCACTATCATCAAAATCACAAATTTATCAATGATTCACTTAAAATTCACAGCGAGAGATGTCGACAAGAGAATCAAAATGACATGCTTACTCGTTGATGGTCTCGCACCAACGTAGGCAATGGCTCGGTGTGAGTGGAGCATAAGAAGATAACTTTATGCTCGTCCATGCACATGACGACCAAGCTGCCGATGGCGGCTGAAAATTCACATCGATAAACTATACTCGGTGATATATATATGTAGCAGAATTAAGTGAATTGCGGACAAGATTTTTGATATGTACCTGTGGAAGAATGTCAAAAAGTACAACTTTCGATCACTTTGAGCACAACCTCTTTGATATGTACTCTGTCTCTGCTCCCATGGTTGTTTGACTTGAATAGACGGGGCACAAGAATCCAAAATCGTTGATCCCGCACCTTTGAACCAATTCATGATGCAAGAACCTACCATAATGACATCGATCGGGAAATATATATGTATGTATGTCTAAACGATGCATTTAAATGATGTACTCATAGACGAAGATACTTACTTCATAAAAAGTTGAACAAGCTGCATCGGTAAGCTCTGTCGAGGAAGCGGCGAGGACTCAACATCAACGGTGTCAACTTGAACGGGCATAGGATGAGGGACACCTACTACTTCATCGACAGAGCCACGATTTATCCTTAAAATATCCACTTTTCATTAGATCGGATATTTTTTCCACAGCGACGACCAACTTAGCGATGGGCATAGAGCTTGAGGAGGGGATGGAGCGACGAGGGGATGGAACTTGAGGAAGAGGGATTGAAGCTTCGGGAGCGGTAGAGACATGTACAAGCTTCACGGCCAAGGGATGAAGGTTCCTTGACATCACTCACAAGCTTCGGCTCATCGGTTTGGAGAGGGGAGCTGTGCATCAATGATCACCTTTTCAACCGACACTCGACTTCATCATCGGGCATTTGTTGGTGGTGTACGGTTGATCCCAAGTTGTGAACAGTCCCTTTTGCAACCAATAATCGTCCATCATGATGATCGGGATCCTCCACATAAAGGTCACAAGGTTGCTCGACTCTCCATCAATGCAGCTCCTCTAGTGCTCTGTGCGCAGGTTGCGAGTGAGTGTGTGAAGGGAACACTTGGTCTACGGACGATTGCTCAAAAGCGGCCTCGGTGACTCAGTTCCTCCTTCATCGGCTCATCTCGGATTGAAACATTGCGAGTCATTGAAGCTTTATTAACGACCGGCGTCGGTCCATCTCCTCCCCGGGTAACCATACTTTGTCTATGGTGTTTGGATGTACCAAAGACTTGCTTTATGCCTACCCGTCCTCCAATCCCCTTACACGCCCCGGGTGATCCGGTTTTCCGGTCGCAACGGTCAGAACATCATTCCTCCCGTCCGACACAAAAGATCCCTCTGCTTCTTTCTTTTTAAGATCTTCCTGTAAGATACAGATAACGAGAAGCTTAGTAATGAAACATGTTTAGTAACTAAAAAATAACAATAACGATACTTACAATTCTTTCGGCAACTAGACGAGTTTGTTCACTCGTGTAGGCGCCGCTTGGCTTTTGCCGAATATGCAACCACAACTCCTCGCGACGTATTGGAGATGGAAGAGCATGTATCACGAAAGGATTGGATTACGCTTCATCATCCAATCTCTTCCGCACTGGCGACCATCAAATCTTTTTCGGCCTTTTGATATCCGTCGCGAGAAGCCCTATGAGGGCAATCATTCTTTCTACCTCTCTGTGCTTGTTCCCTTCTTTTACGTGAATCGGATTGAAAACATCTATTAATTATGAATTCCAGCCATGCATGTCACTAACAGAAATTAGAGAACTTCTGCTTCATATGAACGTCAATCAAACAGTACTCAAATTCTTCACTTCATCAAGTTTCAACATTTTATTTAAGGAAGATGTAGAATTGTAGAAGAAATTGGAGCTATGTTTTGTAGTGCTAGCTAGATAGATAGGTTAAGAAACAAAAGAGAATTATGCTTACGAGAATAATACAAACTTGATCCTTTTTAAGGCATCCGATGGGATCAAATGATCCCATTAGATAGTAACAATTGGGTATATAAAGTTTCCCCCTTTTAAGACTATTCATTTCCTCCTTTGCAAGACAAACCATTACACAATTAATACCTTCTCATCGTAATTTACCTTTTCGGGGTTGACATATCGGACTTGCATAGACAAAGGCTTACGAGAATAATACAAACTTGATCCTTTTTAAGGCATCCGGTGGGATCGGCGATCCCCATTAGATAGTAACAATTGGGTATATAAAGTTTCCCCCTTTTAAGACTATTCATTTCCTCCTTTGCAAGACAAACCATTACACAATTAATACCTTCTCATCGGTAATTTACTTTTTCGGGGTTGACATATCGGACTTGCATAGACAAAGGCAGGAAATGTATACTTCTATTCACACACCGAACTATTATATAACTAACAGGATTAGATGAACACAATAACATTCACATATCCACACAGGTTAATAAGCAAACAAAAGGGAAAACAAAACTAAATATAAACTCACGAGCTTCGGGAGTGGTCCGAGAAGAACAAATTGTCGCCAAATTCGTTCATCAATAAATGTGTAAACTTCCCAGGATGTTTGGCGGGCGGAACATCGGAGAAAATATACGTGTTAGCGAGAAAGGTCTTAAACTTCCTCCACCGATCAGCACAATAAGACAATGTCTTGTCTTTCAACTTAACACGATCGGACAGTGTATGTAACCCGGATAGTCTCCCAAATAGGATCCTTTACATTCTTATAGTCCACACTTTTCTACTCATCTGTCAAGATGCTAACCTTCTTGCGTGCTAGACAGCCGACAAAACTATTATATTTGCTTTTATTAGGACCGACAGGTTCCAACCTTGCATCAAACTGAATCTCGAGCTTTGACCCAGAAGTCCGACTTAGGGTCACATCCATCATTCGTGTGCCTCTTCTACCATGGCGTGCAGGGCGATTACGAGCCTCATTGTGAGATGAAGAGGGTTCGTTCTCACTCACACCAGATCACACCAGGAATCGGCGTTGCTTGGGAACACGAATAGATTCGTTTTCACCGTCCATTTTCGAGACACGGGAAGAGAGGAATGCCTGAGCAAATGAGAGAGTAACAGGGGGCTGATGGTACGTGGGCGAGGAAGAGAGGTAATGCAACGGGAAGGGTTTCGGAACGTGAACGAGGGTTCTCCACGGAGTAACAAAAGCTTTCGTGCGAAGAAATGTATAACTTGCTTGGATTTTTAAGACCGGATGAAAAAGAGACAGTCTTAATATTTACATTAATCTTGGTCATATTAAATGTCCGATCTAAAAAGTTTAACCTTTAAGACCGTTCCTTTTAAAACGCCGGTCTTAATATTAATGAACTTTTTCAAACCGCAAGTATCATATGTCTCAGTATTGAAAGAAAACTTTTAAGACCGTCTTGTTCATAAGTTCGGTCTTAAAACTTTAGACTTTTTATATTAAAATTTTTCCTTATTATGTTTTACCGCGAAAAATATAAGTACGGCTATATGAGATATATTTAGAAAGTAATTGAAATTTCAGTTCAATTTTTAAGACCGGTGGTATTTTAGTCGGTCTCAATAATGATTTTAAGAGCGGTGAAAAATTGGTCCGGTGCAAGAAGTTCTTTATATTTACGGAACTGCCACCGGTCATTCCTTTAAGACCGGGGTGTGCATTGTCCGCTCTAAATGAGGTGGTCTTAAAGCCTTTTTTTGCACTAGTGGCCTGACCACATATTCACACCATTCCTCAATAACTTCATTCACTTGATGGTCAGTCAAACTATCACAACGTTGATCTTCATAATACTACATATACAATCATGCACACAATGAATTAAAATCACTAAAAATTAATTATCAAACATTACTCAATTAAATTTAAAGTTGTACAATTTAAACACTTCTAGCAATATTGTGTATTTAGTATTACCGGCATATAATGGTTTCTCTGCATCACATTTCAACTTCTCAAATTCTTTAGGACATTTATGAAGCACCCCTTCGTCCGTATTTAGTATTTCTTCAAGACCATTGTCCTCATCACACATGCTTGGGTCAAACTCATTCAAAGCACCACTCATGGTGTGCATCTAATCACTACATACATCATCCATTTCACCATGTCTTCTCCATCATGTATATATTTGATCAATTCCATGATACACTAAATGATCTAGCGAATCAAGTGGACTAATCTGCTCATAACAACAAGATAAGCAAGGACACAAGGTTTTTTAGGATCTTTTGTATGCTTGATTACAAATCTTATAAACTCTCTCACCCCATCTATATATTCCCTTGAACACCAATCAAATGACATCCATTTTTGATCCATGTATACCTTCAACCTATTTTAAAAAAGTGGTTAGTTGCTTGACTATTGCATTTACATCTTAAAAATTGGCAGCATAACATCTTAAAAATTGAAGCTTTCTAGGTCATAAACCCTCTCTTTTAATTGATAAATAATCAACAAATCAATCCCACAACATCATAATAATTTTTCATAGCTAGTAACGAAAGAAATCATATTTACTGGCACATATCATAGGTAAATTAGAAAACATTACAAATCAACAAATAAAATGCAAGTGTTAAATATAAATAATTATTTTACTTATGCAACCCATCAATAACAATTACTACAACTAAAAATTATAACTATTACATATCATTACAAACAACCTATATATAATAACAATTAATTTTATCTCCTTTATTTTTCAGCATATAAAAATGAGAATAATTTTTTTTTCGGATTTCATAATAAATTAAATATAAAAGATATTGAAAAATTAAACTATTAACCACTAATAAAATTAGATTTATAAGATCAAAAAAATTTTTTAAAAAATTACAATGTATAGGAAGCTTAACTAAAGTGAGCTAAAACTTCAAGCACAACACTTGGAAAAAAAAAAGAATAAAGGGAAAAAAAAGAAAAGGTTGCATGGAGCTTTAAAAAATTTAAAGAAAAAAAGGAAAATTGAGTGTGTAATTATAGGATCTTTGTGATGGGGATGGGTGGAGGAAATGGGACCAAAGGAAATAGAAGTGGGCCAAATCACTATAGAAAAAATCAGTTTTTCCGATGAAAAAAATCCGTTTTCAAAAATTCATTTGACGGAATTTGCACCGATTTCATCGATCCACAAAAACCTTCATCACAATTGCGACGGAAACTCAATTTTCCATCACAAATCCCAAAATTTGCGACGGAAAATTATTTCCGTCGCAAATCCCACGGAATTCAAATCCGTCACAAATCCTTAGATTCTGTCGCAAAACCCCGTCACACCCCGAAAAACCAAGGGGTGACCGGCAAGGAATATGAGAGAATTCACATTCCTTAAGCCTTATACTTATATATGAACGCTAATTAATACTCATAATACTATAATCTAGAATATTCATGTGTTCCATAAAACAAAAGGGAGGTAGGGATCCTACCTATAGACTACGTGGAGCATATAGTATTAATAACAATACAAAAAAAAGTCTAGGTTTATAATTACATCAACTAGTAGCACTCCAAAATGAGACCGCAAGCTTTAAGTCGCTAGGAAGATTCTTCACCGCTTAGCGGGAGGTACATATCGTACGAACCAAAACAAAATTTTCCGGTGAATAACGTCCCATTATTATAATTTAATAAATTACAATAGTAAAATAATTTAAACATCTTTCTCTTTTGGACAATAGCAATATACTAATAAATCTCAATTTCTAAATCATACGTTCGGAATAAAAATAAAATTCTATATAAAATATCATTAGTCAAATAATTTCCCGTATGAAATAAAAACCTTTGATTTCGTATAGTCAACTTAAAACACAATTCTCAAACCTCATCTTTCCATAGAACTTCTTACAGAACGGATGACAAGCGTGGCCACACAGTCCACGAGGGTAAACTAACCAAGCATGACTCAAGGCCATGAAACAAGCATGGACACACAGTCCATGAGGGTAAACTAACCAAGCATGACTCAAGGCCATGAAACAAGCATGGACACACAGTCCATGAAACAAGCATGAGAACAAATCTCATGAAAATCAAGTGAGCTCGAGGTTAACCATGGTGCACCAAGGACTAACGAAGCATCATTGTTAGTAACCAACGTTCTGTATTCAGTCCTCTCCAAAATATTTTCAAACATGCTTGGGTTCAATTTATCAAAGTAATAGAAATACTTCCTTCAAGATAATAACCACTCTGTCTCATATTTTATAATCAAATCCCCCAGCATAAAGTTTCACAAACAATATTTCAAAACTTTCCTTCCATTCAATCTAACGGTAAAATCCTTTAAAAACATTATGAACTCACGTAAAAACATTCCATTTCGAATAATAATTTCTAGCTCGTGAACTTTCCAAAATGCAAGATTATTGTAGTATAAAATTTATGAAAATATCTCAAAAGTCTCATTTCTATTTAACTGCATAATCATGAATTATGCTTTCAAACAATTGGAAGAAAATACATAATAATGACTAAAATCAGCATTCTTTACTCATATACCTTCAGCAAATATTACTTCACAAAATCATACTTTTAAATATGGAAATAAACTTAAAAGTTCAACAATAAAAATATCTATTTTTTATAAAAATTAGGGACGTTATTCACTCACCCGATACTCCTTCGAAACTATACCTTTACCAAAGTCCCTTTTTGTTCGCTTTTCTCTTGAGTTTGGCAATGATCAATTCCTATAATTTTGAAATTCATATATCAAATTTACCTACTTAAATAAAAAATCCTTAAGTACCAAAATATCCTTCAATCACACCTATCACACAATTATTCTAACTTCCCAAACTAATTACAGGCCTTCATATTGAATCTAGAAATTGTTTCCCGGTTTTGATATACTACCTAAGTAACCCAAATAACATCAACTTAAGCATTCTAGAGCATTCTTTTAACATCCAGAATCACTCGTTTAACATTTAGGTAAAATGGCACCTATAATTAGTTTTTAGGCTGCAACATTTAATTCATCAAACAACACAATACCCATTCCTTTAACTAAGCTATTAACGTTCTAGACTGCAACTTTGTTTTAATGTAAAACCATTTAGCATCCAATGACACAAATATCCACTCCATCATGACCACTGACGCCAAACCTAGAGGATTTGCTACAGAAATAAAATCCATCCCAAATCCTCTGGGATTTGATGACGGAATCCAATTCCATCGCAAAACCCAAAGGATTTTTCAAGGAATTGATTCCGGTGGAAATTTTTTCTTTTTAAAAAAAAATTAATTTTTTTTTAAAAAAAATAGTAGTAGGGGAGTAATAATAATACTTTAAAATTTTTGATTTTACTTTTAATATCCAAATCTTATCCAATATAATCTCCCTTTAGTCTATAGCTTCAACTAATTCATCAAAGTAAAAAAAAAAAAAAAATTAGCGCTTTAAATATTTTTTAGTTAAAAAATATTAACTTTACTTATATTAAATTAAGTTTCAAATGAGATAGAACATTAAATATTAACTACATGAGTAAAATTGATAAATAAGTATTTATTAATGTCCAAATGACTTAGATTGTGGAATATAGATGTAGTATTTATAATATGCAATTATGTGGGGCATTAAATTTGTTAGAGCTTTCATATTAAAGTTTATAAAAAGAATTACTTTTATGTTATATATAAATTTAAAACAAATTTTTTTAATTCTTTATTAAAGTATTATATATTTCAAGAAAATATTTTAAGCAATTAGGAGTTTCTTTAAGTTTTCTTTTTAGAAAAATAATTTGAATCTAAAAACTCAGATTTTTTAAATATCTTTTTAAAAATATCTTTCAAAAGTATATTATCAAATTTTTAAAAAACAATAAATAATAAAAATTTTTATAATTAAATAAATATCGAAGATCTAATCAAACGATACAAATAAAATCACCAGCACCATCAAGTTTCTAAGAGATTATTATATACATGCCCATATTATCACATGATAACTATAATATTTTTCTCGCTAAATATTAAAAAAATAAAAAATAAAAAATGACAGAAACAAGAATGCTAACCTTATTCATGCTTAGAAAAAACTTGGCCAAATTGAGAGTTCCAAATTTAGAAACTAGATTAATTAGATTTTTGGGAGTAATTTAATGGAATACACTATTCATGAGAGTGTGTGTGTGTGTAGAGATAGATAATTATACTGAAGAAGTTGACTAAAAGAACTACATCTAATGCAAAAAACTAAAAAAAAAAGGTATAGAGACTCACTAGATGACGCTAATGAAGAGCAAGCTAGAGGTGAGGTGAGACGAAATGGGGACGGTGAAAAGGAGAAGGGGACGAAAAAGGAGGTGGAGGACGGAACCGATGGGAGAGGAGGTCGAAGGAGGCTGCACGGCGGTCCAAATGCCGGGCGATGGATGCACCGAGAGAGATATGGTGGAGAGGGAGAGAACACTGGAAAAATGGGGGAGGAGAGCCCGAAATCGGGCTTAAGACCAAAATTTGCAACGGATATCGGATCACCGAATCATTTTCTGTCACAAACCCCTTGGGGATTTGCGATGGAATTCAATTTCCATCGCAAATCGGCGCCAATTCGCAAACATGATAATCCATTTTGCAACAAAATTTATAATCCTTCGCAAATTTTTTTTTTTTTTTTTTTTAAAACCCTTCGCATTTTTTTTTTTTTGCGACGGATTTTAAATTCCGTCGCAATTTTAGTATTTTCTAGTAGTGAATGGAAGTGGTGTGCCACTTGTGTATTTATTGAAGGAGAAAGGAGTGGGGACAAAGGATAAGAAAAGGAAGAGGTTAATGGGAGTGGAGGCAAGAGGATAAGGAAAAGGAGGAGTAAATCCGCAAGAGAGCTGCTGAAAAATGGGGAACACAATGCTGCTAAAGTGGAAGCTGATGAAGAAGGGTTTGGGAGAAAGTATTGAAAAATAATTTGTGTGGAGCTTGCGTCACAAAGTCAACATGATGCAAGCGCCACATCTACTAGTTTATTTTATTTTTAAAAAAACACCTTATATGGCACATGGTCAAGCAAAAACCACATAAAGCCCATAAGCAGACATGACGTTTGCCTTAGAAGTGCCACAACATCTAAATTTTTTTTTTCTAAAAAAAAATCCAGAAGAAACTATGACACTTCTTTAAAGAAGTGCCACAAAACATGCGTCTTTATTCCCTCTTTTTGTAGTAGTGATTGTTCACATATAAGCCTTCACTGCATGAAATTAAAACAGAGCTTAGGAAACAAGATTAAGGATCAACTGTTATTTTGTCATTTGTACCGTGGCATTTCATAATTTGCAAGAGAATTTTTGTGGAATATAATGCTTTGAAAGTTTTAAGACAAAATAACTACTGTCAGCCCCTCCCCCCCCCCCCCCTATGTATGTATGTATGTATATACGTATCAATTCTTAACAACTTTCCAAAACAACCATTTCATTCATATATAGTTAATTTGGGGAAGAGAGGTGGGGATGATGGAAAACCCAAGAATAATGAAGGAAGCGAAGCTAGAAATTCCAAGAGCCAGACTACTTAATACTCCCTCCTGTCTTTAATATAGGACTGTATATATGTAAGTAAGAGGAAAGGAAGCAAATGTGAGCCCAGACGCTTGCCGACAACAAAACCCAGATAGAGGAATTTGTATGCTGGCAAGTCATCCTTGGCTCACACTCACTATCTTCCTCAATCGTCATATCACACCTATTTCCATGCCCTTCACATCCATTAATCTTAAACCCTATTTATAATCTCATTAGGTCAAATGGTTACACCTTTTAAACACTGTTCCTCTATTCATAGACATTCTCAAAATTTGGATCAAAAAATCGTCTCTATCCTTATTCATACGTTCGCAACTGTTTAAACGTTGATTATAATGGATTGCCCAACTGTTGTGGGAATAGAATATATATAAAGATGGTCAGAGACTACTAGTGGTTTCCCATGTCTTGAAGATGGCATATATTGTCATTTTAGAATTTGTTTTTGCTTGCAGACTGATTTCACTGTGCTTGTATGTATGTATGTATGTATGTATGCGTGTATGGTGATAGGATTTTGACTCTATTATTAATTACATATGTTCTATTTAGCAGCGATATGAGCTTAGAGATATATAAAAGTTATTATGTCTATAGATTCTTTGTCGCTAAAAAATGTTTCTTGTTATATCGTTATGCCATTATAAAAATAAAGGAATTTAATTTGCTTTTCCTTCACTGGATCAGATGTATGTAGACTTTATGCATGGAGCTCCTAGCCTATCTGGAATATTGGCTTTTTCTGATCAACTGATGTATCTATATATATGAACATAACAGTAGAGAGCTTTTTCAATACTGAAATAATTATATATAAAACTACACTGTGGGGTTTTCGGCAGTTTGCTTTCTTTAATTCTCACCATTAACTAAAGTCAATTGAATTGTCCCTCTCCGTTTGGCATCTATCTTTTCTTTCTAAGAAACCTTGCATATTTCCATTTGAATTCTTGCAAGTCAATATATATCACAAACATTTTCTTACTCAAATATTTTTCCCCCTGACAAGTGGGTTTGACTGATTTTTACCTGACAAATTATGACAATATGCTTTTAATCATGTCATACTATTAAACCAATATAAATGAGGCTAAATAGTTTATCATATAAATTTTTTTTTTTAAAGAATTTATACTGTGAATAGAATAAAGAAAAAAAAAAAAAAAAAAAAGGAAAAAACAGCTTTTATCTTTGTCTCCTGTGGTTATTATTATCATTATTTTTTTTTTTTTGGGGGGGGGGGGGGGTTCTAAATAATTAATCAATCCTTTTATTATTTAATTTTTAGGTCGTCGCTATATTAATCCTTTGTTATTTATATTTAAAATATACGTAAATGGCTTTACCAAAAGGGGAGCAGTTGGTTTAAAATTTAATTAATTATTATAATAAAGGAATATTTCTATAATTTGTAAATCAACTAATTCGATTCAAAAGCGATCACTTTTTTATTTTCAGACCTGTCAATAAATGTCACATGGATTAATAGGATATGTCAATTAAATAGAAAGAAATTTGGATTAATAGTTGTGGTTCCTTTATGTTTAGAGTTGGGAATTAGGGCCGGCCTTGGAGGGTTAGGGCGTAATAGCCCTATAGGGCCCGGGGTAAGGAAAACATCTATTTTTCAAGGCTTGACTTGAGAACAGGCCTACGGGGTCTAGAAGTTACTATTCCAAATTTTAATTATTTTTCCTCTTATTTTTTTCCAAAGAAATGTAATTAGTAAATTACAACCATTAAAGTTCTAATCTATCAAATAAATCTTATCAACATTGATATCCAAACAAGACGAATCATCCAACAAATAAACATATTCACTAATTTGTAATAAAAAAACAAATTATTGTCCATAAATAACTTGCATAAAATATAAGAAGTTTATCACTAAGCATCATTAGATAACTCACATAAAACATAAGAAGCATACCACTAAGTATACCACTATCATTGTCAATTGCCACCTTCTACGCCATTATCATCAATTTTATAGATATTTGATTGTGCTTCATTTTGAGCAAGAGGCTTTGCTTCATGAAGTAAGAATATCATGAATTTCTTCTCCCACATCACGAACACATCCATAGTCTTTATTTGCAACAAATAATAAACCAAATCTTAAAATCAGAGTATAGTTATTATGTATTTATGTATTGGTACTTAAATGGATAAATAACTGTGTAACAAATACAAAATATACATAAATTAGTAAAATACATATTTAAAAAAAAAAAGCTACGGTTAAAAGGGTTCAACAGGTCGGCTCGATTAAACCCGAGCCCTACAGGGCCAATTTCAAATATCTTGTCTTTTTTTAAACCTGACCCTTGAAGGGCTAGGGTTTAAACGGGCCGGCCAAACAGACTTCGAATATTTCCCTAAATTTATGTTAGAGTTTAGATAACCATTCAAGAGATAGTTGTTTTCAAGACCAACTGTGTATGTTGGCCAAAAGACGGAAAAGTGTACAAAGAAGAAATACTAACTTTCTAAGATCTTATTATAAGCTAAATCAACAAGGCCAATAGATCATATCACTTCCATATGAGTCTTAATTATAAGTTGTTCTCAACTCAAATGGGACCTTGATTACTATCCTTTTTCGAATTTAGTGGCCCCCTTTACACCTCTATTCTAATTCTCCAATTATAAAAATGAAACGAAGACAAAAATTAGGGGAAATGGCATTTGAGAACTTTATAATTACATTCAAAGGCCATGAATCATTGAAATTTCACTAAAAGATCAAAGTTCGTGAAGGAAAAAAATTGGGTCCCCACCTTATTGCATGGAGGTCGTGAATAATGAAAGACGATCTAATTTTCTCTTGTATTAGCTTATAAAGTTCTCAGTTTCTCATTCAAAAAGGGGAAAAAACAATCGACAAAAATGATTTTCCTTCTCTCATCACTTGTTGGAGCTATTGCCAATAATCTTGTGGTCTAGTAACATGAAGACTCTTTTATAAGTACCCCATGTCCTATTAATAGGACAGTGAGAAGGGTCATTTCGGTCCTATTTAAATGTCACTTCATTAAATATTTCATATAAATGTATTTTACCTTTAATTTAGTATTATATTTTGATTTTTTTTTTTCATGTGATATATTGTATATTAAATAGAGGTAAAGTTGTTAAATTTTAGTCTGTATAAAAAATACTGAAAATGATTTATAAATAAGATGAAAGATCATAACTTCATGCTAGCTATTAGTGCCTGTTTCTTGAAATAAAAGAAATTTTGTTGGAGCTATGGTAATCATTATGGAAGCCTTTAGTGCTGGCACCAAAGCCATCATATATATTGTCAGAGCCCCGACTGCACTCAACAATTTTTTTAAATATAATTTCATGTCTTTTCAAATCTAAAAGTAATGTTAAGAATATTTTTACAAACCCCACTTGGAAATTCAAAGGTAGGCTATAATTGTTTTTAATTAATGAAATATTCCAACCAAGTTTTCAGCTTTAACTAGTCAACAAGTTATATCAGAACAATAGCTAAGTCATAAACCTAATTTTGTGACTATTGAAAATTTCTAAAAGTTATATATATTGGAAATGTTACTTCCGATCCTTAATATTAGAGAAAATTAGAATGAAGGACCTATAATAAAAAATATTTATTGAGAAGGACTATAAAAATTGTAATTACTTAGAAGGACCAAACATTATAATATAAATTTTAAATTACTAAATTGTCCCTAATCATAATTTAAAAAATAAATAAAAGTAAAAGTAAAACCACCCACATTCACATGTAATACGATCCTATATTTGTTTAAATTTTTATTTTTCACCACATTTCACACTCATGTAAAATCAATATGTTATTTAACTAACTGCGGTTCAAACTCATATATTTTTTTTTTTAATTTTTATTTTTCGTCAAGTTCCATATTTATATAATCAATTGATCATCTTAATGAATATATCATCAAGTTGGTGGATTTATATTATCAAGTATCAACATTGATATCAATTAAACTCTTTTTGTAAGAATAGATATTAAACTCATTTAATGTATTTTCACTTTTTAGGATATAATAGATTTTTTTGTTTTATTAACCCACATAAATTTCTTCTAAATAAAATTTTTTGGTTTAAAATATATAATAAATTATAAAATACCTTGAGTTTTATTAAAATTATATAATTATATTTTTAATTAAATTTTTTGTTGAATTTAAAAAATTATAATTTAGAAAAAATGAAGAATGTGTAATTTTTTTCCCATAGATATCTATGCAAGTTGTGAAAAATGAAATTTGAGAAAAAATTATTTTAATTTAGTGAAATTTAGAATTTTGTATGAATGTGAGAGAGAATATAGAAGAGATGCAGAAGATTTTTTTAAGGGGTATTTTAGTATTTTTAATTTTTTTTATTTGATCCTTCTAAATAATTACAATTTTTATGATCCTTCTTAATAAATATCTTTTCATCCAAGTCCTTCATTCTAATTTTCCCTTAATATTAAGGACCCGTACGTTGGAGTATTTCAAAACTTATTTAGGAAACAAAATATTTTTAAGTGGGTTGCCATTTTTAATTGGGTTGGGAAATAGCAGAAAATTTAGACCCAATTCAAATAAGATGTCGATCTCTTTGCATTTGGGTTGTATATTTTAAGTTTTTTCTATGTTTTTATTTTATTTTTTCTCTACAATTATAGTGTTCTTTCTCTACAAGTAAGCTAAGTTAATAAACTGCGAAGTTGCTACAGTGCTTGTAACATCCCAATTTTTGAAAGCGTTTTCACGGTATCATGATCAGAGTTGAGCATCGGAAGTAAATAGTATTGAAAAGTAATCGATAAGTAACCACCGTAATGTATGTGTTGGTCATTGCTAACAAAGTATTACAAAATTTTTCAAATGTCATCGTCATTGAGTACGAATAAAAAGGGCTCTCTCTCCAAATGGTTCCTATATCTCGTTGTTTTACCCTTGTCTTCGGTCCTGTTCACTCCGAACCGGGCTATGGTAAGAACCGAGGTTCAATACCGATTGAACCTCGGTAGTAACGGTTAACCTCATGTTCAAGTACAATTATGTATGACAGATATTCACGTTACCACAGTAAAATTCACATATACCAAGTAATAACACACCATATACACCTGCATATGAATGTTATTACGACCGCACTATTCACCGGTGCCACGATGGCCTATCGTGTCCTCGCTAGGAAAACTCAACGGCGTTATCATGACTATAACCCGTATAAAGCTGTATGTGCACAGTCAATAACTTTTAAAAACAGAATCTCAGTTCAAAAACACATCTCATCACATATAGGTATACAATGAACATCGAGTTAGTGTTACAAGACGCGTCCGTACCTTCGTCTACGTTGCGGTACATTTGACGTCGAACTGTGATCGCGTTGATCCTATAATGGTAATACCGTATTTATTAATTTGTAAGTAATATCCTAAGAGATATTTTGGCCCCTAATGACCATTTTGCCCTTACAACTTTTATCTTTCACTTTATTCCCTCAAAATTCGTACAACAACGCTGGTATAAATCTGGGCAGCATTTTGTCTAACTTTGAAAAATCATAATTAATTCTACAAAAATCGAAACGAGGATCCGTAAAATTCCTTGGAATCCTTAGGATGTCTAGTTTCATTTAAAAATAACCACTTCTACCCATATCACACGGATCATTCCCAGGTTTAAAGTGTTGAACCTCTGCCCAGAATTTTTCCAGAATTTCGTAGCCTAAATTTGAGGAATTTTAACTCTCTGTACAAAAATCATTTTGACATGTTCTTGACATATTTAAAAAGCCCTATATGTCTAATTTAACCATGAATTTTCTCAGAATTTTGGGATCATCATTTCAACATGAAATCCTGGCGTTTTCATGGCTGACTTCAGAATTTCCGAAACCGATGAAATTTCGCCAGAACTTCGTTACTTTCATGATCTCTCCCAGAAATTTTGCCATAACCTCTACTTCATCAATTTTTTTGAGATAAAGGCAATTTTAACTATAAAAACATCTATATAAAATCATCCTAGCATATTTAAGCTACTTCTAAGAATTTAAGAACTAAAACTTAAAGAACTTAAAGCTAGAACTAGAAAACTTACCAAGAACTTTGCTCCTTCTTTCTTCAAGGCTCTCACTCTCACTTTCTCTCTATGTTTCAGCTTGTAAGCTTTGTGAATTGGTGAGAAAATATGAAGAGCAAAGCCCCTATTTATAGCAAAAGGCTATGGCATTTGTGTAATTGTCTTGCTAGCTTTCATTGGTGGATTCCAAATGAAGTTTAAATTGTGACAACTTCTTGACTTCCTTTTTAAGTTAGAATTTCCTACCTCTTCCATTCCACTAGATAGAATAACTAGATAAAAATTCATTTGGGGACCTTAATGAAGTTTGATTCAAATTTTCTTTTTGGTTTTGAACTCTTGAGATTTTTGGCTTTAATTAGAGACCTCAATCTCTCATTTTCTCAATTGGCAAATTCTTAAAAGTTGAGAAAATAGCTTTGGTTACCATCATCTTGAAGCTTGAATTTTGCTTGTTCATAATCACTTTTTATCTTTGATTTATGATTAGTAGATTTCAAGATACAATTTATTTTGTATAGATTTCCCTTTGATTAAATCTTGAATTAATCCCATTGATTATCCTAATTATCCTATATGTAAACACCTCATTGGCTAATGGTTGGATATTTCCTCTTGATATTTCATCTCACCACCTTTTCCTCTATATGCAAGTGGACAACTTGATTTTTAGCAACTCTTTCTCTCTCTCCCAAGTGCCAAAACAGACCCCCTCCCCTTTGTTCAGTTTTAGTTGCATTTTTATGCTCTAATTGATTGCATGTGGGGGTTATCTAATTGGTTGTTTGCCTAGTTACATGGATTAGGCTTTATAAGAATTAATTAGGGCCTTTAGATAATCTTTATGAAATTAATTCTTGACCTTTAGATCTTGTTGCAATTGTTGACTTTTTCAACTCTTGATTAATTCTTGATTAACAACTTAATTATAAGCTTAATCATCTCTTGTTGTTGTATGATTGGTCCATGAAGTGGTTTATGATTGCTAACAATTCATTTAATGCTAAATCTTACTCCCTTATTAGCTCTTGACATTTGATTAGGCTAATACACTTTTAATCAATGGCTATTTTAATATAAGTTGCTGAATAATTACCTAAATATTCCATTAGGGTAGTTTTAATTGCTCATTAATTATTAAAAATTGCCCTTAATTATTTCAAGTGTCTTGGTAATTTTTTTATGGCCTTTTATAAATTAAACATGAGCTATTTATTGATATGGTATTTGTGGTATTTTATGGTATTTTATGATGACTAATATAATTCCTTACTTATTGGCTATTCTAATGCTAGGAAAAATTGCCTAGAAAATAAAATAAACATGTCTCAAAATTTTGAGACCACATACTCACCTATTTAAATAGGCTTTAATTATCAAAAATATTGTATTTAAGATAAATGGAAATTTTGGGTATTACAGTGCTACTCATAAAAAGGAAAAAATAATTGAAAAAAACGTACTACAGGAGACGGTATATACAAGGCATCGGAAGTTATTTAATCATGTACTAATATTAATTAAATCACTTCTAATTAATTAGAAAGTTAGTTTTATAATTAATCTTATAAATTTTCAGTTTTTTTTATATAAATATAATTTTTTTTTTTTTTGGGATAAGAAAATGGTTGCAAATATGCAACCACTCCGCTTCTGCAAAGGGCAAAAACGACCCTCCCAACAAAGTGGTAGTTCCATATAAGTTGGATTACGAGTAGTTTTACCGCAGCTCGAATCTTAGACCTCTTAAGGGAATCCAGCGCTACATTCCACTAGACCAACCACATGTTGTTATAAATATAAATTTTCAGTTATGTGTTGTGTAACAGACTCACATGGCTTGGGCCTAATGATTGATCCAAGAGAATACCCAAGCAAAGGTCATATGCTTGGGAATTTTCTCTCTCTGCGGCTCTTCTTTTCCTTTCTGGAATTTTGCCACTCTATTCCTTTTCTTGTGAAATTCCTTTTGTACTGTGATTATGATATGTGATTGATCATTATAGTGTCAGATTATGTATATAATTCTTATTTCCATCCATTATATTTGTGAGTTATTTTATCACCATTACAATTGGTGCTTTCATTAAAAGAATCCCTTCCGCATGAATGAGGATATCGATGAAGCCTATCTTGATGAGCTCGAAGTTGGGATCAAGCAGTTCAACCATTGAGCTTCTAATATGGTTACAAAGATGGATTGTCTTGTTTCGTCGCTACCATTGCTAAGTTCTAAAATAGAACTATTAAATTCTAAATGTAACAGTATCGCTGAGTTGATACGGATATCCTTCTCTGCTTGTTGAAACCAAGGCTAGTACCATTGACATTGTGTTGAAGAATTATTCTAGCTTGGACCGAATTGAAGCAATGATGAAATGTATGGGATTAATTGATAAGCCTCAATCTTCTCAGAGTCCAGGTTCTATAGTTTACCTACTACCAGTGCACGAATCTTCTTTACCGCCAGATACAAAGCTTTTGCTAGAACATAGTGTTGAGACAAATGATCCAATCCATAAAAACCCTTTGCCGTCGTCGGCCATCCACACTAAGGGCTCTGATTCTACCATTGATCTTTTACCGGAGAGTGATATTTGTCCGCTCATCTGCTATCAGTGAGTCGGTCGCTGTCAAAGTAGTCATTATAGACAACTGTAAGGGTACCACTACAAACATAGAACAAGTGGATATTGCTAGGGCGCATACCACTACTGTTTCTGGGTGGCGGACCTGGGGTAAAAGTTTGGGAGCCAAATATATACTCATTAATTAATTAAAAATAAATATTTGGGGGGCCAAATGTATAACTTTTTGGGCTATATATATATATATATAAAATCAATTTTACATTAAATATTTGGGAGACCAACAAATATTTGGGGGGCTAAATGTATAAATTTTTGGGCCAAATAAATATATATAAAAAAAATCGATTTTACATTACATGTTTAGGACAATATATATATATATATTTTTTGGGGGAGGGGGAATTGGCCCCTAAGAAGATCCATCATTCCTGCATGACCAGTCACATTCGTCGCTTTTCCATTGTTACAAGACCCATCGCTCTGTGATTTGCAGAGTTCAATTGGCAAGCATAATAATGGCCGATCATGAATAGGGTCTATTTTTTTCAAATAGTGGATCATTTTCTTGAGTTGGCCGAATTGGTTAGAGCCGAATTTGGCTCCTTCCACCCACCTTCAGCTACCCTAGCCACTTCATCGCCATTTTCAGTGACGAACACAAACCTATCAATGGCCACGATGGATTTCTATTACTTCATCCCTACTCTGTCCCTGTTACGGCCACAACGCATTTCAACGACATCTTCCTTTGCTTGTCGCATATATAGCTAAGTCGATTGAGGTTTGGACTTCTAATCAGTTCCTTGCTTCCTTTATTTTCACCATCCTGGATTATCATGATTTGGCACCACTTCAGAGCATTCTTTATAGATCGACATTTGATCCGGGTATTTCCTTTCCCCTTGCTTTGCTCTTGAAGTGCAGTATATGTTTTTTTTCAAAGGTTGTTTAATGAATCTGAAGAATTCAATGGGTGTGGCATTAATCTTAATAAGGATATAGCTCAGTCATGGTTTTTAACTTGCTGGACTTGTCTTTTAGAATTGGAAGTGGGACCCATCATTACCATCTTTTACTATGTCTATTCTGATTTCCTTCCATTCACGACCTGCCACCGTAGCTCCTATTCCTGGGATGATGATTATGTTGAGGCCAAATTATTCTGGTTGCTTATGCTTATGGTCACAAACCAGCTTTTGGGAATTTTATTATATGGTGACACTTTTGCTGTTCCATCAATTTACTTGAGCTTTTTGATTTTAATGATCAAACCACATAAATTTCCCAATATGTTTTCATCACTCATATAAGTGTTTGGCCCTGGAATTTCTGTAAGAGCTTGGTGCATAGATGAAGCTGGTGCTTATTATCATTTTCCATGTTGGGATAGTTGTTTGGCGAATGGCCCTTTTGATAAATGAATGCACACCTCCTTTGACAACTGGGCATTATACAGAGGCGGAGCCAGGATTTAAATATTGGAGGGGGGGCGAAAATTGCAGTATAGAACTCAATGGAGTTAGCATTTGAAATTAGGGGGTGAAAATTACAGAATTGAACCCAAATTTAAGAAATTATGATTTAGCCTCATAAATATTTCAATATTTTCATTTTAGTCCCTTCATGAAACTTTTGAATAGGGACTAAAGTGGAAATTTTGAAATTTTTATGAGGCAAAAGCATAATTTCCTAAAATTTTTATGGCATTATATAATTTGTACAAGAATTAAGTGTGGGCATGAAGTGTTTGACCAAATGTCTAAAAGGGATGTAATGTTCGGGTTTAAGAAGATGGACGCATGTGTAGACATTAGAGATGTGGTTTCCACAAGGAAACTATTTGATGGATTGCCAACTACAGATATGGTAGCATGTACAGCTACACCTAATGACTATTCACAGTATACAATACTGAGAGAATCATGGGATTCTTTTGTGTAAGCTGTGGATCTGGTGATTGGTGCAATTACCTTGGACACTATCTTCCCCAAGTCCCTTTGGTTTCATTTCTTGCCAAGCTTCCAATCTCATGATCGTTTTCCATCAGGGTTGATTAAATGGTTAAATGCCACGTTTCTAGAACATTATACATATTCTATATTTGATGTTCTTAAATGGGGACTTAAGATGCACGAGGATTTTGTGGACCATGGAAGATTATATTAGGAGCTGTGATGATTGCTACTGTTATGCTAATGTTCAAAGGGATGGCTGACTTGTCTATGATTAGTGGGACATTTCTTAATCACTATAAGCAACGAGATCTCTTGCTATATTCTGCATGGGCATATAAGATTCCTGGTTGGATCCCAAGAATCCCAATTACTACGGCAAAAGTTTGGCTTTCTCTTCCCAATTATATTGTCAGATTTGATTCATCTGGTTGCTGTTTTTTCATACAATGCCTTTTGCTATTTTTACTTGGACAAAGGACTTTGGGAATGTTAGGAACAATCATAACAACATATAAGAATATGATAATTGCAATAGTAACTCTTCTAACTATGGGAGGCTTCATCTTGTCAAGAGAAGATAGTAAGAAATGGAACTATCCCATTTTGGCTTGCGGGCTTCCACTTACATGGACCACTTTGGGTGTTTATCTAGTTAGATTCTCATATCTGGACCTTGAGGACAAGGTCTCTTCTAATGGTGGGAGTAATGAAACAGACTCACACGACTTGGGCCTGATAATTGACGTGCATGGCTTGGGCCTGATGATTGATCCAAGAGAGAATACCCAAACAAAGGTCACATGCTTGTCACAATGAGAAGAAGCTGTACGATTATATAATAAGGAAAAATGTATCTTCTCTCTGGTCTCATTCTTGGGAATTTTCTCTTTCTCTGCGGCTCTTCTTTCCCTTTTTGGAATTCTGCCACTCTATTCCTTTTTTTGTCAAATTCCTTTTGTACTGCGATTATGATATGTGACTGACCATTATAGTGTCAGATTATATATATAATTCTCATTTCCATCCATTATATTTGTGAGTTATTTTATCACCATTACATGTTTCATCCAATTTTAGCCAACTGCATTGATAGTTGTGAAGTCTCCGACGGGGCTAACTAGAGGTTTTGGGACATGCTACTAAGCTAGAAGCTAGAGAAGTACTCCTAATTTTGTGTGTTGTGTTTGGATTGAAGCTAGAGAAGTATTTAATTAGCGAGATTTGAACTTATGATCTTATAGGTTATTAGACAATCATCCGTACCAACTTAATTACATTCAATGATCGAGATAAGGGTAAGGTTAAAAAAAATTAATTTTCATTATTGAAAGGGATTTGCCGTGTCTCCCAAAATAACCAAGTTCGAAAATGATTTTGTAGAAATAGGGAACCTGGGTCATTTCCCCAACGAACTTGCAATGGGTTTGATTGGCGACAACGGTGAAACAACATAAAAAATGGGGGTTTTTGGTTCAAACAGAATAAAAACAAAATAAACAGAAACAGAACGAAATAAATACAGATTAAACAGATAAACAAAAGATCAACCTAGGATTTCGAATTCCACCACTTTCCTTCCTCAGACGAAAACAGATTTGAAATGAACTTGTGATTGATTCTAGACGAACCGAAATCTCTGCGTTCGTCTAGAAAATCCCTCAACTAGACAATCGCCTAGTGTTTATCCGAACAGTGGCGTGTCACTGTGCGATCGCACAGCAAGCACTTAAACCTAGTTCGAACTCGATCCTTGGGATATCTTAATCTGGGCATTAAATCTAACACCCAATCTGAAAGTAAATCGAATCTGAAATTACAAAACAGAAACGAATTTGTTACCGTTAAGAACAAGTCCTTTGGATAGTGGAATCCTCAATCTGTGGGTCAATCATAGTAGCTTAGCCCATCATGGCTATGCAGAATGAAAATCGAATAGAAATGAAGAAGTTCATCATGAACACGAAGAAGGGATGAAGAACAGTTGAGAGAATTTCAAAACTTCTATTTCAATATGAAAAGTAATAAAAACGTGTGTAATACCCTAGTTTTCATAACTCATATAAACATTGTATGTTAGCAAATAATTAGCTTGCACTAATTGAGATTAGTTGCATAATTCTTCAATTTAATTAGAGACAAATTAAAGTCATCATTTTTAAAATAAAAGAGGGCTGATTTAAATCAAAAATTAAGGGCCAATGAAAGACAACATTAAGCTTGATTAATAAGGCACAAATGACTTTGATTAGTTACCAAACAAATTGCATAAAGAAATGTGGCATTAATGGGAATTTTAAACCCTTAATTATGTTATTAAATGACATCATAACTTAGCCCCAAGAATCAGCAAATACGTCAGCATAAGAATGGGAAATGAAGGGATTAATAAAGCATAAATTTGAGTGTTGAAAAGTCAATCTTTCCAACTAACCAATGAAAAACCATTAAATTATGACATATGGAAATCACAATTAAACAATTAAAGGCTTAAATTTGGGGGAGTATGTCGACCATGGCTTGAAGGATTGAGATTGAATTTCATAAAGTGGAATTTAATCCCATGGTTGTAAGGAAAGATGAGGAGTTGGATCTCTTAGTTGATTACCACTTTGTCCTTGGCATTTTTCCTATAAATAGGAGGCTTTCCCTCCTCATTTCTTCACACCAAAAATCACAATCACCTCTGATCCTTTAATTAAGAGAGTGAGAGTGAGAGTTTTCTTGGAGCAAGAAGGAAGAAGGAGTTGAATTTGAAGGTAATGTTCTTGGTCTCTAGCTTTTTGTTCTTAGTAAATAGTAGTTTAATCTAGGAAATTGTTAGGAAAATTCCCTTTCATGTTTGGAAGCCTCCATTGCTTTTAAAACAAAAAATGGAGTGGAAAACATGTTAGGGAATAATTTTTAGAATTAATAGATCATTGTGGTAAAAGTTTGGAAAACTGCTAGGTGTAAATCTGTCTTGTGACAAATACTAAGGCTATTATTTTATGTAGAAACTGAAGTCATTAAATCATGAAATTTTTCATGAATAAAGTATACATGTAGGGATTTTTCAATATGTATAATATGAAGCATTTTGAGTTCTACACAAGGAGAAACATATTTTTGAAGTTAAGCTATTTTTCTGGGCGAAAATCTGGGCAGCGTTGAGAAAACATGAAACTGGGAATGATTCTTGGTGTTCTAGGTTCTGGGAATATTATTCCTTGAACATAGAAATGTCAAGGGTCATAAGAAATTTTACGGAACCTCGTTTCAATTTTTGTAGAATTAATTATGATTTTTCAAATTTACCGAAAATTCTGCCCAGAAATGCTGAAATAGCGTTTTTAATAAAATGTAAGGGTAAAGATGGGATAAATAAATCCACCAAGGGTAGAAAGGTAAATTAAACCCTTTAGGATATTATTCTAAACAATATGATATTTATCAAATATCATAAAATAATCCGACAGTTACATTATAGGATATTCGGGAAGTTCGGAGTCGGATTCAAAGGTCGGGTATTTGTTAATTACCCTGTGAAAGGTACGTTCGCGTACTAGTAACTTTAATCGCATATATCTTGTATGATTTTATATGATTGATTGATTCATGAAGTGATGGACAAGACTAGGTCGTCTTGGGTCATGCACTGTGACTAAGTTTATGGGGCTTAGATCACCTGTGTATACATTCAGCTTTATACGGGTTAGAGTCTTGATAATGCCGTTGAGTTTTCCTAGTGCTGAGGACACGAGGGGCCATCATGGCACTGGTTAGTGCAAACATTGCAAACTTTACATTTGTTTTGTGCTATGTATTGTTGTGCTGTTGACATTACATCTGCTGTGTGCTTATGTATTGTTGTAGTCTTACATCTGCTGTGTGCTATGTTTGTTGATGCTGATATGTAATGAATACCTGTCATATACTGTTATATCTACTATAGATTTTAACTGTTACCTGAGATTCAATTCCATTGAATCTCAGCCCTGACCAATAGTTCAGGAAAGGAACCGGAGCTGAAAAGGGGCACCGAAGGACGGAGCCGAAGAGAGGCACTGATGAACAGAGCCGTGAAGAGGCATCGGCCGAGACAAAAGTTAGAAAAATCTTAACAGGGACTAGTTCTGGCATGAATCTAATAAGGTTACTTCAAACCATTTGGTGTCTAGAAAGGGTTCGTCTATGTGGTTTAGTCATTGAGTCGCCGTGAATTCGGGAAGACTTCCACTAGACACCGGCCTGACCAAATTGTTTGATTGACTGAGTTAGGTTCATTGCCCCAAGTCTATCTAAGGCTTGGTTTAAGGTTGTATAGTTACCATGGAAGAATTGTAATTATACAAGCTCTGTATTGTTGTACCACACGAATATTCCTTCGGGAAATTTTTAATATATCAGCTATGTTGGGACATCAGCATATGTCTGGGCATTTTATATTAGTTACTCGTTGTCCAAATATTAGTGCATGCTCTCCATTTCCGCATTACTTGAGTGGTAGCACCTCAAACTCTGTTAATTTTCTTAAAACTAAGTGTCAACCGACACGATTTAAAGTATGGAATTTGGGGTGTTACAACATGAATGACTAGTGTTGTAGCCACCATCTAACTTAAAGTTAACCTAAAATGGAAATGGGCTCCAATGGTTCAGCCCAAAACAGAAATAAAATAAAGTGGGCTTTAATTACAAAATTCGAGCCCAAATAAAATCTAGAAATATACATATGACTTCGGCTCCAAAATTGACTGCACTCTTGTCAGAATGTGCCCTTCATGTCTTCATAACAATTGTAGCTCTTTGAATCATCTGAAATATGAGATAAAAATGAGGCAAATCTGATGTCTAGTTCAAGAGTTATGGTTAAAATAGTGAAGCAATGTAAAACTGAATTTTATTATTAAAAATGGCTAAAATATAATTAAAGGCCCAAAGCCCAAATAAGTATAAAAGTCATTATTTATTAACTAAAGAGTCTTAAATTATTAATCAAGAGATAAAAAAAGTATATAAAATATTCAATTATCGATTATTAGATGAATTAACCAAGCATTACTTTTAAAAAGATGTCTTATATTTATGATAGAATAACGTAAGTATTATAATTAGTATGGTTTAAACTTATCACTTAGTTCAATTCTTAACTATTGCTATTATAGGCTAGTTTGTTTGTTATATATGTGATTCTATTAGATGTGATGTTATTATGCTTATTTAATTAATTACTTCCTCTTGTTTAGGTCCTTCCGTCCAAGTCCTCTAATGGCCCTCTTCACTTCCTCGCCACTTAATTTCTCTACCATTAGATTGGTTTTTTATAGTTGATATTTGTTTGAGATATGGGTCTTATTTGCCATGGAACTTTTGCTCAGGAGCACTGGGTGGATGAAATCTTTTTGGGAAAATTATGTTCAGGTCCCAAGGAATAGAAATAATTACAAAAAATCACTTGAAATCACAAAATTACACAAAAGTCCCAAGGGACTTTTTCGATATGATTTGTATTAACAGCGGAAAAAGGCTAGATTTACAACAGGAAATGTTATATTTACAACAAAATTTAAAATCTGGCCATTTACAATAGAAAAAACCATATTTACAACAGAAAAAACCGTATCTACAACAACATTTAAATACCTAGATTTTGAACATAGAGATGTCATTAACAACAGAAAAATGCTATATTTACAGCAGGAAATACTATATTTACAAAAAATTTAAAATTTGGCAATTTACAACAGAAAAAGTTATATTTACAATAGAAAAAGCCATATTTACAACAACATTTAAACACCTGGATTTTGAACGTAAAGAGGTTATTTGCAACGAGAAAAAAGGCTAGACTTAAAACAGAAGTGCTATATTTACAACAAAATTTAAAATCTAGCCGCTTATAACAGAAAAAAGTCATATTTACAACAACATTTAAAAACCTGGATTTTTTTCCATACAAATAATATAAAAAAAAGTCCCTTGGGACTTCTGTGTAATTTGGTGATTTCAAAGGATATTTTTATAATTATTTCTGTTCCTTGGGACCTGAACGTAATTTTCCCAAGTTTTTTTGGATCAAAATTGCCATGGAAGTTTACAAAATGTAGCAAATTTGCCCCTCCATTAATTTTGACCGTTAAGTTTAATTGAATGCACATGTGTCATGCCACCTCATCAATCAAATAAGAGTTAATTATCATTTTTGCCCGGAAGTTTTCTCGAGGAGAAATTTTACCCTGAAAGTTTACAAAACGTAGCAATTTTTCCCTTCTGTCCCACAATATTAAATTAGTTTAAGAACACATGTCAAGCCTTGAAAAGGCCAAACTTGGAGTCAGAGAGGGAGGTCCTTGAGGCATTGAGCTCAAGGTGGCCAGAATTTGTGAAGCCGAACAGGTCAAAGGGACTGAAAGGTTTGTCGCAAAACCCAGAGGAAACATCACTTATGATCTAAGCAAATAAAACACAAAACAAGAAATGAATTGTCCCATTTCCTGTTTGAATTGTTGCACCTCTGCATAATTGTCTCAAGCCCCAAACTTTATTAAAATATTAAAAGATGAAATCGGTTATCTAACTTCTATCTATAAAAATTCTGACCCCAAAAAAAAATTCTGTTTTTTTTTTTTAAAATAAATGTTAGCTCAATCTTTAGATGGATTAATCATTTATACTTAACTAATTTCATATACATTATGCATGTCAACAGAGTAATCCTTTTGCCTAGCTCTCTCATATATATAAATATAAACATTGGGGTATTTAAATTCCTTCTTGTCTTTCACTGAAAAAATACCTTAATTTTTAGAAATCTCAAGCAGTCCAACGAAAATTAAATGAAGGAGAAATGTAATATCCTAAAATTTGGGCCTAGATACTTGGAAATAAGCCTATAAAAGATAGGCAACTAAGCCCAATTCGAAAGCAGAGTCCCAAGAATATTGAGAAATAGCAAGCCTATCAGGGACTATGTGTACAGCCATACTGGGCAGACATCCTAGGTTGTGTAGGGTGTAGGAATAATTTGTCGGTGTAGTAGACATAGACAGTGGCGGAACTTGGAGGAAAAGTTTGGGGGGCCAAATAGTCAGCCCCTGAAAATTTTTTTTAAGGAAAGTTTTAAATGCATTAAAAATAAAAAGAATAAAAAAAATTCATGAAATCAAGTCAATTAACTTCATCTACAAGTGTAGTGTAGAATGGGTAAAAACATAGTAAGGGATACACCACAAAAGTAAATTTCACTGATAAGCTAAAAATTTCAGGTAATTAGAATGAAATATAGAAAAGAATGACAAGATTAACATAAATCATACAAAACCTCACATGGAATAAAGACCGAATTATAAGCCCAAAGATATAAAAAGAGGGAAAAATGTAAAAAAAAAAATTCTAAACAATATATATTTTTTGGGGGGGGGGGGGGAAGAATTGGATAATTAGCTGATGTATATTCAATGAAGAAGAGGACGTATGAGCCAAAAAAAAAAAGAAGAAGATGAAATGTTTGTTGGGATCCGTACACGCAACGGATTTAAAAATTCTACGAATCCCGTCCTAAGGATCACTCAACCGCGTTTAAATCAAGGTTAAGAACCGAATATTACCTATAGTGAACTCGTCCGCGTCTGATTCTATTTGATCTAGTGGGCTACCTTCTCTACCGGTATCCACACGAATAATCCCGAACACGATTGCAGCAGCGTGCTAGCGCCTTCTGAGTTGTGCGTCTATCTCTATTTCGCTCTAGGGTTTCTCGCGGCTTTCTAATACGCTCGACAAAAAGTCTCATAGCCTTTTTACAAACCAGATCAACGTATTATATAAAATTAATCCTCATTAATTTTGAAATTTGAATTTTAAATGCGGATTAAAAAATATATTAATTAAATCTATCTAATAGATCTAATCTAATCTATTTATTTAATCCAAATTAAAAGCCGATTTGAAATTTGAAATTTGAATCTTGATTAAAAATATATTAATTAAATCTATCTAATAGATCTAATGTAATCTATTTATTTAATCCGAATCAAAAGCCTTCGATTTAATTTATCCCTATTTAATTAAATATGAGATACTATATCTCAATTTAAATTAAATAGATATATGATATATTTATTCAAAAATTAAATGAGATACAATATCTCTATTTGTCTTAGATATTTAATTTATCAAATAAATTAAATATAAAACAAATATTATATAATAATATTATAATCTCCCTTAATAATATTAAGATATATATATATATTAACTTCAAATTTAATATATATATATACATATATATATTTATCCTAGATTAATTAAATCCAAGAAATGATATCTATCTATTTAATTAAATATGAGATACTATATCTCAATTTAAATTAAATAGATATATGATGTATTTATTTAAAAATTAAATGAGATACAATATCTCTATTTGTCTTAGATATTTAATTTATCAAATAAATTAAATATAAAACAAATATTATATAATAATATTATAATCTCCCTTAATAATATTAATATATATATATATATATATATTAACTTCAAATTTAATATATGTATACGTATATATATTTATCCTAGATTAAATTAAATATTCATTAAATCTTAGATATATCTAAGATTCAATGAATGATTGAGCCTAAAGCAATGAGGGCTAAAACTTTTGCTCGTGTTGGGCTATTCTTGTGTGCGACCTTGATGAAATTGTGCTTCTTGTCCACATGAGATTGGCAATGGGCCAATTTTAATTACACATTAAGTGTCTCAAAAGGTAGTAGTTTACTATGTTTGTAGGAGCTACTAGCCACAAGTCGCAAGCGGCCTCTAGCAAGACATTACGACTACCCAATTCACATGGGGATCGATGACACGATACAACCTATCATATAACCATGTCACGTCCCTTTTGTCACGCGATAATTTGGTCAAAGATGAGGCATGAATAATGTCAACTTCTTGTTCTTGACCATTACTTTCTCGATTCTCAAGTAGTCTAATAATTGGGATGGAAACTCCTTTCCATCATAGTATGGCCATACATTTCTCATACTCACTCATCGAAGGGGCCCAAGATTATCTCTCTACAAATGTGAGGGACAAATTCCATCTTGACCATTCACATTCCTCCGCATGAAAACCATTGATCCCGATCCCGCCTTTATCATCACCTGGTCAAAGGTGACTTTTGACTAGGTCAAAGACCGATGACTCATCATGTAGGAATCCATGATGATCTCAGGTCATAGGGCGTCGTGACGCGGTTATACATGAGATAAGCTTATGACTAAGTCCATGTAGCTTTCTCATAGTGGGTCGGTCCAGCACCTTGTACTCTTACAAGTTCCCATGATTTTGATTCGTATCTCCATACCTTATCAAAGTCATACTGGTCTTATCTCATCTTCGCTCCCGCGTAGATGATCGACCAGGGACATTTAGGATAATCCATAAGATATATCCAGGGATACAGTTATCACTATAAACATGCGAATGAAATGATAATTTAATGGAGAACAATGACTTGCCCTTAGGGCACAATTTCCAACAATGTTTACCGTAAAATAAGGAGAAATTGACAGATGATGGAGACTGAAAGCAATAGTCTTCACAAATTGTCAAGTTATATTCACTACTTTGGGGGGCCAAAGTTGTATTATTACACTAACAAAGAAAAAGTTCCATTAAAAAATTGTAAACAATTTTTTTTATGGCCCCCCTTGTCATTGATAAGTTCCGCCCCTAGACACAGAAGACCTATATGGTGTAAATTCAGTTGGAAAATATGCCATCCAACTATGTCTTGAGGTATAGGACAATTAGTTGAACGAAAATATGTCAATATAAGTAAGTACACGGCATTTTCAGGGTAGTCGGGTATGCCTTGTGTTTTTTTTAAAGAAAACATTGGTACGTTGCATCGTTTGTCGGGTCTTGGTATGCATGTCGCAATCCCGAGTAAAACCCAAGCAGAATTCTGGGCAAGCACCGATAAAGTAGCTTTATTAAAGTAGTTTTAATAAAGTAAGTCATGATGGTTAATGAATATACGCCTTTGTGTTGGTCAAATAAAAAATGACACATGTTGGCTCATCATGACAAAGTATAAATTAAAGTTACTTTTGTGTTGTTCCAATGGGAAGGTGACACGTGTCCCCTCATGATTACAAAAGGAAAAGCTACTATTGTGTGTGCTTATATAGAGGAGCTTATAATTCTCTTATATAGTTAATAAATATTACATATTCTTTAATCTTTAAGTAGTAATGTTGTGAGTGACATAGCTGGTGTAGGTAGAGTTTATGATGTGAAACTAGTTAGGGGAGGGGAGGGAGGACAACAAGAAGGAGGGCGAAATCAGACAAGGGAGATGGGAGAAAGAGAATATTCAGAAGGTAATTAAAGGAATTTTATTCATTCAATCAATTAAAGTCACGTACGATAGAGAACCTAAGATCTATTTATAGAGCCCTAGAAATATTAAAATAACAATTCAAAATTTAAATCTAAATTCTAACTTCACAATTCAAATTCAAATATGAAGAAATATCCTTATTTAATAATTATAATGGATAACCTTAGTAATAACTTCATTTAGATTTCCTTATCTCATATAACACCAGTTTAATTATCTTAGTAATAACTTCATCTATCTAATACTAAATGATAATTTTAAAGTAAATTCTCGTAAAATACACGTGAAATAGTAATTCTATCAAGCTTTTGAGGTGAAAATGATGTTGTCGTTGATTAATTATCAGGGGGTCAATAGAATAAAGAGGGGTTTTTTTTTTTTTTTTTTTAAATTTTACTATTATAAATTGGAAGAGAATCCTTATTTATTTGCGAGAATTAAAGGTAGTGGGGAAGAGAATTGAAGGAATGCCTCAACGAATAATTGACTATATAATTAACTCAGGCAACTATGATAATAAACGATGATAATGCATCCATATGTCAGATTCTCATTTACAAAAAGTGGTTGACATTGAAACCCAAAAATGCTTTAAAAAAAGTATGGGTTTATATACACACACACACACACATACTTGTTTATGCTAACTTAGGTCAATCTCTTTGAGGAGCCGATTATTTAGTCCCAAAGGCGGACCCAGGAAGTTTAATGACGAGGGGGAAAATAAAAAATAATATATCATAAATAAAAATACTTGAAATACAATACATACTTAACATACAAAAAATTGAAAGAAAACTATTACAAAAATTAAAATCACTTCACTTGACTCTTATTCTACGTGTTTCCATTTTGCTAAACTTATCTATAATTGAATCCATGCTAAAACTGAAAACAATTTCTTTTTCGATATATGTAATCAAAGAATTATTTCATGCCTAATATGATTTTAAAAATATTATTAATATCAAACCACTAAAAAAATATGCGGTTAATTTCTATGTTAATGGCAGTTAATGGATAAAAATAAAACATTAAAATAAATTGAAAAAAAAGACATTGAGCCTACTTACTTACAGGAGTTTGCAATAGACATGAAAAGCTACCATACCAAACTTCAGCTGAAGGAACAATTGCATAGTTTTGGCATTCTTGTTTAAGACAAAATTGTCCACATGATAGACAATTAGCACTACAAAAAAACGGGTCATTAGTAGCGGTTAAAATCGCGCATTTGTAGCGGTTTTTACCGCGACAAACAACATTTGTTACTTACAAAAACCGCTACAAAATCGACCAAAACAAACACATTTGTAGCGGTTAAAAAACCGCTACTACAACAACATAAACCGCTATCAGAATCGTAGCGGTTTTAGTTGACCGTCACTATATAAGGCCAAACTGAAAGCTTATTTGCACAATAGTCGCGGTACGAAAACCGCGAGAAAATGAATAAATTTTGTCGCGGTTATGTATCCGTAACTAAATATTCCAAAATATCTGGGAAAAAAATTTACTGCCAAAATATTTGTAGCGGTCGAAACCGCTACAAATAATTCCGCCATTATTTTTTTAAAAAAGTTTTGCCGCTATTTTCATTTTTATATTTGTAGCGGTTAAAAACCGCTACAACAATTGACATTATTTTTTTGAAAACTTGTTTTGGCGCTCGGTATTTTGTTATTTGAAGCGGTTATGTAACCGCTACAAATGAATGAAATTGAAAAAAAAAAATATTTTTAACCATTCTTATTAATCATTTATATTTTTATTAAAAATAAATGATATTAAAATATGATATTCAATTGTATAAGATTACTATAGATATGTAAAACAAAAAGAATATATGAGTATAATAAGAAATATTTATGAGTTCATTAATATAAAACGAATTATAGAAAAAAAAAAAGTGGGAAAGTAGATCGAAGAATAAGTATGTGAAAGTAGGAAAAAAGTTAAAAATCCGACAAAATCCACTTGTAAAATAAGAGAAGTTAATATCAACCGGATAGAACAAAAAACAAATATTTCGATAATCACTAGATTTTATCAAGCCGAGTGACACTTACCTCATTCAAACACCTCTCGTTGAGAAAACACAAAAATATGAGAGAAAACGGAGAAAGCGCGTGTAGAAAAGAGAACTCAAGCATATTGAATGTGGTTTGGTGAGGTGTTTATTTTGATCTCGAAGACGTCAATTTGTAGCGGTTAAGGTGTCGATTTTTGGTAGCGGTTTATTTTAGTAGCGGTTTTTTTTTTTTTTGTAGCGGTTTCATTTTGCTACGGTTTTTTTGTTATTAGTGGCGGTTATTAACCGCTACAATTTTTTTGGGGTTTTTTTTAAAAAAACAAAAGGAAAATGAAGAGTAGTGATAATTTTTCTTCTCAATCTTCATCAAGATCCCTACAAAGAAAGTTTTTATAAAAAGTTACGTGTGAGTTGGATATGGAATAAGACATATATAAAACTTTTGTGAAATGCTATTTTTAAATTTCATACCGCGTATATTAAAAAACGTACCGAACTATAGGTAAAGTGTCATCGCCGTCTGGGAAAAAGTTTTCAAACCGGGCAGCGGAGCGGCTCACCATCGTACGCGACGTTCTCACCATCGCCCATGTCATAAAGGTCCCGAGGCTTTAAATGAACCACCATATTCCAATCCCCGTGCCCCTCATCGACGACATAATAAACCCGATGGGCCTCTCGAGGCAAGAATATACAGCTCGTCATCTTCGGACCGACCCGCTGTGAATAGGCCGGAGAAATTCACTGATGTGATGCCTAAGTCGTCGGGCGTGAGTCCCCGGACGTTGTCGTATTCGCCCACAAACACTTGAACAACGTCACAGAAAAAGGCCTTGGTAAGTTATCCTGACCACATCAACCAGTTTTCCATAATACGGGACGTCACCGAACTACATGTTCCCGTCACTACTGCTCGCATAACTCCTCGTCCCAAACGTGCCATATACACCCGAGTTTTGGGTCGCAATCCCGATCTCGTGAAACCGTGCAAAACTTGAAGCCATTGACATTGTGTGCCGTAAATCTTTGGGCGTGGTCAAGCGGGCCGATTGCGAGAGCTCAATCTTTGAGTGAGTGAGGGTTGTGGTCATTCATTATTCTCATCCTAAACCAACCCTGGAATTCTCTCGTGGACCTTTCTATCAATTTCGGAGGATGTCTGTGTACGGATCCTTAGCTGACGCTTCACATGACTCCTGAATTCCCTCCAATTAAACATGCGATGACGGGCATGAAATGTGCCTATAAAATGTTAGGAAACATATAGGATAACATATATATATATATATATATATATCTGTGTGCAATCCTTACTGAAGGTATGGTTCAACTTGAGTGCAATTGATCAAGACATGTCTATGTGCTTGAAACTTCTCAAGTGCCGTGAGTTTGAAGTTCTCACATCCGCCAACTGGTTTACCAACACGAGGGAATAACAACTCAAGCCGATGACTCGGCTCGCTCGACAATCGTCCACACGACGCGGTCGGTTGAATGACGTCTCAATGTCATCAAAGTACTGGAACAAAAATACAAGACCTCATCCCCAAGATAACCTTCGCTATTGAACCTTCAGCCACGCCTTATTCCTCACGTAAGATTTTAGTTTCCCAAGAAACCTATAAAGTAATGAGGAAAGATGTCGATACATCAATAGTTAAACATGCGACTAGGAAGTAATATAATGTCAAGTAATTAATTTTAAAAGAGTACCTCTCAATAGGATACATCCATCGGTAGTGAACCGGGCGAAAGCTTTGTTTCGTGAACAAGGTGTACTTGTCAGTGAACCATGACCGTGAAAAATGAAGGAGGAAAGATCATCTCCAAATGGCACAACAGAAGAATGATTTGCTTTGCAGCCGGTCGAGCTCCTCCACGATCAACACCTTGGAACACAACTTTCGAAAGAAAGTACAAAGCTCGACCAAAACGATCGACCCATCGAGAGGCAGTGTATTTTTTATGGCCAGCGGAAGTAACTACTGCATAAGCACATGTGAGTCATGACTCTTCAGCCCGAACCTTTCGAGCACATACGTCCACACATCGTGAAATGTTGCTTGAATACCCGTTAGGAACTTTTATTTTCTTCAAAGTGGCGAGGAAGATTTTCTTATTAGGTTTTGTCAGGGTGAATTTTGCTGGTTGAAATCTGCCATGCTCATCCGGCCACGCGTGCCGCACGAACCCCCATCTCCCCGTAAATCTTTCCTCGCTTGAAGATGATCTTTTGACTTGCCCTGTTCGTTCATAATCGTGTGCAACACATTGTCGCACACATTCTTTTCAATGTGCATGATATCCAGACTGTGTCGGAGCAAATTATCTTTCCAATACGGAAGAGTGAAGAATACGCTTATCTTCCGCCATTGTTGGGTCGTGGAACCAGAAGCCCTGACCGTCTTTGTCCACGCCTTGCTGGATCGTCTTTTTCCCATACTCAAAATCAACATCCACAATTTGCTCTATGATCTCTGCACCGGATAATATGCGAGGAGGTCCTCTTTTTCCCGTTGCCCATTGAAACGATTGCGTTGCAACCTAAACCTGTGCGTACGATCGAGGAACCTCCGATGACCCATGAAGCACCACTTACGACTGTGGGAAGGCGCACTGAGTCAGAGTCAAAATTGCAAGCCGGACACGCAAGGCCGGTATGCACATTCCACCCGGATAATGTTCCCAGTCCAAGGAAGTCATTGATAGTCCACATCAACGCCGCACGCAAGTTGAACAGTGTCTTCTCGTGCGCGTCATACGTCTCCACGCCTACATTCCACAACTCCACCAACTCATTGATTAGCAGTTGTAGATACACATCGATGTCATTTCCTGTGCCTTTTTGCCGGAATGATCATTGACATAATGAAGGAGCTTTGTTTCATACACATCCAAGGGGCAAGTTGTAAGGTATCAAAACAACCGGCCATATACTATAACTTGTGCTAAGATTCCCAAACGGATTGAAACCATCGGTCGCCAAAGCAAGACGAACATTTCTAGGGTCCGCCGTGAAATCAGGAAAGTCTGAGTCGAACGCTTTCCACGCTTCACCATCTCGTGGATGTCTGAGTTTACCATCTTCATTCTTGTCGGCTTCATGCCACCTCATATGCTCAGCTGTCTTAGAAGACATAAACAATCTTTGTAAGCGAGGTTTTAAAGGAAAGTACCTTAGAATCTTTGCGGGTTTCTTCTTCTTCTTTTTTCCCTTCTGAACAGTCCTGAACCTTGAAGTGTGACACTTCTTACAAGTCTCCCTCCGAGCATCCTCCCCCAATAAAGCATGCGGTCGTTGGGGGCGGACATCGATTTTTTCGTAGTCCAATCCTAATCTGTGATTATCTTCTTGGCCTTGTAAAAGGTTGTGGGAATGTCCGTGTCAGGGAAAGCATCTCGTAGTAATTCCAGCAACATCGGCATCGCCTTATTAGTGATCCCACACATGCACTTGATATGGTACAATTTGACCAGAAAGGATAATTTTGAGTATTTCTGATAACCTTGATACAAAGGACGATCGCTCTCATCCATGAGGTTGAAAAATCCCCGAGCTGCTTCATTCCTGTAGAAAACTGGTTCAAGACCCTGCACTTCTGCTGTGAAGTTGTCGTCTTGAACACCAAAAGCATCGCAAACAGCATCATTAACCGGATCATCTTGAGGTAGCAGTTGATTTCCTACTTGTGAGGTTTGAGGAAGATGATCCCCATATCTCATACCACGTTCCTCACCATGAACACCCCGAATGTATATGCTTCGGGAAAGGCTTAATAAGAACATGTTCCATAGCACCTTCTCGTGTTTGCCACTTCTTAAACTTGCATCTACAACAAGGACACACGATCTTGCCATTAACGCTAGCGTGAGAGAAGGCGAAATCTAAGAACTTATTTAATCCCGCTAAATATACTGGAGAACTGCGCGGCATCTTGATCCATGATTTATCCATCTGTAGTAAACAAAGCAAAGAAAGTATATTAATGTAGAGACAATGTTTAATTACTTTCATCCCATAACTTGAGATCTTAAATGCAATTTTTCAGCTCAAATTTGTCGCGGTTAATGAACCGCTACAAATTTGAATTGAAAAATCGCGCCATAAACTAGTCGCGGTTTACAAACCGCTACAAAATGATGACCGTTTGAAAGTTAAGGCGCTTATTTTTTAATTTGAAGTTCAAATTTGTAGCGGTTAAGTAGATGAACCGCGACAAATATATTTTGTAGCGGTTTGAGGGTTTAACCGCTACAAAATTTATTAACTTTTGTTTTTTTTGGGTGTAATATTAACATATCTTTTTGATTACAAATTATAAACTCCGTTTATTCTTTGATAAAATTTAAATTTAAAAAACCTTTTGACTTAAAAAAAAAAAGATAACAAATATTTAAATTTAAAAAAATTGTCAACAAACATCCGACAATTACAAATTGAAAAAACTAATAACTATCGGGGCCCGATGATCGGTCTGTCTTAGTGGGGTCTCTCTCGGGGACGGTGTGGGCTCGACGGAGTAACAACCCCTCATCTTGATCGCGGCAACATGCTGGACGGGGAGGGGGGAGGCAGTGGAGGCGTGGGGAATCCTCGAAGATGAACGGAGGGGGAGGCTTAGGAGATGGAAACCGTCTGCTCGGTAGCAACTCTGATAAGGCCCCGACAAGTGACTTCCGGCTAGTCCTCTCGATTAGCGAACCAACTGCGAGACCCTCCCGCATGCGCCTAGTCCTAGCCTCATTTCGGCCCTCTCTCGCGAAACCGCTCGCAACCCGCGCGGCAACCTCGGGCAATCATCGCATCAACCGCCTCGGTGGTGGCACGCTCAGCCGGCGCTCCCGGCCGCCGAGAGGAGTCCTTGGGTACACCATGCTAGGCCCGGCGCCTAGCCCAAAGCCCCTAACATGGCCGGGATGCTCGACGGGCCCACGCGGCTTTCAATGTGGCCGTAGGATCAACGAGAACCCCCGACTCCGGGGTCTGCGACGACGTATCTCTTGCGCCTCGCTCAATTCGACTCGACGCATATATTTCATAAAACATTAATCAATCAATTTAATTAAATTTTAATATACAACATTAACTATTTAATTAGTTTTTTGTAACTTACTATTATCTCCTCTGCTTTGCCTCGAGACGGTGTCCCATCACGGTGTCTATGTGTGCTTTTCCACAACTGCCCATAGTCCATCTGACCACCCTCCTGTCGAGCCTTCTCTTGCTGAAAGAGTTAAAAGAGTATAAGCTTTGTTATTTCCAAAACAAAAAAATAATCAATTAAACATAAAATTAATTTAACTTTTAACATACCATCTCACTGTAGGTCACAACAAACATCTTGGATCCACCCGTGTGATTGATCCTTTGAGCTGCCCTGGATCTGGTGTTCCTCTGGGATAGAGCCTGCAAAATAAATGAGTAATTATACAATACCCCATAGGAAAAAAAAACAGAACTATGATTAATTAAAAACGTACCTATGCCTCTGCACTCCTCCTATATTGGACAAAAGCTGCCAGTGATTTGGGTCCACGCCGTCCGGGACGTTCTCCATCGATTCTTAGAGGCATAGTCGAATCTCCATTCTCGTCGGGTGTAGAGACGACCCCTCCGACTCTTCCACGCTTCTCCCATTTTCAACTTTACATACCTCTTTGCGTTGGCTCGCTTGATTAAACTTATTCTATGTCATAAAATAATTAGTAATTAAGTAATAATTAATTAAGAAACGAGATAACTAAATTAACCACAATTTACCCGCACAACGTCCTCAAACGCGTTGTCCTTGGTCTCCTTCGGGATCTTTTTCCACTTCGGAAAAAGATCGGAACCATACCCAATTCCCGCCAAATTGTGACAGGTATCGGTTCAACAGGTGACCACCACTACCGATCGGCTGGTCCGTGTCCGTGTTCCAGGGGACTATCACGCGGTAGCCGTTCTCTTGACTGAGGGTGTGAACATCCAGCGTCCTCCTACTGATGTTCCTATATTCATCTGCACAATTATAAAAAAAATTGTTGTATTGTACTTACATAAATTTTCACACGTCGAAATTTACATTTTATTTTTTGCCAATAAACTACTTATACTTACCTTCGATATCCACCGTAAATCCGGTGGAACGAGAAGACGACGGTCGGGGTACCCTTGTTCCCGCTCGTTGTCCTCGTCGAAAACCGCTCCGCCTCGCTATGGGAATCTCAATCTCGATCTCGTCATCATCACCATTGAGGATGTCCTCAGCGGCAGACTTGCACCTCGTTGTCCACCTACGGTCTCTTGTAGGGTCTCAGGGTTTGGGATTGGCTCATTTTCAAAGAGCCCATCAAACTCATTCCCAACCTGAGGGGGCCGTGGGTGGACATTTATCTGAGGGGGCTGAAGGGGGAAATTTATCTGAGGGGGCTGAAGGGAGACATTTATCCGAGGGGGCTGAAAGGGGACATTTATCTCGAGGGGGTTGAAGGGAGACATTTATCTGAGGGGGCTGAACGGAGACATTTAAAGGCCCATGCCCTCTCCTACGACCTCCTCTACTACTACTACCCCTGATAGGCCTTCTCGGGGTTCAACTACTTTCTCTTTTCCCTTGTCGTGAGAAACCATGATGTGAAAAGTAAAAGTACAAAGGTGAAAAAGTGAACAAGAGCGCGTGAATTTCAAAAGTGAATATAAAAACCGCTGCGTTTCCTAGTGGTTAAACAACGTAACCGTTACAAAATTAATCGTTTTGTAGCGGTTCAATAAAGACCGCTACCCCAACCACGACAATTCTTTCACATTTGTCGCGGTTATGTGTAACCGCTACAAAAATGAATGACCATTCAAATTCTCGTAGCGGTTCTTGAGGTGGACCGCTACAAAATAATTAATCTATAGAGGTGATTTGTGTAACCGCTACTAATTTAATAAATTTTTTTTTAAAAAAATCCAAACTAATTAGTTTAGCGATAAACTAATTAGATTGAAATTGTTTTCTTTAAATCGGGAATAACAGGTTTATTGAAATTTCCCTAAAAGAGTCGATCTTAATTAATTTAGGAATAATAAAATTTATGAATAATAAGTTTATCAAGATTCGGATTCATTATAGCCACCGATATTCCAAGAAAAACTCACGACTCATTTTGATCGAGAGATATTTTAACGAAACAACGGTGGCTATAATGGATCCAATCTCTAGTGGCATGTTAGACATATTTATAGGAGTAGAAGTCTTCAGGTCAATAGAATATCTGAATCTGGATTATCACTCAAGGAACCTTCTCGGCTTGAACGATGAGAAGACAGGACAAATATGTGCGGACTCATCTCCGAGATCGGTCTTTGCGCAGATATATGCCCGTCTTCTCGTTTTTGAGAACAAAGCCAAGAATGCTCTTTCGGCGACAAAGCCAGATTTAGAATATTTTTGAACATTATAATTATTGTACGAGATGGAATTGGCTATTTATAGAATAAAGTTTGTAGCGGTTATTGTGAGAACCGCTACCAAATTTGAAGTTTTGACGCGGTCAACGTGTCACTTTCTTCTAACCGTGACAAAGGTGTGTCGTTTTGTGATTTGGTAGCGGTTATTTTGACATAACCGCTACGAAATAACCGCGACGGACTTCACGCCATAACGCGCCAAGGTCGGCGCCATATTTGTAGCGGTTGGGTTTTGTGAACCGTGACAAAAGTGAAGCAAAATGGTCAGCATTTTGGCGGCAATGCTTCCGTTACTAATTTGTGGCGGTTTGGGTTTAAACCACTACTAATTTGTTAATTTCTAGCGGTTTTTCTTGACCGCTACAAGCTCACCGCGACAAACGTTACGTTTTTTTGTAGTGTAGGACAGCTGAGTTAAGTTTAAGAGTTGAGTACAACAACAATAAGCAATACCTTACTACGTGCGGTGCACTATATGTCATTGTGAGCCAAAAGTTGAGTACCTAAAGAAAAATGTAGAGCAAGTTGACTTAAGGTTAAGTTCGATTACAATATCACAGTGTTGCCAGATATGAGTACAAATTGGAGGGTACTGTGGCAAACCTAAGTTGAAGGAGAAATTCAGAAGTTTTGGCATTCTTTTTAAGTTAGAATGTAAAGTTAAGTTTAATAGTTGAGCATCTAAAGAAAAATGCAGGGCTGAGTTAAGTTTGATTGCTCATTTAAGGCATAATCCAAAAGAAAGTGGAGGCAAATTGGAATTTTAAAGAAAAACTAACAACTGGGTGGTTAATTAAGCAAATTGAGATCAGACAACAAAAAAAAAATTGCTAATGCAAACGTCCAAAATGGGAAAAATAATACAAGAAACGCTGCTTCTTGTTCATAAGACTTCCACATTTCCTTCTTCTTTGAACTATACTTCCCAAAATATTACAATGATAGATTAACTCAAATATAGGAGACACTACAGGAAAGACTCAGGTGATTGTTTTGAAATCTATCATATTCTAAAGCATAGGGGGTCCAATGCTTTACCTCTATGTTTCCTCACGAGATCTTATCAAGTTCTCAATTCTCAGCTCCCAATTTTGCTATCATTGTTATTCTTTTTTCATTCCTTCTTGCAAACCAAACAGAACCTTACTATTTTGAGATTTGGAGTAAATTAGATTTAATCCAAAGAGTTCCCTACTCAGCTACTCTGATACAATATTCCGGTACTTATCACTCTTCTTTGGGATTCAAACAGACCCTTGTATCATGAAAGCTCCAAGGAACGATTAAAAAAATGGTTTATAGAAAGTAGAGGTTATCCAGAAACATTGACGGACACACAAGTTTGAAATCAAATACAAAAGCACATGTTAGGTGACGGCGGGATGGATGAGCAGCGGCAGCGATGATGGAGGACGAGTGATGGACTACCGTTGACAGAGGGAAAGTCACCTGAACGCAGAACTTTCGACGGCCATATGCAGCTGGTGATAGAAAGACCGCGAGACAAGTTCGCCCGAGCACACAAACGGATGCCGCAAGCTAGGTGAGAACTGAGAAGGCGAGGGTCGGAAGATGGATCTAGAATCTGGAGGACGTAGTTGAAACAAGGAAGCCTAATTAACAAAATGCCATATCTAAAATATTTTTAAAAAAAAATTTTTTGGGGGGGGGGGGGAGGGGGGGGGGCCACCCCTAGCCCGTAGTTCTGCCATTGTTTAGTCCCGATCTAATTAAGTATTAATAAAAAATTAACCAAAGAGTGTAATGAAATTAATTAACTATTGTAAACTAAGCTAATTAAGCTACTTTTTATAAGTTTTTCCAAGTTTAATAAATGAAATGGAGTGATGTGAAATGTGAACATGAACTTCTTTAACGAGTGAATCCACTAGCTTTCCTTGTTCCAATTTAATTGAGTTTAATTCCTTTGTTAAGTAATTAGGCTTGTGAGAAGAGACTTTCTCCAAACAATTTCTCTAATTAGCTAAACCCACCTAGACACCTAGCGTTTCATTAGACTCATTTTGGATGGCACTTAATATGTATTAAATCTTGCAGCAGACATTCTCTACTCAGACAATTCATAGAGACCTAGCCAGCCAAATAAGAGTTACAAACACATGAGTGATAGAATTAGGCTAACACAATCATTCAACCACATCATTAGAATACAAAATCTAATACAAATTTCAATATCAATGTGCAACAGCCGAAAACACTACTCACTTACAATCACAAATCGCAATCATAGAGACCTAGAAATCACAGTCTATAATCAAAATGAGTGAAACTGAAATTAAGGTAGACGAAATTCCCTATAAGTATGAAGAACTCAAGCGAACTTCATCAATCAGGACCTTGAAGGAGAGTATCGGCTTATGCCTTGATAGCTAGTTCAAAAAAAAAAAAAAAAAACAAAGGATTGTAATATAGGGTGCAATCTCATATTGTCTCTTGATGAGCTTTTCATTAATTATCTAGCAACTAAATGTGATGATTGATATATAAAAAATAAAAAGGATTTTTTTTAAACTATAAACTAATTTGTATTTAAACTAAAATGCTTTTAAATCAAATATTTTTATATTTTTAGAATAAAAGTGGAGTGAAATGAAAATTGGTTTTGAAATATGATGAAAACCGCATAGAACGATGAATTTTATCTATCTCTGCTTCAAAAGATAATGGGAGTGTCCTATTTCGACAAAACTGCCCAAAACACCCTTTAAGCCAGCTTGAGTTAGGTGAATTAATTTCTACACACCGGGTAGGATTTAATTCCTCTAACTGAAACCCAATTCAAAACTCTAGCCAATGGAATTAACAATATATAAGACACAAGTAACTAAGGACCCTTAAATTACAAACATAATATATTGATAGCAACTCCAAGAATAAGTTTAACTAAGTCACGAGAAATTGCTACTAATTCAGTTCAAAGTGTCAAATGCACAAAGTTAAAACCAAATATACATCTAATCTCAAGAAATGCATAGAACCCCAATACAAAACTCCAATCTAACATATTAATTAAACTCTAAACTTAAAATTTAACTAGTACAAAAGATTAAATATAAAAATTAGATAGTAGAGCACTCCCCTATGACGCTCCAAGCTCAAGAATCAACTTGGTGCTCTAGGAGAAGAGGGATTTAGCCATTGCAATTTGTCATTACAACTTCACAAACACTTTCAAAATTCTAGCCATCGAAGAACAATCACGAAGACAAATCAATAATGAACAATGAGAGGTTGGTGGCTGATAATGACATCAAGAGGAAACAAAACATCCATGGCCTTTGAAGAAAGAAATAGCTCGCTGGAATACCGGAAAAAGGAGGATGTCGACGGTGAAGTTGTAAAGGTGGAGGTGAGAAGATCACCGGTGGTCTAGTGAATGGAGGAATAGAGGAGGTCCGATGCTCCCTTTCCTCTGCAATCGACGAAGCCTCCCTTTTCCTAGAAACTAGTCGTCTGTGGTTGAGTGTAGGTGATGACAAGAGAAGATGAAGGGAATGGTTATGGTGCTGCGGTGCTCTGGAAGCTTGCTAGAGTATTGGAAAATGGATGACAACCACTGAAGATGGAGGTGTGTGTGGCCGAGAATACAGGTGAGCGGTGGAAGGAAACCGAAGGTAATAGTGGTTCAACGGTGGTCCCGGGAAGGGTGAAAGTGGAGGATGAAATGTGGTGGATCCGAGCCCTCTCCTTCCTTGTGGCATCTATGCAGAGCTTTGCCAACGGGCTCTTCTTTCTCAGCTTCAAACAATTGACCTAGTCCATTTGGTCAAAACGTAGACTAAAATGAAATATACAAACGTTTGTGGAGGGACTAAATCAAAAACCTAACGACGTTTGTGGGTTAAACGCTTATATTAAACACTTTTAGGCCATTTTCTATAATATTGTCTAATTCCTTTCTTCATTGATTTGTAGTTTCCATAAATTCTAGGCCATTTTTGTAATTTTTCCTAAATTGATCTCAAAGAAAATAAACCCAAAATGTAATTCCTTACATTCCGAAAATCAATCAATTAAGGTAGATCATGAAATATATGAAAATTTTGCCCGTTTTAACCTTACTTTTATGCAAACAACTTTAATCACAAATAAGGCAATTTTAAACTCAATTACTATGACAAAAACCCTAAATAAAATATGAAAACACTCCCTCTGGTCCTAATCATAGAAAAATATTTGGGAGTTGATCTTGGTTCTAATTATTGGACGAAGTTCCAATTTTTGTCAATTTCTTCCCAAAATACCACTATTGTTTTCATAGTGGTTGGGTGTTTTGCAAATTTGTAAAGGACGCTAGAGTGGAGCAACACAAGGCGTTGAACAGGAACACTACATTGGAGGGGGATGTTGAGAGGCAGGGAAAAAAGTGCATAAATAGTTTTAAATAAAGGTATTTTAGGAAAACAAATATAATGAACTAATTTAAGTACTATCCTTAATCTCTCCAAAATTAGATAAATATGTCCTATATAATTAGAACCAGAGGGAGTATATAATAAAAATAGGGATTTGTCACTAGCGAATCAGCCACTCATCCATGACATGAACATCTTCACCAAAGCTTTAGGAATGCTCGGCCATGGCAGCAATGGAGGTGGAGGTTGTTGAAGCCAAATGGAGGAGACGGTGTTGGAGTAGTTATTGTGGGTCTCGGCTTACTAAAAGTTGAGTGGTGAAACCCTTAAAATCTGATTCCATAGGACAAAAACGCTGATTTCCTCATTTTATGACCAAACTGTCATTTCCGAAATAGAGGCATAAACTGACGAATAATTATTATATTCTAATCTAAGTACCATGACAATTCTTTTTTCCTTTCTATTTTTACTCTCTTCTTTAACTTATGTGATAAATTAATTAATTATTGTTGATATTAAAGATTCTCAAATTTCTGGGGTTATTACATTACACACTCAATTAATCATTTAATTATTACTAGTTTTTTTCCCGCTAACTTTCTGGGTTATTATACATACATATTCTCTAAAGTGAAATTATTTGATATTATATATCAAAACTCATCTCCCCTTGTTTAGTTAATTATCTTAATAGAATTTTTTTTATCATAATTATTTTAATAAAATATGGCCGCATGTTATTGTTTGATTCTGCCAAAATAAAATGCATTCTTTATGATTAATTGGGATTAAGAGTAAATATATTGTAGTTACTCTTAATAATTGATTCTTGAGAGGATTTGATGTTGGTTTAATTTTTTTATAGGTACCTAAAAAATTTTAAATCTGAAAATAACAGTTTGGGGATCGAATGTCATAAATAACAGTTTAGTCCCACAAATACCAGAATGGTCCATGTGAAACTGCAGTGTTTTGCCATTTCCATTAGGTCTGATTTCATAAGTGTTTGAGCGAGCTTTCAGAGAGGGAGTTGCTGCGGACGAACCAGACCTCGATCACCTCCATCCCATTTCCACCTTCGCTCTTCTGATTTGATTTTATGCATTTGACATTTTTAACTTTATTAGGAATATTTAATTTTGTTTAGTAAAAATCAATTTATTCTAAGTTATTTTATTTGTATTTATGCATTTAATTGATTCCAATTGTTAGAGTTTTGATTGTGTTTCGGTTAGAGGACTTGGACCTTTCCCAATGTGGAAGGTTCTAATGAACTTAAATCAAGCTAGTCCAAAGGGGTTTTTGGGCATATTTTGATTGAACTGCAATCTCTCCCAATTGAAGCGATGATAGCCTAATTTGTCATTGCACTAAGCTAGAAAATTATGTTGGAATATTTAATTTAGTAATCAATATTCCGTTATTTCTATTTATGGCCCACATTATTGTTGGTTTTGTATTCCAATGCGCCATTAATAAGTGCGTATTGAATGCGCCATTAATACTGTAACGGCCCAATTAATACGCAATAAGTGCGTATTGAATGCACCATTAATACCGTAACGGCCCCAATTAATACGCACTTATTGCGTATTGAATGTGTTTCCTTTTTTAAGCTCTGTGATGGCGGAGGGGAAACACACGGTGTAATTACGTCGGTCCCCCGAACCCGCTCGACCTTGAGGAAAGCACACCATCTCGCAGATTCGAGAGAGAAGGATCAGAAGGACAGACTCGGAGTTCGTTCCTGCTTGCTGGCTTGGATTCGTTCCTATTTGGAGACTCGGAGTTCGTCCCTGCTTGCTTCTGGAGACAAATCAATGGCGGGAGGTATTTGTGATCTCTACTTCATTTTTCCGCATTGATCTTATGCTATTTAGTTGTTCAACATGATAAGATCGCCTATATTTCTAACATTTGGTATCGAGCCGTTCATATACCTCTTGTCTTGATTTTTTCCGATTGGGTTTGAAAAAGAGATGGTTTCAATATGAGTTTTCTCTTGTTTGAAGGAGCATTTTGATTTTAATTGATTAAGGCATGAAATTACGATTGCAATTAAAATATGGGTTTTCAATTTGAAATCTCAACGTTTGATTCATTGCCTTTTTTTGTCCTTTATGTCGGGGAGAGAGAACCGAAGGAAAATAATATATCCCTTGATGAAATTCCTTTCCAATTTCATCCTATTTTGAAGGTTACATTTTTTTTTTTTGCTTGAAGTTTCAATCCTTGTTTTGATTTGTGATTATTGAATCGATTCATGAATTGTGCTTTCAATATGGATTTCATTTGCTAACGCTCTCTATTATCGACGTTGGGAGCTAGAGATTTTGTTCGTTTAAGTTTAGACTTTGTTTCCGTTGAAATTGTATGGATTTCATGATGGTTTGATGTGCTTTTGCAATTAATTAATGAATCATAAAGGATGGTTTTTTCATTAACGCCGAGTTACATCGTTGCCGTAGAGCTTTCATCCGTAAAAACCATCGAGAGAAAACTCCTGGATTTGATTTTCATTTCAAAATCATGTTTTAGCTTCGGTTTTTCATGTTCATCTGTCTAAATATGGCTCATAACTGTTTTTCCGACATTAACGCCGTCAAAATCATCGGATTTTGAGCCCTCCGATCGCCTGAAAATGTTGCTAAGGAATCGTGGGTCGCGGCAACTGGTTCTGGGTTTTTTATCCGGGTCTCAGGTCGGGTAGGACTTCAGATCCGGGTGAAGGAGAAGACCTAAAACGCCGTCGTTCTGGCCTTTAATGAAATGCTGTGTTTCATTAATAAAGAAGATGGGCCAGACGCGTTGGGCCGAGCGCATTTCTTGGGCCAAGCGCTTTTTGGTTTTCAGAACAAAAAAAAAAAATCAAAGGGTTTTAAAACGCAGAAAGGGGTTCAGCAAGATTCGAACCCATGACGCGTTGGCACGTGAGCACCTTAAGGGCTGGCGCTCTGCCAGCAGAGCCACGCGGTCCTTTGTGTGGAGTTGTTAGCATTTATTGAAATTAAATGATTTTGTTTTTTTTTTTTTTTTTGAAAATTAAATTTTCAAAAATTGTCAAGTATGGATTCGAACCCCGCCCACTGGCGCCTAATGGCCGCGCTCATCGCGCCGAGCCACGGCTCCAATGTGCCATATGGTGAGCGTTTATTAAATTTAAATATTTTCCCAAAAAAATAAAATTTTTTAAAGTGTTGCAAGTGGGATTAGAACCCACATTTCTTTGGTCCGAGTCTTGAGGGGGCTTTCGAACCACCCAATTGAGATGACATTTGTGTCATTTTGAAAGATTTTATATTTAGATATAATGACCTTTTGGGATTTAAATATAAATCTTAAATTTTATTTAAGATTGGGATTCATGTGATTATTATCTAAAATATATATTTTGTTGTTTGCATGCATTAATTATTATTTAATTATACATGCAATATAGAGTTAAATAATATGCCAACATGAATATCGAACTTTATGTTGATATTGCTTATGGTTTATTGCAATATTATTCAGAAAATCTTAATTGGCTACCTTGGACCATTGGGCCAATTGTTCGAATGTGTTGAACATTTATTCTGGGCCTTTAAATCTTTTATTGTGCTTCTAGAAAATTTCTTTATGGATCCTATTGCATTTTTAATCACCTGGGCCATACTTGTTTATTTTCTTGGCAACCTTTTTTGTGTGAAATTTATTTTCTTACATCAAGTTGAATTGTTTAAATTGAGAAAAGTTAATTTTGGCAACTTTCACATTTTGGAAAATTTTGAAAAATCATTACTATGATTTTTGAGTTATTTAATTGTCTAAATATCTGGAAAAATTAACTTTAGACAATTATATATCTTTTTCAAATTGTTGAAGCCAAATTTGGGTTGAATTATGCCAAAATTAATTCTTTAAACAATATTTGGATACATAAAATAGTGGGAGGATTTTTCTTTTAATTTGATTTTTTAGTCATTTATTTTGATTAAATTAATCAATTAATCACTCCATTTAGATGTACATATATTAGATTTATTTTCAATGCACAAAATAGTGGGAGAATTTGTCTAAGATGATTATTTAGTCACTTATGTTGATTAAATTAATCAACTAAATTCTCATTAAAGATTTGTGCATATTTTGGAATCTAAATTGACAAGATTTTTGGTGATATTAATTTAATCAAAGTGGGAGGATTGTATTTAGTCACTTATGTTGATTAAATTAATTGGTTAAGCCCTCCATGAAGCTGTGCATATATAAAATTTTAAGTGCACATTATTAATAAAGGTGAGTAAATATTTTTATTCACATTAATGATTTAGTTGATTAAATTAATTCAATTCAGATTTCTATTGACATTGTGTGTATGGTATTTAGATTGTACATATTTGATATTAGTGATTAGCATACATATTTTGCTTAAGGAATAGCTACAATATCCGTATGCACATGTTGTATGCATATTTAGTCATATAAGGTTATACCATATCAAAATTAATGTCATATGTACAATTCGTATACACAATGGTGTGATGTCTTTGTGATAAGTATGTAGAATCGAGGAGTAGCCAAAACAACCTCACTAGACACATACACTCTTTTTTGTTCTAGCGAACAAAATACATCCCACAAAGGGTTTTAAAGACATCAATTGTAATTAAATGTGCGGTTGTAATTAATCTTTGCCCACAAAAGCGAGATAATTATAATCATAGTTTTAATTAGGGTGGAATGGAATGACATTATATTTTCTAAGTAGCCCACAGGTATTAGGGGATATAATTGCATTCTAGTTTCATCAATTCAAGATAAATTCATGCTATGCTAATGTCTTTGCCCACAGGTAGACTTTAGTGATACGAATTTATAATGTATGATTAATTGGAATAGAACATCAAATTATATTCTTAATTTACCCGCAAGAATTAAGAATAAGGAAATAATTTGATAGTTTTATGATAAAGGTATATATGGATCTAATTGAATTATAACTTTAGCCCACAGGCAAGTTATATGTCAGTAGATTCATGTTTTTTAAGCATGATTTACATTGGTAAATCATGATATGATTTATTAGTCTTAAATTTTAGTTATAAGCATGTATGTTCAATACTATGTAGTCATACAACCTGCGAATTTCTCGATATGAAATGTAACATTCCCGATTTGAGGGGTGATAACTATAAAGTATCATACATTTGGGGTGGATAGACATTAGTTATGCTATTAGGAAAGACGAACCACCTTCTATCACTGAGACCAGCACTCCAGATGAGATTGATCTGTATGCAAATGGGAGCGATCTAATCGCCTCTCAATTGTGTTCGTAAAGACCTCAATCTCTGTTGGCATTCATGGTTCTGTCGAACAGTATAACAAGATTAGGCCACTTCTGAAGGCTATTGATGAACAACTTTGGACTTCATATAAGGCAGTTACTGACACCCTAATTACGAAGTTTTCATTCCCGAGACTCACTGCAGTGAAAGATGTGTGTAAGCACATCATATAGATTTGCAGCCCAATTGAAATCATTTGAGGTTGATATGTCTGATTTTTCATTGTACACTATATTCTCGAACACTCTTCCACAACCATATAGACCCTTTAGGATATCCTACAACACACATAAGGATAAATGGTCAATCAATGAACTTTTGACCATGTGTGCTTAGGAACAAGGAAGGTTGAAAATGCAAATGGGAGAATTTCTTGAATATGACTTGATTAGTGGGAGCGATTAATACAAAAAACCTTGTTTTGAAAAACATTATTCAAATACTCAATTTTCCACTTTGAGTTTAAGATTGGATGTTAACAATGTTCCTTCAGCCCAACCGAATATTGTACAATCAATCATTCAAGATTTTTGCAACAAATGGATGTGAAAATGGCCTTTCTCAATGGAGATCTAGAGGAAGAGTTTTACATGAAACAAACCATCGGATTTTCTTCTAATAATGGTGATCATTTGGTGTGCAAACTCAAGAAATCTGTATATGCATTGAAACAAGCTTCCCATCAATGGTATTTAAAATTTCATGATGTCATCTCTTCATTTGGTTGTGTAGAGAACATTGTGGATGAATGTAAATACCGAAAGGTTAGTGGGAGCAAGACTTGTTTCCTTATTCTATATGTGGATGATATTCAATTGCAACCAATGGTAATGGTTTACTATATGAGGTGAAATGATTTCTTTTTGAAAAACTTTGATTTGAGGGATATAGGAGATGCATCTTATGTCACTAGCATCAAGATACATAGAGACAAACATCAAGTATTCTAGGTTTGTCTCAAGAAACCTATATCAACAAAGCTTTGGAAAGATTTCTGATGAGGAATTGTTCACCAAGTATAGCTCCTATTGTGAAAGGTGATAAGTTCAATTTGAACCAATGCCCAAAGAATGACTTTGAGTAGGAACAAATGAAAAACATTCCTTGTGCTTTAATAGTAAGAAGCCTTATGTATACTCGGTCTACACACAAGACCCGACATTGCATTTGCTATTGGAATGCTAAGGAAATATCGAGTAATCCGGTATAAACCACTTTGGAGAGCTACAAAGAAAGTATTGAGATACCCTTAAGAGACTAAAGAATACATGCTTAAGTACAAATGAATCGACAATTTGGAAGTGATTGATTACTATGATTCAGATTATCTTTGGCCGCATGGACTTAAGGAAATCCACTTCAGGATATATATTCATCCTAGCCGATAAAGTCTGTATCATGGAGTAGTAAAAAGCAATCTTTAATTGCTACTTCCACTATGTAAGTTGAGTTTGTATATTGTTTTTGAGGCTACGTCACATGGTGTATGAATGAAGAGTTTTATTCCTGGGCTTAGAATTGTGGATCCAATTTCTAGGCCATTGAGGTATTTGTGACAATTCAGCTATTGTTTTTATGGCTAAGAACAATAAAGGTGGTAGTCGAATTAAGTATATCGACATTGAGTGTTTAGCCATAAAAATGCGTGTTAAAAATAAAACAAAGTGGTTGTTGAACACATGAGCACTTGAATTGATCATTGCTGATCCTTTAACTAAAGGCATGCCTACATTAAAATTTCGGATCATGCAAAAAGAATGGGACTTGGTTCCCTTATGTGATTTTCGTTGTAAGAACGATGTTATTTATGAAACTCTATTTGTGATATTTTCTCATTCGTTTTGTATTGCGCACATATTCATTTTGAGAAATATCACTAAAGTTTGGACCTAGAATAAACGTAGGGTTTATTCATTAAGTTACTTGGGCTTGGGAAACACGATGCACTGTGATACATGGAAGATATTACTCACTTTAAGAGGACCTATCGCTATGATCCATGCATTTTGTTTTTCAAAGGTATATACTTGAAAGTATGTGGGCCAAGTGGGAGAATGTTGGAATATTTAATTTAGTAATCAATATTCCGTTATTTCTATTTATGGCCCACATTATTGTTGGTTTTGTAACCGTCCATTAATACTAACGGCCCAATTAATACGCAATAAGTGCGTATTGAATGCGCCATTAATACTATAACGGCCCAATTAATACGCAATAAGTGCGTATTGAATGCGCCATTAATACTGTAACGGCCCAATTAATACGCACTTATTGCGTATTGAATGTGTTTCCTTTTTTAAGCTCGTGATGGCCGGAGGGGAAACACACGGTGTAATTATTCCCGGTCCCCGAACCCGCACCATCGACCTTGAGGAAAGCACACCATCTCGCAGATTCGGGAGAGAAGGATCGAAGGACAAAAGACTCGGAGTTCGTTCTATGCTGGTTGGATTTTATATTATGCATGCGGCTTGGATTCGTTCAACGTTTGGAGACTCGGAGTTCGTCCAGCTTATATTCTCAACACACAAAGTGATTCACATTGGAACAAAAAAAATGCTTTAGAAACATACTTCGTTTGTGCGGAGACAAATCAATGGCGGGAGGTATTTGTGATCTCTACTTCATTTTTCCGCATTGATCTTATGCTATTTAGTTGTTCATCATGATAAGATCGCCTATATTTCTAACAGGAATATCTGTTTTTAGCATATAGCATCATAGCATGTTTAGGGTTGTAAAACATACACTCGATATAACACGCGCACTAAAGATAAACTAATTAAAGAGAATGTAATATTCTAACAATAATTAAGAGTAATTATAATATCAACTAAAGTTAGATAAATTTTAAAAGTCTTATAAAGACATAGCCATATATAGCACGCAAAATGGAAATATTAAAAAACAATAAACACTGATATATAAGCCTTAATTCTTTCTTAATTATCTGGCCAACTTATATAAGAGATTATGCAATATTGTTTAAATTAAGTAGAAATTCATTTCAAAAAAACTTTTGGGCGTGCATTGCATTTTGAGGAAAGAACAACATCTCTGTTTTTTTTTTTTTTTAATTTTAAAAAGGAGAATCTAAGAAAGTGAGAATAAAAATAGAAAATGACCCACTTGGAAATTATTAGCCTTTTTTGGTCAATAGGAAATGGCAGGCCTTGATCATGGATTAGTATATAGCTTTAGATATGAAGAACAAGATCGATATGAATGTATTATAATCACCTTAAAGCATTTTCCTGAGTGTGCTTAGTGTCCTAAAAATTTTTTATGGTGCAATTCCAACCCTAAGCTAATTTTTGTGTGCAATTCTATCTAACCCTAATATAAGTTAAACTTTGACTGTTAAAAATACTAACTAGCCAAACCTTTGACCAAAAACTATCCTCGTCTAACTGTCTTCTTCATCAGATTTGTCATTTTGATGATTCCCGCATCTGCCAAGTAAAATCAAATTTCACCAACCCTTGCATATTCGCGCGACCCCCTGAAAAATTTTACCCAAACATCGATGAACTTTTCTGATGGGGAGAAATAAATAAATTTAATTGGTTCAGATGTTCCCCTAAGCCACGGTGACCACATCTCTTTCCCCCAAGCCTTGCAAGACGTCCAACTAAGAGCCACCTGTATAATATTTGGTCAAAGGTTTGCCTAATTAGCATTTAAACATTCAAAGTTTAACTTATGTTAGGGTTGGATAGAATTGCACACACAAAATTCGTTTATAGTTGAAATTGCGCCATAAAAGAACTTTAGGGCATCGGGTGCATTTATGAAAATACTTCAGGGTGCTGGGCGCACTTTAACGGTATAATAAATAAATAGTACAGCTCATATATTGTTAAACCTTAGGAAACAAATGTCTAGCTATTTATCGGATAACAATTTTCTTTGGTGGTTCATGTATGTCATGCATTTGTATCTTTGGTAATAATTAAGGTCCGACATATATAATAACACACGTTATAACTGAAAATATAAACATAATATATCTATCAATCGGTAATTATAGTTTGTGAAAAGTATGATATTTTCAAAAGCTTTATAGTAACGTTTTTCAATTGTATAGTCTAATCTCTATATCCAAACGCCTGATAGCTGCAACATCAATATATACCCTAACTAAGAAGCTAAATTTCGAACTATTAACTATTCAAAATGATCGCATAAATCGTTACAAACATGGGCACATAATAGTTATGAACAAAACAATTTTATCTCGTAATGATCTCTAAGATATGTGAATTGTGTGGCAGATTCAATCACTTACACTTTTAACTTCTATTGAAATTAATTTCTAACCGAACCCATTACATTGCATATTCTCATTCTTAACTACTCCTTCATTCCTTAATATAAGACATATTTGCCTAATTTGATTTGATTAAAGAAGTTGGTTAATATGACATGTATTTTCTAAAACATCATAATCATCCTTAATTCCCTCATTCCCTCTTCTCCTTGACTATTGTTGAAGGAGCATCATTAGGTTTAAATTAAGAAAAGATTGACAAATATGAAAATTATGTCTTATATTTAGGACTATGATCAACTCCTCAAAGTTGTCTTATATTAAAGACTAAAGGAGTACTTCCAATAAAGAACAAGGCGAACCATTCAACCATCAATTTGATGGGAAGTGGAATATGCCAACTCTTTGCTATTTTAAAAAGTTAAACGATCAGATATGGAAATTGACTCCAAAATAAGAATAATGGTTTCTGGATAAGAAGCATCTTTGAATTAATTACTATTATTTCATACATGGGTTCCATCCTTTAACCTCACCTATACCTCTGCTCTGCCTATAAATAACATGGAAGTAATGCTCAAAATGCATGAAGGCAACAGAAACATGAGAGCTTATTACAAAAACAAGACCATTAATGGTATTGGCTCAAGTGTCTCGCATGAAGGGGTTCGAGAGTATATGTGAGCCAAGAATGACTTGCCGGCATTTGCTTCATTAATTATCAATTGATGTCAAAATTTCCCATTTATGGGCTGTTGCTGGCAGTTGTTCTTGGCTCAAATTTGCTTTCTTTCCTCTCATATGAGACTCTTAAAGAGCTTGTCCATAGCACCTAGTTTATGAAGTATATTGATCCTTGAAATTTTGAGTTATATATATCTACGACTTTGACACAAATTTATCACCACTCGTGTCAAATACTACATATATAACACTTCTAATTACATTCAATTCAATTCTTACATAACTTGTGCATTGTACCTTCTATATATCAACTGCGACAAAGTTTCTTACTAAATAGGACTTAAGTAAAACAGTGATTTTCATGAACTCAAGCTGTACGTATATGTTGAGAGGAGAAATGCACATTAGTAATGTTTAGAATTTGTACCTCAAATTCCTATATAGCCTACTCTGATTATCTTATTTTATTTCAAGGCCATGCTTTCTTAGCTTGAAATCTGTCACATTCATTATATTTGTAGGATTTATATAGAAATATTCAGCTTTTAGAAGTTTTAAATAGAGTTAAGGGGTATTTTCGCCACTAAACTATTATGTGAGGAATACTATAGATTATATGCTATTTCTTAAAGTAAGGTTATCTTCTTCTTTTTCATCCTTCCTAAACTTATAGATAATGTTGATCGTTGACTTTAGAGAGAGAAAGAAATTTGACTGAAAAGTGGCATAACTTTATAAAAAAGAAAAAGAAAAAAGAGAGAGATGTTAAAAGAGCACTTTTTCCCCTGTGGAAGAATAACTGATGGCTGGTTTGAAACGTTCTTAGGCACCTCAAGGTCAAATCACTAATTTTGCCACAAGTAAGAATGCAATATATAATGCAAACAATTCGTGATCGTTCTCTTATTAAGGAGCCTTTTATTTTGAATACCCTTTGTTAGACTACGTGCTATAAACATGGTTAGAAAGAGGGTTTTGAAAATGGTGTTCTATAAATTAAAATACATGAAATAAAACTATGTCTACTCTTTTTTGTATTTTTGGAAAATAATGAAAGAAATGTTTTGGATTGAAAGGGTTATACAATGGATGCTCTAGGTAATGAAGAAAGCGTTTATCCTTGCTCAAAATGGTTATGGGAGTTAAAACTTCATTAAGTATCAAGAAAAACCTCAAGTCCAATATTCCTAATTAATCGTAGCTCATACAAATATAGCTAACTACTACCTCTTGAGATATATATTGTTTAAAACCACTTAATATGTGCAATTGAAATTGGAATAATGCAACATTAGTCTTCTTGATTTTGAGTGCTAAACAGCCCCTCAAAGCAACAAATAAACCATATTAACTAGACAATAACATGCTAATTAAAATAATCTCATTGGAACCACAAATAAATTCAAACATATATAGTCTTCACGCTACAAATTCTATTCTCAAGTACAAGTATCAAACCAATAAAGACAAATTAACATCAATCTTAGTTCCAGATTAATATACAATCAATTCTAGTCATTACTAGGAAATCTAAATAGATAACTCTAGACTAATGTGATGATAGAAAAACTCTCATGTGTAGTCCATTGAGCTCAAGCAACTATCCCTATCACCAAGAAGAAGGAGAATTAGCTACACATAGCCATTAGAACATCTCACAAAAGCTACAAAATTGAAAATCCCCATGCAAATTAGAGAGGAACTTTATTGTTGCGACCCAATCTCATGCACATACTCCTTGTGAAAGAACCGAAGAAGGAGGTATCAAATTCTAGTGAGGAAGGATGATTGAACCATATTTTTATAGGCTTTTTCATAATTAAATTGGGATTGTCAATGCATTTTCTAAGACATTATTGCATGATTAAGTATTAAATTGAATTAGGGACATTTGTATTGAATTAAATATAAGTAGGGGCAAAATGGTCATAATTTGTTAATTATTCATGCAAATGTTTTTTTCTTTTTGATTTTGGATGCCACCTTGTGCTTAATCTTCCATTGTAGGTGTTTAAGAAGAAAATTTAAGATTTTTGAGGTCGATTAATATTTTGAGGACTGGAAAATTACAGAAAAGGCCCTTAGAATTTCTAGAAATTACAAGTGAATGAAGAAAAGGGTCCATGGGATAATAGAGAAAAGGACCCAGATGTTTTGAAATTATAGTTCTACTCTACAAATGTTTCAAACATTTCAATTTAGTCCCTCTCTAGAACTTCTAAGAGTTTCAGATAGGTCCCTGGTCAAAATAGGTTTTGACTAAGGAAAGAAACCTTGAGAGGTGAAGGGAAGGAGATGGAGCACCACCGTCGTCAACAACGTCCTATCACCATCAACTCCGCGGTCGACAAGAGAGCTAGAACTTGGGTGTGATGGCAAAAGAAAGACATAGATAAGAATTAGCGACGTTGAGCTTCAATGCGTCGGAAACCTTTCTCTATTTTGATCCTCACCATTGTTAGGATTTTCATCCATCATTGGACCACCACTGCATCATTGTTGTTCTCCATCTCTCTCTCTCTTTTTCTTTGTCCCCACCACTCTAGCTTCATTCTCACACCATCGTCATCACCAACACCACCATTCTCGGTTCTCTTCCTTTTCCACTGACAACTTTTCCATCAACCTTTGGCGCTCACTTTTCTCACTGTCAATTCCTTTGTTTTCACAGTATTGGAAAACCTTCCTCTTCTACCGGTGACCTTCTTTTTCTCTCCACCATTTTCTCCTCCTCCACCAAACTATCACCTCGTCAGTTCCACAGTGCCATCGCCAGCAAACTTCAAAGCTACGAGAGTGAGAGAAAATTTGGACCATCGATCTGAAGCTTTCAACACAGAGGAGCCACGACCATGAGACTTGAGTCTAAGCTACTATTTCCACTCGTAGTTTCGATTCTTCATATATTTTTTCTAATGAATTTTCATTGTCTTGCTAAACTAGTTGCTGGCTAATTGCTTTGCTTCTTTTGGTGACGAAGATACATACTTGAGCTCAATGAACTACAGAGTTTTTATATCATTCCATTAGTCTAGAGTTATATATATTTGGATTTTTAGTTTTAGGAATGATTGTATATGATTCTGGAACTGAGTTTGATGTTAATTAGTCTTTTTTGTTCTGATATTTGTAGTTGAGATTAGATTTTAATTTGCGTGTGAAAATTATATATGTTTGAATTTCTTTGTGGTTACAATGAGATTATGTTAATTAGTGTTTTATTATATAGTTAATGTAGTTTATTTGTGCCATTGAAATGTTGTTTAGCAATCCAATTAAAAAGACTCATGTTGGAATTCTGATTTTAATTGCACATTAAGTGGTTTTAAACAATATTTCAAATGGTAATGGTTAGCTATGATTGTAAGAGCTATTATTAGTTGGGAATATTTGACTCAAGTGTTATCTTGGGGGTTTTTCTTAAGACTTAATGAATTTTAACTTCCATAATCTTTTTTAGTAAGGATAGTCTATTTCTTTATTGCTAATAACATTCATCAATCATATTTTCAAATTCCAAACCATTCTATTCATTATTTGAAAAAGACCAAAAATAGTAGCTTTAGAATTTTAATATAGTTTGCACTTCCTTATTTTATACAAAACCAAAAACCAATTTCCCCTTGTTTTATTGCATTTGCATGGTACTTAAATTTGTAAGGAACCAAGAAAAGGTTCCTTGAGAAGAGAGAACGATCCTAGGTTTTCCTATACGTAATCTTTGTTAATTTTTTATGAGGATGATGAATGAAAGTGGGGAGAAAGAGTGTCGACCGCATTGTGATCTCTTCCCCCTTTCTCTGAAGCTTACCCCGGTAAAGGAAGAAGGTGACAATGAAGATAAAAAAACAAGGATGGAGAAAGGGAAGGTTATCCAAGGAAGGCGAGGTGTGATGAAGAGAGAACGAAGGTGGAGCTTGATCTCTGAGCTATGCTTCTCTTCTTTTCAAAAGTGTCACTGGCAGTGAAGAAAGACAAGGAAGGAAAGTAGTTATGTGTGTTGATGTGCATGATTGCTTTGCTTGCTTATTTACATGTAACATATTTGAATGATTGAGCATGCATTAATGTCATTATGTTAACATGAGCCTATGCAAGGCAAACATATCATGCACTAGCATTTATCTTGCATGTATTGTTCGGTATTGTTTGCTATTAAGATTCCCCTGAATCTTACCCTCCCCTAACAACCTACACAGGTATGTGAGTGCATAGAAGGGGAGTGCATAAAGTTGCGCAAGAGAGAATGAGAAGAGAATTGAGCAAAGATCAAATGCTTTAATAGTAATGAGGACAACCGATAAGAGTATTGACACTTCCGTAGGAGTAATATAAGGACGGGTGTTACAAGGCTGAGCTTCAAAGCTCTAGAAAACATTTGTTTGTTCTGATCTTCACCACTGTCGATATTTTCCTCCATCATTGGACAACCACTGCCTCACAGTAATTCTCCCTTTCTCTCTCTCTCTCCACCACTAGCTTCGTCTCACAACACTGTCAGCCACCACCTCTATTGATTCACCACTACCATCTCTATTCTCTTCCTTTTCCACCACGACTTTTTTGTCAACATCTAGCACTCACTTTTCTTACTGTTACTTCCTCTGTTTTCATAGCACCAAAAAACTTTCCTCTTCTACCGGCGACCTTCTCTTTATCTCCACCATTTTATCCTCCTCTACTAGACAATCACCTTGTCAGTTCCCATAGTGCCATCACCGGCGAACTTCAGAGCTACGAGAGGGTGAGAGAAAGTTTTGCCCATCATCTAAAGCTTTCGAACATAGAGTAGCCTCGACCATGAGACTTGAGTCTGAGCTGCGATTTCCACTCTTCGTTTTGGTTCTTCATTTTTTTATGGATTTTCATTGTCTTGCTAAACCAGTTGGTGCCAACATTGAAGCTATGTATGGCTAATTGCTTTGCTTCTTTTGGTGACGGAGATGTGTACTTGAGCCCAATGAACTATAGATTTTTTTCTACCATTCCATTAGTCTAAAGTTATATATTTGGATTTCCTAGTTTTAAGAATTATCATATTTGATTTTGCAACTGAGTTTGATTTTAATTAGTCTTTGTTTTTTTTTATTTGTAGTTGAGATTGGATTTTGTAGTGTGAAAATTATATGTTTGAATTTCTTTGTGATTACAATGAGATTATGTTAATTAGCGTTTTATTAACTAGTTAATGTGGTAGATTTGTGCCCTTGAAGGACTGTTTAGCACTCAAATTGAAGAAAACTCATGTTGCATTATTCTGATTTGAATTATATATTAAATGGTTTTAAACAATATCTGAAGAGGTAATGGTTAACTATGTTTGTAAAGTTGCTATTAATTGGAAATGTTAGACTCAAGTGTTATATTGGGGTTTTTTTTAAAGACTTAATTGATAGTGAATTGCTTCATTATCAAGAGCATTCATCATTCATATTTTCAAACTCCAAACCATTCTATTCATTATTTGAAAAAGACAAAAAATAGTAGCTTTTATTAGAATCTTAATTTAGTTTTGCACTTCCCTATTTTCAAAACAACCAAAAACCAATTTCACCTTGATTTATTACATTTGCATGGCATTTAGATTAGTTAGGAATCAACAAAAGGCTCCTTGAGAAGAGAGAATAATCCTAGGTTTGTCTATATGAAATCTTTGGTTAATTTTTTATGAGGATGATAAACGAAGGTGGAGAGGGCGAGAGTGTCAACGACACTATGATTTCTTCCCCCCTCCCCCCCTCTCTAGAAGCTCTCACTAGTGAAGGAAGAAGGTGACAGTGAAGATCACCGGTGAGGATGGAGAAAGGGAAGGACGCCGGAAGAAGGTGAGGTTTGATGAAGAGAGAACGAAGGTGGAGCTCGATCTCTAAGCTATGCTTCTCTTCTATTTGAAAATGTCACACGGTAGTGAAGAAGGACGAGGAAGGATAGTAGTTGTGGTGGTCAAGACAAAGCTCGAGCAATGGTTGTGTGGAGGTAGGAAGGTCGATGGTGATGAATAAAGAAGGTGATATCAAAGGTTCGCTCTTTGAAACTTGATGTTATGCTTCCGTCTCTGCTTGTGGTGTCGAGCAAGAAGAAGGTGACTTGAGTTTTGATCCAACGACTAAACTGAAAAAATTCAAAAGTTCGTGGATGGATTAAAATAAATTTTAAAATATTTGGAGGGCTTACCTGTAATGTTTAAAAATTTTGGTCCAGTTTCTATAATTTTCTTTGGTCCATTTCTTCATGATTTGTAGTTTCTACAATTATGGGTCCTTTTATGTAATTTTCTCTAAATTGATCTGCAAATAATATAAATCCAAATATAATACCTTATATTCAAAAAATCAACCAATTAAGGTAAATCATGAAATATATGACATTTTTACCGCTTTTTAACATTAATTTCATGCAAACAACTTTAATCATAATTAATTAATGCAATTTAAGTCCAAAAATAGTGATAAAACCCCCCATATATACCATGAAACAGCTTATCAAAATATGATGCAATCAATGGCACCCTAAAATTCAATAATATAGGGAAATATTTCTCACATTTTTTTAATTTGACATCATATATCACATGCCTTACCACCTATTTATCAATAAAAAAAAACATCTATCAACTTAGACTAATGATAATTTAATATAGTACTACCACAAGTTTACACACATGCACAGACGTAAATATAGGTATTCTATAGCTAATCAAGATATACTTATATAACTTATGACAACACCATTGATTAACGGTTAGAGCATGAGTTGATAAATCTTTTTCGTAACCACAAGTGACTAATCACGATCAACATATATAACATGTGATGACGTTACTTCTAGTTGATTAGTATTCTAGGTTGATAATTGTTTTTTAATTGATGAACATGTACCTATAATTGGTAAGTCTTGTGATATTAATTATCACTACTAAAAAAAAAACTTTTAACGCATGTTTTTAGGCCTTTTCTATGTCTCCTTATAGGGTAACACAATGACCTAGTAACACTACTACAATAAATGGCTTTTACTTTTCTAATTGGCGTCCTATTTTAAAAAACAGAAGTAAAAAAGAAGACGGTGACATTTTTGTAATTATATGTGAAAAAAGTTGACTTTTGGCGTCTAACATTATTACTTAGACGCCAAAAGCAACACTTTTTGTGTCTATCTTTTGAACTTAGACGCCAAAAGTAACACTTTTGGCGGAATTTAAAAGCACGTGTGGCAAAATGAATTGTTTGGCGGCAAAAAGCAGTACTTTTGACGTCTAAGTTCAGAAGTTAGACGCTAAAACATGTTTCTTTTGACGTCTAAGTAATAAAGTTAGACGCCAAATCACCATCACTTTTTTTTTTCCTTTTTTGCCTTAAAACTTCTCCTCTCCTCACAACAGCACGAACTCACTCGCCTCTTTGCTGTCTCATCGCTCTAACTCGATTTGTGGTTCCTCGCTCTGGCTAGCTAAGTCGCTTCCCTCTACCTCTTCGATTCGTGCTTTGCTCGCTAGGTCGCTTCGCTCTGTCTCTTCCCTTCTTCACTTATCATGGGAGTTTTCCGGATGAGCACACCCAGGTCTTCTTCTTTTCCTTCTTCTTTTCATATTTTACTCATTTCTTTTTAGTTTTAGTTTATTCGGCTATAAATCTATGGCTGTTACAACGATATGCTTATACTTGTATATGGTCTGGACTCTGGAATTCAGATTTGACGTCGCCGAGCTTTTAATTTCAACAAATTTGTATGGTCTGGAATTTAGATCTGATGTCGCCGAGCTTTTAGATCTGGAATTTGTGGTTATGCAAGTCCTCCAGGGTTGTAGATCAGAAATTTTGGATATCGCACATTTGACGCCGTTCAAAGAGATCTGGAATTTTTCGATCCTTCATCACCTTCTCCAGCGACATACGTCGTGTATTTCATGATTGCTGGTCGCTAGTCTCTGTGTGAAGAGTTCCACTGAAAGCCTTCAAATAGGGATTTGATTGAAGATACCAAAGAAAACAATTGATACAGGTTTAATTCAAACATCCACTCTCATTTAAAATCTACTCCAGCGAGCTACGTTGTGTAAAGCAAGTATTTTGTTTTTCACTCTCTTTTTCTTTTTTACTTTGTTCCTTCTTCAAGGATTGAATCCTGATGTACAATGGCGGTAAAGCCTATTCAGTGGTTTGGGGGTTTTTTAACTTGGTTATGCAAGTCCTCCTAATTGTTCTTTCACGACCAACTCTTGAATTGAGGGGGGTTTTTTTTTTAAAGCACTATGGTGTCCTAAATTTTTTAAGACGCTGTAAGTTAACATATGACGTCCTAAATCTTTTTAGGACGTCGTAAGTCTCAACTTATAACGCCTCCTAAATAGGTGTCCCGTGATAAAGAACATTAAAAGTCCAAAAAATAGGACGCCGTAGCCCTGTTTTGTAGTAGTGTAAAGTCTAACTTACAACGTCCCTTTTTTAGTAGGATGCTATAAGTGCCTAATTATTTATTTACTTTTTTTGTAAAAAAAAATTTCTATTGTGTCCCTCATATGACTAATAATGGTGACAGACGGTGAAGAAGAAGAACGATGAAAATGAGAATGATTCTTCAAGGAAACTTAAACTAGAAACAAAAACTAATTGAAGTCAGAGTAATCAAAATCGGGAAGCACATAAGATGCTTGTCCCTTATGTGACTCTTATATGCTTTCCCTCTAATTAGAGGGACAATCAATTTTTTTTTAATATATTTTATATATTTTGATTAAATTATATGCTGCTTTTGAAAACTTTTTTACACCCGGTATCTCAAATTAATTAGTTTTTAGTTCTGCATACAGAGATATTTGTCTTGTAACACCAGTATCCTAGAAACTAATTAATTTGAGATACTGCGTAAAAAAAAAAAATTCAGAACGCAACATATAATTTAATCTAAATAAATAAAATAAAATGTGCTTGTCCTTCTAATGTAAGAAGCACATTAGGACAAGTACCTAATGTGAACCCTCAAAATCATAGGGGAAAAAATCAACATACTTAAACAGTGTCCAAATCCTTAAACTCTAGAAGCTTATGAAAAATTCTATCCCTAGTCAAGCAACCACAAACAAACACTGATGAAGACCTTTTGTCATTAGCCTTGGGGTCCACAATCAACAATTAACCAAGGATTGCGTATAGGCAAACCTAGGATCGTTCTCTCTTCTCGAGGAGCCTTTTATTGAATCCTAAGTAATCTAAATGTCATGCAAATGCAATGAAAACAAAGGGGGATTGGGTTTTGGATTTTTAAATTAATAAACTAAAATAGAAATGCAATTTAAATGAACCAAAGATAAAATAGAATATAAGAAAACGAGAAGAAACTTAAAATCGATCAACCCAACATTCGGATTCCGAGACTTCCATCATTGAACAAAATATAAATAACCCACGTTTGGCTCTCGGACGAACCGAGATCTCTACATTCGCCCGTAAAAATCCCTCGACTAGACGATTGCTTAGAATATGTCCGAACAAGACAAGTGTCTCACTTTGTGCGATCGCACAAGAAAAACTTAAAACCTAGTTCGAACTCGCCCTTGGGATAAACCAAACCGAATATTAAATCTAATATTCGAACTATTTCCAGAAATCGGATCCGATAAGATGAAAATAGAAACGAGTTAAATCATCGATAAAGCACAAGTTCTATGGATGAATCATGGAATCCTCACATTGGGTTAACCACAGAAGCTTAGCCAAGCATGGCTAAGCAAAACGCAGAAGAAAAGATGAAGAAGAAATCCAAAAATCTCATACAGCGTAATTGAGAATATGTTTTTAGTCATCTAGTCTAACCTATAAATAGGAAACACTAGGGTTACAAGATTGGCCCAAAAATAGGAAACCTCTAAGAATAGGAAATCTCTAATAAATGGTCTTTTATTACAAAATTCGAGCAGAATAAAAATCCAGAAAAATGGGTCTGTCTTTAGCTCCAATTTTGTCCATCTTCTTGTCCGAATCAGCCTTCCGAGTCTTCATAACAATTGTAGCTCTCTGAATCATCTAAAAAGGAAAGAAGAATCAGGCTAATTGAATATCTAGATCAAACGTTATGGTGAAAATACTAAATCACTGTAAATCTGGAATTTAATCATAAAAATGAATTAAATCCAATTGAAAGCTCATAGCTCGATTAAGTAATAAAATCCATTATTTATTAACTAAAAAATCCTAAATTTATTCACCAAGAGATACAAATAAGTGTTATAATATTCAATCATCAAATTCCCCCATACTTATCTTTTTGCACTCCTGAGCAAAATTCAAAGAAAAAAACTAAAATGAAAAACTCTTCTTTTCTAACAATTGCTAACAATGCAAAAATTTAGCAAGGGACACAAAGCTTCAAAAGACCAATCAATCAAGACCAAAATCCTTTCATCTCCAATTACAAATCCTGGCAATCTCAATCAATGATGCTAATCACACAAGATGGTCTCTCAAGGATGCCCTCAATCAATCCCTCAAGTGTTTAGGGTAAACAAGTGTATCGCTCAAATTCTACTCAAGAAAATTGTTCTACCATAAGCTTGCTCAATTTCTACTTCTCCACTACTTATAACACATGCATGCAAAAATCAAGAGAGCTTGTTATTGAAGGTTGCAATGGAGCTATGGTATAGTTGTGAATAAGTATGGATATGATAGGCTAAGCATCCAAGAAATCCAAAGAACATCAGTTAATAATAGCAAATCACCTCAATATCATTTCTTTTTATTTCACCTTCTTTACATTGCTTCCTCTCTCTCTCTTTCTTTCTTTTCTTTTCCCTTTTTTTTCTTTTTTTTTTGTAATTTTTTTTTCCTTTTTTTGTTTGTTTGTACCAATGACCAATATTAATGCCAAATGATGAATGGCACAAAATCAAAATCAAATACTCCCCCCCACACTTAAAATGTTGCACACCTGGGCAACCCCCACACTGAAACACAAAACCAAGGTGAAACCAATGCTCAATAAATTTTCAAGGTACAGTTTAAAATGGTTTTATGCTTAGGCTTGTAATGTGGCTTAGAAAAGAATGAGTCAAGAAGGCACAAAAGGGCTAGCAAAGGGAATATAATGTAAGGTGAAGGCTATTTGGCCAAAGTGGGAAAATGAAAGAAAGAAAAAAAGCTTCCATCATACTTATGCACGTAAGTGAAAAATTTAGCTTCAAAAAGAAAATGAGCAAGTTCTAGAGAACACAAATCATGAGCAGATGCACACATGAAAGAAAGAATGGTAAAAGATGAATTCCATTCATGTAGGCCCAAAATCTCACAAAGGTGAATATCGAATTATGCAATCAGCATCCCAAAATTAACTACCAAGAAATATAATCCAAGAGTCCAGAAATTCAGCCTCAAACATAAGGATCCATCAAAACCAAGATGTCAAAGTTCACCGAGAGTAGAGCAATTATAGAAAGAGCGTGTGTTATTCATAAAAACTCTTTTTTTTTTTACCTACTATACTAAATTATTTCTACTTTTTCTACTGAATTGTGTCCCTCCCCCACACTTATCTTCCTCGTACAACAATTAAGCCCAAGTAATCATATGAATTGGGAAGAAAATAAGTAAGGAAAGAGACGACCTTTGTTAGAGTATCTTGAGTCGCTTGAAGGAGAAGTTCTCATCTTTGATGATAATCATGAATTTTTCCCTTGAAACATCTTCTCCCACATTGAATTTCCTTGATGGAGGTGGCTCAGGATCTATTGGAAGAGGTCCAAGAATGTACGGTGGATGTTGGTTCCATCGACAACCTTCCCAAGAATGTGTCTGCAAATAAGACAAGCAAATAGCAGTATCCCATCCAAAAATATAGACATGGAGAAATTTTGAGTGAATTAAGGGCATGTTAAGTTCCAAACTCTCCAAGTAAGTATCACATCCAAGGAAATCAATTATACTCCCATCAAGAGGAGTCAAGCAACCAATCATATTGTGAACATTCTCTTGTGCTTGCAAAATGGAAGGTGCGGAATCCAACTTAGTGTTGGAGTACACCACATCATCGTTGCAATCAAAAGAGATGGAAGGGAAAAGAGTGGAAGAATGAAGCGAATTTTTCAAATCATCACCACCTGGAATGTGTAAATATTCAAAACAATTATCTTGTTTTTCTAAATCAGGTGGCAAATCACAAGAAAGTACTTGTTGAAAAGATTCATCAACTTGCAGGATTTTATCAATCAAAATTTCAGAATCTTTGTCACCAACAAGACTATAAGGAGGTAATCCAATGGGAATTCTATGCATTTGGTATTCTAAGCTATGATCTTTTTCACTCACATCAACAATAGAATCCATAAGTAATGTAGAATCACTAAGCAAGTCAATCACCAAATAATGCAAAGATTAATCTCGGGATGCACATCGATTAGAATGCAGCTCAAATTCATAATCAACATCAGATTCCTCAAGCAAGTCAAAATCGAGATGCGAAATCTCGGTACCAACAGACACCATTCATAATCAGAACAATTACATACAACAGATTCATTCACAGATGAAAAATCTGAACAATCAAGATACCATTCAAGAAGAACATCATCATTAACATTGGCATCCATGCTTGATTCAATCTTTTCAAAATTGGCATGCTTACTATCATCAATAGTACAAGAGGGTGCATTATGATCAATAGTAGAATCAACCACCTCATTAAATGCTTTCTTTTGAAGCTCAACAAGTAAATGACATTTTTCATGATAACAATCCACACACATTTGATATTCCTCACAAGAGCATGAAAATATGTCATTCAATTTATCGCATTCATCCATAGTACTATGAAGAGAAGCATTTTCATCAGTTAAAGCATCATATGAAGAAATAGGAACACACTCATCAACAAGTACAACGAATCACTACTACTAAAGCCAATTGGTTGAGCAATTACATGTCCAAATAATTGAGGGGATTCAACAATGATTTCCTCATTCACCTCATTATCACTCAAATCATGAATTGCTTCATTAGTCAAAGTAGTAGGAGAGTCTACTTCTATAAGGATAGGATCATTACCAAATGGGAGAGAAGACTCTTCAATGCACTTTTGTACTTGTTTCACTTCTTGTGCATGTGTGACCATGAGAGAAGGATTTCCTTGAAATTTCATTTTCAACACTTGTGTTAGCTGCTCAATTTCTTCTCCTAATCTCTCATACGATTTCGCTTGTTGTTTCATCATTCTAAAATGAGAGTCCATTAGTTGATGAAAGTTGTCCTTAAGTGACCACTCCTCATTTACAGCCCAAGACGTTTGATTTTGGAAATCTTCAATGACTTCACAAAATGAAGGATCTTGGTTGGGCATACATGGTTGAGAATGAGGTTCATAAGGTGGGTCAAATGGGTATTAGGATTCATGAGATGGATGGCATGGTCCTGAAGTGGGATGGAATGAAGGATGGTATGGTAAGTGAGAGGGTTGATGATATTGTTGAAATGGAGGTTGGTGGTATGGTTCATGTAATGGGTAGTGGAAAGGACCATGACATTCTTGATTGCCTACAAAAGAGTGAGAATTGAAAGGTAGATTATGATTGCCATAAAACCGAGCCATGAAATTTCAATACAATTAATTTCCAAGGAAAACTACCTAACTATAAACTATAAAAACTAAGAAAAGGAATCTAATAAAATACAAATGCAAGTGAAAAAGAAAAGAAGTTTTTTTTTTTTTTTTGTAAAATGATTAAAGATGCAAGTATGCTATGAATTAACTTGGAGACATGGTGAATTCAAACAAATAAGCCCAAAATCATATCGAATTTGATACAAACACACCACACAGAAGCTACCAAGTCAAGACAATGCAATGAATTATATGCAAGCTACCTAAATGCAAAAATCCTAAGCTATATGCAATAAAAAAAAAATCAAAAATGCAAATCTAACAAGCTTCACAAGAGAAACCCCTTGTCAAAAATGAATTTGACAATTAAATCACCTAGGGAGCAAATTACTTAGCTCCCAAGAACGGCGCCATTTGATGAGGACCTTTTGTCATTAGCCTTGGGGTCCACAATCAACAATTAACCAAGGATTGCGTATAGGCAAACCTAGGACCGTTCTCTTCTCGAGGAGCCTTTTATTGAATCCTCGATCTAAATGTCATGCAAATGCAATGAAAACAAAGGGGGATTGGGTTTTGGATTTTAAATTAATAAACTAAAATAGAAATGCAATTTAAATGAAGCAAAGATAAAATAGAATATAAGAAAATGAGAAGAAACAGATTAAAATCGATCAACCCAACATTCGGATTCCGAGACTTCCATCATTGAACAAAATATAAATAACCCACGTTTGGCTCGACGAACCGAGATCTCTACATTCGCCCAGAAAATCCCTCGACTAGACGATTGCTTAGAATATGTCCGAACAAAGAAGTCTCACCGTGCGATCGCACAAAGAAAACTTAAAACCTAGTTCGAACTCGGTCCTTGGGATAAACCAAACCGAATATTAAATCTAATATTCGAACTATTTCCCAAATCGGATCCGATAAGATGAAAATAGAAACGAGTTAAATCATCGATAAAGCACAAGTTCTATGGATGAATCATGGAATCCTCACATTGGGTTAACCACGTGCTTAGCCAAGCATGGCTAAGCAAAACGCGAAAGAAAAGATGAAGAAGAAATCCAAAAATCTCATACAACAGAATTGAGAATATGTTTTTAGTCATCTAGTCTAACCTATAAATAGGAAACACTAGGGTTACAAGATTGGCCCAAAAATAGGAAACCTCTAAGAATAGGAAATCTCTAATAAATGGTCTTTTATTACAAAATTCGAGCAGAATAAAAAATCCAGAAAAATGGGTCTGTCTTTAGCTCCAATTTTGTCCATCTTCTTGTCCGAATCAGCCTTCCGAGTCTTCATAACAATTGTAGCTCTCTGAATCATCTAAAAAAGGAAAGAAGAATCAGGCTAATTGAATATCTAGATCAAACGTTATGGTGAAAATACTAAATCACTGTAAATCTGGAATTTAATCATAAAAATGAATTAAATCCAATTGAAAGCTCATAGCTCGATTAAGTAATAAAATCCATTATTTATTAACTAAACAATCCTAAATTTATTCACCAAGAGATACAAATAAGTGTTATAATATTCAATCATCAAACACCTCGCACTTTCAATGGCATCCCTTTGATTAAAATGGAAGGGTGTTTCTCATTTGCACGAATCCATAAACTAAAAACCATTAAAGCAAGAATAAGAATTTGAGAAAAGACTGAGATCCTGAGGAGAGAATCATGAGAAAGAGTGTTGGTACAGGATTATGAAATAGTAATGGAATCATGTGGAGTTATAGCCAAAAGTGCGTAGAAATTTTTTCTATGTCCCTCTAACATGTAGGTTAGAAGCCATTCGTTCAGGAAAGAGGATTGAAAGAACAAAAAACATAAACACACATGAAGCAATATCATTCTATCTAGTATTGAAGTCTGAAATCTTCCCATTCTCAGGAAAGCTGAACCAAATTGATCTATAGCACATTGAAAATGGCATAGAAACCTAGAGACCTAGAGATTGCAACCCAGTACGCTGTCGGCAATCGATGCTCTAGAGCGAGGCGGTACTTGACATAAACGAGCTTACTAGCCATAAAGACGAGGGTTTGAACTAGAGCAACATCGAACAAGTCAACCGAAGAAAGATAGGCTTCCAATATTGGCAACTTCCTTAGCCGAAACGATGAGAATATAGCCCCCGAACCATGAAAAGCGAAAATTAAATTCCGTGGTTCCCAAATTCATGAATCAGAAAGGCCGTGACTTCAACAAGTTGGAAACCTCCATCGATCGAAATTACCCTCAAAATTGAGAAGCAAGCGTCAACAATTGAGCGATTTTAGACCCAATTATCACATCTATGAAATTTTATGGGAAAAATTTTCTAGTTCCCCAAATAGCAAGAAGCATACAGCAGAGACGAATAAGAAAGAGTTGTTATCATTCTTGTTGGTTGGGTGTTTGAATCTACAAAAGGAAGGGGTTAATATTTAAAAGGAATTGAAAAATCTACAAAGGGCGAAAGAGATTGGACAGAGGACGGAGGATGGAGGAGCTATAGTGTAGAGGGAGGGGCGAACAAGCAGCAACAGTGGGATGGAGGGGGAGGAGGTTCGTGTTAGACTTGACTATCACCCAAGAGGGGGGTGAATTGGGTGTTTGATAAAACTTTAGGAACTTTGAAAATATTTTCAAAATTTCTAAATCAACAGTTAGATATTCAAATAATCATATACTAGAAATATAAGAGTTTAGGGAAGAGAATATGCAAACCGTGATTTATCCTGGGTTCGGTTCAATCCACGATGACCTATGTCCAAATTCCCGTGCTCCTCCTGAGATTTTTAATCCACTATCTTTGATCAACTTGATTACACGTCTGTACTCGAAGCAATCCTCTCACTAGGATTCACTCCCCCTTACAAACTGTAATCAATACACTCGCTTGATTACACACTCTGTACTCGAAGTAATCCTTTCACTAGGATTCACTCCCCTTACAAGCTATAATCAACACAGTGTGTTTCCCACTCAAGATCACTCAATCTTGAGTAACTCTCAAAAAGAATGTTTACAGATAAATCTTCTCTCTCAAAAGTGAATGAATAAACACTGTAGTACATAATCAATCATCTCACTCTTTACGATAAACTATGTAAGCATTGAGAATGAGAGTAAGTGAATATCGAGTATTCCCATATTGAAGATGTAAGCTCATGTCTCTGTGTTCGCTGTCTATCTTTGAATGCTTCTCTATTTATAGTCAATCGCATTGATGTTGTTGGAAGCAATCGTCCGTTGCGTGTATTCGACCGTTGTGAATAGTAACAATTTTGAATCTCGGTTTGTTGGAGAGATAGCAGTTGAAAAATTTAAATGCTTTGTCGTTTTGCTTGTTCCGTCAATTGCTTTGCTTCAATTTCACTTCCTACTCAGCTTCGTTGATTCTTCGTTTTTTGTGTATATATCCTTTGGAAAGATTTAAATGTAACAATGTTCAAATATCTGCGTCTTCCATTTGCCCCAATTGAGTGTCCGCTTGATAGTGTTTCTTTACAGTTGTCATTCACGTGGTCTTGGACAAAGGATGGCTTAAAATATTGATTCGGCGCTTTTGCTAATGTGGGCCAAATTAATTGGGTTCAACGTGTTGTCTCCTTTTCTCCGTCGGCTTTCGGTGCTTGACAAATCATCAAAATTCAAACAACAATTAATCATCTGAAAATCACTCAAGAAGATAATTAGTAATATCATAGATAATATTGAGTGATGTAGAAGAAGGATTAATTGAATAATTAATCCAATCGAACAATATTGCAAAGACGATTTCCAACAACTGATAGCTCATACTCGAGTATGTCATTCTGTATACTCGAGTATCCTTGCTGAAGCACTTCATAGATGCTTAATCCTCAACATTACTTGAGTGGCCCAATTCTCATACTTGAGTACCATACTCAAGTATCTATATTCAATACTCAAGCTAAGTATCTATATCCAATACTCAAGTATCGTTGCAGCAAGATCATATCAGAGACTTCATACTGTCAATACTCGAGTAGCCATACTCAATACTCGAGTTTCTCTGTGGTTCAGATATACCAGAGACTTTGATCTTGATCATACTCATGTATTCAATCTTCATACTCGAGTAGCACCTGTTCTTCGCTGAAAGAAATGAACTAAATGAAAACACATCAGTAAGTCATACTCAGGAATTCATTTCAGCATACTCGAGTGTCATGCCCATACTCGAGTATCTATTTTCCATACTCAAGTATTAGACAACCCGAGAGCAAGTATCACATTCAGCAATCAACATACTCAAGTAGCTCCTTCCCAATACTCGAGTATCTCCATTTTCCAGCAATTGATTCCTGACATTACTTGAGTATATAAGTGACATTCTTGAGTATTATTGATACGTTGCTTCAGCGATGGTTCTGTCTTGACATTACTCGAGTATGTATTACCTTCTACTCGAGTATCATCTTCGAATGTCAAATTGCTAGCTTCCATATATCATGTTCTTGTGCAAATTTCAGACTTACAAGAACGCAAAGAGTATCGCAATACAACAATGCATTTTCCAGTAAACATGTCGTCTTTGAAATAACTCCAAAATTGGAAAATCACCCCATATCAAAAAGCTCTTTAAGTCTTCTTTCCAGTTCAATAAGAATCAGCTCCAAATTGGTTGTATTTCATCCATTAACCTCGATGAATGGAGGTTGTTCTTATCCAGCATTTTTGCAAAAGATCCAGAACAGATCGTCAACTTCAAAACATCATATCTCCTTCAATTGATCTTAGTTTTCTGTGTTCTTGATGTTTTTGAAAATTTATTTGAGTACAGTTTCCAATTGCACTAGTTTCAGGTCATTTCGATTTTTCGTTTGTGAGATACACGCAACTTACCGAAGCTTGGTCTGGATTGTGACGGTGATTGTTGTAGCCACTTACAAAAATCATAGCTCTCTCATCTAGACTCCTTTGGACTTGAATTTTATATTAAAATGATGCATTTGGAGTCTAGTTTCATATGCCACTAGTTTCACCTCAATCCGATTCTTAGTTTGAGAGATATCATCAAATTACCGTAGGTCGCCAACGAGACGCGAAATGAGCTGAGCAGAGCAGCTAAAATCATGCTATTACTCGAGTATTGAAGTTTCATACTCAAGTATTAGTCGCATACTCGAGTATTGAAGTGTCATAGTCAAGTATTGATCAGAATTTTGCCTGAATAAGAGCTGATTAAGTACCATACTCGAGTATTACATTGTGGTACTATTTGAACTCCGCCAATTCAACTTCCATTGATCATAGAGACTTTCATATTGATATTCTCCTTTCTTCAATCTCCTCTCTTGATCATTCTTCGTTATTTAAACTTCATATCTACATTTATATATAAGAATTAATCAAAGTAGAAGATAAATGTAGTATGAAAGCTTTTTGCTCTGGATAATGGCATCTATATAAGACATCATCAAAACTAATCATAACTAACAGTTCGGAGGTCCGACATAGTGAGAGGGAGGGAAGACGATGGACGTACTAAGCAGGGAAATTGTGTAAACGAGTGAAGAGGGATAACATAATATCCTGAATTTTTGGGCCTAGGATAAGCTTGTATCGTGCATATGACAAGCCCAATTCAGAAGGAGTCCTGAGAATGTCGAGAGAAAGAAAGGCTCTCGGGGACTATGTGATTTACCATACTAGGTAGAAGATCTAGTATGCGTAGGCAATAGAATTAAGACGTTGGTGCAAAAGCGCCTAAACACATATTCATACTAGTCCTCAATGACTTCATTCACTTGATGATTAGTCTAACTGTCACAACATTGATCTTCATAATACTACAAATACAATCAAGCACACAATGAATTAAAATCACAAAAAAGTAATTATCAGACACTACTCAATTAAATTTAAAGTTGTACAATTCAAACCTACTAGCAATCTTGTGTAGTTAGTACTACCGGAATATAATGGTTTCTCTACATCACCTTTCAATTTCTCAAATTCTTTAGGATAGTTATGAAGCACCCCTTAGACCATATTTAGCATTTCTTCAAGACCATCTTCCTAATTGTAAAACCGGCTGAACCCAAGGGGGGGTGAATTGGGTGAAGTATAAAAATTTAGGAACTTTGAAAATCTTTTTGCAACTCAGTAAAACCAGTTTGTATGACAAGAAAGAGTTATAAAGCAATAGATAGTCATTCAAACATATATGCTGGAAATATAAGAGATAAGGGAAGAGAATATGCAAACCGAGATTTATCCCGGTTCGGTCCAATCCTTGACCTACGTCCAAATCCTCAAGCTCCACTTGAGATTTTCAATCCACTATCTTCTTTCAACTTGATTACATGTTCGTACTTGGAGTAATCCTCTCACTAGGATTCACTCCCCCTTACAAACCGTAATCAATACACCGCTTGATTACACACTCGTACTCAAGTAATCCTCTCACTAGGATTCACTCCCCTTACAAGCCGTAATCAACACAATGTGTTTCCCACTCAAGATCACCCAATCTTGAGTAACTCTTAGATAGAAGCATAGAATGGTTACAATAAATATTCTCTTTCAGAAGTGAATGAATAAACACTGAAGAACAATACAAATCACTTCACTCTCTAAGATGTCTAAACATGAAAAACATATAGTAAATGATGTGAGGATCAGAGTATTAGCATGTTGAAGTTGTAAGCTTATGTCTCTTTGCGTTTTTCTACTTGAATCTGTCTTCTTTTATATGTAGAGATCAATATATGACCGTTTGAACCTTCAATATAATCGTTGCCCGCATTAGACAAGGTTTAGGTTAAGCTTTTGTCTTCTTCTCTCTAATCTTTTCTTAATCCAAATTGTGTAGAAGTTCGAGTTGACTTCCTCAAAATAAATCCGTTGGAATGGCGCTTCTTGGATGTGGAAAGCGATATTAATCCCTTGCAAGCGTGTGCGTAAGGATTACCCAAAAGTATTCAACTTTTTTCTCGAGTTTTGCATTTAATGAGCTGATGTCACTTTTTGCTTTATCTTTTAACCTTCAATAAACATCTTCTAAATCATCTGAAACTCACTAAAAAAGTGGTTAAACATAGCTAGGAATATAGAAGAATGATGATAGGAAGTATTAAGATCAAACAAGAAGATTTTACAAAATCGTCAAATTTAAATTTCAGATCCAACGATGAAAACTCGAGTTTTGAGAAGAGTTTGGTTTTGTCTTGAATAGCTCGATGCTCTCTGTCTTGTCTAAACTCAAGTTTCCAAATAATAGACTCGAGTTTGGTTCTTTTCAAAACCAATGTTTGCTCTTTCCAACCCGCAAACTCGAGTTTGCAACTTATAGACTCGAGTTTGGGTGTTTATCGGGACCTGGTTGCTCTCTGTAACTCGTAAATTCAAGGGTGTAAGTTTTAGGCTCGAGTGTGGGTCTCTTCAAAAATGACATTTGCTCTCTGGATCCCGTAAACTCGAGTTTGTCACTTATAAACTCGAGTTTGCAAGCTGTTCTGTGACTTGGTTGCTTCTGACTTGGTCTAGCTTGAGTTTGCAACTTCATAAACTTGTGAAGGCCATATCTCCCTTGTTTGGACTCCGTTCCTTTGAGTCTATTTTCATATGCCACTGATTTCAGCTCAATTGGATTTGTATATTGTGAGTTACACTCAAAACATTGAAGTTTGGTTTGCTGTGTGGCGTGGATTTCTATGTCAACTTTCACAATTCATAGCTCCTTGATCTGAACTCCTATGGGCTTGAATTATATATCAAAATGACACATTGGGAGTCTGGTTTCATATGCCACTGGTTTCATCTCAATCCGATCTCTGGTTCGGGAGATATCATCAAAAGACTAGAGGTCGCCAGCTGAAACGCGAAATAGAGTGGAGCTGAAATGCTGATGACGCTATAAACTCGAGTTTGTACTTATAAACTCGAGTTCGCATAGTCCAGAGACGCCAGAAATGCTGAAGACACTTATTAGATCGAGTTTGTGATGGCTGTCTCGAGTTTGAAGTCCTAAACTCGAGTTTGGAGTCCTAAACTCGAGTTTGTTCATATCAGAGGGGTAAATTACTGTAGCAAGGTAGTAACCTCGAGTTTAATACTTGGAGACTCGAGTTTGCTCATCCAGAACCTCATTTTTGCTTGTTTTAACTCTGAATTGAGTGATTCCAACTTCCATATGATCTTGGAGGCTTCTAGCTTCAATATAAGAACTTGAATAATTATATCTTCATTCCATTCAGCAAGTTCTTTATTATTCCATCTCCCAACTTGATCATTCTTCATCATTTAACTTAGAATAACATCTTGCTTCCTTGACAACCTCTGCAAGTTCTTCTTTCTTTAATACCTTATCTTGATCAATCTCCATTATTAAACTTTGCATCTACATTAAATATAAGAATTCGTCAAAGTAGAAGATAAATGTAGTATGCAACCTTTTTGCTCTTAAGAATGGCATCTATATAAGACATCATCAAAACGAATCATATCTAACACTAATCACACATGCTTGGGTGAAACTCATTCTAAGCACCATTCGTGGTGTGCACCTATCACTCTATACATCATCTGTCTCACCATGTGTTACACTCCTACCGGCCTCGCCTTTTCAGGTGGCGGGTGGAGTGTCCTTTACTTTCAAATAAAAAAAATAAGCATTGCAGTAGAGCAAGGAAAATATTTTGGATAATATACTACCAATAAAGTAAATAACTAAATAAAAGTCCCTTCAAGGGTTATTATATAGTCATCAAGATAAAATGTCCCAAAATAACGATTAATATATAGTCATCCAAAACTAAAGATGCAAAAACAAAAAGATGCCTCCATGCCCCACAAGTCCTCAATCAAGCTCTCCTGTCTTACCTCCTGACTCCTGCTCCGTTCTTGATGCACTTCCTGTATTCTTATAATAGATTGGGATTCATAAATGAATCCCAGAGTAACCGTTAATTTCATATACAATGCATGTACAAAGTATGTAAGAAAAACCATAAAACCATATACAACATTCAACATGTGCACACAGTGAGGCATACAACCTAAACCGGAACAAGTAATCACATATAACATAAACTACTGAATAAGGCACATAACCATACTAGGGTCGCACACAGCGGTTCCGGTATCCAAAGCTCTTGGAACACACAACATCGAATGCATAACCAATCATGGTAAAACATACATACAAAGTCACACAAAGTACATGAAATTAAGGTTACTTACCTACAAATAGTTGATCAGTAAAATGGCTAACACCCAACTACTAGATAAGAGTGATTGACCTAAAATAAAATAGAGTAAATACCATTTCTGGTCCCTGACAAAAAACGCAATCACATTTCAGTCCCTTATAAAAAAAAGGCCCTTATTCGTCCTTTTTTAGGGACTAAAAAGGACCTTTTGGAAATTTTTGAGGGATCAAAATGTCAACCAATCGACCCTTATTCGTCTTTTTTATGGACTAAAAAAGACATTTTTTTTGTAGGGGACCAAAATGGGGATCGTGTTTTTTGTCAGGGACCAGAAACGGTATTTACTCAATAAAATAATATAACAGTGTCACTGCTAATATAACTTCTCCCTTATAATTATACACTTGCAAAAAGGGTCTTTCTACTTTTGAAACTCATTAATTTCCTTTGTTAATGAGTATTTCTTCCTTGGTGAATTTTCTCTTATTTTCGCACATAGTGCAGAAAATTTCTGAAATTTGACCCAATTTCAAAAATTCATAACTAATTGTAGAAAAATTCATTGGGGTGTTTCAAAAATCTACATAATCCTTGATATGTATATTTTGTCTAAAAATACTTGCTTAGCCCAGAAACGCGTGGAAAATTCCCGCTTTTTTGAAAATACCCTTATTGGTTTTTTCTACCTCCTTATTTGCATATTTCATGCTTTATGTTTTTCAAAATTATCCTCCATACCCTTCCTCATACAAAATTCCATTTTAATCACTTTTAAACCATCAAAATTATCAAAATAAAATTATACCATCAAGTTCTAGCTATTGACCATAATTTCCTTAAACTTTTGCAAAATTCTAAGAAGTTAGAGAAGGAAACTTACTTGCTTGAAGTTTCAACGTCCTTGGCTTCTTCACTTTTACCTCTTTGTAGTTATAGCTAGAACTCCAACAATATCATTCAAGATCATTAGTTGGAAGCTTAAAAAAATTTGAAGGAAGTAGAATAAATTCTATAACTTTCTTACCTTGATTCAACTTTCTCTTATACTCTTCTTCTTGCTTGGCTTTCACTCTCAATTCACTACTCTCTTTCCTTTTCCTTATGTGTGGTGCCTCTTTGGTGTCAAAATGAAAAAGAATATGGTCCTATTTATAGTGGCCCTTGGTCTTAGAATATCTTCTTGTGATTTTACCTTTTTGCCCTTGCTAGTTGCCCTTTGAATTCTCTAGATCTCTCTTCCATTTTCTAGCAAAAATCTGATTTTTCTTCTTCCTCTCCCATGAGCACGCCACTTGGCCCTTTTTGATCAAGAATATCTTCTTCCATCACATGCCTAATTTTGTGGTTGAGATATTGTGCTTAATGAAGAAGAAGATTAGGTGTCCCTTGCCATTAATTAGATATGCACAAGTATCCTTGTAATTAATTCAAGATGCATATGTGTCCTTAATTTATTTTTCTTCAAATATTATTTGGACGTACACTTGGTAGCTTAGGTGTCCCCATATTTAATTCATCAAGCATATGTGTCCCCAGTGGCGGACCCACACTAGTGCCTATATAGGCAAGTGCAGACATAAAAAATTTAAAATATATATATATATATATATTGTGAAGGACTTTTGTTACAATGTATTTGGTTGGAGTAGTTGGTTGTAACTTTCCACATTTATCTACAAGTCCTGGGTTCGAACCTCGTATATCCTTTCCCTTATTTTTTTTTTGTTCTCTTCTTTCAATCCTCACTCCTCGGTCCTCACCGATCCCTTCGTCCCTCCTCCATAACCCTCTTCGCCTCCCTTTCCTCTCCAAGGATCTCGCTCATCCATCATTATCCTTCGTTTCGTTTTACACTTTCACGGTATACATAACTCGCCTCTCTCGACTTCGCACCCCTTTTTCCGGATCTGCGATCTAACTCGCACCCTCATTACAGATCTATTGCTTTATAATTGTTCAAGCTTTAGTTTTTTTCCTATTCTGTTTTATTTTGATGCCATTTGCTGCTTTATTTATCTTTTTGTCCTTTGGACCCCTTATCGTTGAACCTCATTTTTGTCTATATGAAATTGTTTCGCTTCAGGTTATTTTTCTTTTCATGTTTAAATCCATAGATTTTGGATCTTTCTTTTCTCTTATGGTTTCCACGCACTCGTGGGTTACTTCGTTTTCGATGATCAGATCTGGATTGGCTTGATAATTAAGCTATATCTCATTGGTTGCTCTAGGTTAACAAGATGAGTTTGTCATTGGATATTTCAGTGGTTTGCTTGATTTGAAATACATCATAAGAATTTGGATCAATGTTCATGAAATGAGAATCTGTATGACTTATTAGTAGATCTTGGTGGCCTATAGATAATTGAGCCTTATTTTTGGTTCCGATCTCCAATCCGCTTGCGCTTATGTTTCGCCTCACCGATTTGTCCCTAAATTTGCGATTTACAACCATCTACTTTCATTCGATTGGTTATTTAGTCCTCGCTTGTTGCTTGAGTAATTTGTTTGCGACCATCTTGTGCATGTCTATTATTAAATAGATGGTAGATAATAACACTTGAAGAAATTTATTTGTTATCTCGTTTTCATGATTCCTCTTTTTTCGACCTTGTCACCGACTTCATTTTCTCCAAATGCAATATGCCTAGTGTGTGATTCTTGTATTGGGATATGTAGACATAATAGCCTTCAATACAGGCTCCTTCCAGTTTATGAATTACTCAGTTGTTTCCTAACATCTTTATTATCAATGAATTTTGTTGTCAGGCTAAACTTTCCTTTTAAAAAAATTTTGGGGCGCTTTGCTCCCGAACCCCCGGATCCCACAACTAATTCTGCACCCACAAACCTAAAAACTTGGGTCCGCCACTGTGTGTCCCTCATAATTAATTCACCAAGCATAGGTGTCCCTTATAATCATTAAGGTGCCATGTGGACTTATCTAGACATTTCTTCTTTGACTCATGTGATAAACTCTATTTTCTCCTTTCCTCTCACTCCCATATATGCGTGGTATTCCAAGAGGCATGGGGATTTCAATATCCTCCTTAGTACCCAAGGTTATGCCATGTGTCTTTGGGATAATAGTATCATAAATAATGCTATTATTATTATTTTTAAAGTCAAAGATATTTCACCACTATTCATTTTAATCTTGCCATGTGTCCATATTCTTGAACCATCTCTTAAATTCCTATGCCTTCTTACAATAATTATCTCTTATTAGCCAATTAGATGGAAACTCATATTATTTACATTAAATTTAATGAAAATCCCATAATAAAATATTAATTAGCATTTATTAGCTTCATACAATAATTTACATAAAAGTGGGGTTATTACACCATGCCTTTCCATTGTGCATATGTTTGATCAATTCCATGATACACTCAATGATCTGGCAAATCAAGTGGATTAATCCGGTTTCCATAACAACAAGATAAGCAAGGACACAAGATTATGTTGGGATCTTTTGTAGACTCGATTGCAAGTCTAACAAACTACCTCATCTAGATATTCCCTTGAACATTGATAAGATGACATACATTTTCAATCCATCTATACCTTCAACCTATTTTTAAAAAGTGGTTAGTTGCTTGACTATTTCGTTTACTAATTACTTTTATCTTTTATTATTTATTTTAAAATAAAATCGGTAGCATAACATCTTAAAAACTGAAGCTTTCTAGGTCTTAAACCCTCTCTTTGAATTAATAAATAACAATGAATTAATCTTGCAGCATCATAATAATTTTTCATAGCTCATAATGAAAGAAATCATATTTGCCAACACATATCATAGGTAAATTCGAAATTACAAGCCAACAAATAAAATACAAGTGTTAAAATTAAATAATTATTTTACTTATGCAACCCATCAATAACAATTACTACAACAACTAAAAATTATAACTACTACATATCGTCACATACAACATATATATAATAACATTGAATTTTATCTCATTTATTTTTTAACATATAAAAATGAGAATATTGTTTTCAGATTTCATAATAATTAAATTAAATATAAAATATATTGAGCAAATTAAACTATTAACTTCTAATAAAATTGGATTTGTAAGATCAAAAATTAAAAAGCTCACAGTTTATAGGAAGCTTAACTAAAGTGAGTTGAAACTTCAAGCACAACACCTAAAAAATAATAATAATAAAGGAAAAATAAAAAGAAAGGGTTGCATGCAGCTTTAAAAATTAAAAAAGAAGAAGAAAAAGTGAGTTTGTACTTACAGGGTCTTTGCGATAGAGATGGGTGAGGAAATGGGACCAAAGGAAATGGTAGTGGGTGCGTGCATGTATATTTGTAGGAGAGGGGAGTGGGGACCAAGGATAAGGAAAGGAGGAGGTTAATGAGAGTGGAGGCAAGAGGATAAGAAAAGGAGGAGGAAATCTGCAAGAGAGCTGCTGGAAAGTGGGGGAGACATTGCTGCCAAAGATGGTCAGAGACTACTAGTGGTTTCCCATGTCTTGTGAGATGACATATATTGTCATTTCATTTGAGAATTTGTTCATCTTGCAGACTGATTTCACTGAGCCTGTATGTATATATGTATGTATGGAGATAAGATTTTGACTCTATTATTAATTCCATATGTTCTATTCAGCAGCAATATGGGCTTAGAGATATAGACAAGTATCTAGACTTTAAGCATTGAACTCCTAGCCTATCTGGAATATTGGTATTTTCGGATCAGCTGATACATATATTTATATATGTTCCGTGATGGAACATAAATGTCTCAGCCCTTGAGGCTGGTTAATGTTCAATATAGGATCTCGTAAGGCTTACCCAATGCTATCTATGGAGCGGATAACAATGGACAAGATGATCACCGTACGCAAAAAAGGTGTGGGGTGTGTGCACAGTGGGACGATATGTAAAGAGTAGGAGAATCAGTGTGTGTACCGTTCACCAGGGTATGCCCCTATTTATAGTGAGGCCGGGTTGGTCCGACTCTCTCGGTAGCATGTTCCCATGATGTCACGTTCCGTGCCCCCACTCCCTACACTACTATGGTAGTGGGGGTAATTGTGGAGTAGTTGGCCCTCTCATGGGCTTGACCTGATCTGGCCCATTTCCGAGGTCCATAACAGTTTCCCCCAAAGTCGGTTGCTCGGGCTTACGAACTGCCGAGTTTATTTCGGTATTGGCCCCGACTTTCCAGGCCCTTATTTCTCTTAGAGCCTTCTTGGGCTTTGATCTCGATTGGCCGTAACCGCATCCCACAACTGTGATACGTAGCGACTTGCACGAGCTTTGCCGTCAACTTACCTGTTATAACTTGACCTCGTCCGTTTCTACAAGCCGTCTTGGCCTCGTCATTTTAGGACCTCTGTTGGTTTTTATCAACTTATCTCGGCCATTATGGAACTTGGTATTCTACCCGAGGTTTCGAGCGAGAATGCCGACATACCAGCAAGCATGACCGTTCGCCTAGCAAGATGTCCCTTCGTTTGCTCGCATCGCATCGTATAACCGTCGCTTCCGATTTTAATGACACGTGCCTTCAAGAGCCGTCTTTGGTTACCGCGCCCATTAATGTCCCACGTCATATCGTCATTATAGCTTTTTAGGGTTTTCCTTTTGCCTCCTCGTAATCGATGAAACGACTCGGCTTTCAAACATTACACTCTAGCATTTTTATAAGAGCTTCTCACACCCTTCATCATCACTCTACTTCATCTTCTCAACTGTGAAGAAACACACCAGGGCTTTCTTTTTCAGAACACCTTTTTCGCTCTCTCGTTGTTCTCTCGCTTCCGTGTATTGCTTTTTCGGTTGTTCTTGTTCTTCCGGTTTCAATTTAATTGAAACATGCATGCTATAGTTTGTACCTAGCGCCGTTATGTATTTTGGCAATCTTTGCTCTTTAGTCTGGGTGTTGAACGACTGTGATGACCATTGTGAATTCCTCTCCGAACGAAAAATGTTGAACGCCATTTTGAACTTTGCTTGTCTGAGTTCCTTCAACACCAGTTCTTTTTTCACATTCATTCCCTCTGGCTCTGAATTATTCGATGTTTTATGGCCTACCATTCTGCATTTGAGCGATTTTATTCTGTTGAGATCTTCGCAATCTGGGCAACCTGGGTTTGATATGCATAACTTCGTTCCTGTTTTAACATGCTATATAATTTGTTCCCAAGATGGATCCAAAACCCCCACTAGTAGATATGTATGGTAGGCCTATTCCGGAGGAAGATAGAGAGGTTCTTGAACGCGTGCACAGTCGAACTAAACTTTGGCTATGGTCCATCCTTCCTACGGAAGAAGAGAAGATGGAAGACTTACTTCGATCTCGGGGAAGTGGGAGTAGGGCGAGCGTCCGAGTTCCTCCTTCTCCCGATGCCGGACTCCTAATTCTCCTTCACCCAGTTGTCGGCTTCTCCCGAGATTATGCCCCGGCTTCAAACATGGGCCCTTCTCCGGTCCTTGTGAGGAATGTTGTCACAAGGCGATTGAGCTTGCCCGTCATGGTTATGACGAGAAGCCGAGTCGCTTTTGGATAAATGCCGCAATAGACCGAGGAATACCTTGTCCCTTGGACCATTGCTTGTCCAAACCCGCCCGAAATTCCCGTTCATCGGGTATACTTCATAGTTCGATTCGGCCTTTGTTTTTATTTTAGGTTTAAATGTCTTCACACCACACCACTCAATCCGAGACCGGAGAGTCCGTCCCTTCGGAGGATCTTCACGAACACTTTCCATCAAAGACTATGCCGTGAGCAACATAGTAATTGACGTCAAGAACAAGATGTCGGGAAAGCGCTTTCGCGGATAGTCCGAGGTGGAGAGGGGTATGATGTATGCTTTCCCCCGGTGAACGAGTCCGTGGCTTCGGTCGACCAAACGATGAGGCCTGCCACTTCTTTTATTTTTATAAGGATCTGATCACCTACCTCGGGGTCGAATTCCCCTTTTCCGACTTCCAAATGTGCCTTCTATCCCACTTACACCTCGCCCTTCTCGCTTACACCCCAATGGTTGGGCCGCTGCAGTTGCTTTTGAAAAGTATTGCCATACTCATAAGCTTGAGTGTACTTGTCTCCGTGTTTTGTAGCTTTTTCACTCCTTTAGACATTAAAACCACCACGAGACGGGGGAAGAAATGGTTTTGTTGGACCTCTCTTCGGGCGTCTCATGGTCGCAAGTTTCTTAGGCCTTTTAAAGATTCCTGGAAAGGCTTCAAAACTTCATACTTTAAAGTTGTTGCGAAACCCGGGGATATACCGTGGTTCCTTCAAACCCGGACATCCGGGGAACTTTATGAACGTTTCCCTTTATACTGGTCCGATGAACATCATAAATTCGAAGCAAAAGATTTTTTGCCAGCTAAATCCCAATTATCTACTGCCGAGAAGGAAACCATCGCCCTTATTGCATTAGTCCGAGAAAAGACAACTTGGTGGATTCAGTGATTACATTACACCCGTAGGTGTTTTTAGGGCTTCCCCCTCCCCATTTTTTGTTCCTTTGTGCGATTGTGTTGTGTCAGAATTTGACTTCTTTGATTGTGCTTTTCAGGTACATCGATGGGTAAAAGACCCGAGTATCTTGACGTGACGATTCCTGCCACCCGTCCTACAACTCCGGGTCCAAAACGAAAGGCGCCTGGTGGAGAGCCTGACGAACCTACTACCGCCAAGAAAGCCAAAGCTCCGAAGAAGAAGAAGACCGACAATCCACCAACAAGCAAGGATATTCCTACCCCGACTCCTCTAGTTCAAGATCCGGGGAATCAAGAGCCTGAAGTTTTAGCTTCTGAGGCCCGCCCCATGATCCGGCTTCCTCTTTCCTATTTTTGGGGACATAAAATACCAACTCCCTTTGCAAGGGCATTCGTCCGCCTGACAATTGGTTTGACGGGCAGACATTGTTGGAGGCGGAGATGCAAGAGTTGAAGGAGATTGAGCATGCTAACCTGAAGAATGCCGGCCTATGTCAACTTGTGGCACATCTCAAAGAGAAGGTCGGACATAATGAGAAAGATTTGGACTTCTTTGAGGATGAGAAAAAGAAGGCCGATGAGGCATTAGCTCAAGCGCAGGAGGATCTGCAAGTGGCGAGGGCCGAGAAGGAGAGCCTCTCTGACGAATTGGTTAATGTTCGTGACAAGCTACACTTGTCCGAGTTTGAGGTTACTCGGAGGGCGCAGGTTCATGAGAATGACATGGAGTCCATTGCCAGATATAAAAACTTGATTGATGATCAGGCGACGGAGCTCAACTCTTATAAGCAAGCCCTCACTACCGCTCAGGTCAATCTCAGATCGTATCGAGAAGCCCTTGATGTCGCCCAAGTTGATATTTCCAAGTTAAAGGCTGGCGTTAAGGATGCCTTTGAGAACGCCCTGGAACAAGTTCGATTCCTGAACCCCTCGATCGCCTTGAATCTAGAGGGAGTGCACATGAACGCGTACGTTGAAGACGGGATATTTGTCCGGCTCCGCCCGATTGATGATGCCAATATTGCCGAGACGGTTCGGGAAGAAGAAGGCGGCGGCCAATCTCCGTCCGACCCACAATAGTTGTCAATGTGTCTTTTTGCAACTTTACATCTCGTGGCTGTTTTTCCTTTGTCTCGTAGGTTTCGTACCTTTTTTTTGTAAACACCGCTTTGCCGTGTAGGGCTTTAATATATGAAGACCCGATTTAACAGCTTAAATCGTATGCGCTTATTTTCTGTTTAGCGTCTTGCAAGTTGAAGGTTCCATAACTGACGTGATCAAAGTCAAGGAAACACTTCTTTTTAGTAGCCTTGTCCTGATAGACTCGACATTTACATGGTGTATACATCGAATCAGGCGGCTATGCCGCTACATGATTTACTGAAAGTGGGCGTTTGCCGATTCGTAAATGTTTATTTTGGCCATTGTGGATAACAAGATAAACACGAATTAAGTAATCCGAGTCTTATCGATCCTATCATTTGGCTTTTTGCCGCCAAGAACCCGTAAATGTGTTTACAAGGATACTTATTCGGCGGTTTTTCTTTTACATGATTTATGATTTTGATCCATACATGTTATGCCCGACTCCTTTTGAACAAATTGCGAAATACGGGTACTACCGCCCGTCCTTTTGATTCATTCAATGTGCGGCTTTACATCAAAGATTCGATTCCCGTAGGAATTTGATACATATTCATGTGAAGTAAGCCTGAAAGTAAAGTTAATAAAGGGAAATACTGAAATCAAACGAAAACAAAGCATTGAAAACAAACAACTGCATCAACTTTGATAATCAGCTATAGTAAGCCTTAAGTTTGTCCGCATTCCAAGTTCTTTTGATTGCTTCTCCTTTCGGTGATTCTAGAACATAAGCACCCTTTCCGAGTTCATCTCGGATGCGGTAGACCTTCCCAATTTGCGCGAGCTTCCCATCTCGGGCATTTTTGTTGCCTATATCGGCCCTTCGCAGCACCAAAACATTCTTTTTGAAGGAACGTGGGTTTAGTTTCCTATTGTACCGAGCCGCGATGAGTTGCTTTGTGGCTAAATCTCTTAAGTGAGCCATGGTTCTAACTTCGTCAATCGATCTAGCTCAACCGCGATAGCCTCGTCATTTTCCAGTCCTTGCTGCGAAGTTCTCGCTTTTCTCCATGAGGGCTCGCCAATTTCGATTTGGAATCATGGCCTCACAGCCGTATGTCAGCCTGAACGGCGTCTCGCCCGTGGATGTTTGCACTGTGGTCCGACAACCCCACAAAACTGAATAGAGATGCTCCACCCAACTTCCCCGTTCCTCGGCCATTCACTTTTTAAGCCCGTTGACGATAACCTTGTTTGCTACCTTGGCTTGTTCGTTGGATTGTGGGTGTTCTATGGAAGCGAAATGATGCTTTATATTAAGGGCGGACATCATCTTCTGGAAGCCTCTGTCCATGAATTGTGTTCCATTGTCCGTGACTATTTCTGCTGGGATTCCAAATCGTGATATAATATTCCTTTGCAGGAATTTCTGTACTCTTGCCGAGGTGATGGTCGCCAGAGGTTCAGCTTCGATCCATTTGGTAAAGTAATCGACTGCAACGATCAGCCACTTCAGTACGCCTGAGCTGCCTTAAACGGTCCCAACAAGTCCATACCCCATTTATAGAATGGCCATGGAGCCGTGATCTGCGTCAAGTCGAATGGTGGAACCCACATTATCTTGCCGTGCTTCTGGCAACTACTGCATCTCGAACATGGTATTTAGCGTCTTGCGCCATGGTAGGCCAAGTAGTACCCCGCCCGAACCTTTCCGGCGAGCTTTTGCTCCCATGTGTTGCCCATTTATGCCTTCGTGGATTTACGCCCAAGACGTATTGGGCCCGATCTCCGTTGAGACATTTAGCCATGGGAGAATGCATACCTTTGCGATATAATTGATCGTCGACCATTACATAGGCGGTCGATGTTCTGACTAGAGTTCTAGACTCAGCCGTATCCTTTGGGGTGATTCCCCTCTCTAGATAATCAGCAATTGGTTTTCTCCAATCATTCGAATCTGATATTGGCATCACGCAACTTGGCTCCGGTAGGTTCTGCTGGACAATTGTGCGGAGATTTCCCGGGCATTTCGTGCTAGCTAGCTTCTAGAGAATGTCGGCTCTCGTATTTTCTGCCCGAGGAATGTGCGCCACTGTCACCTCGTCAAAATTTGTCATGATGTCTTTGACCTTTGTTAAATACTTAGCCAACAAAGGCCCCTTCACTTGGTAGGTCCCTTGGATCTGGGAAGCGACCAGCTGAGAGTCCGTGGACACGTGCACTTGCCGAGCTCCGTTTTCCATTGCCTGCAGCAATCCGGCAATGAGGGCCTCATATTCGGCCTGATTATTCGACGTCGGGAAGTCAAGTCGGAGAGAAAATTTCATCGCCACGCCTTCGGGGCTTTCCACAATAACTCCTGCACCACCCCCCTTTATGTTCGACGAACCGTCCACGAACAGTTTCCATGGTTCAGCTCCCGTTTTCCCATTTTGAGCCGAGGTTAGCTCCACTAAGAAGTCGGCCAAAGCCTGTGACTTGATTGCCTATCGGGCCTCGTAAGTGATATCAAATTCGGACAATTCAATTGCCCAAGCTATCATCCTGCCAACTAAGTCTGGTTTATGCAAAACTTGTCGTATGGGTTGATTCGTTCTTACCACGATCGAATGGCCAAGGAAATAGTGGCGAAGTCGTCTTGCCGCCGTCAATAACGCAAAAGCCATTTTCTCCAGCTTTACGATACCTCAACTCGGAACCTGCGCAGCCCGACTCACGAAGTACACCGGGTTTCGTCCGTCGTCGGTATCTCGCACTAAAACTGCACTTACCGCCTTTTCCCAACCGACAAGTACAGAAACAAATTTTCTTTGAATTCTGGCCGGGATAGTACTGGTGGAGATGCCAAGCATTGCTTTATTCTTTTAAACGCTTCTTCACATTCCGAGTTCCACTCTTCCCCGAGCTTCCTTCTTCAAGAGTTTAAAGAATGGGAGGGATTTTTCGCCGACTTGAGCAAGAACCTTGTTAAAGCCGCTAATCGCCCACAACCTGTTGCAACTCTTTCTTATTTGCCGGGGTTTCATTTCCATCACGGCCCTGCACTTTTCCGGTTTAGCTTCAATGCCTCGGTTAGTCAAGAGAAAACTCAAGAACTTTCCTGACGGTACTCCGAAAGCACATTTCGCCGGATTCAAACGGATTCGATGCCTCCTCAACTTTTCGAATGTCTGTTGTAGATCATGAACATGGTCATTCTGCTCTTGAGATTTTACTATCATATCATCGATGTATACTTCCACATTTTTTCCCAGTGATCCGAAAAGACCTTTGTCATCATTCTCGATAAGTCGCCCCGCATTCTTGAGGCCAAAAGGGATCACATTATAGCGGTAATTCGCATTGTCCGTGATAAAGGCCGTTTTCTCTTGATCATCGGGATGCATGGCAATCTGGTTGTACCCCGAGTATGCATCCATGAATGATAAGAGTTGAAAGCCGGACGATTAGTCAACCAATTGGTCAATGTTGGGCATGGGAAATGCATCCTTTGGACATACCTTTTTCAAGTCTTTGTAGTCCGTACACACGCGCCATTTATCGTTCGGCTTTTTAACCATGACCACGTTGGACAACCACGTTGTGTATTGCACTTCCCTAATGAATCCAGCTGCGATCAATTCTTGGACATGTGCTTCCAAGGCTTTACCTCGATCTGCACCTTGTTTCCTCTTTTTTCTCCACCGGTTGACCCATGATGGATGGCCAATTTGTGACAACAAAACTCGGGTCTATCCCGGGAATTTCAGATGGCGTCCATGCGAACACGTCTTTGTTTTCTCGCAAGAACTCCTCCAATTTCGCTCGCATCTCAGAATCCAATGTCTTTCCGACTTTGGTAGTTTGTTCTGGTTCATCTCCCAGGACAAAATCTTCTGTTTCTTCATTAGGTTCGGACCTTTGCATCTTGTCCTCTTCCCTCAAGTCTAACTCCACTATATAAACGGACTTATTATCCGCCTTCCTTTCACATCCCTTGGAATGTTCCGTCTTTGGAGTTTTGCTTTCCTTTACCGCTTCGAAGTAACATTGCCGAGAGTCTCTTTGATCTCCTTTAATGGTAATGACCTGATTCTTCCTGTCGTAAAATTTCAACTTCTGGTGATTAGAGGATACCAACATGTTCCAGTCATGGATAGTTGGTCGTCCGAGGATAATATTGTATGGAGACGGGAAGTCGGCCACAACAAAACGAACTACTCCCGATTTGAACGCCTCCTTCGTCCCCAACGTTAATTTGAGGTCGATGTATCCCTTTGGACGGGTGTCTTCTCCATTAAAACCTGTTAGGGTGGTCCTACATGGTTTCAGGTCTTCCGAATCGAACCGCATGCGTTTAAACGCATCCCAAAGGATTATATCCACCGCGCTTCCATTATCTATAAACATTTTCTTGACTCGGCAGTTTCCGACTATTCCGGTTATGACGAGCCCGTCATGGTGCCCTGGCATTACATCCTCTAAGTCTTCTTCGGTAAACCCGAGCATTGGCAAATTTGGTTTTATGAATTCTCTTTTAAACCTCGGACGGTCAACTACGAGATAGAACTGTAACACCCCAAATTTTGGGACTAGAAGTTTAGGAATAAGACGAGAAAAGAAGATTGTTAAGTCGAAGAGAGCTAAAAGTCTTAAGCTTATTATGAGGAAAAAAAAACTTAAGATAGTTATTAAAGATTATTTTTGGACCGTAAAAATTAGGAAAGAATTTTGTTATATTATTTTGAGGATCTAGAAATATTATGAACGATAATTTAAGGCCTAGAATAATTTCTAGAATTTATTTGACAATCTAGTAAAATGGTAATTTTCCTATCCCAAGCCTACAAATGAATTTGGGGAAATTCCAAGTTTAATTAGAAGAGTCAAGGATATGCCTAATCGGAATTTTAGAGAAAATAATTGTTGTAGTCTAATGGTCTAATATTAGAAAGAAAAGTATCATATAGGAAATAGTGGTATTATACGTTGGACCTTAGTACATGCAGAACACCAACTTTCTCACTTCAATAATAACCATTTTGGACATATCCTATTCAGCCCAACCTATCCAGCGTCATTTTAATCATTCTTCATTCATTCTCAATTTGGACAGTAGCGCAAATATGCTCCCTCACTTTATATATTTCATTAGGCCCATATACCCAAATCCATTAGCTTCCTATTAATTTAACGCCAAAAAAAATTATCTACCCTTTTCATTTCTTAAATTCCGTTCGGCCAGTGCATAAAGGAATCACACCTACTCCACTTTCGGATAGTTCACTCATATTTAGATAGAAGCATACACACACACATCCACTCTCCTTAATTTAACGCCACCTCAGCCCCTCCCCTCTCTTAATTAGCGACACATACACCCATACATGCAACACTCCCATTTCATTATTCCTAATCGGTCAGAACCTATTACTCCCACAATCACTTAATTCATTTCGGCCCTTCAGGAAAAACTGAGGGCGAGAGCGTGGGAGAGAGCCGAGAAAGAGAGTGAGACCGAGAGGTGAGATGGAGAAGTAGTAGAGGTGGAAGAAGAGGAGATCCCTTACATGCAAGTGTGAATCTAGGCTAAGGTAAGTGTCCAGATTCACATCCGATCTTTCTTTTCTGGATTTGATGAATAGTTTGCACAGTGATGATGAAGGAAATTCTGGTCTTAGTGAGAGAAAGTGTAAGAGCAAGTGAAGTAAACATAGCTAAACATGAACTCAAGTTTAGATTGTTGATGGGTAGTGATGTGTGTGGGTAAATGTCATTATATGATGCTGAACGAATTTTTGGGAGAGCGACTTTTGAATCTGTCTTGCTGCCCAGGGAAGTTTAGTTTGTTCCTTATAAAAATATCATAGAAATGATTAAAAGCTGAAGTCAATGGAATGTACAAATGCTATAACGTTGGAATTGATACTTGGAGGTGAACATCAAATGAAACTGACTGTTTAGTACTTCTAAGTATTAAATGAATATCTTAAGATTATAAAAGCATGTTTAGACAACAATTGTAAAGCTGGAAAAAAATTACAGATTTAAGGGAAAGCTGTTCAAAAATTATTTTGTAACTTAGGATAATTGTGAGAGGTGTGATTGAAGGATTTTTAAAATCAGTAGGTAAAATTTCATTTGAGGTTGATGTATCAATTTTTGGGTAGTACAAGGGGCAATTAAATATGTCTTATAGATTATATAATTTATAAGGATAAAAGATTATTAATGATGACCTATTTCAAAATTTATAGGAATTGATAATTGCTTGAGTTCAAGAGAAAAAGTGAACCCAGTGGATTTTGGTAAAGGTATAGTTTTGGAAAGAGCAACAGGTGAGTGAATAACGTCCCTAATTTTTATAAATGATATTTTTATTGTTGAATTTTTTTTTGTTAATTTTCATATTTAAAAATATGATTTTGTGAAGGAATATTTGTTGATAGTATATGAGTAGAGAATGATGATTTTATTCATTTTTATGTATTTTCTTGAGATGGTTTAGCATAATTCATGATTATGCGGCTCAATGGAAATGAGATTTTTGATATATTATTCATAAATTTTATGTTGATATGATATTGGATTTTGGAAAGTTTATAAGCTAGAATTTATTATTTATTTGAAAAAGATTTTATGAACAGATTGAATTTGAAGGAAAGTTTTGAAACATTGTTTGTGCAACTTCATGCTTGGGCTTTTGATTATGAAGTATGAAATAGAGCTGTTGTTATCTTGAAGGAAGTATTTTTATTACTTTGATAAATTGACCCCAAGCATGCTTGAAAAATGTTTTTTTTTAGAGGAATTTGAATACGAGCTGGTTACTAACAACGCATCTTGTTAGTCCTTGGTGCACCATGGTTAACCTCGAGCTCGCTTGTTTTTCATGGGATTTGTTCTCATGCTTGTTTCATGGACTTTGTGTCCATGCTTGTTTCATGGACTGTGTGTCCATGCTTGTTTCATGGCCTTGAGTCATGCTTGGTTAGTTTACCCTCATGGACTGTGTGTCCATGCTTGTTTCATGGCCTTGAGTCATGCTTGGTTAGTTTACCCTCGTGATTTGTGTGGCCACGCTTGTCATTCGTTCTGTAAGAGTTCTACAGAAAGATGAGGTTTTGTGAATTAAGTTTTAAATTGATTATATTATATCAAAGGTTTTATTTCATACAGGAAATTATTTGACTAACGACATTTTTATAGAGTTCTATTTTATTCATGATCGTATGGTTTAGAAATTGAGATTTACTAATATATTGCTACTTTTCTCAAAATATAAAAATGTTTAAATTATTTACTCTTGTATTTTATTAAATTATAATAATGGGACGTTATTCACCGGAAAATTTGTTTTGGTTCGACGATCTGCTGACCATGTATGTCCTGCTGAGTGGTGAAGGTCCTCTTTAAGGATGTAGAGATCGCTGATCCATCTGGGAGTGCTATTAGTTGATGTAATCATAGCCTTATACTTTTTGTATTATTATTTAGAGATAAATGCTCCATGTAATTTATAGGTAGGATCCATCTATTTTGGGAACATATGTTTATAAGATTAAGGCTTAAGGAATGTGAGTCCACTCATATTCCGTGCCGGTCACCCCTTTAGGTTCAGGGCGTGACAGAACCTCCTTCAAGTATTTCTTTCTCTGGCTGACAGAATCTCCTCCTCCGCCGAAACCTCCAACGATCTCATTACAGTCATATTTTGAGTCGGGAAACTCGTCATCTGCGTCTCTTCCTTTCTTTTGTTCTCGCCTCTTCTTTTCGGCTGGCGGACTTTTACTTCTTTCTCCTCCGCGTTTGCTCTGCCGCCCTTGCGTTTGGATTAGATACTTACGGAGCTTCCCCTCTCGAATGAACTTTTCGATGGCGTCCCTCAAGTCCCAACGACATCCGTTGTATGTCCGTGTTGGTCATGAAATTCACAATACCAGGACTTGTCCGGGTGTGCTCGTTCCGCAATGGGCGTGGTCGGTCCACTTTTTCATCTCGGTCAAGGAGACTTCCTTCCGGACTTGGGCTTGATATACTTTTAGTGGGGCATATCGGTCATACCTTCCTTCGCTCTTCCTCCGCGAGGTTTAGTATCCCTTCGCCCTCGGGATTCTTGCACATTCGGGTTGTATCGTTCCTTCCCTCGGGGGATGGACTCCTTCGTTTGTCTCGTGGTGCATGGCTCATAATATCCATCTCGTTCCAGCTCTATGTACGTCTTTGACCGATCTCGAAATTCCGCCAATGTTTTGGGGCGCCGCTTCACGACCGATTTCTTCGGACGTGAGGATTTGTCCGAGCCGGCTATGATGTAATGCAAATGTACATCTTCCTTTAACCCCGGCACCTGTATCGCCGTATCTTTAAATCGTTCCAAATACTTTTGTAACGTTTCCCCGGGTGATTGCTTCACCTGATCTAACTGGAACTCGGTTTTGGGTTGCTTCCTACTTGTGGCGAAGTTGAGCAAGAATTTCTTCTCCAAATCCTTCAGGTCCGGGACTGAGTTCTCCGGCAAGGTATTGAACCAGATTTGGGCCGGTCCACATAGCGTTCCCGCAAACAACCGGGGTACCACGGGCCCCGTATATCCTTTGACCATGATCTCCATTTTGAAATTGCCCACGTGCACCTGTGGGTCCTGGGTTCCATCATACTTTGGGAAGTCTTTGGTGTCTAGGCCTCTTGGATAAGGCGCGGCCATTATTTTGGCCGTAAAGGGAGTCGCGACCTTCTCTTCCTCATCAAAGCTTGCATCCGATGATGGCGACACATCATCTTTTTTAGAAAGGTTTTGTTGTCAGAGCATTTCTTTGTCTTTTTTCGATGTCCCGACTGACGCTCTTTACATCTGGTATTATCCGTGTTGTCGCGATTAACCACTACCTGATCTTGTCTTTTCTTGCTTCTGGCTTCCCGTGTATCATTCCTCATCTCGGGAGTATCTTCATCGTGGTTTGTATGTGATGTCCCAACATTTCGAGATGTCGGGATGCCATTCTGGCTTGGGTCCACATTGCTTTTTCCTGCGTTGCCGTCATGATCCTCGGTTCGTCCAACATGACATCCGACTAGTTTCCTCAATTCTTCATTACGGCGGTACATCTCTTCTCTTATAACCCGGACGTCTTCCTCCCTTTACAACCGATTACGTGTTTCCATCTCGTCTATTCTATCCAATACGGAACCAAGGGTGGTTCGTAATATTTGAATATCGGGATTGACCACTTGAAGGGTTTCGGTTTGCTGTATAACGACATTCTCAGGGGGTGGAGAATTCGCTGTGTCCGACGTCTCCGTTTCGGTTTCCACCAATACTTGTTCTGCGTCCGGGTTCATCGGGTCCTCCTGTTGTGATGTTTGTCCATCGTGTTGTCGTTCCGGTTGTTCTTCTGGCACTTGGTTTTGTCGAGTTGTTGAACCACGTCCTCTTGTGTTTGCCATTTGCTATGGTAGGCTTGTAGCTTTGGCTCGTAGCTTTATGGTTTGGGATTCGAAATTTACTTGTTCCCCACAGACAGCGCCAATGTTCCGTGATGGAACATAAATGTCTGAGCCCTTGAGGTTGGTTAATGTTCAATATAGGATCTCGTAAGGCTTACCCAATGCTATCTATGGAGCAGATAACACTGGACAAGATGATCACTGTACACAGCAAAGGTGTGGGATGTGTGCACAGTGGGACGATATGTAAAGAGTAGGAGAATCAGTGTGTGTACCGTTCACCGGGGTATGCCCCTATTTATAGTGAGGCCGGGTTGGTCCGACTCTCTCGGTAGCATGTTCCCATGATGTCACGTTCCGTGCCCCCACTCCTGCACTACTATGGTAGTGGGGGTAATCGTGGGGTAGTTGGCCCTCTCGGGGCTTGACTCGATCTGCCCATTTTCGAGGTCCATAACAATATATATGAACATAAATTGAAATAATTATATATAAAACTACACTTTGGGGTTTCGGCACTTCGCTTTCTATAATTCTCACCATTAATTCAAGTCAATTGAATTGTCCCTCTCCGTTTAGAATATATCTTTTCTTTCTAAGAAACCTTGCACATTTACTTTTGAATTCCTGCAAGTCAATATATATCACAAACATTTTCTTACTTGAATATTCCCCCCCCCACAAGTGGGTTTGACTGATTTTTACCTGACAAATTATTACAATATGCTTTCAATCTTGTAATTGTATTCAACCAATATAAATTAGGCTAATTAGTTCATCATATAACTTTTTTAAAAAATAATTTATACTGTGAATAGAATAAAGAATAAAGATTTGGGGGGGGGGGGAGCTTTAATCTTTGTCTCCTGGTGATTTTTTTTTTTTTTTTTTTTTTTTTGGGGGGTTCTAAATAATTAATCAATCCTTTTATTATTTAATTTTAAAGCCGTCGCTATAGAAATCCTTTGTTATTTATATTTAAAATATACGTGAATGGTTTTACCAAAATGGGAGCGGTTAGTTTAAAATTTAATTTGATATTATAATAAAGGAATAATTCTATCATTTGTAAATCAAATAATTCGATTTAAAAGAGATCACTTTTTTATTCAGACCTGCCAATAAATTTCACATGGATTAATAGGATATGTCTATTAAATACAAAGAAATTTGGATTAATTGCGGTTCCCTTTATCTTAGAGTTTAGATAACCATTTAATAGATAATTGTTTTCAAGACCAACTGTCTATGATGGCCAAAAGACGGAAAAATGAAAAAAAAAAAAAAAAAAAAAAATACTAACTTTTTAAGATCTTATTATAAGCTAAATCAACAAGGCCAAGAGGTCATATATCACTTCCATATAAAGTCTTAATTATAAGTTGTTCTGAACTAAAATGGGACCTTAATTACGGTCCTTTTTTCGAATTTAGTGGCCCCCTATACACCTCTATTCTAATTCCCCTATTATAAAAATGAAACGAAGACGAAAATTAGGGGAAATGGCATTTGAGAACTTTATAATTACATTCAAAGGCCACGATTCATTGAAATTTCACTAAATTAAAGATCAAAGTTCTTGGAGGAAAAAAAAGAGTGGGTCCCACCTTATTGTATGGAGGTGGTGAATAAAGAAAAACGATCTAAATTTCTCTTGTATTGGCTTATAAAGTTCTCAGTTTCTCATTCAAAAGGGAAAAAAGCAACAGTCGACAAAAATGCCTTTCCTTCTCTCGTCAATTGTTGGAGTTATTGGCAATAAAATTGTGGTCTAGTAACATGAAGACTTTTTTATAAGTACCCCCAGGTCCTATTTATAGGGTAGTGAAAAGGGTCATTTTGTTCACATATATATATAAGTCACTTCATTAAATTTTTTATATAAATGTATTTTACTCTTTATTTATTATTATATTTTGACTTTGTTTTCATACGATATATTGTATATTAAATAGGGTAAAGTTGTTAAATTTTATGGTAGAGTTAATGAAGTTTAAGGTATTTCTTAGCCTGTATAGAAAAATACTAAAAAATGACTTATAAATAAGATCAAAGGAGTAAAAGGCTAGGAGTTTAATCTCTCTTATAACTTCATGCTAGCTATTATTAGTGCCTGTTTCTTGAAATAAAAGAAATTTTGTTGGAGCTATGGTAATCGTTATGAAGCTTTTAGTGCTTGCACCAAAGCCATCATATTGTCATTGTTGTTAGAGCCACCACTGCACCCAACAATTTTTTTTTAATATAATTTCATGTCTTTTCAAAGGGATAAGGGTCTTAAATGTCATGTGTAACATCCCATTTTCAAAAGCGGTATATATATTTTTTTATCGAGTAGAGCATCGGAGCGATTGAGTAAGCGATATTTATATTCAAAATGCCGTAAGTCCGGCGATTACGGTAGTGGTACGTTATACCGAGTGTTTTCAAAAGTAAATAACAAAAGAAGAAAGTCTTCAGTGAGTCCCTATGCGTCTTTGCTTGCCTTTCTCCTCGATCCTCGGTCCTCCCGACCACCGACGCTATGTCAAGAGCGAGGTTCAATGCCCATTGAACCTCGGGTAATCTGTTAACCTCATGTTTATATATACAACATAGACGGTATATGAGCATACAAACAAGCTTATCCCAACAGCACACGCTCCCTAGCGGATATGTCGCACTTAGCATACGTTTCGCACCTAGCAATCGTTTCGCACCTAGCATTTCGCACCAAGCATTTCGTACCTAGCAAACGTATCCCAACACCCGGCAAGCATAATAACGGTACATTGAACATACCACGAGCTATCAACTACCTCACATAAACATACCATACACATAGCACATGTACGCATACAATAAACATCGAGTTAGTGTTACGATGCGCGAACGTACATTCGTTGACGGAAAACGGTACTTTTTGACAGATACGCAGCGGTACAACGAGTACATGATTACGGATATCCTATAAGGATAATATCATATTATTAAGGCCCAACATCATAATAGGCATTTTAGGTACAAATTACCATTTTGCCCCTAACTCTCCTAATTGGCGGAATTTTGACATATCTCCATCTCCAATATATTTTTGAAATAAATATCATATTTATCCCTAAAACATGATATCTAAACTAACTTGGAAGATTAAAGATTAATCTAGCATTTCTACTATAACTACCGAAGGAACTACCAAAGCTTAAGACTAGGGACCGAAGAACTTACCCGGAACTTGCTATTTTCTCCAGACTCCTTCTTCTCTCTAAAACCTCTCTCTAAGTGGCTCTAGGAATTGTGAAGAATGAAGTGAAAGGGAAGGCCTATTTAAAGAGAATTTCCATGGATCTCAACCCTTGGATCAACTTTTGCATCAAGGGCTAGGATGATGAAGATGTGGCCTTATGAACATCACTCATTTTCCTCTTCTCTCCACCACAAAAATGTCCCCTTACTTTATGCATTTACCCGATAAAATCCCCGATCGGTGTTCTAATCGCGTAATCTTAGAAAATCTCAAAAAGTCCTTAGCAACTCACTCGAAGATCTAATCTTCCTCTTTAAGAATAGTTGGGTTAACTAAATTTTTGATCCCATTCGGGTATTTCGTAACCATTGAACATTTTCGGATAACCGCCGTCGATTCGGAAATTACTTCGGGTAACATCAACTTTGGGACAAAAATTCACTGATTCATAATATGTCCAGTTGTTTTCTACTTAGTTCAAGGATTTCAAGTTATGATTTATTTTCCATTGGTTATCACTTTTCTTATCGCCCTTTGTTTACAAAATATCTTTTCATCGATCCCTTATTCGCCCGCCGGGTTCACGGAAATGACTTCCCTAACACCGACTTCTGGACAAAAATTCACTTGTTTGTAATATGTCCTGACCTAAGAAACTTAGTTCATGGTTTTCTAGATAGGATTTAATTTCTATCGGTTCTCATTTATCCAACTGGTTCTTCCACAAATATCTTAATTATATTATTATTTAATTAACAAAATATCATGATATTATCTTTGAAAAACCCACAACCCTTTTCACACTCAAATGTTGGTTTTCTCTTCCCTTTATTATTATTATTATTTTTTTCTTTAATTTATCTAAATTAGCTAGAAGCTTAATTAGAGCCTTAATCCCATGATTAGCAATCTTTTAGGATTTAGGGTTTTCATGTTCTTAATCTCACCAATTTTTCTTAATCTTTTTTGATTGATTAGCAAGCACACTTTATGCTAATATTAGCCATAAACACTTAATTAAAGGATTTTCCATAATCTACCTTAAATATTCTCTTGTTCGGGCTTAAACAATTAGCCATTAATTACTTAACTAATCACTTTCTAATTATTGATAATTTTCTTAATTAGGATTAATCATTATCTCACAACTATTTTACTGATATTGGTATTTTATGCTCCATGTAAAATATTAAAAATCATAGGGCAATTTATGCTCCCCAAAATTATATTTAATTTTGCCTCATTATTTTTCAAGGGAAATAATCCCAAAAATTCCTAAAATTAGAGACAACATACTTTCTAATTTTCAATAAATATTTTATTGCCTCTTGGGATTTATCATAATATTTTCGGGCATTTCATGGCCCATAATTGCATTTAGGGATTTTGACACTTTAATCCCTCTAATTTCATTAGAAATTTCCCTAGACAATAGAATAAGTATCCTACAAGGTTTTAAAACCACATATTCACCTATTTCCAAATAGGTATTATTTGCTAAAATATAGTACTCCAGATAGATAATTATCCGGGTATTACACCATGGAAGTTTTCACTCAGGAGCACTGGTAAGACGGAAGTTTTTTTGGGACAAAAAATGCCACGGAAGTTTTCTCGAGGAGCAATTTTGCCCCAGAAGTTTTCATTAAGGAGCAATTTTGCCTCGAAAGTTTTCACTAAGGAGCAACTTTTCCCTTTTGTCCCCAAATATTAAATTTGACTATTAAATCGATCAAAGACCACACATGTTATGCCTTGAAAAGGTCAAACTTGGAGCCAAAGAAGGAGTTCCTTGAGATGTTGAGCTCAAAGCGACGGAATTTGTGAAGCCAAACTGGTCAAAGGGACCGAAAGGTCGATCATGTCACAAAATAAACCCAAAGGAAGCATCACTTATGATCTAAGCAAATAATCAGTCTATACAAACGTAAATATTATCACTATTGATTTGTTTTACTGAACCAATTTTTGGAACAATTCATTTCTCGTTTTGCATTTCATTTGCGTTTTGTGACAAACCTTTCAGTCCCTTTGACTAGTTTGGCTTCACAAATTCTGGTCGCCTTGATTTTAACATCGAAGGATCTCCTTCTCGACTCCAAGTTCGACCTTTTCAAGGCATGACATGTGTGGTCTTTGATTGATTTAATAGTCAAATTTAATATTTGGGGACAGAAGGGAAAAATTGCTACGTTTTGTAAACTTTCGAGGCAAAATTGCTCCTGAGTGTAAACTTCCGGGGCAAAATTGCTCCACAGCGAAAACTTTTGGGGCAAAATTGCTACGTCTTATGAACTTCCGTGGCATTTTTGGTCAAAAAAAAAATTCCGTCTTGCCGGTGTTCCCGAGCGAAAACTTCCATGGCATTTAAGATCCTTAACCCTCTTTTCAAATCCAAAAGTAATGTTAAGAATATTTTTACTACCCCCGGCCGCTTGGAAATACAAAGGTAGGCTATGAGATTTTTTAATTAATGAAATATTCCAACCAAGTTTTCAGCTTTAACTAGTTAACAAGTAATATCAGAACAATAGCCAAGTCATCAACCTAATTGTAAGACTATTGAAAATTACTAAAAGTTATATATATTGGAAATGTTACCTCCGATCCTTAATATTAAGGACCCGAGGGAGTATTTCACAATTTATCTAGGAAAAAAGTTATTTTTAAGTGGTTGCCATTTTCAAGTGGGTTGGGAAATAGCAGAAAATTTAGACCCAATTCAAATAAGATGTCGATCTCTAGGAATTTGGATTGTATATTTAAAGTTTTTGCTATGTTTTTATTTTAATTTTTTCCTCTATAATTATAGTATTCTTTCTCTACAAGCAAGCTAAAATAATAAAATGTGAATTTGTACTCTTTTTTTGTAAAAATAAAAAGGAAAAAATAATAGACAAAAACGTACTACAGCAGACGGTATATGCAGGGTATCAAATGTTATTTAATCATGTACTAATATTATTTAAATCATTTCTAATTAATTAGAAAGTTATTTTTATAATTAATCTTCTCAGAAATTATCAGTTACGTGTTGCTTCCAATTTTAGCCAACTGCATTGACACTGGTGAAGTCTCCAAAGGGGCTAACTAGAGGTTTTGGGACATGCTTCTTAGCTAGAAGCTAAAGTACTTTTTTTTTTTTTTTTTCTGGGACGGAAGCTAGAGAAGTATTTAATTATCGAGATTTGAACTCGTGATCTTATTTGATTATGAGATAATCATCCTTACCAACTTAATTACATTAAATGATTGAGATAAGGGTGAGGTTAAAAAATTTAATTTTCATTATTAGATGACTTAAGCAAGCATGACTTTTAAAAGATGTCTTATATTTAAGATAGAACAAAGTACTAATAGTATGGTCTAAACTTATCACTTAGTTCACTTTTTAACTATTGATATTATAGGCTAGTTTGTTTATTATATATGTGATTCTATTAGATGTGATGTTATTAATTGTTATGCTTATTTAATTAATTACTCCCTCTTGTTTAGGTCCTTCCGTCCAAGGCTTTCCTAATGCTATTGGAGGGAATGAGTGTCTTTACTAACTCCTCTCTCCACTTCCTCTCCACTCAATTTCTCCATCATTACATTGGCTTTTAATAGTTGAGATTTGTTTTGTAAAAATATTATCATTTAATATTTAATGTTATCAGTATCATTAAAATTCAATCTGATGGTGAAGAAATTAATTAAGTGGAGAGAAAGATTAGAAGAGGCACCCTTTCCCCATTCGAAGTGTTGTACTTTTGCATAATTGTCTATGGCCCCAAATTTTAATAAAATATTGAAAGTTGAAATCGATTATCTAACTTCTATCTATAAAAATCTGGGAAAAGAAAACTTCTATTTTTAAAAAATAAATGTTACAGCTTTCATATTAGATGGATTCATCATTCATGCTTAACTAATTTCATATACATCATATCAACAGAGCTAATACTTTTGCCTAGCTCTCTCATATATAAAAATATAAATATTGCAGTATTTAAATGTAATACCCTAAAAATCATATTTAGCATAACCACTATATTTTAGAAAATGATACCTATTCAAATAGGTGAATATGTGGTCTCAAAAATATTATAGCTTATCTAATTTAATTTGGGGAATTTTTCCTTAGAATTTAAATAACCAAAAGACCCAAATTTTCTAATCTTCATTTAGGGATCATAAAATACCCTAAAATTGTCATATTACAACATAGTTTATATCTAATCATAAAGAGCCAAAAAATGTTATAAAAATACATAAATCAATTAAAGGAAATTGCCAATAATTAAAGGGCAATTAAAGTTACAATAATTAATTCTATTAATTTGCAAAATTAATTAAAAGGCATATTAAAAGTCATCAACTAGGGATATATATAAATGTAATGAAAGATTTGACAAATAATACATGTTAAATAAAGAAATAAAGGAGAGTATGTTGTCTCTAAATTTTGCAAGTTATTAATTAGATTTTAGACAATTTTTCCTTAGAATTTAATAAACCAAAGATTAAATTTAAGACCACATTTAAGGATCATAAAATACACAATAATCATCATATTAAACCATGGTTCTTAAAAGAAGCAAGATGATGTTATAAAAATACTTAAAAAATTAAGAGAAATTAGTAAAGATAAATGAACAATTAAGTTTTCACTAATTAAATGATTGTGTAAATCTTCATAATTAATCAAGGGGCAAATTAAGAAGCAACAATTAGGGAATGTCTTAATTAAAAATCAAGGATCAATTAAAAGACAAATGGAAATAAGTAAAGATTAAGGTGCATAAAGCTTGATTTAATTAAGCACTAGTTTCCATGGTTAGCTAGCAAATGCAATTAAGAGTTAATTAAACTTTGCTAATGACACTTAAGCTTTGATTATGTCATCGAAGTGACATCACAAGGATGACATCACAAGAGCACATACTTATTAGTGAAGGGTGTAGATTAAAACTTCTTGATTAAGTTTAGATCCAATGGTTGAGATCAAGGAAGAGGCAAATGGTGGGGCCCACATTGGGCTTGAGATTACCATTTTAACCTTGAGATTTTTCCTATAAATAGAGGCCTTGCCTCTCCTCATTCTTCACACCAAATCAACCACCAAGTGGTGATTTCTAAGAAGCAAGAAGGAGAAGCAAGTGTCTTCAAGAGGTAAGCTTGTCTTTAGTTTTTAGTTTATAGTCTTTAGTTCTTTAGTTCTATAGTTCTTAGTAGTTATTAGTATAAATGTTAGTTTAATCTATGAAATAGGTAAAGTAATTTCCCATAAATGTTTTCAAGCCTTATTGCATCAAAAGATGTCTAACAAGGTGGAAACATGTTGGGGAGTAACTTTTAGGATTAATAAAACAAGTTAGAGTAGGATAGGAATTGTGGGGTTTTGCTTTGGGCTATTAGTAGTTATTAGTATAAATGTTAGTTTAATCTAGGAAATAGGTAAAGTAATTTCCCATAAATGTTTTCAAGCCTTATTGCATCAAAAGATTTCTAACAAGGTGGAAACATGTTGGGGAGTAACTTTTAGGATTAATAAAACAAGTTAGAGTAGGATAGGAATTGTGGGGTTTTGCTGGGCTATGGGAGTCAATCAGTTAGAGGGCATTATTTTGTGAATAAATTTATATTCAAAAATTCTGAAATAATTCATGGTCATAGTAGACATGTATAGCTTTCCATTGATATAAAATATGTATCGAATAGAGGTCTGTAGAGAGAGATAAAAATTCTAGAAATAAGGCTACGTTTTTCTAGAAAAATTCTGGGAAGAGGTTAAAGATCATTAAACTGGGAGTGATTCATGAATTCTGGGTGAAAACCAATATTTTGTCTCAAAAATAGACATGCTAAAGTTTCCGGAAAATTTTACGGAACCTCGTTTCGATTTTTGTGGAATTAATTATGATTTTTCAAAGTTAAACAGAAAATTCTGCCTAGAAATATTACAACAGCGTTTTTGAGAAAATAAAGGGATATAATTGGATTAACAAATCCACTAGGGGTAAAAAGGGTCGGTAGTGGCTGAAATGTTCCCTAAGATATTATTTACGAGGTAATAATGCGATAATACTATTATAGGATATCGAGGAAAAATCGGGAGACGTACGACCAGGCAAGTGTACCGCCATCCAAATGGACTAAGGTACGGACGCGTACTGTAACACACTCTCTGATGCTCATTGTATACTTATATGTGATAGATACTTTCATAAAGACATGGACGGGACTCTGTCTCGGGTCATGCACCGTGAATAAGTTTATGGGGCTTAGATCACTACTGATACATTCAACTTTATATACGGGTTATAGTCTTGATAATGTCGTAAGATTGTTTTCCTAGCGCTGAGGACACGATGGGCCGTCGTGGCACTGGTTAGTGCAAACATGGGTGACTGTGCATGTGCTGTGTGCTATGTACTGTGGATATGTTAATCTTGCATCTGCTGTGTGCTTATGTATGTATGATTACTACTTTGTAATGTCATGAATATTTTTCATACATATATTGTTTTACATGAGCATGAGGTTAACCGTTACCTGAGGTCCGATGGGCATTGGACCTCAGCTCTTACTATAGCTTCAAGGTCCGGAGAACCGAGGACCGAAGACAAGAGTAAGAAGAGTAAACAGCACACGTAGAGACCTGACTGAAGATTCCTATCTTTAGACTTGTAACAATATGACATTACTCGGCTAAATGTACTATACATTATAAACAGACGGATACAACACAGTTAATGATATATCAGTTACTCACTCTTTTACTTGCTCCGATGCTCTACTCTGATGAAAAAAAAAAATTATTCTGCTTTTGAAAAATGAGGTGTTACATTAAATCCCTTCTTGTCTTTCACCCAAAAAAGATAGCCTTAATTGTCAGAAATCTCAAGCAGTCCCACGAAAATTAAATGAAGGACAAAAGTGTGTGAAGAACCATAGTAGGGGAAAAAAACCTACATGAATGGGAATCTGACAATTGGCCATGTCGCGAAACTTCCCAGGAAAGGGAAAAAAAAGAAGTACAATTCACATATCCGTAGAAGGCTAAGAAAGAAATAGGGAATAAGTTCCAGGGTCTCCAACACTGATTGACAGAGAATAATATCTTCTTAACTTTTCGGCAGAGAATAAAATTATGGTGGAACACTTCTTAATTAATCATAGCACACTTTATTTCTCATTACGATATATATTCCTTAATAATTCCTTTCACCATCATGTGTACTTCAATTACCTAATTTCCTAATATTATTAAGCAGGTATAAAAAAAAAATGTTTTACTTTAAAAGCCGACAAAACAAATAAATTATGTTCACTGACATGTGAGAGGCATGTAACTCACCAATACTGTGTGCTTTGCCTGCAATGACAGATTATACTCTTCAAAAATTTTGACCAAAAATTAAACCAAAAAATTAAATATAACTTTCTTTCACTAGTGTTCCCTTTCCTACTAAGCCAAACATGTTTATAATTCAATCTCTCCCACAAATTCAGACCAGAATCATAATTAAAAAAAAAAAAAAAAATCATGCATGACGTTATATATCTCAAAAATATATTAACATATATGTATTTACCTTCTCTGGTGATATAGACGAAAATCATCCTCCCATCACGGACTTTGAATCATTTAAGCTTTTAACATCACTGATCCAGATGAAAAACATGATATTAGGGATTAATGAGTCTCACAGGAGAAAGCAAAGAGCCAAATGTAGGCAAGAAAAACTTGCCAGCCGGAGTAAATTAAACCCTAATAAGCATGCCGGCAAGTCATTCTTGGCTGCAATACAGACTCTCTGCCTCTTCATGCAAGCACTCTTTAAACCTAATGACGAGACTTGATCCATACCGGCCCTACTCTGTATCGTTATTAATTTCCAAACTAATTGCACGCTTAAGAATGAGGCTTTCTCGTCTGCTTATATAGAGAAACTTATAATGCTCCTATATAGGTAATAACTATTACATATTCTTTAATGTTTAAGTAGTAATGTTGTGAGTGCTATAGCACGTGTAGGTAGAGTTAATGATGTGAAACGGGTTGGGGAAGAGACAAAGGAAGAGGGAAGCTAAGAGAGAGAATATTCAGAGGGAAAAGGAGTTTTATTCATTCAATCAATCAAAGCCACGTATAATAGAGAACCCTAAGATCTATTTATAGAGCCTAGAAAATAGAAATAATAAATAACAATTCAAAATTTAAATATAAATTCTAAGTTTAAAATTCAAATTCAAATCTAAATCCTAAATTCAAAATTCAAATTCATATATGGATAAATATCCTTATTTAATACTTACGATGGATAACCTTAGATCTCCCAACTAAACCCTCAATTTCCTTATCCCATATCACACCAGTTTAAATATCTTAGTAATAACTTCATCTATCTAATACTAATTGATCATTTTAAAGTAAATTCTCGAAAGATATATACATGTCAACAAGTAATTCCATCAAGCTTTTGAGGTGAAAATCATGTTGTCTTGATTAATTATCGGGGGTCAATAGAATAAAGAGTAACTTCTCTAACGCAGGCCCTCCTCTCTCCTCTCTTTTCTCCTCCTTCTCTCCTCCTCTTTGCACTTCATCTTCTTCATCGCATGCTCCCTCGCTGCGGCGACCACCGCCTTTGTGCCATAGATGAGTTCGAGTGGTTGTTGCGAGTCCATATCTTTGATATGCGGTCCAAGTGTTTTTGGAGTCCAGATTCCTGATCTATGGTCCTCTCCCTCAGAGTTCTGTCAGACGTGGCCTTCTCTCATCCTTGTGGCGACCCATTTCCTCTCCTCTCCTCTCCAGATCTGATCTGTGGAGGTGAGATTTATCTGTTTTTTTTGTTACTTTTCTGTGATACTGGGTTTTCTGGTGGTGTTTTTGTCTTATGAAACAATCAGATCTATCTGTAAGATCTGCGTTCAAATCCTCTTGGTTGGATGGTTGTATGAACGTTTTAAGATCCAATTCTCCCTTGGTAGTTCGGATCTACGTTCCTGGGGTAGATCTAAAGAGGCGTTGCTTGTTGAGTGGTCAAGGTCACCAGATTTGATTCAACAGAGGAGCAGAAGTTTTCTTCTGGACATCATTGGTCTTCTCACGTCTGAGGTTGGGTTTGTTGTGTTCTTAACCCCGATATGGGGTACCTGTACAGATGCTCTCATTGCAGCTAATGCTTATAAGGAGGTGAGCTCGTTTGGGTGGGTTTTACAGCCATCACCTTCTTCCTTGTCACTTTTAACCCCAGATACTGAGGAGGCTGCTTTGTCCATGATTCTACTTCTACTTCTAATTATTTTATGCACGCTGATTTGGTTGTTTTTGTCTTGGATGTATTTTGTTGTACTGGATCTGGCTTTACTTGTATCCAGATATTGTACCTGTTTGTAGTTTTAATATAAATATCTTTCCGACAAAAAAAAAAATAAAAGAATAAAGAGTAAGGTTGTCAAACTCGCGAGTTTAAGCAAACTCATGACAGTAACGTAAATTTGTATCGTAAACTCATAAGAGTTTACTTTTATTATTAAACAGGTAGTATTAGTGAATGATTAAATAATTAAAATATAAAAATCACAACAATTTGATTTAAATATATCTTAAATCCAAAAAATTGAAATTAAATCCATTAACATTCATCATTTATCATATTTAACAAAGAAATTTCTATAAAATTTATATATAAAGTCATGGTGAGTATGATCGAATCAAAAAAGTTAACATGAGTTTAAGAGTAAGTTAACAAGATTCTATAAGTTAGAAGCATAAAAACATAAACTCGGTATATAAACTCATGAGTCTAACTAAATTTACAAATGACATGAGTTTACTTGTGACTCGACTCTTTTTTATAAGCTAGAATCATAAAAACGGTAAACTCGAGAGAGTCAACTCATGAGTTTGACAATAATGATAAAGAGGGGTTTTTTTTTTAATTTTAATTTTACTATAATAAATTGGAATAGAATCCTAATTTATGTGCGAGAATTAAGGGTAGTGGGGAAGAGAATTGAAGGAATGCCTCAACGAATAATTGACCATATAATTTGACCCAGGCAACTATGATAATAAACGATGATAGTGCATGCATATGTCAGATTCTCACTTACAAAAAGTGGTTGACATTGAAACCAAAAATGCTTTGAAAAAAGTACGGGTTTTTTTTTTTTTTTTTTTTTTAAATATACTTGTTAATGCTAACCTAGGTCAATTTTTTTGAGGAGTCGCGATTATTTAGTCCCTATCTAACTAAGTATTAATTAACAAATTAACCAAAGAGTCTAATGAAATTAATGAACTATTCTAAATTAAGCTAAGCTACTTTTTATAGGTTTTTCCAAGTTTAATAAATGAAATGGAATGATGTTAATGCAAATCTGAACTTCTTTAATGAGTGAATCCACTTGCTTTCTCTGTTCCAATTTAATTGAGTTTAATTCCTTTATTAAGTACTTAGGCTTAGAAGAGACCTTCTCCAAACAATTCCTCTAATTAACTAAACCCACCTAGACACGTAGCTTGAATTTAGTTAAGTAGACTCATTTTGGTTGGCACTTATTATGTATTAAATCTTGCAGGAGGCATTCTCTACTCAAATTGACAGTTACTATAGACGTAGCCGGCCAAATAAGAGTTTCAAACACATGAGTGATAGAATTAGGCTAACAATCATTCAACCACATCATTAGAATACAAAATCTAATAAAAATCTCAGTATCAATGTGCAACAACCGGAAACACTACTCAGTTACAATCACAAATCACAATCCTAGAGACCTGGAAATCACAACATATAGTCATAAATGAGTGAAACTGAAATTAAGGTAGAAGAAACTCCCTATAAGTATGCAGAACTCAAGCTAGCTTCATCAATCATCAAGGACCTTTTTAATACCCTAAAATTCATGTTCATTATAAACATTATATTTTGGTGAAAAATACCTATTGGAAAAAGGTGAATATGTGGTCTCAAAATTTAGTAACTTATTCAATTTAATTTAGGGAATTTTCTCTTAGAATTAAATAACCAAAGACCCAAATTTTATAATCTTCATTTGGGGATCATAAAATACCCTAAAATTGTCATATTACAACATAGTTTATATTTTAATCATAAGGAGCCAAAAAAACATGTTATAAGAATACATAAATCAATCAAAGAAAATTACCAATAATTGAAGGGCAATTAAAGTTACAATAATTAATTGTATTAATTTGCAAAATTAATTAAAAGGCATATTAAAAGTCATCAACTAGGGATATATATAAATGTAATGAAAGATTTGACAAATAATACAGGTTAAATAAAGAAATAAAGGAGAGTATGTTGTCTCTAAATTTTGCAAGTTATTAATTAGATTTTAGACAATTTTTCCTTAGAATTTAATAAACCAAAGATTAAATTTAAGACCACATTTAAGGATCATAAAATACACAATAATCATCATATTAAACCATGGTTCTTAAAAGGAGCAAGATAATGATATAAAAATGCTTAAACGAATTAAGGGAAATTAATAAAGATAAATGAACAATTAAGTTTTCACTAATTAAATGATTGTGTAAATCTTCATAATTAATCAAGGGGCAAATTAAGAAGCAACAATTAGGGAGTGTCTTAATTAAAAATCAAGGATCAATTAAAAGACAAATGGAAATAAGTAAAGATTAAGGTGCATAAAGCTTGATTTAATTAAGCACTAGTTTCCATGGTTAGCTAGCAAATGCAATTAAGAGTTAATTAAACTTTGCTAATGACACTTAAGCTTTGATGATGTCATCAAGATGACATCACAAGGATGACATCACAAGAGCACATGCTTAATAGTGAAGGGTTTAGATTAAAACTTCTTGATTAAGTTTAGATCTAATGGTTGAGGTTGAGGAAGAGGCAAATGGTGGGGCCCACATTGGGTTTGAGATTACCATTTTAACCTTGAGATTTTCCCTATAAATAGAGGCCTTGCCTCTCCTCATTCTTCACACCAAATCAACCACCAAGTGGTGATTTCTAAGAAGGAGGAAGGAGTTCAAGAAGCTTCAAGAGGTAAGCTTGTCTTTAGTTCTTAGTTTCTAGTCTTTAGTTTTATAGTTCTTAGTAGCTTTTAGTAGAATTGTTAGTTTTAATCTAGGAAATAGGTAAAGTAATTTCCCATAGTTGTTTTCAGGCCTTATTGCATCGAAAGATGCCTGACAAGGTGGGAACACGTTGGGAAGTGACTTCTAGGATTAATAAAACAAGTTAGAGTAAGATGGGAATTGTGGGGTGTTGCTGGGCAATGGGAGTCAGGCAGTTAGAGAGTGATATTTTAAATGCAAGATCATCTTCATAAATTCTGAAATAATTCATATGTGTATTAGACATGTATAGCTTTCCATTGATATAAAATATGCATCAATTAGAGGTCTGTAGAGGGAGATAAAATTTCTGGAGATAAAGCTACGTTTTTCTGGAAAAATTCTGGGCAGAGGATGAAGATCATCAAACTGGGAATGAATCAAAAATTCTGGGTGTAAACCAATATTTTTTCTCAAAACTAGACATGCTGAGGTTTCCAGAAAATTTTACGGATCCTCATTTCAATTTTTCTAGAATTAATTATGATTTTTCAAAGTTAGACGAAAAATCTGCCCAGAAATACTGTACCAGCATTTTTCTACGAAAATAAGGGAAATAAGTTGAAAAAATAATCCCACCAAGAGTAAAAGGTCTTTAGGGACTAAAATATCTACTAGCATATTATTTGTGAATTAATAAATGCGATATTACCATTATAGGATAAACGTGATCATACTCCGACCGACGAACGTACCGATATCACCAACGAAGGTACGGACGCGTACTGTAACACTAACTCCGATGCTTATGGTGTACATATATGTGATAGATGTATTCATAGACTCAAACATTGTTTTAAAGTTTCATACACATACAGCTGTACACGGGTTATGGTCTTGATAACGCCGTTGAGTTTTCCTAGTGCTGAGGACACGATAGGCCATCGTGGCATTGGTGAATAGTGCAGACTAGAGATAACGGACATATGCAGTGGCTGTGTACCGTTATCCGGAAAAATCTGTTATGAGTTTTTATGTTGATTATTGCTGTAATGTCATGAATATCTGTCATACATAACTGTTACATAAGCATGAGGTTAACCTTACGAGGTTCAATGGTAATTGAACCTCGGCCCTCACTATAGCTTCTCGTGGTCCGGAGGAACCAGGATCGAGGACAAGGGTAAACAGCACGCGTGAGGGCACGAGCGGAGAAGACTGCTATGAAATATTGTATCACCGTATTATTAAATATTCGGATAATTGTACCACTGTAATAACAACCAAACACACCAAAAAAGGTTTATCGGATGCTCGCTCTTTTAAATTATTCCGATGCTCTACTCGCTCAAACTATTTTGAAAACACTTTAGAAAATTGGGATGTTACAACCTTGAAGGAGAGTGTCAGCTTATGCTATGGTAACTACTTCAAAAAATAACCAAGGATTGCAATATAACGTGCAATCTCAGGTCATCTCTTGAGAAGTCTTTCATTAACTACCTAGCAATTAAATGTGATGATTGACATAAAAACAATAAAATGGATTTGGTCTTTTTAACTATCAACTAAGTTACAATTAAACAAAAATGCATTTAAAACAAATATTTTTATATTTTTAGAATAAAGGTGGGGTGAAATGAAAATTTGTTTTGAAATATGATGAAAATCTCCTAGAACAATGAATTTTATCTATATCTACTTCAAAAGATAATGGGAGTGTGCTAGTTTGACAAAAAAAATTCCAAAACACCCTTTGAGCTAGTTTGACTTAGGTGAATTAAATCCTCCACAAAGGGTAGGACTTAATTCCTCTAACCGAAACCCAATTTAAAACTTTAGTCAATAGAATTAACAATATGCATGACGCAAGTAACTAAGGACCCTTGAATTACAAACATAATATATTCATAGAAACTCCAAGTATAAGCTTAACTAAGTCAATATACTACAAGAAATTTCTCCTAATTAAATTCAAAGTGTCAAATGCACAAAGTTAAAACCAAATATACATATAATCTCAAGAAATGCATTGAACCCCAAAACAAAACTCCAATCTAATTCAACTCTAAACATAGAATTTAACTAATACAAAAGATTAAATATAAAAATTAGATAGTAGATCACTCCCCTATGAAGGTTCAAGCTCAAGAATCAACTTGTTGCTCTAGGAGATGAGGGATTTAGCCACTGCCATTTGTCATACAACTTCACCAAACACTTTCAAAATTCTACCCATTGAAGAACAACCAAGAAGACAAATCAACAATGAATAATGGGAGGTTGGTGGTTGATAATGACATCAAGAGGAAACAAAACAACCATTAAAGAATGAAATATGTAACACCCCAAATTTCATACTTCAAAGTGTGTCGGTTGACACTTAGTTTTAAGAAAATCAACAGAGTTTGAGGTGCTACCACTCAGAGTAATGCGGAAACAAAGAGCATGCACTAACATTTGGACGATGAGCAACTGATATAAAAAATGCCCAGACATATGATGATGTCCCGACATAAACTGATATATAAAAATAATCGCGAAGGAATATTCATGTGATACAATATTACAGGACTTGTATAATTACAACTCTTTAATAGTAACTATACAATCTTAAACCAAGCCTTAGGTAGACTTGGGGCAATGAACCTAATTCAGTTAATCAACCAATTTGGCCGAGGCCGGTTTCTAGTGGAAGTCTCCCCGAATTCATGGCGACTCATCGACGAACCACATAGACGAATCCTTTCTAGACACAAACGGTTTGAAATAACTTTATTAGATTCATGCCAGAACAAGTCTCTCATCTCGACCGATGTCTCTTCACAGCTCCGTCTACTGTTGCCTTTTCACGGCTCCATCTCTGTTGTCATCTTAGACCCTGGTTCCTTCCCTGAACCTTAGTCAAAGCTGAGATTCAATCGAATTGAATCTCAGGTAACAGTTAACCTCTATAGCAGATATAACAATATATGAAAGATATTCATGACATTTCAACAACAATACATAAGCACACAATATTTTCCGTCATATTTTTGAAATAAGACATTTTTAATCATAAAAACATGAAATCAAAACCTCTTGGAAGATTTAAAGATCAAACTAACCTTTATACTAAAACTATAAAAGCTAAAGACTTAAAGCTTTAAAACCTTACCTCTTGAAGATCATTGCTACCCCTCATCCTTCTTGCTTCCCACTACTTCTCTCTACTCTCTTTCTCTCTAAAACTCATTTGAGTTTGGTGTGAAGAATGAAGAAGCCTAAGGTCTCTATTTATAGAAAACTCCAATGGCAACTTTGGTGATATGCAAGGCTCCAAGAATGGCATTGGTAGCTTCTCCCCCTTCAAGCATTCTCAAACAAGCCTTGGTGGCCTCTCCACCCTCATGCACCCTCAAGCAAGCCTTGGTGGCCTCTCCACTCTCATGCATTCTTCAAGCCTTGGTGGCCTTTCCACTCTCATGCATTCTTCAAGCATGCATTGGTGGCCTCTCCACCTTCATGCATTTCCCAACTTGATGCTTTAATTTCCTAGTTACTCTAATTATATTTGTAACTAGATGACTTTGGTGATTAACAATTAAGTAAAATGCTCTTTGGGTTTAATTTGAAGCTTAATCAAGTTCCCTAATTAGTCTTGTGATTCTTGAACATCATGGCTTAATTAGAAGTATTTAATTACCCCTTTATCATTTTAGAATTTATTGTATTTGTTAGGTAATAATTAAGATGATAATTCATCCTAAGCCAAATTTGTGTTCTTGTCCTAGATTAATGCTTATATTTAATCATGATCATTAGTAATCACTTCTATGCTAATCTTAGTCCTTCATTAGCCATTGGTTCTTAATTAAGGTAATGCATCCTTAATTATGCCTTTAACATATGCCACTAAATTAATTATAAATGTTTATGAAATTAATTCAATTAATGTAGATTGAATTAACCACTAATTGTTGGCAATTTTCTCTAATTGGTTTAATTATTTTCTTACAACTTTTGAGTTTACTTTGGTCATTTATGCATCATGCATTAATTTAATAATCTTAGGGCAACTTAGGGTTCCTAATATAATATTGGATTTTTGCCCCTTTAATTTCCAAGGAAAATAATCAAATAAATTATTAAAATTAGAGACAACATACTTTCCTATTTTAAATAGGCATTATTTTTCCAAACTATAATATTCAAGAGAAATATGAATTTTGGGGTATTATACCATTATTTTAATTAGTGCAAATTTAATTGCCTCCTAATTGTGGTTAATTCCCTTTAATTAATTCAAGTGGTTTCATAACACTTCTTTGATTATTTTGATTACCTTAATTCTTAGAGAAAATTCCCTAAATTAACATAAATATGTTACTCAATTTTGAGACCACATATTCACCTATTTTTAATAGGCACTATTTATCAAAATATAATATTTATGATAAATATGAATTTTAGGGTATTACAAAATAGCTCACCAGCATACTAGAAAACGGAGGACACTGGCGTTGAAGCTGTGAAGGTGGAGGTTAGAAGATCACTGGTGGTTCGTTGAATGGAAGAATGGAGGAGGTCAAATGCTCCATTTCCTCTGCAATTGACAAGCTCATCAAGCCTCCCTTTTCCTGGAAACTTGTCGGCCGTGGCTGAGTGTAGGTAATGACCGAAGAAGATGAAGGAGATGGTGATGGTTCCGTGGTGCTCTGGAAGCTCCCTAGAGTATTGGAAAATGGAGGACGACCAGAGGAGATGGAGGAGGTATGTGTGGCCGAGAATACGGGTGGTGGTGGAAGAAAACCGAAGGTAATGGTGGTCTGACGGTGGTCTAAGTGAGGGTGAAAGTGGAAGATGAAAGGTGGTTGTTCTGAGCTCTCTCCTTCCTCGCAGCGTCTATGCAGAGCTTCACCATCAGGCTCCTCATTCTCAACTTCAAGAAATTGTCATCGTCCCTTTTGTCAAAACGTGTGTTTTGACCAAGGGACCACAATGAAATATTCAAAAGTTTATGGAGGAATTAAACTGAAAACTTAACAACGTTTGTGCGTTTTACTGTTATTTTAACACTTTTAGGCCCTTTTATTTTATTGATCTGTAGTATCCATAAATTTTGGGTCCTTTTCTGTCATTTTCTCTAAACTGATCCACAAAGAAAATAAACCCAAAATGTAGTACCTTACATTCCAAAAATCAACCAATTAAGGTAAATCATGAAATATATGAATTTTTTGCCCTTTTTAACTTTAATTTCATGCAAACAACTTTAATCACAAAGAAAGCAATTTTAAGCTCAATTATTATGACGAAAATCCTAAATAAAATATGAAAATATATAATAAAAATAGGGATTTTCATCAGCAAATCAGCCACTCATGATTAAATGAACAGCTTCACTAAGGCTCTCCAGGAAAGCTCGGCCATGGCAGCAATGAAGATTGTCAAGTGGAGAAAAGGAAGAATAGTGGTACAACGATGAGAACAATGGAGATGAGTACTGGAAATGGAGGCGGAGGTGGTTCAAGAAGAATGGAGGAGACAGTGGTAGAGTGATGATCGTGGGTCTCGGCTTACTGAATGTTGAGTGGTGAAACCCTTAAAATCTGACTCCAGAGGACAAAAACGCTGATTTCCCCATATTAAGGCCAAACTGATATTTCTGAAATTGAGGTACTAAACGGACAACGTCTTTGGGTACTAAAATATCATTTCTGGAATTCGGGGGACTGAACTGAAATTTCCAAAATTCGTCTGCTTGACTGAAATACACTGAAATGAAATTCATCATTGTAATACCATGCATCTGGATAATCAGGAAAGAGTGACTTTTTTACCCCTTTTATCAATTGATCAAGCAATTCATGACAAAATCCTTAAATAACATGTGAAAATATATAACAATAGGAATTTGTCACTTGTATACTATCTCTGTCCAATTATATATTTTCTTTCTCCTTTTCAAATTTAAAAATTTTCTGTGCAAAAATATAATAGATAGATAATAATTATTTAGCAAATAGTCTCTTAATTAACTGAATAAATATGTGCCCATCAATAATTAACTTTGATTTCTTTCATAGTACTAGTAGAAAGATTTGAATAATAAAAGAAATCATGGATGTGGGGTTGTTAATTGTCAATCTGTCATGATTGGGATGTAACATTGGAAATGGATTCCTAAAATTTTTATAAGTACCAATGAATTGGAACATGAAGCAAATCACCTAACTTTAATATTTGTCGAGAGAAATCCCAATTTCGATCTTAGGATATTAATGCGAGCCATTCATATAAATAGAATTAATTTTCAATTAATAGTAGCCCACTCTTCGAATAATTTAATTCCAGAATTTTTTTGTTCCCACCGATGTGATCCGTCACAATCAGAATCAATAGGAATACAACTAATAAGATTTCAAAATATTTTATTTTCATTATCTCTTTATTTTTAAAAGGGAGAATCCTGTATAAATTCAATTGAAATATCAAAATCTAAATTCAGACCTCCACTTTTAACAAACTACTGATGAAGCCAAGTTGCCTAATTAGGAATATTTGAATGTTATTAAAAGATGAGAACGCCCCCCGGAAATTAAAAAGGATAATTGAATGTATACGTAGCCATTTTTTATTATTTCAACGGGATTTATTTAAGATTTTCTCTTTATTTTTAGTTATTTTTTTATGATTTTTTTTTTATAAAAAAACAAATACTTGTTCTATATATTCTTATACTATATAATTTTCTTAAGAAAATATACTATTTATCGAAGTAAAATTATTCACATTTTTAAATGTCTTATATGGTCGCAACAAATATTTTTGTCAAGCAAAGATATTATATTAATGGAAAAGATTTCTAATGTTCATTAATTTCCCTTTAGGAGGAGAAAGGAAAACATTTTTTTTTGAATAATTTTATATTGATAAATAGTACAAATTTTTTTTTTTCAACAAAAAAATCTTGTACATATAGATATATTAATATTAATAAAGGGTAAAGTTATTTATAATTTTAGGTGAATTAATGAATGTGTTTGTAATTTTAGATGAAATAATGAAGGGTGCAAAATCATTATTTCATCTAAAATTACAAATACACCCTTCATTAATTCAAAACGACGTAGTTTTAGGGTCACTGGAGATAACTTTATCTCCAGTGACTGGAGAAATACTTTACCCTATATTAATATATCTATATGTACAAGATTTTTTAAAAAAAAAAAAAAAAAAAAAAATTGTACTATTTATCAATATAAAATTATTCAAAAAAATTGTTTTCCTTTCTCCTAAAGGGAAATTAATGAACATTAGTGTGTCTATTCTATTTTCTAATAACATATTAAATCGTGGAGTAAATTTCATTGATTTTTAATTAATACACTAATAATCATAACTATAAACAAGAGAACAAAGAGAGAATTGAATTGGTGGACAGAGATATGACTTGGGAGAGAAGAGATGACTTTGATGGGGTAATATGATCATTTAACAACATTCAGAAATATCTAATTAGGCCTCTCAGCCTGATCAAGAATATGTTCAAAGTGGGAAGCCTAAAATTGGATTTTGGTATTTTAGCTAGATTTATATAAGATTCTCTCTTTTTAACCTATTTATTTTAAAAATTTTATTTTATATCTCACTATTTTAAAATATTTTATAATTTGTAACTATCTCTCTTTATCTTTGAGCATATTTAATTTTTTTTTTATCTTTATTATTTAAGTTGTTACGATATTATTATATTCAATGTGGCTGGAGGAGGGACTCTCAACGTCCCTTCTTTTATATAATCAATAGAATAGAGTTGATGTTATCATGTGGTTTGCTTAACTTGTTAGTAAATGGAAAAGCCCCACAGCCCCACTATCATCGGATTATCTCTTTTTAGTATGAAGCAGCATAGCATATTTAGGGTTGTAAGGCACTTCATATATGATATATTAAAGATAAAATATTTTAATATATTTACAATAATTGAGTTATATAGATTATAATACGTAATCTTATTATAATTATATAAAAAAAACAAAGTTAGAAAAAAAATTAAAATTCTTTTCCAGAGACAGGGATAGCACTAAAATTAAAATATTAAACCGAAAATTAATTGATGATGATGTGAAAGCTTTATTTCATATCTGATCCGCCCAAATGATGATTGAAGATCGAGACATTTCCAAAAGCCGTTGTGGCCTTATGAAGAAAGAATAATAGCATCTCTGGAAAAGAAATATGAGTACCTAAGGAAGTGGGAAAATGGAATATCTAGACCACCTGGAATCGATAAGACGTTTAATTTAGTCAATAGGGAATTAATGGTAGGCCTTGAGCGCCTTTTCTTTCTTTCTTATTTTTCTTTAAAGGAAGGAATATGTGATCCGCCCATGATTACAAAAATATTGATAATCCTCTTTCATACCTAACCCCCTATGAATACTCATTATTATCTCATCAACCTAAACTTCACATACTATATATCATTTCAATACTTTAGCATGGTTAAAATAACCATATACTTCAATACTTGTGACATATTCGGATATTCAAATTAGATTGCCTTTTAATAAAAAAAATTAAAAAAAATTAAATAAAAAAAAAATATCGTCCAATTTACCCTTTAGTTTCATGTGTCTTTGTTTCACTTGTTTCATTTCACTTGCCATATCACGCCACAACTATTACCGCCACCACCTCGTCTCTTCTTCCATCGCCTTCGCCTCCACCCCCACCGCCACCACCACTACTACCTCCTCCTACCCTGCACAGCTGCCGCCATTACCTCCTCCTACTCCATCGTCACCACCCCCCTCGTCGTCGCTGCCACTACCTCCTCCTCGTCCTCCTCCTCCTCCATATATCCCCTGCTAGCACCTCCACCGTTACTACCACCGCCACGACCTTGATCCCCCTCCTATGCCAAACCCTATCGCCTCCCTCCACCTCCACCATTGCCGCCTCCACCACTACTACCTCTTCCACCGTTGATGCCACCACTAACTCCTCCTTCTCAACCGCCGTTGCTGCCACCCCCTATCTGTTGGAAATTATGCCCTAGGGGCAAGTCATTGTACTTTAAACGTTTATGTTATTTAAAGTATTCTCATTAAGTTATCATTTCATTTGCATGTTTATAATGATAACTGTATCCTTGGATATATCTTATAGATTATCCTAAATGTCCCTAGTCGCTCATCTACACAAGAGCGAAGATGAAATAAGACCAGTATAACTTTGATAAGGTATGGAGATACGAATCAAAGGCATAGGCACTTGTAAGAGTACAAGGTACTGGACCGACCCACTATGAAAAAGCTTCATGGATTTAGTCATAAGTTTTTCTTATGTATAACCGCATCACAATGCCCTTTGACCTAAGATCATGATGGATTCCTACATGATAAGTCGCTGATCTTTGACCTAGTCAAAAGTCACCTTTGACCAGGTGATGATAAAGGCTTGGATCGAGATCAGTGGTTTTCATGCAAAGGAATGTGAATGATCAAGATGGAATTTGTCCTTCACATTTGTAAAGAGATAATATTGGACCCCTCAATGAGTGAGTCTAAGAAAAGTATAGCAATACTACGATGGAAAGGAGTTTCCATTTCAATTATTAGACTACTCAAGAATCAAGAAAGTAATGGTCAAGAATAGGAAGTTGACATTATCCTTGCCTGATCCTTGACCAAATTATCGTATGACAAAAGGGACGTGACATGGACGTTGTACGATAGGTTGTATCGTATCATCGATCTCCATATGAATTGGGTAGTCGCAATGTCTTGCTAGAGGCCACTTGCAACTTGTGGACTGGTACAGTATTGGTCTGCTGCCAATCTCATGTGGGCCTGCAGGGTTGTACACAAGAATAGTCCAACACGAGTAATAGTGTCCAGATTCATTAAATCCTAGATATGTCTAAGATTTAATGAATACTGTATTTAATCTAGGATGGATATATATTTATATATATTATTAAATTCGAAAATAATATAATAATATTATTTATAGAGATTATAATATTATTATATAATATTTGTTTTGTAAATATCTAAAACAAATAGAGATATTGTATCTCGATTTAATTTTTGAATAAAGATATCATATATCTTATTTAATTTAAATTGAGATATAGTATCTCATTTAATTAAATAGATAGATATCATATTTCGATTTAATTTATAGAGATAAATTAAATCGAAGGCTTTTAATTCAGATTAAATAAATAGATTAGATTAGATCTTTGGATAGATTTAATTAATATATTATTTTAATCCAAATTCAAATTTCAAGATTAATAAGGATTAATTTTGAATATATAATACGCCTATTGGGTTTTGAAAAACTTACGGGATATTTTGTCAGACGTATTAGAAAAGCCGCGAGAGAAATCCTAGAGAGAAAAAGAAGAGACACGAGAATACTGAAGGCGCTAGCACGCTGTCATTGGTGTTAGAGGCCGTTCGTGTGGATACCAGTAGAGAGAGTGGATTCGAAGAGTCGGCTCCTATTGATCGAGTAGGTAGCCCACGAGATCGAATTGAACGAGATGCTCACGAGTTCGCATAGGTGTAACATCCCAATTTTCTAAAGCGTTTTCAAATAGTTTGTTCGAGTAGAGCATCGGAATAATTTAAAAGAGTGAGTATCGATAAAATTTCTCACTCACCGTTGGTGTATTTGGTTGCTTTACGGTGGTACATTTATTTGAATATTCAAAAATACGCTAATACATATCCAAAAAGAAATTCTCTGGGTCATTTGGGTCTTCACCGTGGTGTTGCTTGCCCTTGTCCTCGGTCCCGATCCCTCCGGATCCGAGGCTATAGCGGGCGAGGTTCAATGGAATTGAACCTCGTAATGGTTAACCTCATGCTTAAATATGACAAGATATGTATGACAGATATTCATGGCGTTTCAAACAATCATTACATAAGCACACGGATGTATCCCAACGGTACATAAGCACACGAAGATGTATCCAACATGCGTGAGCACACGCAGATGTATCCCATAAGCACACAGCAGATGTAAAGTTATCTATCACATATAAGCATACAATAAGCATCGAGTTAGTGTTACGATCGCGAACGTACCTTCGTTGATGAATACGGTGCGTTTGTCGGTCGAAAAATGCATTCACGAGATATCCTATGAGGGTAATATCGCATTTATTAATTCCCAAACAATATCCTAATAGATATCTTAGTCACAAATGACTATTTTGCCATTGCAACATTTATTTTTCACTTTATTCCTTCAAAATTCGTAGAACAACGCTGGTACAAATCTTGGCAGCCTTTCGTCTAACTTTGAAAAATCATAATTAATTCTAGAAAAATCGAAACGAGGATCCGTAAAATTCCTTGGAATCCTTAGGATGTCTATTTTCAAGTAAAAATAATAAAATTTTCCAGATTACACGATTCACTCCCAGATTTTAAGTTTTGAACCTCTGCCCAGAATTTTTCCAGAAATTCGTAGCTAAATTTTGAGAATTTCTATCTCACTGTACAAAACTCATTTCAACATGTTCTTCACATATTTGAAAAGCCCTATATGTCTAATTTCATCATGAATTTTCCAAGAATTTTTCAACATCATTTTGAACAAGAAATATTGGCATTTCTATCGCTGATTTCAGAAATCGTTTACCGACAAAATTTCGCTAGAACTTCGTTACTTCGGTGTTTTTCTTCCAGAAATTTTTCCCTAACCCTTCCTTCATCAATTTTTCAAAATAAAGCTATTTTTAACCATAAAAACGTGAAAATAAAACTACTCTAGAATTTTTAAGATTAAAACACAACTATCTATGAATTTAAAACTCAAAACTCAAGAACTTGCTTACCTATGCTTGAACTCCTTCAAGCTACTTCCCACTCAACCTCACTTCTCTCTAATTTCAGATTGCTCTTGCTTGTTTGGTGTGAAGAATGAAGAGAGGTTTGCTCTCTATTTATAGGCTCCAAGCAACCCCTTTCAACAAGCTATCTCTCTTCCCTCTTGGCTTTGGACTTGTGTTTTCTATGATGCCACATAAACAATATTTCTATGGCTAGAAGGGAGGATGAATCATCACCTTTTACTCCCTTTGACCTTGCATTGTTGGCTCTTCCATGTTCCACCACTTCTTGTCCTTGTCTCTTAACTTGCCCTGTTGGCCCTTTCTACTTCTCATATTTATCCATGGAACACTCATTGAGCCAACAAGGTTCTTCTCCTTTAATCACTACACACACACACACACACACACACAAAATTGCCACATCTCCCCCTTTACTCCATGCATTCTTGCTTGTTGTTTCCATTGTTCCACATCTTTAGCTCTTATTGGTTCATGAATTACCACTTGGATTTAGGCCTTAACTTAAGTAATTAATTTAAACCTTTGGCTAATTATTTCCAACAATGTGTTCTTAAATATTATTAGGCTTATTTGATTGGTTACAATATTAATCATAATCACATGTTATCAATTTAATTATGAAAGTTTATGAATTTAATTCAATTAATGTAGATTTAATTATCTACTAATTGTTGGCAATTTTCTTTAATTTGCTTAGTTATTTCCTCACAACTTTTGGGTTTACCTTGGTCATTTATGCACCATGCATTAATTTAATAATCATAGGGCAACTTATGGTCCCTAATACAATATTGGATTTTGCCTCTTTAATTTTCAATGAAACTAATCAAATAAATTACTAAAATTAGAGACAACATACTTTCCTATTTTAAATAGGTATTATTTTTTCCAAACAATAATATTCAAGAGAAATATGAATTTTGTGGTATTTTATGATCCCAAAATAAAATTAGAGAATTTGGTTTTTGATTACCTCAATTCTTAGAGAAAATTCCCTAAATTAACATAAATATGTTACTCAATTTTGAGACCACATATTCACCTATTTTTAATAGGCACTATTTACCAAAATATTGTATTTAAAAATAATTAGGGATTTTTTTTTCCGGGTATTACATAGGTACGATTCTTTTTTAACTTGATTTAAACACCGTTGATGGATCATCCGATGGGATTCGTAAGTTTTAATGGATGAAAATCCTTCCGCTGCGTGTACGGATCCCTACACTATCGTCACAGCCACTACATCCTCGTCCATTGTTGTCAAACTCGCGAGTTGACACTCCGAGTTTACCATTTTTACATTTCTATTTTACCAAATCAAATAGAGTCATTGGTAAACTTGTGATCGTTGTAAACTCGGTTAAACTTACGAGTTTATACACCGAGTTTACCGTTTTTACGTTTCAAACTTACAAAATCGTGTTAACTCATCCTTAAACTCATGTTAACTTCTTTTATTTGATTATATTCAGCGGCTTTATATGTGACTTTTATAGAAAATCCCTGGTTAAATATGGTAAATTTTGAATATTGATTTATTTAATTTCAATTATTTGAATTTAAAATATATCTAAATCAAATTCTTGTCATTTTTTATATTTTAATTATTTATTATACACTATTAATACCTATTTAATAGTAAAAGTAAACTCTTACGAGTTTACAATTCGAGTTTACGTCATTGTCACAAGTTTGCTTAAACTCACGAGTTTGACAACTTTTGTTGTTGTTGTCACCACTTACCCTCGCCACCTCCACATCACCGTTCCTGTCCTCCACCACCACAACCATCACCATCAGACAATCCTCGATGAGATAGCATGACAGTTATGATGAGGCAGTGAGATGGCTTTTAACTGTTTTTTGTATAAAGATTATATTAAAGGCAAAATAGACTTTGTGTGATATATTAATTTTAAGTAATTGTTAAAATAAAAACCCATTGCGCCTTGCTTAAAAATCAAACCAAAAAATAGCCCAATAATTAATATTGCATTGCACTATTATTGCATCGAACTGGAGAGTAAAATGACATCGAACCAAATGGGCCCATAGTTTATTTTTGAAACTTGGTGTAATATTGAAAAAATTAAATTAAACAACAAATTTATTTGGTGGTTCATGTCACATGATTAGGACCAAACATATATAACAACATAAGTTTCAACTGTGGATTATTTTTATTTTTATTTTTGGTTGCGAACTTATAACTATAGATATCAAGATACACATATGTATTGTAATAGTCTAAAATTCATATTTATCATAAATATTATATTTTGATAAATAGTGCCTATTAAAAATAGGTGAATATGTGGTCTCAAAATTGAGTAACATATTTATGTTAAGTTAGGGAATTTTCTCTAAGAATTAAGGTAATCAAAATAATCAAGGAAGTGTTATGAAACCACTTGAATTAATTAAAGGGAATTAACCACAATTAGGAGGCAATTAAATTTGCACTAATTAAAATAATGGTATAATACCCCAAAATTCATATTTCTCTTGACTATTATAGTTTGCCAAAATAATACCTATTTAAAATAGGAAAGTATGTTGTCTCTAATTTTAGTAATTTATTTGTTTATTTTCCTTGGAATTTAAAGAGGCAAAAATCCAATTTTATTTTAGGGACCATAAGTTTCCTTATGATTATTAAATTAATGCATGGTGCATAAATGACCAAAGTAAACCCAAAAGTTGTGAGAAAATAATTAATCCAATTGGAGAGAAAATTTGCCAACAATTAATGGACAATGAATTTGCAATAATTAAAGTAATTGTATTAGATGTTCATAATTAATTAAATCAACTAATTAAGAATATTAATTGAGATTAGTTATGGAGGGCTAGGATTAAACCTCATAAAGCTAAATCCTAAGGCCTTAATTCAATTTCATAAAGTGGAATCCTTGTGAAGTAAAATCCACCAATGAGAAAAGAGTTGTGTATGTGTGTGTGTACAAGTAAGAGAGAGTGTTGTGAGTGTGTGTGTACAAATGTTGTGAGGGTTGTGAGTCTAGTGTGTGAGAGAGAGAAAAAAATAAAGCAAATTTGATAAAGTTTGAAATCCTAGAGTAAATTGGATAATGGTTTGAAATCCAATAAATATCGATGTACACGGAAAAACTCAAAACAACAAATAAAGTGAGAATTTATACAAATTTAAATAGTTGTGAAGAAGTACGAACCTTGGAGAAAATATAATGACTTATCTTGAACCCACATAATTTAACCTCGAAAGTAAGCCTAGTAAAGGCTATTTTTGCAAACGTTGAAGAATAAGCTTAGTACAACTAGGGGAATCTAATTAGACCATAAATCGGATATCCAACTACTAATCAAAAAACATACTCAGAATTTAAAAGTACTAGTGATTGATCAAGCAACCAAAAAATGAATTTCGTTAAAGTAAAAACCGAAGACTCAGTTGGAAGAAACTTACACAGGGAAGACTGCACTTTACTTCTTGAAGAAGTAAGGAAAAAGATGATGGAAGAGAGAGAAAGGGGAGAGAAGAGTGTGAAGTCAGTTTTGAGTAGATCTAAGGATGAGATTTAAACTTCTCAACTAAGTTTAATCCAAGGGTTAAGAATGAATAAAAGTTGTTAGGTAGTTAACCCAAAATTGTTATAAATAGGGCCTTTGGCTCTTCATATTTTCTCACACCAAGATAGCAAGTAGCAATCTGATTCTAAGAGTGAAAGAGTGAGTGAGAGTCTGGGAGAAAGGAGGAGTAAAGTTCCGAGTAAGTTCTTGAACTTAAGCTTTCAAGTTCTTAGTTATTTTGTGATTTTAGTCTTTAGTCTTTTAAATATATTTTAGCTATCATGTTTTTGTAGTTAAAAATATTATTATTTCAAAAATATTATTAAGGAGATAGTATAGCAAAATTTCAAAAGATTATGATCAAAGTAGCGAAGCTCGGCGAAATCTTATCTGTTAGCGATTCCTGAAGTCAAGAGTAGAAATGCCAGTATTTTATGTTAAATATGAGGTTCTAAAATTATGAGAAAATTCATGGTTAAAGTAGACATATAGGTATTTTCAAAAATTCCAAGAACATGTTAAATTGAGCTCTGTACAGTGAGATAAAAATTCTCAAAGTTGGGCTACGTTCTCTGGAAACATTCTGGGCAACGTTGAGAAAAATGAAAACTGGGAATATTTCATAAATTCTGGGTAAAATGAAGTATTTTTCATTGAAAACATACATCCTAAGAATTCCAAGGAATTTTACGGATCCTTGTTTTGATTTTTGTAGATTTAATTATGATTTTGTGAAGTTAACCGAAAATTCTGCCCAGCAATTCAGCATAGCGTTTTTTTTAAGGGCAAAGTTGTAATAATAAATCCACCAAGGGTAGAAAGGTAAATTAAACCCTTAGGATATTATTCTAAGCAATATGATATTTATCAAATATCATATAATAATCCGACGATAACGTATAGGATATCCGGGAGGTCCGGAGTCCGATCAAAAGGCCGGACGTTTGGCCATTACACGGTGAAAGGTACGTTCATGTACAGTAACTTTAACTCTCATATGTCTTGTATGGCTTTGATATGATTGGTTGATTCATGATTGATTGTTTTTCTAAACTGTGAATATTTGTCATATATAATGTTTATACTTTTCATATGAGGTTAACTGTTACCTGAGGTCCGATGGGTATTGGACCTCGATTTGACTAAAGTTCGGGAAAGGAACCCGGAATAGAGAAAGGCACCGGTAGATAGAGCCGTGAAGAGGCACGATGGACAAAGCCGTGAAGAGGCACCGGTCAAAGCAAATGCCGAAAGAAGTTTAACAGAGCCTACCTTCTGGCATGAATCTAATAAGGTTACTTCAAACCATTTGGTGTCTAGAAAGGGTTCGTCTATGTGGTTCGATCGGTGAGTCGTCGTGAATTCGGGAGACTTCCACTAGACACCGGTCTGACCAAATTGTTTGATTAACTGAGTTAGGTTCATTGCCCCAAGTCTAACTACGGCTTGGTGGAAGATTGTATAGTTACCATAAAGACTTGTAATTATGCCAAGCTTTGTACTAATGTATCACATGAATATTCCTTCGGGAAATTTTTAATATATCAGTATATGTCAGGGCATCAGCATATGCCAGGCATTTTGTATCAGTCACTCATCGTCCAAATGTTAGTACATGCTCTCCGTTTCCGCATTACTCTGAGTGGTAGCACCTCAAACTCTACTGATTTTTATAAAACCAAGTGTCAACCGACACATTTTGAAGTATGAAATTTGGGGTGTTACACGTATGAATGGGTATATTATTATCATGATTATGCTATTGTTAAAAGATTAAATATCAAGAGAAAAATAAAGGAAATAAGTTCGATAAATCTTGGGCCAAAAAAAAAGTTTGATGTATCTTGAAGTTAATTAATGAATTGGACAGGTTAATTAATTAGGGCTGTTCACAATGAACTTCATCTAAATCTAACTGATGAATCAGCAAGTCAATTAAAGCCAGGGCAATTGTACATAACTATATATAACTGATATAATTGGTTCAACCTCAACCGTAAAACATTCTCTTCGGGAGTTTAACGAAACATGAATAATACCAAAATGAAAAACATATAGTACAACCAGTCTCGACCAGGCGACCTTCTATTAATAAGTATTACATGAGCATTCAATAATAAATTAATCATAATATACTATGACTCAACTACAAAAGAAATCAATTAATAGATGATATTATGTAAAACACTTGTATAAGTTATGAACAACATTTTCTATAAATTTAGGAAAATTAAAATCAAGGACCTATAGAAGATATGATTGAACCATATTTTTATATGGTTTTTCATGATTAAATTGGGAAGTTAATGTACTTCTTATGCTATTATTGCATGATTAAGCACTAATTTGAGTTATGAACATTTGTATTGAATTAAGTCTAATTAGGGGCAAAAATGTCATAATTTGTTAATTATCCATGCAAATGATTTCTTAGACTTTTGATGCTACCTTGTGTTTGTTTAATATTGCATTATAGGTGTTCAAGAAGAAAATTGGAGATTTTTGGAAAATGTCAATTAGAGTCAAATTAATATTTGGAGGACTAGAAAAAATTACAGAAAAATACCCTTTAATTTGTCAAAATTTCAAATAAATGAAGAAAATGGTCCAAAGAAACTTATAGAAAATAACCCATATTTTCATGAATTACATTTTAGCTCCATAAAAATTTCAAAACTATTCATTGTAGTCCTAATACGAACTTTTAAACTTTTGAAATTGGTCGCTGGTCAAAAGTTGCATTTTGACCAGAGACCAATTAGGTCTTCTGGATCGCTTGATTTTATACTTCTTTTGGACATTGAGATCGGTGAGTTGCAGATCGAGCATCTCGAAGCAAGACACCAAAGCTTGAGTTCTTTAGCAAAGCTTGAGAGGAAAGGAAAGAGACGGAGAGCCACTACCACCGTTGAGGATCTCCACCCTCTTTCCTCACACCGACCGTCGTTGCATCCTCTCCATGTTAGAGAGAGCTTGAGATTGGACAAGGAGTGCGCTACGACAATGGAGATGGAGAGGAGAAATTTAAAACCCGAAAGCACATGGCAGAGCGCAGCAAGGAAAATGAGACCAGAACTTCTTCATCCTCTTTCACCTCCATTTTTCTCCTCCTCAAAGCCATTGGAAAAACGATTAGAACCTTTGGATTCCATCTGTCTCTCACCACAGGGTTGTCACTGGAAATAATTATCTTCTCTAGCGACTCAGCTTTGTCGTTTGCTTCTTCTTTTTGCCTCCCTCACTATCTCTCTACCATCGCTACTTCTGTCCATTCACCATCATCACTGTTGCCGGAAGTTTCTCTCTCACTTCACCATTACTGCTTCTCTGTCCCTAGTTTGAATCTTCCCTTCTCCTTTTAATTAGTCACCCCATTCCAAATTCTCCTTTCTCTATTTCCATGAATTTTTCGGAAAGTCTTTCCATTTTCCCACGACCCTTTTCAATTTCTGGTAAGTTCTATTTTTCTTGTTAGGGGCTTTAATTTCTTGTGATATTTTGAGCTTTTGTTATTTTAAAGCAATGAGAGGCTTATTCCTTTGCTTCTTGGTGATAGAGATTTATGTTTTAGCTTAATCGACTACATATATAGAGGGGAGTTTTTTCTATCATTGCATTGTTAGTTCTCTATATGTTTTGATATGATAACTGACAATTGTAAACACAAGATGAATTTTGTCTTTGGTAAGTTGAAAAACTTACTGTCAAATGCAAACTCGAGTTTTGACTAGAAAACTCGAGTTTGGACTTGACAGAGAGTAGCTCAATTTTAATGAACTAAGAAAACTCCAGTTTGCGTAAGAAAACTCCAGTTTGCGTAAGCAAACTCAAGTTTGTGAGATACAGAGAGCACTCCTAATTTTTCACATTGAGACAAACTCGAATTTAGGTTTACAAACTCGAGTTTGCACTATACAAAGGCTCTTCAACATTTTCTAAAGTAAACAAAACTCCAATTTGCAAGAGTAAGCTCGAGTTTTGGACATACAAAGAGCCTCCAATGTTTTAAGCCTAAGGAAACTCCAGTTTTGATATGAAAACTCCAGTTTACACTTGACCAAGAGTTTTCTAAGTTTTCCAAAGTTTTGAGAAAACTCGAGTTTGTATTTGTAAACTCGAGTTTATACTTGACAGAGAGCTTTCATGTTTTACCCACTTTGAGAAAACTCTAGTTTTCACTTGGCATAGATTTTTTAAAGGTTTTCATTTTTTAAAGGAACTCGAGTTTGGATTGGCTAACTCGAGTTTGTGCCAAGCAGAGAGCTTTGCCCTATTTCAGTGATTTTGAAAACTCCAGTTAAGAGTTGGAAACTCCAGTTTTGAACTTTTGGACTTAAACATATTTTCACTATAAAAGTCTAAAACTCGAGCTAGTCATTAATGAACTCGAGTTTTGCTCTATATTCAAAATGTGCTTCTAAACTCAAATCGCGACATTCCTCTCTGGAAGAAGAAAACTTGAGTTAGGATTTGGAAACTCGAGTTTATATTCTGAGCAAAGTTACAAACTCCAGTTTGTATGAACAAACTCGAGTTTGTCTTGCTAAGTTCAAAAATCAAATTGCTCGAATTTGAAAAATCTTCATGTTTGATCTTAATACTTCTTATCATCACTCATTAGTATTCTTAACTATGTTTAATCAGTTTGTTAGTGAGTTTTAGATGGTTTAGAGGATATTAAATGAAGATTTGAACTAAAGCAAAAAAGTGATGTCAGCACATTAAATGCAATGTCCAGAAAACTTGCACCTTTTTGGACAATAATTCTACACACGTTGCAAAGGGATTAATGTTTCCTTTCCACATCCAGTAGCTGCTCTTCCAATGGATTAAAATTCAAGAAGTCAACCATAAAATTTTGTGCAACTAGATGAACCAAAGAGTAGAGAGAGAAGAAGACCAAAGCTCAACCTAATCCTTCCTTAATGCTAGCAATAGTCATATTGAAGATTACAATGGTCATTTAATGCTTTCTTCATATAAATAGAGCTGCATTCAATTCTTCTTAAGAACCAATTGGAGAAAACGAAAATCATTCAAGTTTCCAACTACTCTTTGAGTTTTCTTGTGTAAAGTATATTTTGATACATTTGTACTTCAGTGCTAATCGATATCCACTCTTAGAGAGAGTTTCATTTATTGAAAAACATTCATTGTAAGAATCTTAAGTTGTGGGACTTGGAGATCATATTTGATTACACTTGTAAGGGGGAGTAAGTTCTAGTGAGAGAATTATTCTAAGAGTTACAGAGGTGTAATCATTTGAGTTAGTGAAATCCCAGAGTGCCTAGGGACTGGACGTAGGTCAAGTGGTTGGACCGAACCAGTATAAATTCCTTGTGTCTTGCTTCTTCTTCTCTTACTCTGTTATACCCCATTTTTAGTATTCAAAAACAAAGTTCTTAGAAAAGAATTTTAAAATCCCCAATTCACCCCCTCTTGGTGATTTGCTCCACTTTCATTTGGTATCAGAGCAAGGTCTTCTCTAAAGAGCTTAACATCTCGAGAAGGATCACTATGAATGGTATTCTACATGATGGAGCTTCGATCAATAGGCCACTGGGATTCAGTGGAGAGCACTACTCCTTCTGGAAAGCCAAATTCAAAGTCTTTGTTTTGGCTATTGAATATGGTCTATGGAGAGTGTTCAAGAGAGGAGACTACAACCTAACTATTCTCGAAAATGGTCTCAAAATTCCAAAGCCTGAAGAAGACTATGATGAGAATGATAGGAGGAATATCACACTCAACAGTAAAGCTGTTCTCATGTACAAGTGCTCTAATCCAACAAGAATACTTTCGTGTACGCACAATGTCTTCTGCTAAAGCTATGTGAGATGCGTTGGAGATAGCTCATGAGGGAACAAATGGAGTCAAGGAGAATAGAGTCAATACCCTCATGACTGAGTACAATCTTCTTCGTATGAAATCTGGGGAATCCATTGGTGAGTTCCAATTAAGATTCACTTATCTGATCAACCAACTTGCTGCTATAGGAAAGAATTATGAGCAACCAGTTCAAGTAAGAAAAATCTTGAACATTCTGAGCAAGGAATGGGAAGCTAAAGTCACTGCTATTGAAGAATCTCGTGGAGAATCAATGACATCTGTGGCAACTCTATTTGGCAGTCTATCTGAATATGAAGGAAAATCAAGTTCAGAAAAGGACTTGATGAAATTAGTGACAAGAACAAAGGAATTGCCCTCAAAGTTGTCAAAGAAGAAAAGGAAATAAGATGATGATGATGATGAAGATGAAGATGAAGAGCTAGGCATGATGGTCTGGAGATTCAATAAGTTCTATAAGAAGGACCAAGGATTCAAAAAGTTTCATAAGGGTAGCTCCAGCTTTGAGGCAAAGAAGCCAATCATCTGCTACGAATATGAAAAGCCTGGCCACATCAAGTCAGAATGCCCCCAGCTGAAGAATAAGGACAAAGAAAAGAAGAAGTTCAATAAAGACAAGAAGAAAGTCTATGTCTCAGATATATGGGGAGATAACCCATCTGATGAAGATGAAGCTGATGAGGAAGAAAAAGCCAATATCTATTTAGTTGCTGAAGAAGAAGAGCAACATGACAACAATGATGAGGTATATGACTCGCAACCATCTTATGATGAATTATTTGCTGAGTACAATGCTGTACAATTTGAATTTGAAAAGCTTGTTGAAAAATATATATCTTTGAAAAAGAAGAATGTGACTCTTGAACTGCAAGTTAAAAATCCCTCTTGTGAAAATATTGTTTGTAAATATTGTCTTGATTTAGAGAAAAAGAATTTACATCTCACAAAAATGCTTGAGAAGTTCACTCAAGGTAGTGAAATGCTCAATGTGATTTTAAAACAACAGAGATTTACAAATGACCGATCAGGCATTGGTTATAAACCTGATCTTGATAAGAAGAAAGGCAAAAAGAAATTTGGAGAAAAGTCATATATGAATTATTTTAGAAAAACTGTTCATTCTTCAAATCGTTTTGCCCATTGCAATTATTGCAATCGTAAGAGTCATACTACTTCTTTTTGCTTTCATAAAAAGGAAAGAAAGAGTAAACTTGTTGGTAATTATCAATGGGTACCTAAGGGAACTTATGTTCCTAAGGCTCGAACTAACCCGAAAGGACTTAAGAAATGATGGGTACCTAAAACCTGATCTCTTGTGTTTTGCAGGTTTGTTTAAGAGCATTGGAATCCAACAAGTGGTACATTGATAGTGGATGCTCTAGACATATGACGGGAGATTAATCCAAATTTGCTTCAATCAAGCCCAAGGATGGTGGCAGGGTGACCTTCGATGGAAACCAATCCGAAAGGATTGCTGGTATTAGTGAAGTTGGAAACAACGAAGGACCACAAATCAAAGATGTCTACCTCATGGAGGGACTCTGTCACAATCTCCTCAGTGTAAGCCAAAGCACTGATCAAGGTAACCTAGTTATCTTTGATTCTAAAGAGTGCTTGATCGTAAGCAAGGATGCTTTCTCATTGGACAATTTAAAATCAAAAGCCTTATTTAGGGCTCCTAGAGAAGGTAACTGTTATACACTCAGTCTCTCTAGAAATGGTCCTGTTTCTGAAAAATGTTTTATTGGTAACTTGAATGAGAGTTGGTTATGGCACAAGCGTTTAGCTCATGTCAATATGATCCAACTTGACAAGTTGCTTAAAAAGGATTTGGTCAGTAGTTTACCAAAACTTCATTTTAAAAATGACAAGACTTGTGGTGCTTGTCAAAAAGGTAAACAAACCAAATCATCTTTCAAGTCTAAAAATGAAATTTCAACTAATAGACCTTTTCAACTACTTCATATAGATATAGTTGGACCAGCTAGAGTAAAAAGCCTTGGTGGCAATCTTTATACCTTGGTCATAGTTGATAATTTCTCTAGATTTGCTTGGACTATATTTTTATCTTCTAAAGATGAAACATTTGATCAATTTGTTGTTTGTTCATGAAAGAAGCCAAAAGATCAAAGAGAAGAGTCTAGAACAAGTGACATGTTTCCTTGAAGATTAAGGAAGACTCAAAGGGGAATATTTTAAGTCATAATTTTGTGACTTTTTGCTGACCAAATTCTCCTCTTATCAGCCCCATAATTTTTTCCTATAAGGGAACGAAAGAAGAATAATATGTTGTAAGTCAAGATTTCTCTAGAAGCATGAAGAAAATTCAAGAGAGAAAGGAAGGGAAAACCAAGGGTAAAATAGTAATTGGAGACAAGTGACATTTTGGCATTTCATTAACAATTATTTAAGGAGCTCTTCTTCTCATTCTTCATGCTGAAATTCAAACCACATAGAGAGCCAAGAAAAGAGGAAACCAACTTGAAGAACCTAGAAGCTAAAGAGAAGCCAAGAAGCAAGATCAAGGTAAGTGATTTTGGATTCTCTTCCTACTTCCTTCTACCTTCCCTAATATGTATAAGACTTTCATTAACAACTCTTCCATGTGGTTTTGGAAGCTAGGCCGAAAAGGAGGGAGAATAATAAGAAATCAAGGATTCAAGAAACACCAGATCAAGAGGAAGTAAGTGTTCTCATGACTTTCTTATGGTTTTGGTGAACTAATGTTGGTATGAATATAGTTATTATGTTGGGCTGAAATACATGTTAAGGGTTCTATTTGGATGATGAAGAGATTCATTAAATGTTTTAAGTTAAGATTTATGGCACAAAAAGAAAGATCAAGCGTGAAATAAGAAGAATAATTAAGATGTGAAAATGAAAACTTGGTATGTTGCTTTTGAAACAGGATTTTCGCCAATCAATTAAGCATGATGATATGAACTGATTTTGATGACTTTAAAGTGTTTAGAATGAGATTTTGTAAAAGAATGGGTATAAAGCATGATTTTGGAGGCAATAATTTAAGTTACCAAGATGTTGTAAGTTTGTTTTGTGAGTAATCCCTAAAGTCAATCAGATTGTACATGAATTTTCACATAGTAAATGGACTCCAAAAATTATGAAATTTCCAAAAAAAAAAAAAAAAAGACGTAGAAATCTCAAGGTTTAATTTGATAGGTCATTCATAATTTTTGGAGTTGTTTACTCAAAGATATGAATTTTTGAAGATTGACCCTGAAACTAGAAAGTAAGTGTGCCTAGTGGGGTTATTTTTGGTGTTCTGGAAAATTTTAACTGTGTCTAGTCAAAAAGGGTATTTTTGGTGAAAAATAGACATAATAAGGGTCAATTAGCTTTTTGAACCACCTCAATCGGAATTTTCTAGAATTAGTTATGAATTTTCGAAGTTGGGTGACTGTTTCTGAAATTTTCTGTATTTGGCCGAAAATAAGAGGAATTTTACCAATAATAAATTCCTTATTAAGAAAAGGAATTAAAAGAATTTGGATGCTTGGAAAAGTCCTTGTTTCAATTCAGCAAGTAAAATAATTAAAAAGGGGAATTTTCATAAATAATGATATTTATTTATATTTGGTCATTCTATGGTTATCTTTGCTATTTCACACATCGTGAAAATTTACTAATATTTGTTTGACTACCAGGTAGTAACCTTAACCTCATATGCTTTGTATTACTCTGTGTGTTTACCATGATTGTAGACCAGTGTCTCGTAAGGGGGACATGCATTTATGCATTCAGTGTAGTTTGGGTTTGAGGCCCAACTACTGTGATTTTTCCTAATGCTATAAATCTGGGGTTTGCCTTGATTGAGCAGTCAAGCGTTTGTTTAGGACATGTTGTCCTTACACAATAGACATTGCATTTGTGGTATGCTCCTATTATGTTGTTGCACGTGTTATACTGAATGCTTGTGATACGTGATTTTCCCTGACTATATATGGTTGCTTACATGCATTGCATATACAATTTATATGAAATTAACAATTACTTTGGGATCCTTCGGGGTTCTAGGCTATTTTAAGGGCACAAGTGGTATTTCTAGAGCTGATTAGGGATTTAATGGTAAGAACACGGAGCATTGATATGGATTCTGAGGAGGTTGTGGATGAAAAATTAGGTCTTTATATGTATAAACAATTTTGGAGTTGACCGTATCATAACCCTTCGGAGATTTATCTTTCCTGTATTTAATTATCTTTACTAGTATTTTATTGTCCAAACCGTTAGTATGCTCTACTGCTTAAGTACTCTGATGCTTGATGATTTTTATCCTGGGTAATATAAAATTAAATAAAAGTAAAGGATCACACTACTCGCCACCTGAAAAGGCAAGACTGGTAGGTGTGTAACACACTTCTTTAAAGAAGTGCCACAAAACATACGCCACTATTCCCTCTTTTTGTAGTAGTGATTACTCACATATAAGCCTTCATTGCATCAAATTGAAATAGAGCTTAAGAAACAAGATTTCAAAGGATCAACTGTTGTTTTGTCATTTGTATCGTGGCATTTCATAATTTAATTTGGAAGAGACTTTTGTGGAAGATAATGCTTTGAAAGTTTTAAGATAAAATAACTAGTGTCAACCTCTCCTTATATATACTCCATCTCTCCTTCTTATGAGACTCTATTAACAAGTTTTATGATATTTAAAATAAAAAAAAAAAAAAAAAAACTAGTTAACAGTAGTTAAATAACAAACACATATATATTTCCAAAACAACCATTTCATTTATATATGGTTAATTTGGGGAAGTGTTACACCCCTACCGGCCTCACCCTTTTGGGTGGCGGGTTAGAGGGATCCTTTATTTAGTTGTTACCTTACCTTTAATTATTTCCATATTAACATGTATCAGAGTATTACACGGTAGAGCATTGGATCAGTTTGGATGAATGCATAATACTGGTAAAAGAATGATAATCAAAAGTAAATAGTCCCCGTAGGGTTAGGGTACAGTAATCCAAAAATAAGTACCGGGCAGAAAGTAAAATAATATACAGTTATCCAAAATGTAAAATACAAACAGTAATAGGGCATTCCCAATCTCTTCAGCCTTTAACTTCTAGCCCTACCTCAGATCTCTAGGTCAACTCAGCTAGATCCACCTATATCCCTAGCACATTTTGGAGTTCAAAATTGAACCCCAAAGTAACCGTTAAACTCATAAACAATATGTATGCAGTACATGTATGCAATCCACAATTAGGAAAATCACAAACAACAATGGTAAACATACCACATGAATTCAGAACACATAACAATGCCTGATAGGCTATAACACAAGCCCCGGTTCCATAGCACTAGGAAAACAACTGTAGCGCCAGGGACTCAAACCCTAACTACATTGAATGCATCTCAAGCTTGGTAGCGACATGTTCCACAATCATTGCATCACAAACATACAAGGTAAACAGTTACTACCTGGCAATTTTATCAGAAATCAATAAATTTTTCCAGTGCTTGGAAATTTACTCTGGACACTAGTTGACCCTAAATAACGCAAATAAACTCCATTTTATTCACTTATGCAAACTCTTCTCTTAATTTTATGAAATTCACCTATTTTCCAAAAATATTAGAAAATATGCTTTAACTTCAAAAATTCATAATTAATTCCAAAAAAAACTCCTATTGACATGATTCTAGTGGCCATTTGACTGTTGACATGTCTATTATTTATTAAAATATTTCCAAAGGCCACAAAAATTCTCAGGATTTTTCTGTGTAAGATATATGCTCACCGGTCGAGTCAAAGTCCAGGTTTTTGGGCTATTGTCAAAAATTCATTTCTCCCAGTAACAACATCTTAAAATTACAAAATTATATATCACAATGAAGATCCAGATGTCTAGTTTAATCCTGTAAATTTTCATGACCATTTGACTTCATTTTCTATTTTAAAACCATTTTTCAAGTACAATTGTCCAAAATTCGCTGAAGCTGGCAGATTAACATTTTTAAAGAGCTTGTTATTTTATGTTTGAAAATCCTTTTAGAAATTCATTAACCAATATATTCCCACTCCATTTTCCATAAGGAACACGTTGGTAAGCTCAGATTTGCCAAAATCCATTAATTTCTTTAAGTTTACCATAGATTACGAAATCTAGGTTTCAAGCTTGAGATTTCAAAAACTTGAAGAAGAAATGGATGCTCTTACGATTAGGCTTGATCTTGGACTTTGGAAACTTGTATCTCCTTCTTGAACCTCCTAAAACCTTCAGCATTCCTTTAAAGTACCACATACAATGGCCTTTTTTTAATCCTTAAAGCTTCCATAAATAATAGAGAAAAGAAATTGATACCTAAACCATGACTACTTACCTTGAGCTTCAATTGTGTGCCTTCTTCTTCTTCTTCTTCTTTGTGTATGAATTTCTCTCTTCACTCTCTCCTCTCTCTCTCTTGGACGAAATGGGAAGCCAAAATAAGGGCAAAGAGGTCCTTAATTAATAGCCTAACACCTCACAAAATATTCCTTTAAGTTGCTTGCCATTGGCTCATGTTTTGACTTGTCTTTCTTTCTTTTTCTCCGAGTTTTTCTTTGATTTTCCTTGTCTTTTATGGGCTGCACGAAATTTTCTTATTTTTGGCATGAAATTGGCTTGTTCCATAAGCCTCTTTTAGCTTAGGTTTAGGTTTTAATCTTGGTGAAATTTATTGACTTCAACTATAAGCTTTTTGACTTCTCCTCCTTTCATTATGGCTTGACTTTGCTTCATTTTTCTTGCCCTCCTAGTTGGACAAAATTAAAGAGCTGAAGGGAGGTCATATTTTTGTCTCATTTTACTTGAAAATCAAGCCATTACTTGGTTCCATTTGGTTCCCCCCTCATTGGCTAATATTTCCCTAATTTTTGACTCTTGGTTTGGCTTTAACATTGGCTTTAAATTTGCTTGAGTCATCTTCTTTCTCTCTTGCCTCATGCTTGGACAAAATTGGTGGCTTGGGAAGGAAGATTATTTGACTTTTATTTCCTTTAATTCACTTGCACAATTCCTAGTAAAAGTCAAACTTAATTCCCTAAGTTGCCACTTGTCAAGTTAGGGTTAATTCCTTTGACTTTGCATTTCTCATGAGATTATTGTGCAAGCTTCTTTTCTTCTCTCTTTTGTGGTATGTGACGTCCTTGGGCTGATTATGAGGGAGTATATTGCCTTATATAATAGTTAGAAAGCTTACATAAAAATCCCCCTTGGTCCTTTACCAATTTGCCCTCACATTTTTCTTATTTTTGACTTGTGTTCATGTCTTAGATTCTTTGTTTTTATGCTTCTTCTTTGTGTCTCATTTCTGCACGTTTTTAGGGCTGATGGAGAGAAAGATTTTGTTAACAAAAGTCATGGGATAAGGTCTTAAAATATCCCTCTTAAAGTCAACTTTCTTCCTCATGAAGCCAAGTAGCCATATCTAGATTTTCTCTTTGACTTGCATCATAACATGTGACAAATATGCTCTCCCTTTCTTGATTCAATTATGGAAGAAAATTATAGCTTGTGGGAGAAGGATTTTAGTTTTTCAAACTTCATTAAATAAGGTTTCCAAATGTCTCTTACAATGTCAACTTAAATTTGTTAGTTATGATTAGTTTTGATGATGTCTAATATAGATGTCATTATCCAGAGCAAAAAGCTTGCATACTACATTTATCTTCTACTTTGACTAATTCTTATATTTAATGTAGATATATGAAGTTTAATACAATGAAGAATGATCAAGAATGGAGTTTGAAGAAAGAAGAACTTGTTAAATATCATGAGAATATTAATATTCAAGTCTCTGTGATCAAATGAAAGCTGGAAAGGTTCAATTCGAGTTAAAATAAGCTTCCTGAAGTCATCCTCGAGTATGGCAGTGTAATTCTCGAGAATTGTATACTATCCATGTGAAAATTTCAAGTAATTCTCGAGAATCGACATCAATTCTCGAGAATGGTCGTGTTTTCCAGCTACTCTGTTCGGCTCTGTTTCTGGCGACCTTCGGTAATTCAACGATATCTCTCAAACCAGGAATCAGATTGATGTGAAACTAGTGGCATATGAAACTAGACATCCAATACATCATTTTGATATAAAATTAAAGCCCAAAGGAGTTCAATGAGAGAGCTATGAGTTTTTCAAGTTGACAAAAAATCATCATCATAAATCCAACCTAGGTTCGAGTGTATCTCCCAAACGACAAATTCAATTGAGCTGCAACCAGTCCCATTAGAAACTAGACTCAAATACCTTTCCAAAAAAATCAAGAACACAAATAATGAAGATCAATTGAAGGAGTTATGATGCTTTGAAGTTGACAGTCTGTTCTAGATGTTGCAAAATCGCTGGATAAGATCAACCTCCATTCATCTGATGTTAACGGATGAAATACAACCAGTTTGGAGCTGATTCTTCTTGATTTGGAAAGAAGGCTTTAAAGAGTTTAAGTATTAGAATCAAAATCAACTCACTTGCATCTCCATGTGTAATTGATTCTCGAGTATGAGCTTGTGATTCTCGAGAATGGTTCCTTGACTCTCGAGTATGTGTGTAGCTTCCTTTCAATATCCTTCAGAGCAATTCTCGAGAATGAATAAAGGATTCTCGAGAATGGTATGTGACAGAATCAACTCTCTAAATACTCTCTAATTTGATTCTCGAGAATGCGTAAAGAATTCTCGAGAATGCGCAGTAAACTTCGATGATCCTGTTATTCTCCCTTCGCTGATTCTCGAGAATACACGATGCCATTATTCGCGTCTGATCTGAGGAATTCTTGAGTATGAAGGAACTATTCAGAAATTATTCCGAAACTATTGATGAAAGTATTTAGCAAATATTCAGGAAGCATTCATGGCATTTTTTGTCACCAAAAAACTTCCGTCTTACTAGTGCTCTTGAGTGAAAACTTCTATAGCATTTAAGACCCTTATCCCTTTAGGAAGTACTCAATACTCAAGAATGATCAAGATTAAAGCCTCTTGTATAACTGAATCACTAAGATACTCAAGTATGGGAAATAGACTACTCGAGTATTGACAAGGATCAAGTTTCTCTTAGGTGCTTTTGTAAGGGATACTCAAGTACATAGAATGAGAAACTCGAGTATGACTATCAGCTGATGAAAATCATCTCTGCAATATTGTTCGATTGGATTGATTATTCAATTAATCCTTCTTCTACATCACTCAATCTTATTTATGCTATTACTAATCATATTCTTGAGTGAGTTGCAGATTATTATTTTGACAGAACAGGTGCTACGCGAGCATGATCATTTGTAGAGCTTCTGGTATATCTGAACCACATAGATACTCAAGTATTGAGTAATGGCTTCTCGAGTATTGACGAGGAGTTGCATTTACAAAGGATTCCAGTTTAAGGATTCTCGAGAATGACTCAAGCAATTCTCGAGAATATGTTCCTCTCATTTCCATCATCTTACATATCGCGATCATCTCGCTCGAAATCAACTGGGTCATTTTCTATTATGTGTTAATCATACTCAAACTCATTTATATCATATTTAATCATCTTTTTGATTGAGTTTCAGTTGATTAATCATGTTAATCTGAGTGTTTGAACGAAAGGCAATCCGACGTGGCAGAGCTACAATCGGAATAAGATTTTCATTACAGTCGAAGACTTTCTTTCGAGGAATACCTATTCTAGCTATTACTCTAAATCACTCTCTGCACAAGTACATTCGACCGACGACGAAGCATTTATGAAGTAACGGTCGATTAACTTCAACGGAAATCATTTGTGCCTAACGGAAATACGAAGAGACACAACGGCTAGTTTACAAAGCTTCTCAACGGTCATTAAGGACGATCAACTATAAAAGGAGAAGGATTCAAAATGAAAAAAAGACATGAGCTTGCACTGTCGAAATGCTAATATTTTGAATCCATCACTTATCTCATATACTCTATGTTTCACAATGTTTATATAGTTTTCAGTAGAGAGTGTGATAATCGATTATGTACCTCGGTGATTATTATTCATCTCTTTATGAGAGAGTCTAAACACTTATTTGATTTTCTCGTTTAGTGATCAAATCTCAAGGTTGTGGAACCTTTGAGTGTGGGTTTACAATTACAACTTGTAAGGGGGAGTGAGTCCTAGTGTGAAAGGATCATCCCGAGTACGAGTGCGTAATTGTATCCTTACAATGTGTAAGGGGGAGTATCTCGGTAAAGATTGTAAAGGCTGCACAAGTGCCCGATTAAACTTGTGAGGTTGTAAAGGCTTTTCTTTTGTGCCCTAAGTTAAACAAGGAGATAGTGGATTGAAAATCTCAAGCGAAGCTTGGCGACTGGACGTAGGTCAAGGATTGGGCCGAACTAGGATAAATCATAGTTTGCATATTCTCTTCCCTAAACTCTTATATTTCCAGAATATATGTTTGAATGACTGACTATTGCTTTATAAAGTATTTCTATCATATGAATTGATTTTAGTAAGTTGCAAAAAGATTTTCAAAGTTCCCAAAGTTTTATCGGACACCCAATTCACCCCCCTCTTGGGTGATAGTCAGGTCTAACAAAATTCCCTTGAAGACACTTGGCATTTTAGGATTAAATAGGTTGACTTTTGTGTTCAATATGTGATATTTGTACTTATCTTTTCCTCTCCTCCAAGGCTGATCGAATGCAGCCCTTATTCAACTGGTTTTCACGCATTTTAAATAGCATAGGACACTTGCACATTAAGTCATTTGAGGATGTAAACATATCTTAATTAGATTCCAAAGTCAAAGAGCTTAAGTCTCATGAATTCCTTAACTTGCCATGTGTTCATTCTTGAAAATTCCCTTTTGTTCCTTGGTCAAAATACACATAGGATATCCATGTTTCATTTTTAAATAATCCCATATAATATTTCCAAAATTTAATATCACACTTCCTGAGCTGGGTCTAGTCGTCCATCGGATACAGGCGTATTCTCAGGTCTCTAGGACCAAAATTCAGGATATTATAGGAAGAGAGGTGGGGAGGATGGAAAAGCAAAGAATAAAAGAGACGAGTATTTTTGAAAATGTTTCATGAATATTTCATTAAATTATGTGAAGGATCCAGTATACTATTAAGGGCCAATGGGTAGGATATTATATATGGGGCAGGAGAGATTACGTATTTCCATTTAAAAATTTCAATTAAATAAAAGATTCAATGAGTATCTCTTGTACATTGAAACTCTTCTATTCATCCTGCTAAACAATACCCTGATCTTTGATATAAGATATGCTTTGTAGTTCAACTTCTTTATTAAAGTGGATCTTACATTAAGGACCAGAGGTTGTAATTAATTTTCTCCCAAGTTAATTCAACACCTAAACACATCTCTCTGTATTTTACATATTCATTAGCTACGTCAATCATAGCTTATGAATATAATGCACATTGCTATAGAAACAGAGAGAATAAAGAAGGACGCGAAGCTAGAAAATGCCAAGAGCCAGACTATTTAATACTCCATCTGCTCTTTAATATAGGACTGTATATATGTAAGTAAGAGGAAAGGAAGAAAACATGAGCCCAGACGCTTGTCGGCAACAAAACCTAGATAGAGGAATTTGTATGCCGGCAAGTCATCCTTGGCTCACACTCACTATCTTCCTCAATCTTCACATCACACCTATTTCCATGCCCTTCACTTCCATTAATCTTAACCCCTATTTATATTCTCATTAGGTCAAATGGTTACACCTTTTAAACAATGTTTCTTTATTCATAGACGTTCTCATAATTTGGATTAAAAACTCGTCTCTATCCTTATGCATACGTTCGTAACTGTTTAAATGTTTATTATAATTGATTGACCAACTGTTGTAGGAATATAATATTTATAAAGATAGTCAGAGACTACTAGTGGTGTCCCATGTCTTGGAGATGGCATATATTGTCATTGTCATTTGAGAATTTGTTCTGCTTGCAGACAGATTTCACTGTGCTTGTATGAATATATGTGTGTATGGTGATAAGATTTTGACTCTTTTAAATTCCATATGTTCTACTCGGCAGCGATATGGGCTTAGAGATACATACAAGTTATTATGTCTATAAATTCTTTGTCACCAAATAATGTTTCTTGTGATATCGTTATGCCATTATAACAAAAAAGAATTTAATTTGCTTTTCCTTCATTGGATCGAGATGCATGTAGACTTTATGCATGGAGCTCCTAGCCTATCTGGAATATTGGCATTTTCTAATCATCTGATATATGTCTATGTGAACGTAATAGTAGAGAGCTTTTTCAATATTGAAATGATTATATATAAAACTGTACTTTGGGGTTTCGGCACTTCGCTTTCTTTAATTCTCACCATTAACTCAAGTCAATTGAATTGTCCCTCTCCGTTTATAATCTATCTTTTCTTTCTAAGAAACCTTGCACATTTACTTTTGAATTCCTGCAAGTCAATATATATCAGAAACATTTTCTTACTTGAATATCCCCCCCCCCCCCCCCCCCCGGCGCGACAAGTGGGTTTGACTGATTTTTACCTGACAAATTATTAAAATATGCTTTCAATCTTGTAATACTATTCAACCATATAAATTAGGCTAATTAGTTCATCATATAACTTATTTTAAAAAAATAATTTATACTTTGAATAGAATAAATGAAAAAGATCAGAAAAAGGGACAGCTTTAATTTTTGTCTCCTGGTGATTTTTTTTTTTTTTTCGAGGTGGGGGTAGTTCTGAATAATTAATCAATCCTTTTATTATTTAATTTTTAGGTCGTCGCTATATAAATCCTTTGTGATTTATATTTAAAATATATGTAAATGGTTTTACCAAAATAGAAGCGGTTAGTTTAAAATTTAATTAATTATTATAATAAACGAATAATTCTATCATTTATAAATCAAATAATTCGATTCAAAAGCGATCACTTTTTTATTCAGACCTGTCAATAAATGTCACATGGATTAATAGGATATGTCAATTAAATATAAAGAAATTTGGATTAATTGCGTTTCCCTTTGTGTTAGAGTTTAGATAACCATTTAATATATAATTGTTTTCAAGACCGACTGTCTATGTTAGCCAAAAGACGGAAAAGTGAAAAAAGAAGAAATACTAAGTTGTTCAACAAGGCCAAGAGATCATATCACTTCCATATGAGTTTTCATTATAAGTTGTTCTCAACTAAAATGGGACCTTGATTACTATCGTTTTTTTCGAATTTAGGGGCCCCCTATACACTATTCTATTTCCCCTATTATAAAAATGGAACGAAGACAAAAATGAGGAGATATGGTATTTGAGAACTTTGTAATTATATTAAAAGGCTATGAATCATTGAAATTTCACTAAAAGATGTAAGTTCTTGGAGGGAAAAAAATTGTGTCCCCACTTTATTGTATGGAGGTGGTGAATAATGAAAGACGATCCAATTTTCTCTTGTATTAGCTTATAAAGTTCTCAGTTTCTCATTCAAAAGGGAAAAAAACAACAGTCGACAAAAATGCCTTTCCTTCTTCATCAATTGTTGGAGCTATTGCCAATAATCTTTTGGTCTAGTAACATAAAGACTATTTTATAAGTACCCCCAAGGTCCTATTTATAGGGCAGTGAGAAGGGTCATTATGGTCTTATTTATAAGTCATTTCATTAAATTTTCCATATAAATGTATTTTACCATTAATTTATTATTATGTTTTGATTTTTTATTCATGTGGTATATTGTATATTAAATAGGGGTAAAATTGTTCAATTTTATGATAGAGTTAATGAAGTTTAAGGTTTTTCTTAGTCTGTATTAAAAATATTGAAAATGACTTATAAATAAAATTAAAGGAGTAACAGGTTTGGAGTTTAATCTCTCTTATTTATAACTTCATGCTAGCTATTAGTGCTTGTTTCTTGAAATAAAAGAAATTTTGTTGGAGCAATGGTAATTATTATGAAGCCTTTAGTGCTGGCACCAAAGCCATCATATTGTCGTTGTTTTTAGAGCCACCACTGCACTCAACAAATTTTTTTTATATAATTTCATGTCTTTTCAAATCTAAAAGTAATGTTAAGAATATTTTTTTTACAACCCCCACTTGGAAATAAAAAGGTAGGCTATAATATTTTTTAAAAAATTAATGAAATATTCCAACCAAGTTTTCAGCTTTAACTACTCAACAAGTTATATCAGAACAATAGCTAACTAGTCAAAAAGTCATCAACCTAATTTTATGACTATTGAGAATTACTAAAAGTTATATATATTGGAAATGTCACCTCCGATCCTTAATATTAAGGACCCGAGGGAGAATTTCGCAACTTCTTTAGGAGAAAAAGTTATTTTTAAGTGGGTTGCCATTTTCAAGTGGGTTGGGAAATGGCATAGACCCAATTCAAATAAGATGTCGATCTCTAGGTATTTGAGCTGTATATTTTAAGTTTTTGTTATGTTTCTATTTTAATTTTTTCTTCTATAATTATAGTATTCTTCCTCTACATTAAAGGAAACCAAAATTAATAAAATGTGAAGTTGCTACTTTTTTTTTTTTTTTTTTTGGTTAAAAATAGAAAGGAAAAAATTATTGACAAAAACGCGTACTACAGCAGACTGTATATACAAGGTATCGGAAATTATTTAATCATGTACTAATATTAATTAAATCATTTCTAATTAATTAAAAAGTTAGTTTTATAATTAATCTTCTCAGAAATTATCAGTTGCGTGTTGCTTCCAATTTTAGCCAACAGCATTGATAGTGGTGAAGTCTCCAAAGGGGCTAACTAGAGGCTTTGGGACATGCTTCTGAGCTAGAAGTTAGAGAAGCACTTCTTTTCTTTTCTTTTCTTTTTTTGGACTGAAGCTAGAGAAGTATTTAATTAGCAAAATTTGAACTCATGATCTTATAGGTTATGAGACAATCATCCTTACCAATTTAATTACACTAAATGATCGAGATAATAAGGGTAATTAAGGTTAAAAAAATTAATCTTCATTATTAGATGACTTAACCAAGCATTACTTTTAAAAGATGTCTTATATTTATGATAGAACAAAGTGTTGTAATTAGTATGGTTTAAACTTATCAGTTAGTTCAATTTTTAACTATTGATATGATAGCCTAGTTTGTTTGTTATATTGTGAATATGTGATTCTCTTAGATGTAATGTTATTATGCTTATTTAATTAAATAGGCATTCCTCCTAATGCTATCGGAAGTGATAGGGAATGAGTGTCTCTACTAACTCCTCTCTCCACTTCCTTTGCTCTCAATTTCTCCACCATTAGATTGTCTTTTAATAGTTGAGATTTGTTTTATAAAAGTATTATCATCATTTAATATTTAATGTTACACTAATATTTTTAGTATAGTAAAAAATATCCACCATTAAAAGTCAATCCAATGGTGGAGAAATTAATTAAGTTGAGAGAAAGGTTAGCAAAGGCACCCCTTTCCCGTTCGAAGTGTTGTTCTTTTGCATAATTGTCTCTGGCCCCAAATTTTATTAAAACATTAAACGTTGAAATCGATTATCTAACTTCTATCTATAAAAATTCTGGCAAAGGAAAACTTCTATTTTAAAAATAATAATAAATAAAATGTTACAGCTTTCATAAAGCTCAACCTTTAGATGGATTTGTCATTCATACTTAACTAATTTTATATACATCATATCAACAGAGCTAATCCTTTTGCCTAGTTCTCTCATATTTATAAATATAAATATTTCACCCCAAAAAATACCCTTAATTGTCAGAAATCTCAAGCAGTCCCACGAAAATTAAATGAAGGAAAAAAGTGTGTGAAGAACCATAGTAGAAACAACAACGAAAACCCTACATCAATGGGAATCCAACAATTGGCTACTATATCTCGAAACCTCCCAGGACGGAAAAAAAGTACAATTCACAAATTTGTAGAAGGCTAAGAAAGAAATAGGGAATAAGTTCCAAGTTCTCCAACACTGATTGACAGAGAATAATATCTTCTCAACTTTTTGGCAGGAGAATAAAGTTATGGTGGCACACCCTAATGATTCCTTTCACCTTCTTGTGTACTTCAATTACCTAGTTTTCTAATATTATTACGCAGGTATCAAAAAATCTCTTACTTTTAAAGGCAACAAAACAAATAAATTATGCACACTGACATTTGAGAGGCATGTAACTCACCAATACTGTGTGCTTTACCTGCCATGTTGGATGATATTCTTCAAAAAATTTGACCAAAAATTAAATTTAACTTTCTTTCACTGGTGTTCCCTTTCCTACTAAGGCAAACATGTTTAAAATTCAATCTCTCACAAAATTCAGACCAGAATAATAATTTAAAAAATCATGCATGACTGTATATATCTCAAACATATATATGTATTTACCTTCGCTTGTGATATAGACCAAAATCATCATCCTATCACGGACTCTGAATCATTTAAGCTTTTAACATCACTGATCCAGAACATAAACATGATATTAGGGTTTAATGAGTCTCACAGGAGAAAGCAAAGAGCCAAATGTAGCCAAGAACAACTTGCCGGCCAAAGTAAATTAAAAGCTCATAAGCATGCCGGCAAGTCATTCTTGGCTGCAATAAAGACTCTCTACCTCTTCGTGCAAGCACTCTTTAAACCTAATGACGAGACTTGATCCATGCCCTACTCTGTATGGTCATTAATTTCCAAACTAATTGCACGCTTCAGAATGTGGCATTCTCGTGTGCTTATATAGAGGAGCTTATAATGCTCTTATATAGTTAATAACTATTACAAATTCTTTAATCTTTAAGTAGTAATGTTGTGAGTGTCATAACACGTGTAGGTAGAGTTTATGATGTGAAACGGGTTGGGGAAGGGGAGAAGAGAGAGACTTCAGGAGGGAGGACAACAATAAGAGGGGAAATCAGACTAAGGGACGGGGTAAAATATTAAGAGGGAAAAGGAATTTTATTCATTCAATCAATCAAAATCCCATACAATAGAGAACCTTAAAATCTATTTATAGAGTCCGAGAAATAATAAAATAATAATAATAAAATTCAAAATTCAAATCTAAATCGAAATTTAAAATTCAAATATAAATCCTAAATTCAAATTCAAATATGGATAAATATCCTTATTTAATAATTAGAATGGATAACCCTAAATCTCCTAACTAAACCCTAAATTTCCTTATCTCACATCACACCAGTTTAAATATCTTAGTAATAACTTCATTTATCTAATACTACATCTAGTCTCAATTATAAAACTTAATTGATTTTTTTTTTTTTTTTTGGAAAATTATAACGGAGGACTTGGAGGAAAACATATTTAATGAGAAAGACAATAAAAATTGTAATTACTTAGAAAGACCAAATATCATAATATAAATTCAAAATTACTAAATTGTCCCTAATCAAATCTCGTACGTTATCTCTTGCATTCATAATTTAAAAAATAACTAAAATTAAAAGTAAAACCGCTAATCATTCACATGTAATATCATTGTACCTTCTTTTTTTAGGTTTCTTACTCATGTAAAATCAATATATTTTTAATCAACTATGGTTCCAACTCTTTTTTTTTTTCTTTTTTAATTTTAACTTTTCAACAAGTTCCATATTCATATTATCTATAGATCATTTAATTAGCAAATATATGATCAATTTTTCGATTTATATAATTAAGTATCAACGTTAAGATATCCATTAAGCTCTTTTTAGCATCTTGCTCAACTTCTAAAATAAAACTAAATCATATAATTTTTTTAAAATATATAATAAATTATAAAACACCTTGATTTTTATTAAAATCATATAATTATATTTTTAATTGAAAATTTTGTTTATTTTAGCAAATTATAATTTTGAAAAAATTGAGGAATGTGAAATTTTTTTCCATAGATATCTATACAATTTCTGAAAATTGAAAATTTTTCTTTAATTTAGTGAAATTTAAAATTTCGTGTTAGTTTTCACAATAGAGTATGGGAGATAATGCAAGAGGGAATGGAGAAGATTTCCTTAAGGGTAGGCTAGTATTATTAATTTTATATTCTTATATTTGGTCATTCTAAATAATTACAAATTTTATGGTCCTTCTCAATAAATATCTCTTTCTTTAGGTCCTTTATTCTAATTTTCACTTTTTTTTTTTTTTTTTTTTTTGGAGAGGCTGAAGAATCTAAATAAGTTATTTAATCATTTCATATGTTATATATCCTTAGATTATATATTAATTTATTAGTCAAACTAATTAGTTAGAAGAAAAAAAAAAAATACTCTAAAGTAATTTAATTAGCTTCCTTAATCTCTCTAAAAAAAGTCAATTAGATCTTATAATTAGAACCGGAGGAAGTACTAATTGATTATTTTAAAGTAAATTCTCGAAAAATACATGTGAACAAGTAATTCATCAAGCTTTTGAGGTGAAAATAATGTTGTCGTTTATTCATTATCAGGGGGTCAATAGAATAAAGAGGGTTTTTTGGTTTTATATAATTTTACTATAATAAATTGGAATAGAATCATAATTTATGTGCGAAAATTAAGGGTAGTGGGGAAGAGAATTGAAGGAATGCCGCAACGAATAATTGACCATATAATTTGACTCAGGCAACTATGATAATAAACGATGATAGTGCATGCATCTGTCAGATTCTCACTTCCAAAAAGTGATTGACATTGAAACCAAAAATGCTTTAAAAAAAGTATGGATTTTTTATATACTTGTTGATGCTAACAGTGTCTTTGAGGAGCCGATTATTTAATCCCCATCTAACAAAGTAATAATTAACCAAATAGTGTAATGAAATTAATTAACTATTCTAAGCTAAGGTAAGCAACTTTTTATAGGGTTTTCAAAGTTTAATAAATGAAATGGAGTGATGTGATGTCAAATTTGAATATGAACTTCTTTAATGAGTGAATCCACTAGCTTTGCTCGTTTCAATTTAATTGAGTTTAATTCCTTTGTTAAGTACTTAGGGTTGTGAGGAGAGACCTTCTCCCAACAATTCCTCTAATTAGCTAAACCCACCTAGACACCTAGCTTGAATTTAGTTCATTAGACTCATTTTGGTTGGCATTCAATGTATTAAATGTTGCAGGAGGCATTCTCCACTCAAATTGACAACTCCTAGAGTGTAATACCCTAAAATTCTTATTTATCATAAATACTAATTTTGATAAATAATACATAATAAATAAAGGAGAGTATATTGTCTCTAAATTTTGTAAATTATTAAATAGATTTTAGACAATTTTTCCTTGGAATTAAATTAACCAAAGATTTAATTTAAGACCACATTTAAGGATCATAAAATACAAAATAATTATCATAATAAACTATGGTTCTTAAATAATCAAAAGGAGCAAGAAAATGTTATGGAAATACTTAAACAAATTAAGGGAAATTAATAAAGATTAATGAACAATTAAGTTTTCACTAATTAAATGATTGTGTAAATCTTCATAATTAATCAAAGGGCTAATTAAAAATTAAGCACTAATTTTTATGATTAACTAATTGACCAATAGCAGATGCAAATTAAGGGTTAATTAACATAATTAAGCTTAATCCTCTTGTAAAATGATTAACCAATGAGAAATCAAAGAAATGAGCTTAATCCTCATGAAATTAAAAGGACCAATGAGAGAATTAAACCATAGGGTAAGGGTGAGGATTTAATTTAAACAAACACAAAATCAAATCCAATGATGAGGGATTAAGATGAGAGGATAAAAGAGTATTTAATAAATCAAGATATTATAATTAAAAGTAATTAAGAGCACATGGGGTCATTAATTGCAAAATGGAAGATGATAAGAGAGGGACGGATTTTTTTTGGGGGGGGGAGAGAGAGATTATTATATTTAATTATTATGAGCACATGTTGAATTAGGAAATAATAAGCTAAATCCTTGATAATTAAAATTGACCAATGAGAATATTTTATGCATATTTTGTGCCTTCATGAAAACACAAATCAACCTAAGCTATTGATTATGGAAATTGATCCAAAGGTTGTAATCCTTGGACTTTTCCTATAAATAGAGGGCAACCCCTTCACAATTCTTCACACCAAATCAACCCCAATGGTGATTGCTAAGAGTAGAGAGTGAAGCAAGAAGGAGGAAGGAGTAGCAAGAGTCTTCAAGAGGTAAGCTTGCTTTTAGTTTCTAGTCTTTAGCTTTTAGTAGTTTTAGTAGAATGTTAGTTTTAATCTAGAAAATAGGTAAAGTAAATTCCCATAATTATTTTTAGGTCTCATTGCTTTGAAAGATGCCTGACGAGGTAAAAACATATTGGGAAGTAATTTTTGGGATTAATGGAACAAGATAGAGTAAGATAGGGAATTGTTGGGTTTACTGGGCTTTTTAAATCAGTCAGATAGAGGGTATTATTTCATGTGTAAATTTATCTTCCAAAATTATGCAATAATTCATGGTTATAGTAGACATGGATAGCTTTCCATTGATATAAAATATGTACCGATTAGAGATATGTATAGAGAGATAAAAATTCTTGAATTTGGGCTACGTTTTCTGGAAAATTTCTGGGCAAGGGTTGCAAAACATAAAACTGGGAATGATTCCCATGTTTCCAGAGAACACCATTATTTTTCCTAAAAATTAGACATGCTAAGGTATCCGAATAATTTTATGGAACCTCATTTTGATTTTTTTGGAATTAATAATGATTTTTCAAAGTTAGTGAAAATTCTGCCCAGAAATCCTAAATCAGCATTTTTTTTAGAAATAAAGGGATGTAATTGGAATAACAAATCCACCAGGGGTACAAAGGGTCAATAGTGGCTAAAACCTCTCCTAGGATATTGTTTATTAAGGAAATAATGCGGTGGTACTATTATAGGCTATCCAAAAGACGTATCAAACCGACGGACATACCGCTAAACTACACAGACTGAGGTAGACACGTACTATAACATTAACTCTGATGCTTATTGTATGCTTATATGTGATAGATGATTTCATAGGGTCATGGACAAGACTTGGTCTTGGACATGCACCGTGACTAAGACTCGGTCTTAGATCACTACTTATACATTCAGCTTTATACGGGTTATAGTCTTGATAATTTCGTTGAGTTTTCATAGCGCTGAGGACACGAGGGGCCGTCGTGGCACTGGTTAGTGCAAACATGGATAACATTACATCTGCTGTGTGCTTATGTATTGTTGTGGATGACTTTACATGTGTTGTGTGCTATGTACTGTTGGTGTGTTAATCTTACATCTGTTGTGTGCTTATGTATTGATTATTACTGTAATGTCATGAATATCTGTTATACATATACTATATTACTTGAGCATGCGGTTAACCGTTACCTGATGTAACATCCCAATTTTCTAAAGTGTTTTCAAAATAGTTTGATCAGAGTAGAGCATCGGAATAATTTAAAAGAGCGAGTATCTGGTAAACCTTCACTGCTGGTGAAAAATGGGGTGTTACATAGAGATCTAGCCGGTCAAATATGAGTTTCAAACACATGCGTGATAGAATTAGGCTAACAATCATTCAACCACATTATTAGAGTACAAAATCTAATACAGATCTCAGTATCAATGCGCAAAAACCGAAAACACTACTCAGTTACAATCACAAATCGCAATCCTAGAGACCTAGAAATCACAATCTATAATCATAAATGAGTGAAACTGAAATTAAGGTAGAAGAAACTCCCTATAAATATGAAGAACTCAAGCTAGCTTCACCAATCACCAAGGACCTTGAAGGAGAGTGTCGACCTTTGCCTTGGTAATTACTTCAAAAAATAAAAAAGGATTGCAATAAAAGGTGCAATCCCGGATCGTCTCTCAAGAAGCCTATTATCAATTATTTGGAAACTAAATGTGATGATTGACATAAAAACAATAAAGAGGATTCGGTTTTTTAAACTATCAAATAATTAAGTTGCAATTAAACAAAAATGCTTTTAAAACAGATATTTTTATATTTTTACAATAAAAGTGGAGTGAAATAAAATTGGTTTTGATATAAGACAAAAACCTCTTAGAACAGTCAATTTATATATCTTTGCTTCAAAAGATAATGGGAGTGTGTTAGTTTGACAAACTGTCCAATAAACCCTTTGAGTTAGCTTGAGTTAGGTGAATTAATTCCTCCACACCGCCAATTCAAAACTCTGGCCAGTAGAATTAACAATATGCAAGACACAAGTAACTAAGGACCCTTGAATTACAAACATAATATATTCATAGAAACTCCAAGCATAAGCTTAACTAAATCCATACATTAGAAATTGCTACTAATTAAGTTCAAAGTGTCAAATACACAGTAGGTTAAAACCAAATATACATTTAATCTCAAGAAATGCATGGAATCCCAATAAAAACTCCAATCTAATATACTAATTAAACTCTAAACCTAGTATTTAACTAATACAAATGATTAGATATGAAAATTAGATAGTAGAGCACTACTCTATGAAGCTCCAAGTTCAAGAACAAAGTCGTTGATCTAAAAGAAGAGGGATTTAGCCACTTCAGTTTTTCATCACAACTTCACCAAATACTTTCAAAATTCTAGACATTGAAGAATGGTCAAGATGACAAATAAAAAATGAATAATCAGAGGTTGGTGGTTGATAATGACATCAAGAGGAAACAAAAAAGCCACGGCCATTAAAGAATGAAATAGCTCACCGGAATACTAGAAAATGGAGGGCACCGGTGGTGAAGCTGTGAAGGTGGAGGTGAGAAGACAACCGGTCGTCTGGTGAATGGAAGAACGGAGGAAGTCCAATGCTCCCTTTTCTCTGCAATCGACGAGCTCATATATAGCCTCCCTTTTACTTGAAGCTCGTCGGTCGTGGTTGAGTACAGGTGATGACCGGAGAAGATGAAGGGAATGGTGATGGCTCCTCGGTGTTCTGGAAGCTCGCCGGATTAGTTGAAAATGGAGAGCAACCAGCAGAGATGGAGGAGGTGTGTGCAGCCGAGAATACAGGTCGGCAATGGAAGGAAATCAAAGGTAATGGTGGTTCGACAGTTTCTAGGTGAGGGTAAAAATGGAGGAGAAAAGGTGGTAGTTCCAAGCTCTCTCCTTCCTCGTGGCGTCTTTCCAAAGCTTCACCATCGGGCTCCCTTTTCTTAGCTTCAAAAATATGACCTACTCCCTTTGTCAAAACATGCGTTTTGACCAAGGGACTAAAATGAAATATTCAAACGTTTGTGGAGGGACTAAACTAAAAAATAACAACTAGTGTGGTATTAACTGTAATTTTGCCTGGTTCCATTTTTCATTGATTGTAGTTTCTAGAAATTATGGGTTCTTCTCTAGAAAATGAACCCAAAATGTAATACCATATATTCCAAAAATCAATCAATTAAGGTAAATAATGAAATATATGGAATTTTTGCCTTTTTAACCTAAATTTCATGCAAACAACTTTAATCATAAAGAAGGAAATTTTAAACTCAAATATTATGACAAAAACCCTAAATAAAGTACGAAAATATATAATAAAAATAGGAATTTGTCACTAGCGAATCAGCCACTCATGACTACATGAACAGCTTCACCGAAACTCCAGGAATGCTCGGCCATGGTAGAAATGAATATTGCCGAGTGGAGAAGAAGACGAAGTGTGGTACGATGGTGAGAATACTGAATATGATGAGAGACAAAGGTGGAGGTGGTTGAAGTCGAATGGAGGAGAGGATGGTGAAGTGATGATCCTGGATCTTGGCTTTCCGAATATTGAGTGGTGAAACCCTTAAAATCTGATTCCAGAGGACAAAACTGCTGATTTCGCCATTGTAAGACTAAACTATCATTTCTGAAATTGAAGTACTAAACTGACAATATCTTTGGGTTCTAAAATATCGTTTCTAGGATTTGGGGACTGAACTAAAATTTCCAAAATTCATGTGCTTGATCAAAATACCCTGAAATAAAATTGTAATACCATATATCGGGATAATCATGAAAATAATGATTTTTTTTTATCCCTTTTATCAATTGATTCAAGCAATTCATGACAAAATCCCTATATAAGATATGAAAATATATAACATAGGAATAAATATGTGCCATCAATAACTAACTTTGATTTCATTCATAGTACTAGTAGAAAGATTTGAAGAATAAAAGAAATCATGCATGTGGGTTGTTGATTGTCAATCAGTCATGATTATTGGGATGTAAGATTTGAAATAGATTCCTAAAATTTTATAAGAACCAATGAAGCAAATCACCAAACTTTAATATTTGTCGAGAGAAATCCCAATTTCCATCTTAGGGATATTAATGCGAGCCATTCATATAAATAGAATTAATTCCTAATTAATAGTAGCCCACTCTTCGGGTAATTTAATTCTAGAATTTTTTGTTCCCACGGATATGATCCGTCACAATCGGGATCAATAGGAATACAACGTAATAAGATTTCAAATATTTTATTTTCATTATCTCTTTATTTTTAATAGGGAGAATCCTGTAAAAATTCAATTGAAATATAAAAATCTAAATTCATGCCTACCCTTTTAACAAATTATTGATGAGGCCAAGAGGCCTATTTAAGAATATTTGAATGTTATCAAAACATGAGAACGCCTCCCATAATTAAAAAGGAAAATTGAATGTAGATGTAGCCCATTTTTTGTTATCTCAATGGGATTTATTTAAGATTTTCTCTTTATTTTTAGTTAGTTTTTTTGTTTTATGATTTATTTTTCATAGAAAAATACTTCAAAAAAAGTGTATTCTCATGTCACATAACATGAAATGGTGGGACCCACATATATATAATTATTTTATATATATATATATATATATATATATTATATATATGTGGGTCTTCTTTAAAAAAAATCTTCTGTACTATTTATCAAATAAAACTATTCAAATTTGTATATGTACTATTTATCTAAAACTATTCAAATTTGATATGTCCTATATGATCGCAAAAATATTTTTGTCCAGCAAAGATATTATATGAATATAAGAATATATCTATATGTATAATATAATTTTTTTTTTAAAAAAAAAAATTGTACTATTTATCGATATAAAATTATTCAAATTTTTATATATCCAGTATACTCATAACAAATATTTTTGTCCAACTAAGATATTATACACTACAAAAAAAAATTGGATTACCTATAGAATTACCCACGGAAAAAATTTCATCGCAAAATTACACACGAATTCCGTGGATAATTTCCGTGGTAAAAATTACACACAATTACCCACAAAATTCCGTGGGTAATTACGAAACTACCGAATTCCGTGGGTAAAAATTACCCACGGAAAATTTCCGTTGCAAAAAAAGATGTGGCATATTCAACCACGTCTTTTTTTGAGACAGAAATTTTCTATGGGTAATTTTAGTTACCTATGGAATTCCGTGTTAATTTGTGACGGAATTTTTTCCGTTGGTAATCCAATGTTTTTTTGTAGTGATATAAATAGAAGAAAATAATGGGTAGATTTATTCTTCTATTTCATCAAAAACTTTGGCATGTGGGGGTTGGAGAGTTTCACCTGTTCCATTTTCTCTAATGTTAATGATCCTATATATAAGACAAAGAAATCTGCTATCCTTTCTCCTAAAGAGAAATCAATGAACATTAATGTGTCTATTCCATTTTTTAATAACATATTAAATCATGGAGTAAAATGTAACACCTCAAATTCCTTACTACTTATTATGTCCATTGATATGTAGTATTAGGAATATCAACAGAGTTGACGGTGTTAGTAGATCAGAGTAAACTGGAATGAAGAGGATGCATTATGTTTGGATGATGATTAACTAATATTATATGCCCATACATATACTGGTGAATTTAAATTCACGGAGGAATATTATTCGTGTGATACAATTATACAAACTCAAAGTATTGCTCTAGCTAGACCTAAAGCTATGAATCTAACTCAGTCCATCATATCAATTGGCAAGGTCAATATGAATCTAATAGGAGTCTTTCTGTGCTTTCGCAACGGTGACTAATTGATAACCACTTCGACCCATCTTTCCTTAGACACCAACGGTATGAACTAACTTTATCAGATTCATTGCCAGAAACTATGCTCTAATAAACTTCTTCCATGGCATTCGTTTTGACCGGTGTCTCTCCACGGCTCCATCCTTATCGCCTTCCTAGGTTCGGATCCCTTTTATGAACCTTTAGTTAAGTCTAAGATTCAATTGAATTAAATCTCAGGTAACAGTTAACTTCATATGCAAAGTATAGACAATATATGATAGATATTCACAATAAAATTCAGCAACCTTAATACATAACACATAGCAAATGTATATCAACACGGCGAATGCACTCACCAGTGCTACGTGTCCTAGACACATATCCTCAGTGCTAGGAAAACAAGCATGCACTATTATCATATACAATAATAATTCACAACTATAATGAATGTAAACCTACATGTGACCTAAGACCCAGTTTTAGTTAGTAACGGTGCATGGCCCAAGACCCAGTCTTGCCCATGACTTCCATAATCATAAATCAAACAATCATATAAAGACATACGAGGCATCGGAGAGTTAAAGTTACAATACGTGAACGTATCTTTCTTCCGCGTATTTAGTAATATGGATATCCTAACATATTACCATCGCATTATCTCCTTTTTCATATTTTATATGATATTATAATAAATATCCTATCACTTAAAATAATATCCTAAAGGGTTATTTTCACTCCTTATTACCTTTTTACCCTTAGTGGATAAGTTATTTCATTTTTACCCTTATATTTCCTTAAAAATGAAACTCTAGATTTTCAAGCAAATTTTTCAGCAACTTTGAAAAGTTATAACTAAATGTAAACAAATCCAATTGATGTGTTTCATAAATCTACAGGACCCTTGACATGTCTATTTGCAAGGAAAAATAATCTCAGAAGCTCGAAGTTTCTGAATCATTCCCAGTTTTTGCATCTTTAACCACTGTTCAGATTATAATTTCAGAAACAAGGTCTAACTTCAAAAATTTATATCTCCTTATTACCTTTTTACCCTTAGTGGATAAGTTATTTCATTTTTACCCTTACATTTCCTTAAAAACGAAACTCTAGATTTTCAAGCAAATTTTTCAGCAACTTTGAAAAATTATAACTAAATGTAAACAAATCCAATTGATGCGTTTCGTAAATCTACAGGACCCTTGACATGTCTAACTGCAAGGAAAAATAATCCCAAAAGCTCGAAGTTTCTGAATCATTCCCAGTTTTTGTATCTTTAACCACTGTTCAGATTATAATTTCAGAAACAAGGTCTAACTTCAAAAATTCATATCTCCTTGTACAAAACCCTAAAAATTATTTGTTATACATAAAAGAAAGCCCTCTCTGTCTGCTATATCTCTGAAAAATTTCAAGATTTTTAGACACCATTTGAATGCCCAAAAGCTATGTATAACAACACCTGTTCTTATGTTGTTAGGAAATTATTCCATACGTTTGATTTCCAATCTCTTTTTTTATTGATTTATAGTTCTTATGTTGATAAAACAATCACGTAAAATAGATTACATGTTAATATTTTGTAACCTGCAGCCTGGCCTGTATTGCCACCTCTATTTGTGATGTGTCATTGTATTAGCAACTCTTGGTGGGGGCACCAATACAGAAGTTGATTCCTAACAAGGGACGTTCTGGGCAAGAAGCATATCGCATGTAGAAAGTCACTCACAAAAATAATATTAACAGGGCAAAACAACTTTGGTTGTCCAAGAGCTTGTTCTCTCCACTTCTTCTATATGAATCATATGCTGCACGGTTCATATACCTGACATACCTGTTATACGTATAAATTGAGAGATCGAGTAATACAATCATATACACATACCTGTATGTGTCAATGCTCTTGAGAGTTTCATGAACTGTATAAATTCAGAGAGGAAGAGACTAAGAGAGTAACATAATAATGCACAAAAGGAAATTTTCTTACTTGGGTTATATAATATGCAGAGATTAAAAATATATATATATATCTTTAATTCGTTCTTCTCTTATTATCTTCTCAAACTGCACTCGCCATTTTTTTGGGACATCATGCCAATTTAGAAGGGAATGGCACATTTACAAATATAGAAAATAAATTGCTGAGAAAAGCTCCCATATATAAATTGTAATGACCATTACGTGTAAAACTACAGTTAGTCCTTGATATATGCTCAAGAATGAGCTTTCTTACCCCCGAGTTGACAGCATTTAACAATTTTCCTACATTTGAAAACTAAAGTTTCAATGATACTTGATGCTACCAAAATTTTAATTAAGCACCGCAAGTGTACGGGTCATGAAAATAGTGAGTGGTAAATCAAGGTCATTCCACGAGACTTCAGTCTAACTAGTGATTAGGTGTTAAATTTCATTTTTTCATTTAAGTTGAGCAAATCAGAATTGTTTCCAAAAATAATAAAAAGAATTTTAATAAAAACAAGAAAAACTTTCAAACAGAGAGAAAATTCAAATATCAAGGAGGACAACTTAGAGATATTAATCCCTTGTTTGTTTCTTAGATTTTATTCCCACTAAATTAATTCTAACTTAACTTCATCAGTTAATCTAGAGTATCAATGTTTATAAGTGCCTCATCGGTCCACTTATACACCTACCTCAAATAATTATGCAATGTCTCACACAATTAATTAAGATGCAATTCAAATCGGACTCACTCTAATTTGATTATGCGGAGCTTCTAGGTATATGTCTATCCTAGACGCAAATTAAATTAAAATCTAATTCCACATTATTTAATCCAAGGTCAATTTAAGATTTCCTTTGTCAAGTTTAATCCTAAATCCCCAAAACATGTTTAATGGTGGCCAATCCCTAAACAATGAATAATCAAAACCAGATTAAATACACTGAATTACCATTAATCAAAACTAATTAGTGGGAACAATTTCTAAGTCTCAAACAAGTTCATAATACTCTAAGTTGTAAACTAAATTCAGCCACACATGGCTTTAAACATCATCACAGGAACAATAATATTCAGAATCAGAGGCATATGGTAAATGCTAAGAAACTGGAACAGAGTTAAATAACAAAACCAAGACAGACTCAGCAACAACTTTTCTTGTTCTATCCTTCCTCCAAACCGTCACCTTTGATCCAGCTCAACAAGGAAGAAGAGAATGTTGAACAATGGAAACACAGCGCCTTCTCTTTTCTTCCCCAAAACCGGAATGAACAGTGCTCTCGCCTCTGCTCCCTGTTTCTCTCGTTCTGCACAGCATTAATGGATCATGAAGCTCCAAGCGAAAATGAAGATGAAGCTCCCAAAACCAGAAAAATAAATCGTTCTCTCGCCGCTACTCTGTTTCTTCACACCGGTTGCTTCCAGCGAGAGTCCTCTGTCCAGCCACAATTTATCCCAATTCAAAAATGCCGCCTCAAGTCATGGTCTCCCCTCTCGCGCTGATCCTTTTCTCTCTTTTCTTTTTTTAATATCTCAAGCCGCCTCCTCCTGTTTCTTTTCTTTCAATTAGGTCTTGGTCTTCAATTCCAATTCCACTTCGTGGGCCCCGTAGCTTTTTGATTTTGCCTTTCCTTGATTCAATTCATCCGTGGGTGCTAGGTCTTTTTTTCATTCATTGCAATTCGTGGGCCCAATCCTTTCAATCTCCAAAGTCCAAATAGTGCCCAAGCAATTAATTCAAACAATATTCTGATGCTTTGAAGAAAAAGAAATTATAAGATACTTATAATAATAAACTAATTCTTTATTACTGTTATTTATTTTTCAAACTCAAAAACTTTTATTTTAAATTGAAAACCCACAAATAATGCATCCAAATTGATTTCTCTCAAAGTCTATTTAGAATCTCTTTAAATTAGTAATAATGACTTCCCAAATATATGAAAATATCCCTCAAATCTACTAAAAATGGGAAGTCATCAATACTCATACATCAACCGGAACAATCTTGTTGCTCATATAGGCCTTCTGTTAAAACCTGTTGTGGAGAAAATAAAGCATATTTTGAGTTGTGACACACTCCTCCAATGATTTTGCAAAACACAACTGAAAAATAAGGCAAAGCCATAATCTTGTTTTACAATTCTATTCCCATAAGATAAAAGTACTTCAATACTAATGAAGTCTTCAACAAATATTATCAAACTGTCACTTCAAGATTCAAAAGTACCATTAACTTCTCAAGAGCTTGAGTGAAACCCCAAGGTTGAATGATGGTGCATTTAGTGAGAATTTGAGGAAGTCATATGGATCTCTGTCAGGGTATTTTTTCTTCCTTTGATTCTACTAATTTCAAATGCAATTGGATTCGGAACCAAAAGGCTACAAAGTCTATACCATATAGTTAAATGGTGTCAAAGCCTCTAGTAAATGTTGGTAGCATCTGATATTGCTTAGCACCCTAGTTTGTAATGCTAAATCATCTTATCTTTCTGGTTCCATCAATATATGTAATGTATGAAACCACACAACTTATGAATCATGAATAGTGTGACTTATTTATTAAATCATGTCCAATACACAAGACCCACATTTAACACATTTAAAAAATAAATAAATTAAAAAAAAAACCATCTAGTTTGCCAATATGAATAACCATGTTCTGGAAATAATGAAACAAAAATGAAATTTTAATAATTGTTCAAACAAATACTTGAATTGGGGACGGATCTGGAAATTAAGACTTTGATATCATTCCACAAATTTTGAGAGATCGATAGCAAATGGACTAGTAAACAGTGTTACTTAACATAATTGGTGACGGTATAATATTAAATGGAACGATTTGTTGCTGAAACATAGAAAACAGTAATACTATTAAATATTTATGAAATAAACCAATTCTTAGCTCATAGTCAACACTTCTAATTCATTATAGCTCTAAAAGCATAAAACTTGATACAAATACAAGACAATCATGACACTATGCTTATTCAAAATGTAGAGTCCTGCTGATATAGGTTTATGCATTGAATATAATACTAAATTAATTCGCATTTTAATAATCAGTTAATCAATACATATTCATATCCCTATAGTTTTGCCCATAAGATGCTCCATTATTCCAAGAGATTTGTTTCTTGACAAAATCCACCAACCTGCAACTGTGATGATCTCCCTTTTAACTTTATTCTGTAACAGAATAACATTCTTAGCAATCTCATGTCCGCTTAACGTGTCAATGCTAGAAAGATATCTCTCATCTCCTCTTACCCTTTTGCCTTTTTTGAAGAATATTTGAATTTTGATATTGCAGAAACAGTTGAAGAGTCAAAATTACCAGTGTCCATATTTTCTGATTCCCATCACAGTCTCGTGGCTGCTCAGTCACTTGCCCTTGTAATTGTAACTTCTCCATAATTTTGACCTTAACTTCAGTTCAGTTTCTCACCGAATTTACTCTGCATGGTTCAAAGCAATCACGAGATGTGGGGGCCAGATCATCCACTTGTGGAAGAAGTGGATTATGTGTCATACAGTCATTGTGCGGTCAACTCTTGCATGCACCAAAAAAAACAAAAACAAAAAAAAAAAAAAAAAAAAAAAAAAAAAAAAAAAAAAAAAACAACAACAACAAGATAAAACGTCTCAATAGGAAAAATTGATTCCAAACAAGGGAGGTTCTGGATAAGAACCATATCATATATAGAAAATCACTCACAAAAAGAATATTATCGAGGCAAATTAATTATATATCTATCCATACAGGGAATTCCGCCCGTTGACCTCTGCTCTGCCTATAAATAGCATTCATATAAAGCTCATAGTGCATACAGATAAATCTAAAAGCTTATGAAAATAGTCATAATGAATATCAATAATATTTATTTGCTCTAGAGCCTCGCATGAAGAGGGAGAGAGTATATTTGAGCCAAGGATGACTTGCCGGCATCTGCTAATTATGTAGCACAATTTGCCATCTCTGGCTTCTGCCGGTGTCGTCCTGGCTCAAGTTTCCTCACTTTCCTCTCTCATATGAGACTCTCTAAGAGCTTGTTCTCTCCACCTCTTGCCCATGAGTCATGTCCTGCATGGTTCATATTAACATATGTGATAGATAACTAACATTTGAAGTGTTACATATTTTTGGGTGTTGCTTCATCACAGCTAGTTGAATGCCTTTGAGTTTGATGATCTGTATGAATTAAGAGAGGAAAACAAAAACAGAATTGTGCACAAACGAAAAATGTTAGTACTTGGGTTGATCTAATATGCAGATATTAAAAAAAATTAAAAGAAACATGGGATTATCTTTATTTCTTTCCTTCTCGTTTTCTCTTACCAAGCTGCACTGGTCATCTTTTAGTATTATGCTAATTTAGATTGGAATGGAAGATATTTCAACACTGAAAATAATTTGCTAAGACAAGTTCCTAAGAACGTTCTATAAATTATAATGATCATTACATGTAAAATTACAGTTAGTCGCATATACAAGAAAGAGCTTTCTCATTTAGAGTTGACAGTATTTACATTTGAAAACTCAATTTTCAGTGATAGTCAAAGTTCAACTGGAACAATTTTCTTTTGGGTTAAGGTCCAGATTGGCCAACGAAGTATTATGCTAGGAGCATCTAGCACAAAAATGTATTGAAGGTACTTTAAATACCAACCAACAATTAAAAATGAAAAAAATTTACCAATCAACTATTAAAAATGGAAACTATCACAGTGACGTTAAAATCAGGCAAACTTTGTTTGCCCTCGAGAAAGGAATAAGCTTAGAATCACGCCAAATTGCAGCCGTCATAATATTCTAGCATGCCATGTCAGCAATCTTTGGGCTTCTCTTACATAAAAGATGGATTTTCAGTTCTCTGAATGCAAAGAGTGTGAGGCTCCTCTTCTAAGTGGTTTAATTGGATTCTTGAGTTATTGCAAGAGAGTGATATTTGAAACTCATGAACCTAGCAGCCCCACAGATGATTTAGAAGGAAGGTGTAGTACAAAGAAGATGATTAGTGGTTTAAACCTTGAGGATTTTCGATGCCCGATTTCACTTGAGCTAATGATGGACCCAATAATTGTATCAATAGGTCACACCTACGATTGAAGTTCGATCCAATAATGGCTAAAATTTAGAAACAAAACCTATCCCAAAACAAAGGCGAAAGTTGAAGAACATAGACGTAACCCTTAACACAACACTCTGAAAGCTTATACAACAATTCTTCGTCAAAATGGCGTTTCCTTGACCAAATTAAACAATCAATGTCATGATATATTGAAGACCATCCTCCCCGGAAGCCCATAAACCATCTTCGGGCTTCTCTTACATACAAGTAACCAAACGACGTTTGACTTATTTTAACGTCATTGTGATAGTTTTCATTTAATAGTTAATTGGTAAAAAAAATTCATTTTTAATTGTTGGTTGGTATTTAAGGTACCTTTAACATTTTTGTGCCAATAAGAGATTAGCATAAATTAAAGCTCCTAGCATAACATTTTGTTATTTCACCTTAACCCTTTTCTTTTTTGCCCCTTATATTAAAACATGTTGTGGAGAAAATGAAGCATATTCTGAGTTCTGACCCACCCCTCAATGATTTTGCAAAACAGCACTTAAAAACAAGGTAAAGCCATAATCTTATTTTGCAGTTACATTCCCATGAGATAAAGTATTTCAATAATTTAATCTATTGAAGTCTTAAACAAACTATAAAAGTGTCACTTCCAGATTTCAGAGTAGCACTTATTTCTTAAGAGCTTGAGTGAAACCAAAGCAAGGTTCAATGATGGGAGCACTTAGTGAGAGTTTGAGGAAGTCATATGGATCTCTGTATACTCTGTCAGGGGAATTCTGAAAAATTGTGGCAGATTATATACTTCTCCTTTGACACCCCAAATTTCAAATGCATTTGGATTTAAAACCAGAAAGCTATAAAGTTTGTACTATAAAAATTTTGCTTGGCACTCTATTTTGTAATGTAAATTCATCTTATCTTTTCGGTTCCATATATATAAATATATCATCTACAAAAAAGTAAAACTATTTATATATTATGAATAATGCGACTCATTTTCCAAATTTTGTGAAATAAACAAGAGTCAGGATTACTTAGTCATTTAATTTTTAAAAAGGAAACATAACCCAAATGGTTTGCCAATATGAATAACCAAGCTCTGTTGTATATTACCACAATTATAGAAACTCAATAAAACCTGGAAATAATTTTTTAAAAAAATATATGAAATTTTAGTGACATTTTTCAAACAAATTTAAATTGGGGATGAATACGCAAATAAGGACTTTGATATCATTCCACAATTTTGGAGAGATTGATAGCAGATAAAGTAATAAACGATATTACTGAACATCATTGTTGACTGCACAACAATAAATGGAATATTGTTGCTGGAACTTGGAAATGCAATCATACTGTTAAATATTTGTGAAATAGAACATGTCTTAGCGCATGGCCAAGATATTCAATCCATTATAGTCTTAAAAGCAAAAAAATTCCTACAAATACAAGACAATTATAACACAGCCAAATGATAAAGCATGTGAGATTTTATTCTTATTCAAAATGTAGTCTCTGTAAATGGAGGAAATCACCAAGAGGAGAGGTGAATTGGAGATTTTAAAAATTTCTTTTTAAACACCCAAACAGCAAATAACAAAACAAGGTAAAACAAAGATAAAAAAGAAGAGCTTGACATAGGAAGATTTATACTAGTTCGGTCTTAACTCTTGACCTACATCCAATCCTTAGACACCCTGGGATTTTCATTATCACTATAATCAGTTACACACTCTATACTCAAAAGTTATCCTCTCCCAAGGATACACCCCCTTACAAGTTGTAAACTAATAAACTCAATCTCAAAGTCCCACAATTTTGAGGTTCTTACAATGATTGATAATCAATAAGAAACTCTCTTAAAGAGCAGATGAAATAATCACTGAAGTTCATGTATCAAAAGATACTTTACAAATAAGTGGAAAACAGTAAATGCAAATAATACTTGATAGATTTTCGTTTTTTGTATTCTGGTAGGTGTTGAGAATTGAATGCTTTAGCTTATATACGTTGGAAGCATTAAATGACCATTGGAAACATTAATATAACTGTTTGAGACATTAATGAAGCTATTAGTTGTTAGGTTGCAATTAGGTCCTTTCTCTCTCATGCTTTGAGTTAATCCAAATGCTCAGACGTTCTTGTTGATTTTCCTTGAAATAAATCCGTTGGATGATGTGTCTTTCATATGTGGAAAGAAAACATTTAAACCTTTGCAACGTCCAGAGAATAATTTGCCAAAAGGGTGCTAAGTTTTCTGGGCCAACAATAAATGTTCTGACATCACTATTTGCTTTATGCTTAATCCTCAATCTAATACTCATTTGATCATCTAAACTTACTAACAAACTAATTAAACATAGTTAGGAATAGTAATGAGTGATGATAAGAAGTATCTTGATCATTCATGAAGATTTCGCAAATTCGAGTACGATGATTTCAAAATAGAGCACTTTAAACTGAAGTTTGTTCAAGCAAAATGGAGTTTGTAACTCGAGTTTACTCTTCTAAACTCGAGTTTCATTGACATCTCTTTGTTAAGAATTTGAAGTTTGAAAATGAAGATGTCTCTGTAAGACTGTAATTGGAGTTTGGAATATTTTACTCATGTGTAACACTCGAGTTTAATTCCCCAAACTCGAGTTTAGTTCTTTCTGAAAATGAACATCGTGATTGAGCTTTGAAAAACATTTTGAACAAGATGCAAACTCGAGTCATTAAGTGACAAACTCAAGTTTGATATTATTCATACTGAAAATGAGTTTAAGTCCATAAAAACTAAAACTGGAGTTTTAAGAAATAGACTCGAGTTTCCTTAACTTCAAAAATCTTGAAAACTCTCGGTATGACGTAAACTCGGGTTTACTAAAATAGACTCGAGTTTACTTTACATATATGGAAAGTTTTAAGAACTCCGGCCAAAGATAAGCTCAAGTTTAAACAAGTAGACTCGACTTTGGTTAAAAAATAGGTTTCATTGAAAAACTCTCGGTCTACAGAAACTCGAGTTTGCCGATACTAACTCGAGTTTACTTAATTTGTAAAACCTTTGAAAGCTCTCGGCCAAGGATAAACTCAAGTTTAAATGACCATACTCGAGTTTGGCTAGTTATAAAATGCAGCCCACTCCATAAGTCTCCCACCAGGTGAGGCCCAAGGAAGGTCAAATGTACGTAGCCTTGTCCCCGCAAGCAGAAAGGCTGTTTCCAGGATTTGGAAACGTGAGCACTTGGTCACATGACAACAACTTTTACCGTTGTTCCAAGACTCACCCTCTCTTTTAGCATGGTTTTGAACCAATGTTTTCTAAATAAAGTAATTCTGTAACAGTATCACATTCTTAGCAACCTCAAGTCCGCTTAACGTGTCAATGCAGCAAGAGACCTCCTTACCCTTTTTGGTTTTTTTGAAGAATATTTGAATATTGATATTGCAGAAGCATTTTAAGATATCAACAAGGACAATTCATCCATACCATCTGCAAATGCATCAAGAAAAACAAGCAAAAGTGGAAAAAATCAGAAATTCCCAGTGTCCGTTCGCTCTTTTGCAAAGATTATGGGCATTGCAAGGTGACCACTCATCTTTTGCAAAGATTCTGTGCCCCCAACAGGGGGAATCCCGCATTTGATGCCCAATGAGTAAACGATAGGTGGCGAGTGAAGACCCCAGAAGAAATCCGAATACATCAACCCATAGTGATTGATGCTTTTCGTCGAACAGATAGAATGCATTCTATCTGTTCATGATTGCCCTTTTGAAGGAACAATCGCACTTTCCCTCTGACTAATTTTGGAATAGTGAGTCCAATCCAGAATAAGAATCAATATTTCCCACCAGCCTCACTGCCTATATATAAGCAATGGCAGCGACCAAGCAAGATATAGCATTGGTTACAGAAGTGAGAAAGATTAGATGTGGGAAGAGGAAAGCAGAAAATTAATTAATTTTCAGGGTAACGTACCGTACGTGGTGAGGTCTGAGAGTTTTTCATGAAGAGGTGGAGAGTGGAATGCAGCCAAGGATGACTTGCCGGCGAAGCAAGCTTGCTCTCATGAATAGAGAGAAGCTTGCGGCGTTTGACGGGGTGGTGTAGTTTTTTATTTCCCGGCAAGTCACTCCTCTGGCTACATTTGGCTTTCTTCTTCACATGTGAGACTCTAATGACCGTTGGATCACTCGGTGATTAGCTCATATCTTGCCTGCTCCGAACAATCAGCACTTCAAAGTCTAATGGTGATGGGAGATTGAAAGGTAATAATCTGATCTTAAAAAGTTCTATTTGCAAACTTCAATCATTCAAAATGTGACTTTTTTTTAAGTGCTGTTGTTATAGGGTATCAATCTTATTATAATAGTGTTAAGAAAATAGCAGCATCATATATAACAGTAATATTATGCACCTGTTCTACTCGTACTCCGTCCCGACTAATAGATATATTTAAGGACGTTGGTTACATAAAACGTCTCTGAATCCTTCTTTTCACACTAAATTTTTTTTATAATATCCATATTTATTGAAGTACTCTTATTTCTATGTACGAAATTAATCATTTAAAGATAGAAATTGTTTGAAGAGTAACAAATTCTTTATATTCTAATTAGAAATAATCATTTACATGTTCTTTTTTAATTTCACGAATGAACTTAGAGGACCTTATACTTAAGACTAGGGGACTAATTAATGAATTTGTCAACATAGGTTAGTCCTCGTAGTCCACAAGATTTGAGTTCAACTCCTCCTCCTGAAGTGAGGATTAACCTTGTTTGTGCGTCATTTGCAAGTACCTCTCTATAGGCTAGCATTAGTCTAAAAACATATCCCAACCTAAACTGTTTCCTTGACCAAAATGTTGGCGGCATCTCCTAAATTATCACACAACTCAGTAGATCTTCCAAATCCTCTCTAGTGACATGTAGATCCTGTTAGCGGCATCACCTGCAAATAAAATGAATAATCTGAGTCGTGTCTAGAGACGTTGTCTTTAAAAGCTATTCCACAACTACTAATAGATAAGAAGCAGCACTCCTCAGGATAAAATGAATCATTTCTGCATTAAAAAGACAGTGTAATAAATGTAATAGAACTCAATCTACAAAGAAAGCATTCAAGAGGAGAAAAAGAGGTGGTGAAGAACTCAAGAATTGGTTTATTAAACCTCTGACTGAAGTACTTTATACAGGCCTCCCAAATCCTAAACGTTGGCAGCCACTTAATTGTAATGAATTAGTGGTTTCTGAATGTTAAAAGCTATTAAAAATATCAAAGAAATCAATTGAGAATTAAAGGTATTTGAACACCATCAATATCCGAACTTTTAGCCCTAAGAATGAGCTAGGAAGTTCGTTTCTTGCTTTTAAAACACACCAATGTTCAGTTTTCCTTATTAAGGCCAAGTGAAAATGTCATTTTTCAATAAGCTCATTTATTCCAAAATTTTAATTTGCATCTTTAACTTGTACACAAAGGTAGGGGATTTCAACTACTAGTGGCCCATTGTCATGCGAATTCATTCCTCCTCTTGGCCCATTTAGTAATTAGTAATAAATTATCACTTATTACTTAGACCTTCACAATCTCAAACAATGTGGAATTTGTTCCTTGTGGAACACCCACTCATTATTTTCAACATTGTGTGTGTGTGTATTTTGTTGTGTAACAATGATGAATATCATTGTCGCTACATTTACTACTACCATTTATATATAACATGAAAAAACCCATGTTATTCACAATGATTAACAGTGCATTTATCTTAAACTTTAAGCAAAACATATGGTCTTTAGTTTTAGTTCAAATAAACTTTATATGCGAAATTAAGGAATGCAGTGTATAATCTATGTCTCAAAAACCTCAAATCTCTTAGTACTAATGAAATCATAGATAAGATGGTGAAGGATCAAGAGATTGGCATGAGAATATGGAACAAGAGATTGAAAATATTTCCCCCTTTTTGCTCATCTTAATTCTCCCACTAAATATCTAAATATATTATTAATAATGGATTGATGAGAAGGTGTCCGTCACTATTTTTATTTTATTTCTTAAATAAAGTTAAAACCAAGAACATGAGTTGGGCCGTCATAGGGGTAGAAATAGGCTAGACTCCTATCGGGGACCTATGGCCTAACCTACTTTAAGCCTAACTTAGCCTATTTAGCAAATAGGTCAAGTTTAGAATTAGACCTATTATCAAGTCTATTTAGGTAAATTTTGGCCTATTTATTTATTTGTATGCATAATTTTATATGATTTAATCTAAATTAATTTTATAAATTATTTGTAAAATTAATAACTTAGTATTAACCCTAAATTTCATGTTTCATCATTTACGTACCCATGAAGTTGACATTTTCATTTATCAATTGATCATATCTACTTCTCTTCTTTTTTATCATCCGAGATGGCAATGTTAGCTCACTATCTCTCCCTTGATTTGTGTCATTTGATGCAACATAATAATTGATGAAGTTTATTTTAGTGATGCCCAAATGAAAATGATTCCAATATGAGGAGTTTGTCTCATTTTCTGCAAGAAAAATAAGAGGTAAAATATAATTCTACATGCTACTTGTCATACTTGGCTGATTTCAAAATGATATCTCCTTCGTCAATAAATAATTAAATTTTTTTATTCAATTCTTACTTGCTCAAACAATTGTTGTCACAGGTGTTCTTTTCTTTCTTGTAACACCCCAAATTCTATACTCCAAATCGTGTCGGTTGACCCTTAGTTTTAGAAAAATCGACAGAGTTTGAGGTGCTACTGACTCCGTAATGCGGAAGGAGAGCATGCACTTACGTTTGTACAATGAGTGACTGATATAAAATGCCCAAACATATGCTGATGTCTCAACATAAGCTGATATATTAAAAATTTCCCGAAGGAATATTCGTGTGATACAACAATACAGAGCTTGTATAATTATAATTCTTACATGGTAACTATACAACATTAAACCAAGCCTTAACTAGACTTGGGGCAATGAACCTAACTTAGTTAATTAAACAATTTGGCCAGGCCGGTGTCTAGTGGAAGTCTCCCCGAATTCACGGCGACTTTCATCGATCAACCACATAGACGAACCCTTTCTAGACACCAAATGGTTTGAAGTAACCTTATTAGATTCGTGCCGAAGGTAGGCTCGTTAAACTTCTTCCGGCATTTGCTTTGACCGGTGCCTCTTCACGGCTCCGTCCATCAGTGCCTCTTCACGGCTCCATCTACCGGTGCCTTCTCTATTCCAGGTTCCTTTCTTGAACTCTAGTCAAATCTGAGGTCCAATACCCATCGGACCTCAGGTAACAGTTAACCTCATGTGAAAAGTATAAACAGTATATATGACAGATATTTGAAAGATCAGGCTATCACCCAAGAGGGGGCTGAATTGGGTGTCTGATTAAAAACTTGGAACTTTGAAATTCTTTTCACAAGTTGCTAAAGCAGTTTGTATGACAATAATAATTTATAAAGCAATAGTCAATCATTCAAACATATATGCTGGAAAGATAAGAGTTTAGGGAAGAGAATATGCAAACTGAGATTTATACTGGTTCGGCCCAATCCTTGACCTACGTCCAGTCCCCAAGCTCCACTTGAGATTTTCAATCCACTATCCTCTTGTTTAATTCGGGCACAAGAGAAGCCTTTACAATCCCACAAGTTCACCCATGGCACTTGTGAAGCCAAATCTCTCACCGAGATACTCCCCTTACACAATGCAAGGTTACAATCTGGCTCCCTCTCAAGATTACCCAATCTTGAGTAACTCTCAAATAAACAGATAGAATGTTTCTAATGAATCTTCTCCCTCAGAAGTGAATAAGATAAACACTGAAGTGCATTACAAATAATTTCACTCTCTATGCTAAGCTATGTAAACATTGAAAACAGAGTGTGTATGTTATGAAAAACAGAGTATCAGCATGTTGAAGATGTAATCTTGTATCTCTGCATTTTTCTTCTTGAATCTGTCCTCTTTTATAGATAGAGATCAATATATGACCGTTTGAAGATTTAATGACTGTTGGATAAAGAAATATAGCCGTTAGACTCAGATGGAACTAGCCGTTAGAACTTCGTTTTCGAAACAAGCTATGACATCAACATTTACTTTCCCTTTGATCTTCATTTTAACAGCCTTTGATCATCTAAAACATGTACAAAAATGATATAAATAATGTTAAGAAGTGTTATAGATCATTTGGGTAATCATCTGGATGTTTATCAGAAGAATCATGATTTTCGAAACGGTGATTTTCTGAATCTGCGATGAAAACTCGAGTTTTCATTTGCAAAACTTGAGTTTTGAGATTGCGTTACTCCAGATTGCTCTCTGTCTGATCAAAACTCGAGTTTTGGTTTCACAAACTCGAGTTTGGAAGATACTCTGACGTTCGCTGCTCTCTGTCTGATGAAAACTCGAGTTTCCAACTAATAAACTCGAGTTTTGACTTTGTTGAGCTTTCTTGAAAATAATTGTCACATTTCAAGGGCTATATCTCCCTAGTCTGAACTCCGTTTTAGTCTGTTCAACTCTTGATGGAAATCTATGTGAGTCTAATTTCAAATGCCATCGATTTCAGCTCAATCAGATTTGTGGTTTGTGAGATAAACTCAAAACATTGAAGCTTGGTTTTCTGTGGCGTGGATTTCACTGTCAACTTCCAAAATTCATAGATCCTTGATCTGAACTCCGTTGGGCTTGAATTGTATATCCAAATGACTCATTGGGAGTCTAGTTTCATATGCCACTGATTTCACCTCAATCCGATTTCTAGTTTAGGAGATATCATTGAATTACCAGACGTCGCCCGTGCTGAACGTGAAGCAGAGTAGCAGAGGTGCTGATTAACACTGTAAACTCGAGTTTTCACTTGTAAACTCGAGTTTTCACTTGCAAACTCGAGTTTTCACTTGTAAACTCGAGTTTTCCTAGTCTAGAGACGCCAGATGTGCTGAAGACACTTGTTAACTCGAGTTTGTGATGGCTAACTCGAGTTTTGATTCCTAAACTCGAGTTTTCTCATACCAGAGGAGCAAATCATTATAGCGAAGCAGGAAACTCGAGTTTTGAGTTGTGAACTCGAGTTTTCTCATCCCGAAGCTGATTTTTGCTGACTTTAACTCTGAATTGAGCCATTCAAACTTCCATATGACCTTGGAAACTTCTAGCATCAATATAATAACTTGAATAATTATATTCTCATTTCATTCATCAAGTTCTTCCTTCTTCCATCTCCCAACTTGATCATTCTTCTTCATTTAACTTGGGCTCATCATTCTTTGTAGCTTCTACCTTCTTCAATATCCAGTGTGATGAAGCTTCATTCCAACTTCGCTTATCATAGAGACTTCCGGTATAACAAGAACTTGAATGTTGATATTCCTATTATATTGTGCAATTTCTTTTGATAACATCTTTCACTAGTCTCTTCTCTTCTTGGTTATCCTCCAAAATCTATTGATAACATCTTGCTTCCTTGACAACCTCTGCAAGTTCTTCTTTCCATTAATCCCTTATCTCCTTCTTGATTATTCTGCATGATTCAACTTGGACTAATCTACATTAAACATAGTAGTTAGTCAATGTAGGAGATAACTATATTACTCAATATAATACTCAATCTTTTTGCTTTTAATAATGGCATCTATATATAAGACATCATCAAAACTAATCATAACTAACAATATTCATTACATTTTAGCATCAACCATACATAACACACAGCACTGTAAGGTTACAACAATACATAAGCACACAGCAAATGTAATGTCAACACAACAACAGTACATAGCACACAGCACATGTAAAGTCATCCACGTTTGCACTAACCAGTGCCACAATGGCCCCTAGTGTCCTCGCGCTAGGAAAACTCAATGGTATTATCAAGACTATAACTCGTATAAAGCTGAATGTATAAACAGGTGACCTAAGTCACAGTGCATGACCCAAGACCTAGTCTTGGCCATCACTTCATGAATCATTCCATCACATACATGCATACAAGATATATCAGAGTTAAAGTTACTAGTACGCAAACGTACCTTTCACCGGGTAATTGTCAAATGCCCGACCTTTGGACCCGACTCCAGACTTCCCTGGATATCCTTATTGTCGGATTATTTCTTTTACTATGATATTATAATTAATATCATATTTCCTAGAATAATATCAAAAAGGATATTTTCACCTTTTTTGACATTTCTACCCTTGGGGGATTTGTTATTACAATTTTGCCCTTACATTTTCTTAAAAAACGAAATGCTGGATTTTCTGGGCAGATTTTTCAGCAACTTTGAAAAATCATAATTAATTCTAGAAAAATCAAAACGAGGTTCCGTAAAATTTCTCATGACCCTTGACATGTATATTTTCAAGGAAAAATATTACAATAACCTATAACATCAAGAATCATTCCCATTTTTAACGTTCTTAAACGCTGCCCAGATTTATTTTCAGAAAATTAGCTTAACTTTAACCGATTGTATCTCTTTGTACAGAAATCAAAACACTACATATTTTATATATTTGGAAAGCCCTACATGTCTAATTTATTTCTGCTGAATTTCATGATTTATTGGCTTCATTTTCAACATAAAATAATAGCATCTTCTTCGCTGTTTGCACAGAATTTTAACACCAAAAATCCTACAATTTTCACAACATTGATCCATTGCTTCCCAAAAATTATTCCCTACTATGTTTTTACCCCATTAGGAATTTTTCAATGCAAGGAGGCCTAAAAACAAGTATAGGAATTTATTCTCTAATTTTTTAGATTAAACTAACATTTATACTAATAACTATAAAAAAAACTAAAGACTAGAACTTAAGAACCAGAGAACCAACCTCTTGAAGAACCTTGCTACTCCTTCCTTTTTGCTTCACTCTTCTCTTAAACTCACCTATTTGGTTTGAGTTTGGTGTGAAGAATTCAAGAGGAGAAGCCTCCCATTTATAAGAAACTTCAATGGCAACTATGGTAATTCCCAAACTCTAATCTTTAATCCTACCCATTGGATGATCTTTTTTAATCAATGGCTCATGGAACTTGGTCTTCTTTGAAGACTCAATTTGTGAAGAAAAAGATTCTCATTGGTTGATTTAATTACATAAGAATTTAGCCCATTTAGTTCTTTAATTATCTTAATATCTTATCCTCTTCCATGCATTTAATAAGATTCCAATTTGCATGTGCTTTCATTTATGGCCAATCTTGGATATTAATTTCAAATCTTATCTCCTTCTTTTCCCCAAGTGTAAACCATATTCCCTTCCCTTTTAGCCATTTAATATGCTTTTAATTAGCAAGCATCTTATGGTTGAAGTCTCTAATTGGCTAGTTGCTTTGTTTGACTTGTCAACTCTAACTTTATGCTTTATTAGTCTCTTCTCTTCCTTCCCTTATGCTGAAACGAAATACACATTCATTCTTGGTCACTTGAATTGCTTTTTATATGGAAAATTCCTATGGTTCAAGTGTTCTCATTGGTCCAATTAATTTCACAAGGATTTAGCTTAATTAGGTGATTAATTAGGACCATTGGATTTAACTTGTGTTTGTTTAAATTCAATCCTTACCCTCAACCCATGGCTTAATGTTTTAATTGGTCAATTTATTTTCACAAGGATTAAACTCATTTCTTTAATTTTTCATTGGCTAACCAATTCACAAGAGGATTAAGCTTAATCATAGGATTATTTATTATTATTAACCAAGTATTATTTCATCTTCTTTGGCTTGATTATTTTCAAATATAATTAGCCCTCTTTTGGTGCTTTTAATTTTTCTCTAATATGTAGTCTTATAATTAACCCTTGGTTAATTAATTCCAAAGTGAAATTTGGATGAAAATATAATCAATAGATTATAATTCTTTGAGACACATATTCACCTTTGTATTTTGCTAATTATTTGCTAAAATACAATATTTATATGAATTATGAAAATTAGGGTATTAGATTTCTCTTAATAACTCTTTTATTTCATCTGAGAATGAATTCCTAAACTTTTGAGATATAACATAAACTTTTAAATAGACTTGATGAATTATATATGAATGTAGATACATAAGCTTTAAGCCTATTTAAAGGCCTACATTTTAAGTAGACATTTAAATAAGTTTTAGGCTTTGTCAGGCCATCTGAAGGCTTAGGATCATATCTAAAAAGAGGCCTACATACAAGCTCAACCCAAGCTTAAGCTTTGGATGTCTGCCCAGGACCTATTTAACTAAAGCGTAATCTAATCTAACATATTTTCACCTCTTGTGGTAAGGTTAGCGTGAATATAAATGGCCTAGTCATTTTGAATTTTCTTCAAATATTTTGTAGCGTCAAAATCTCTTTCTTTTTTTGTTGGTTAGAGCTTCCTTTTTTTATTAATGAGTCTATGCGGATTGGCTAGAAACTAGTATAAAAATCATGAATGGGACCACAAGAAAACCTATCTTTTATAACAATTATGATAAAATCATAAATAATAAAAACATTACGGGCCTGTTTGGAGGGGAGGGAGAGGGAGGAATTTTAATGGAAGGAAAGGAAAGGGGAAGAGAAAATTTTAATATCACCTTGTTTAGATTCATTAGATGAGAAGGGAATGAATGGGTTTTAATGTTACCTTGTTTGGCTTAGGAGGGGATGGGAGGAAAAAAATATTTTTATATGGACAAATTTACCCTTAACTTATTTAAGTTGTTTTTCATTCCAAATTTAGAATGTTTAATAACAAAATAATGAATGGGCTAGACACATTTTGAATTTGATTTTGATTTATTGCCAATTTCCATTTGGTTCGGTCCTAACCACTTGACCTACATCCAGTCCCCGGACTCTTTGGTTTTGGATTTTTCACTATCACAAAATATGATTACACACTCTCTGTAATAGCTTAAGAGTAGTTCTCTCACTAGAACTCACTCCCCACTTACAAGTTGTAATCAATGAACTCCCAAATCACCAAGTCCCCTTGACTTGTGATTCTTTACAATAAATGATTTACAAGTAAAAACTCTCTCTAAGAGTAGATAATGATAAACACTAAAGCTTATGTATCAAAAGATACTACACAGTTGAAAAAGAGGGAATAAATGCAAGACTTGAATGATTTTCGTTTTCAGCGATTGTAGTTGTTGAGAAGAATTGAATGCAACTCTATTTATACTAAGAGTGCATTAAATGAATCATTATAATCTTGATTAACCAAAGTTTTGGTTAAGCTTTGGTCTTCTTCTCTCTCTAATCTTCACTTAATCCAAATTGGGCGAAGTTCGAGTTGACTTCTTGAAAATGTCCGTTGGAATAGCAAATTTCTGGATGTAGAAATTGTTCTTTAATTCTTTGTAAATGTGTGTAGATGGATTACCCAAAAGTATGCAACTTTCTCGGGTTTGCATTTAATGTGCTTGACATCACTTTTGCTTTTGCTTCAAACCTTCAATGTACATTCTCTAATCTGTTCGAAACTCAAAGAATAAAGTGGTTAAACATGTCTAGGAACATTAGAGAATAATCATAGAAAGTATTAAGATCAAACAAGAAGGTATACAAATTCGTCGATTTGAATTCCGAAGACGCCGAGAAACCCGGAGGTTTCTTCCACAAACCTCGAGGTTTTCAAAAACGCCAAACGAGGTTTCTCCAAAACCTGGAGGTTTTCAAAGTAGCATAAAAGCGTCACTGTCTCGAGTGTCAAAACCTCGAGGTTTTCTCAGAAACCTCGAGGTTTCACTTTGAAAGTGAAACTTTGCAAAAACGCGATGAAAGCAAACCTGGAGGTTTTCTGGAAACTTGGAGGTTTTCAAAGTCAATGAAAAGCGTTTGCTCTCTGGAAGCCAGAAACCTCGAGGTTTTCAACAATACTTGAGGTTTCACTTTAAATTTCAAATTCTCAGTTTTGCGCCAAAACAAAACCCGGAGGTTTGAGTGAAACCCGGAGGTTTTGAAAACTTGGAAAGATTGCGAACCTCTCGCCAGACAAACCTCGAGGTTTGTCCGAAACCTCGAGGTTTCTCATAATTTTGAGAAACTTAAGAAAACACCATTTGAGCTCAAACCTAGAGGTTCTGTAAACTAGGAAAAACGCAGAACCTCTGCCTTGACAAACCTCGAGGTTTCCCGAAACCTCGAGTTTCTCAAATTTTGAAAAACCCGAGAAAGACCGTTTGGAGGTTTTCCTCAAACCGGAGGTTTAGAAAACCGCGATAAACTGAGTTTTCTCGGAAGGGCAAAACCTCGAGGTTTTTGCCAAACCTCGAGGTTTCACATAACTTTGTGAAACCCAGATTTTTCAAGTTAAAACACGAACCTTGAGGACTCCTCTCGTAAGGCCAAACCTCGAGGTTTCTTGGCAAACCTCGAGGTTTGCTCTTATAGTGAGTTTTACACAAATTAAGAGCAAAACCTCATGCTTTGTTTACAATCATTGGAAATCATCAAAACCCTTAGAGAACTAACATTCTCCCCTTTTTGATGATGACAACACTTGTAAACAAACATCTTTGAGAGTTTGAGAGAGTTTTCAAATTGAAATAAGCTTTGCAACCGTCGGTGTTTTGGAAATTCTTATTTTTGAAAACTTGGGCTTTCTGAAATGTCAGAGATGAGCAAACATATAACTTAAGCACACACATTCCAATCAGAGATGAGCAGCAGAATGAAATTGAACACCGTGAATATAAATGAACTCTATATTTCATATCAGTAACAATGAAGCAGTACATGAGCAGAATGAAATAGTAAAATGAAATACAAGATATCAAAAAAGGAACCAAAATGCTAAGTTCAAAATGCAAAATGCTCAGTTCTCCAAAACTCTCCAAAACTCAAAGTCTATTCCTTGCCATTCTCTCCCCCTTTGTCATCTTCAAAAGGGAGGTGGACCAAGGGTGTGAAAGGAGGGGAAAGATGAAGAACTTCAGTGGAGGGAGTGGCTATGGAGGGAGAAGAGAAGAATTCGTTCTTGGGGTAGATGGTGAAGGAAGAATTTCGTGGCTAGAGTGGCGGCTTCAATGGAGAGAAGGAAAGATGGGAGTTGATGGATCGGGAGAGGTTGTTGGAATCCGAGGTTGAAGTGAAGGTGAAGGATGGTGAAGATGAACCCGAAGGGACCCGACGTTGCTTGGACCAAAGAAGCGGTGCCAAGAGGTGAAGAAGGACCAATGTGAAGATGCTTGACAATTCTATCCACCTTGTCACTGAGATCCATATGAGAGATAAGTTGAGTGGACATTTTGAGTTCAATTTCCTCATCCTTTTCCCTAATCTCGCTGATCGAAAACCATTTCAAGGTGCTCTTTCATGGCATCTTGGATCTCGATGAGACCATTATGACCTCGAGTCATCTCAGCCCTTAGTTTTCCCAACTCAAACTCCATTCGCATGGTCATGCTGGCAAGAGCACTATCCACAATTTCTTGATTTGAGGCAAAGTCAAATGGCATGGATGACCGAGGAGGTGGAGGTGCTGATTGAGCCTCTTGAGCTTGTGACTCGGATGTGATCTTGAAGGAGCTTGAGATTGTACAGAACCTTCCTCCCCAAACTTGATCTTCATTAGATTCATCTGTGTCTTTCCGAAGAATGGGGGATACTCCATTGTATCAATAGAACCCACATACCAAATCTTGTGATAGTATAGTATGACAAAGACCAATGAAGGGTATGGTATATGAGATAGCTGTCTTTTTCAGAATTTGAATTCGGTCATCCCCTGGAGAAGCCAGTGACCAAGGTTAAACGGAACCTTCTTCACAAAGGCTGTAAATGGTCTGTAATCATGGTGGGTGAAGTGAGTGTAATTGCCTCCTTTAGGAATGAAGTTCCTAGAGTAGACATACCACAAGACTCGATTTTCAGCAGGCATGGAACTAGGTTTAAATGAGAGTCTAAGTTGTTGGTCTAGAGGGAAAGGTTCACCAGGTCTAAGTGTCTCAAAAACTTCCTGGTTGCTGTAAGAGAACTCGAACAACAGGGAGGATTGGCAATTTTAAGAATTTTATTCAGAGTGGAGGCAGACAAGGTGATTGTGACATCTCTAACCACTGTGGTGACTCTCTCTTCAACCACCTCACCATAGTTTCCTAGCTCATTATCATACTCCATCTTGTAATAAAATAAACGAACAATATTTGGAGTATAGGGAGTAGATATGGAAATGAAAGATTCATATTGTTTCAGCCAAGGGGATAAATCAAAATGACACTCTTTTTGAAATTCTTTCAGATCAATGGCAACCATAGGACATAAAAGACGATGTAGATATGCTTCCCTGAATTTTTATTTTCTTCCTTAGGAAGAGGTGGCGAGGAAATTTTAAAACCTTTGGGTGGATCGGCATTGCGGTAGATTTCTGAAATTGCATCCTCAATGACTCGAAGGCACATCCTCTTCTTCTTCATCTTGATTCGAGCGAGGCGAGCTTGAGAAGATGCTTGGCCTCTAGATGATTGCCCGATTGGGGACACGACGCTCTTTGTTCTTCTTGGGTTTTGGTTTTTGGAGTCTCGAAGCCTTTGCCTTACCTTTTCCCTTTGGCTTTGGTTCAGAGGCTTTCTTCTTTCCTTTCCCTTTGTGCTCAGATTTCTTCTGCTTCTTAGCCGGTGACTTGGAGGATTCTTCAGGTTCCTTCCTCTTCTTTGGTGATGCCTTAGCAAGTTTACCAGATTCATTTGATTTCTTAGCGGGTTCCTTGAAGGAAACCCCTTTGCTTTTGGTTTTTGGTGGCTGCTCATCAGGAATTTCACCTTGAACTCCTCTAATCGATCGGTCAATGCCATAGCATAGACGAGTAGACGTGTCTTAATCCTTACTGGGCGTTCAGAAGAAGGAGGAGGAGTCTGCACTGGTTGACGAGGAGGAGGAGGAGGAGGAGGTGACCATGATTTTGTAGCTTCCTCGCTGGAATCAGTGGCAGAAACAACTTGGGGTTTTGATTTCAAAGCCATTAGAGGGTTTAGAAAGGGAAATCGGAAAGGGAGATGAGAGAATCAAAGAAAAGAGAGAAGAGAGAGTTCAAAACCTAGAGGTTTAGGTCGAGGTTTGAAGAACATGAACAGTGCAACATATATATAGGCTCTAGCAAACCTCGAGGTTTTAAGTCAAACCTCGAGGTTTGATGAATAATCACCAACCTAGACTTCAGAGGTGTTCTGTGAACCTTTGAAACATCAGCATCCAAACCTCGAGGTTTTCTCCAAAACCTCGAGGTTTTGCAGTCCTTTAGAATTGGGCAGCTCTCTGTCTCATGAAAACTCGAGGTTTTTGTGAAACCTCGAGGTTTCTCCTTTCTCTCAAGTCGACCCCGATCGATCATAACCAAACCTCGAGGTTTTCTTGAAAACCTCGAGGTTTTGCTCCTTGACAAAAAAACCCGATTTTTCCAAAGATCCCGCATAAAACAAGTCTAGACACTCCGATGCTGAAGTTAGTAACTTATAATCATCAAAACCATAATTTAACACAAAATTGAGCAAGAATTACTCACAACTCATTGGGATTTACCATGCCCAATTCTCTTATTATGAAATTGAATATCTCCTTGGCCAACGGCTTTGTGAAAATATCAGCAAGTTGAAGATGAGTTGGGATGAACATGACTTTGACATCTTTCTTCTGAACATGATCCCTTATGAAATGTTGCCTCACATCAATGTACTTGGTCCGAGTATGTTGAACTAGGTTCTTTGCCAAGCTTATTGTGCTTGTGTTGTCACACAAAATTGGGATCTCCTTCAGATGAATTCCCAAATCAGATAGTTGCTGCTTGAGCCATAAAACTTGGGCACAGTAACTTGAGGTAGCTACATATTTAGCTTCAGTTGATGATACAAACCCACACTAGTTTGCTTCTTGCTGAACCATGACACGAGTGAACCACCGAGGAACTCACATTGCCACTTGTGCTCTTTCTATCAGTCTTGTACCCAAAGATGGTCTCGAATCGAATATGCCATCAAATGTTCAGGTTGACCTTTGGGAAACCACAGACCAAGGGTCTTTGTGTCAGCAAGGTATCTAAAGATTCTCTTCACATTTTCAGCATGAGACTCCTTGGGAGCAGATTGAAACCTTGCACACATTCCCACACTGAATTGGATGTCAGGACGACTTGCAGTAAGATAGAGCAATGATCCAATCGTTCCTCGATATCTTTTAATGTTGAAGTCCTTGCCCTCTTCATCGGCATCCAATGAAGCAACTTGAACTCATAGGAGTGTCGCTCCATTGCATTGATCCATCCCAAACTTCTTGAGCAGATCATTGAGATACTTGGTCTGAGATATGAAGATTCCATCCTTCTTTTGCTTGATTTGCAGACCAAGGAAATAGTTGAGCTCTCCCATCATGGACATCTCAAATTCTCCCTGCATATTCTTAGCAAACTCTTCACACAAAGCATCATTAGAAGCACCAAATATAATGTCATCAACATATATTTGCACAATTAGGATTTCACCAAGCTTATTACTCTTTATGAAGAGAGTTGTATCTACTTTTCCTCTAATAAAACCTTGATCAAGAAGGAATTTGCTTAATCGCTCATACCAAGCTCTAGGAGCTTGCTTAAGGCCATAAAGGGCTTTCTTGAGATGATAAACATGATCTGGATGATGTTCATTTTGAAAACTAGGAGGTTGTTCAACATAAACTTCCTCTTGAATAAAACCATTTAGAAAAGCACTTTTCACATCCATTTGATAGAGTTTAAAGCCTTTTACACAAGCAAAGGCTAGAAGAACTCTTATGGCTTCCAATCTTGCTACTGGAGCATAAGTTTCTTCATAATCAATTCCTTCTTCTTGATTATAGCCTTTGGCAACCAGTCTTGCCTTGTTACGGACAATGATTGTGGATTCATCTCGTTTGTTCTTGAATACCCATTTAGTGCCAATGACTGGATGGTCCTTAGGCCTAGGTACCAAATCCCAAACTTGATTTCTATCAAATTGATGTAACTCCTCTTGCATTGCTATCACCCAATCATTGTCTGAAAGGGCTTCATCAATCTTAGAGGGTTCTATATGAGAAATAAATGCTTTGAGAAAAATGTGACTTCATTTAAAGTATTATTTCTAGTTCTTACTCCTTGATTTACATCACCTATAACTTGGTCTAAAGGATGATTCCTTATGAACTTCCAAGCTCTAGTTGATACCGATCAAATTTTCAATATTGTTTTGGGATCAGCCTCAAAACATTTTCAAGATTTTCAATAGACGAGGAGTAGTTTTTGAAAAGAATTGATTTTTGAAAACATTTTCTTCATCATCATCCAAAGATTTATCATATTTAGATTCACAGAAAACAACATGCATAGACTCTTCAACAATACGAGTACGAGTATTAAAGACTCTATAAGCTTTACTTCTATTAGAATAACCCAAAAATATACCTTCATCTGCCTTGGGATCAAACTTTCCCAAGTTATCCTTACCATTGTTGTGGATGAAACACTTACATCCAAACACATGCAGATGGGCTAGATTTGGTTTTCTCCCTTTGTACAATTCATAGGGAGTCTTGTCCAACTTCTTCCGAAGATATGCCCGATTTGAGATGTAATAAGCGGTGCTCATTGCATCAGCCCAAAACACTTGAGAAGTGTTGTTCTCATTCAACATAGCTCTTGCCATCTCGTGAGGACCCGATTCTTCTTTCCACAACACCATTTTGTTGAGGAGTCCTTAGGGCTGAGAAGTTGTGATTTATCCCCATGTTGTCACAAAACTCAAGAATGCATTGTTTTCAAATTCTCCTCCATGATCGCTTTCTAATTCCCGAAATAGAGAAACCTTTCTCGTTCGGACCTTCTTGGCAAACACAACAAACTGATCAAATGTTTCATCTTTAGAAGATAAAATATTGTCCATGCAAATCTAGAAAAATCATCAACTATGACTAAAGTATAAAGATTGCCACCAAGGCTTTTTACTCTAGCCGGTCCAACTAGATCCATATGAAGTAATTGAAGAGGTCTATTAGTTGAAATCTCATTTTTGGTTTTAAAAGATGATTTGGTTTGTTTCCCTTTTTGACAAGCATCACAAATCATGTCATTTTTTTGAAATGAAGTTTGGGAACACCAATCACCAAGTCCTTTTTCGCACCTTGTCAAGTTGAATCATATTGACATGAGCTAACCACTTGTGCCATAACCAACTTTCATCCAAATTACTAACAAAACATTTTTCAGAAACAGAACCATTACTAGAGAGGTTAAGTGTATAACAATTTCCATCTCTAGGGGCTCTAAATAAAGCTTTTGTTTTTATGTTTTCCAAAGGGAGAATATCCTTTTTCACAATCAAGCATTCCTCAAAATCAAAGATAACTAAGTTACCTTTATCGGTGCTTTGACTCACACCGAGAAGATTGTGGCAAAGTCCTTCCACAAGGTAGACATCTTTGATGAGTGGTCCTTCATTGTTGCCAATTTCACCAATTCCAAAGAATCTTTCCATATTGATCTCCACCAAAGGTCACCTTGCCACCATCCTTGGGCTTGATTGAGGCAAATTTGGATTGATCTCCCATCATGTGCCTAGAGCATCCACTGTCAATGTACCATTTATTGGGTTTTGATGCTTTTAGACATACCTGCAAGACACAATAAATCAGGTCTTAGGTACCCATATTTTCTTGGGTCCTTTGGGGTTAGTTTGTGTCTTAGGAATCTTGTAAGATCCCTTTGGCACCCATTGATAATTCCCTATGCGTTTGCTCTTTCTTTCCTTCTTATGAAAGCAGGAAGAAGTAGCATGACCCTTTCTATTGTAGTAATTACAGTGAGCAAAAGGATTTGAAGAATGAACTGATTTTATAAAATAGTTCATATAGGATTTTTCACTATACTTCTTTCTTCCTTTCTTTTTATCAAAATTTGTTTTGTAGCCAATTCCTGATCTGTCATTTATAAATCTTTGTTGTTTCAAAATGACATTGAGCATTTCACTTCCTCTAGTGAATTTCTCAAGTGCCTTTGTAAGATGTAAATTCTTTTTCTTCAGATCGACAATCTTCACAAACAAGATGTTCGAGGAAGAAAGTTTTTCAACTTGCAATTCAAGAGTAATATTCTTGTTTTTCAACTTGAAATATTTATCAACAAGTTTTTCAAATTCTGATTGCACAACAAGGTATTCATCAAATAATTCATCATAAGGTGGTTTTGAATCATATACCTCATCATTATTAGCATGTTGCTCTTCTTCTTCAACAACCAAGCAAATATTTGCTTTCTCTTCCTCATCCTCATCATCTTCATCAGATGAGCTATCACCCCAAATACCAGAGACATATGCCTTCTTTTTGAATCTATTGAACCTCTTCTTTTCTTTGTCTTTGTTCTTCAGATTGGGGCATTCTGATTTGATGTGACCAGGCTTCTCACACTCGTAGCAGATGATTGGCTTTTTAGCCTCATAGCTGGAGCTACCCTTGTGAAACTTCTTGTAACCTTGGTCCTTCTTGTAGAATTTCTTGAATCTCCGGACCATCATCCCGATCTCTTCATCATCGTCTTCATCTTCATCATCATCGATTCCTTAACCTCTTTGACATGCTTTGAGGGCAATTCCTTTGTTCTTGCCATGGACTTCTTCAAGTCCCTTTTTGAACTTGAGCTTTGCCTCATATTCGAGAGAGGCTTCAAAGAGGGTCATTACGATGCCATAGAATCTCCACGAGCTTCTTCAATGGCAAGACTTTGGCTTCCCATTCCTTATTGAGAATATTGAGAATTTTCCTCACTTGGACAAAGGTTGCTCATATTCTTTGCCCAATGCAAAGAAGTTGATTGATGAGATGAGTAAATCTCAGTTAGAAATCGCCAATGGATTCTCCAGGCTTCATATGAAGAAGATCATACTCAGTCATGAGAGTATTAACTCTATTTTGCTTCACTCCAGCAGTTCCTTCATGAGCAATTTCAAGTGCATCCCACATGGCTTTAGCAGAAGTTAAATTGCAAACACGAAAGTACTCTTGTTGACTAAGGGCACTTTGTAGTAGGAGGACATCCTTGCTGTTAAGTGTGACATTTCTTCTGTCATTTTCATCATAATCCTCTTCTTTCTTTGGAATCCTGAGACCATTCTCCAAGACAGTTAGAGTGTAGTCTCCTTGTTCAAAAACTCTCCAGAGACCATACTCTGTAGCCATCACAAACACCTTGAACTTAGTTTTCCAGAATGAGTAATGTTCTCCATTGAAACCTGGAGGTCTGTTGATTGAAGCTCCATTAGGTAGAATACCTTCCATTGTGATCCTTCTCGAGATGTTAAGCTCTTTAGAGAAGACCTGGCTCTGATACCAAATGAAAATGGAGCAAAATACCTAAGAGGGGGTGAATTGGGGATTTTAAAAAACTTTTAAAAATGTTCTGTTTTGTAATAGCAAAAATAGAGATGAACAAAGTGTAAGAAGAAGAGCTAGACACAAGGATTTATACTGGTTCGGTCCAACAACTTGACCTACATCCGTCCCCTGACTCTCTCGGGTTTTCACTATCACAATTGATTACACACTCTATACTTAAGAGTAGTTCTCTCACTAGAACTCACTCCCCCTTACAAGTTGTAATCAATGAACTCCCAAATCACCAAGTCCTCTTGACTTGTGATTCTTTACAATAAATGATTTACAAGTAAAAACTCTCTCTAAGAGTAGATAATGATAAACACTGAAGCTTATGTATCAAAAGATACTACACAGTTGAAAACAGAGGGAATAAATGCAAGACTTGAATGATTTTCATTTTCTGCAGATGTAGTTGTTGTTGAGAAGAATTGAATGCAACTCTATTTATACTAAGAGTGCATTAATTGACCATTGTAATCTTGATTATAAATGTTGCCTTCATTAACAAGGTTTTAATTCAGCTTTGGTCTTCTTCTCTCTCTAATCTTCACTTAATCCAAAGTGCGAAGTTCGAGTTGACTTCTTGAAAATAAATCCGTTGGAATAGCAAATTTTGGATGTAGAAATTGTTCTTTAATTCTTTGTAGGCGTGTGCAGATGGATTACCCAAAAGTATGCAACTTTCTAGGTTTGCATTTAATGTGCTGACATCACTTTTGCTTTTGCTTTAAACCTTCAATGTACATTCTCTAATCTGTTTGAAACTCAGCAATAAAGTGGTTAAACATGTCTAGGAACATTAGAGAATAATCATACGAAGTATTAAGATCAAACAAGAAGGTATAGCTAAATCGTCGATTTGAATTTCGAAGACGCCGAGAAACACGGAGGTTTTTCTTCAAACCTCGAGGTTTTGACCCGAAAGAGGTTTAAGTCCAAAACGCCAAACCCGGAGGTTTCTCCAAAACCTCGAGGTTTTCAAAGTGGCGAAAAGCGTCATTGTCTCGAGTGTCAAAACCTCGAGGTTTTCTCGAAACCTCAAGGTTTCACTTTGAAAGTGAAACTTTGCAAAAACGAGATGAAAGCAAACCTGGAGGTTTTCTCGGAAACTTGGAGGTTTTCAAAGTCAGTGAAAAGCGTTTTCTCTCTGGAAGCTAGAAACCTCAAGGTTTTCAACAATACTCGAGGTTTCACTTTAAATTTCAAATTCTCAGTTTTGCGCCAAAACAGAAACCTGGAGGTTTGAGTGAAACCGTGGAGGTTTGAAAACTTGGAAAGATTGCAGAACCTCTGCCAAGACAAACCTCGAGGTTTCCCATAAACCCATTGAGGTTTTCTCCAAAACTTTTGAGAAACCTCGAGAAAACCTCAAGGTTTCCCGAGTTTGAGTTCAAAGCTGAGAGGTTTTCAAACTCAAACCTCAAAACTCCGGTTTAGAAAACCGGCGCTAACCGAGTTTTCTCTCGAAGGGAAAACCTCGAGGTTTTTGCCAAACCACGAGGTTTCACATAACTTTGTGAAACCCAGATTTTTCAAGTTAAAACAATGAACCTTGAGGACTCCTCCGTAAGGCCAAACCTCGAGGTTTCTTGAAACCTTGCTCTTATAGTGAGTTTTACACAAATTAAGAGCAAAACCTCATGCTTTGTTTACAATCATTGAAATAATCAAAACCTTTAGAGAACTAACAATTTAGGAGTTAGGATCAAAGCAACAACCATGACAACTTCATCAAACAAGTTCTTCACCTTCGCTATTCTTCCCACTTCTTTTGTCAATTCGTTGGAATCCGTACAACGCAAATGGATTAAAAAACTTACGGATCCAATCCCGAGGATCACTCAGTGCGTTTAAACAAGGCTAGGGAATCCGAAATTACCTTAGGAGAATTCGTTTGCGGCTTGTTCTTCGTTGAACAAAGTGGGCTACCTCCTCGATCGCGAAGACGACTCGTAGGATTGTCTTCCTTCACCGGTATCCACACGAACAACTCCCGAACACGGCTAAAGACGCGTGCTAGCGCCTCTTGTGCGTCTCTCTTGATTTTCCACTCTAGGGTTTTTCTCGCGGCTTTCGAATGCACTCGACAAAATGTCCCGTGAGTTTTCCAAACCCGTTCACGCATTATATAAAATTAATGCTCATTAATTTTGAAATTCAAATTTCAAATATGGATTAAAATGCATTAATTACATCAATCAAATCTGATGTAACGTATTTAATCCGCATTAAAAGCCGATTTGGAATTCGAATTTGGAATCTGAATTAAAATAAATGTATTAATTAAATCCATCTAATAGATCTAATCAAATCCATTTATTCAATCCAAATTAAAAGCCTTCGATTTAATTTATCTCTATAAATTAAATCCGAGAAATAATATCTATCTATTTAATTTAAATTTGAGATACCATATCTCAATTTAATATTAAACAATATACGATATATTTATTCGAAAATTAAATGAGATACAATATCTCAATTTGTTTTAGATATTTAATTTATCAAATAAATTAAATACAAAACAAATATTATATATATTAATATTATAATCTCTATTAATAATATTAACATATATTAATTTCGAATTTAGTATATATATATATATATACATATATACATATATATATATATATATATATATCCTAGATTAAATTCGCATTCATTAAATCTTAGACGTATCTAAGATTCAATGAATCCGACACATTTGCTCGTGTTGAGTTATTCTTGTGTACGACCACACCGCAGCCCATATGAGATTGGCAAGGGCCAACACTTTGTCACCACAAGTCGCAAGCGGCCTCTAGCAAGACATTGCGACTACCCAATTCACATGGGAATCGATGACACGATACAACCTATCGTACAACCATGTCACGTCCCTTTTGTCACACGATAATTTGGTCAAGGATGAGGCATGGATAATGTCAACTTCCTTTTCTTGACCACTACTTTCGATTCTCGAGTAGTCTAATAAGTGAAAATGGAAACTCCTTTCCATCACAAAGACGGCCGTACATTTCTTAGACTCACTCATCGAGGGGCCCAAGATATCTCTCTACAAATGTGAGAGACAAATTCCATCTTGACCATTCACATTCCTCCGCATGAAAATCACCGATCCCGATCCTGCCTTTATCATCACCCTAGTCAAAGGTGACTTTTGACTAGGTCAAAGACCGTGACTCATCATGTAGGAATCCATGATGATCTCAGTCATAGGGCGTCGTGACGCGTTATACATGAGATAAGCTTATGACTAGATCCATGCGGCTTTCTCATAGTTGGTCGGTCCAAAGACCTTGTACTCTTACAGTGCCCATGACTTTGATTCGTATCTCCATACGTCATCAAAGTCATACTCGTCTTACCTCATCTTCGCTCCCGTAGATGACCGATCGTGGACATTTAGGATATCATCTATAAGATATATCCAGGGGATCGATTATCACTGTAAACATGTGAATGAAGTGATAACTTAATGGAGAACAATGACTTGCCCTAGGGCATAATTTCCAACAAATTCAGTCTTCCCAATCCCTTTAATTCCGTGAAGAACAACCGCATGACACTCATCTTCCTCTAAAGCATTCAGAATCTGATCCGTAGGTTTGATTCTCAAGTCAAAGGCAAGAAATCACTACTACAAAAAACACATTTAACATCCTAAAGTAGACCCAATTTACATCCCTTTTTCCAGGGACGTCTGTACAGGTGTCGTAAGAAAATAATACTTTTGGCGTCCCAAAATTATTTGGGGATGTCTTAAGTATCATTTAAGGCGTCCCAAAATTAATTTATGGAGGATGAGTACTCTATGCCGGAAGAGGAGCTAGGCGATAAATTCGATCGAGATTCCTAGCTTGTTCTTGAAGCTCAAATGATGGATCTCATCTTCTTCATCGATTTTCTGCTGATACGGTAGCGATTAATGCAATTATGGCAAAATCCACCGAAACAACTCCTGCTAGTCTTGCTCTGTTCTTCGATCTTCACAACTTGTTCGATGATCTGATCTACATTCGCCAGCCACCGTTGAGCTTGGGGATCGATGAGATCTCTAATTTTGGCCTCCATAGTCCTCTAGTCCTCACGTGAAGGTAATGAGTAGTTCCCGAACTCCCCTTCTTTGGTCTTTGATTTTTGCTCCTGGTCTTAAAAATAAGCACAAACAAGTGAGCAATGGTGGCTGAATGAACAAGAACGATAACAGTGGCCCCCCAAATATTTGTGCCAAGGTCAGTCCCTGGTTCTGAGAGCTCACCAAAGTTAAGGCATACCACGGGCTCAAAAAAATGCCTACAGAGGTATTGAATTTTAGGAAGCTTACTTCTCAACTCCTTAATCTAAGACTAACATCCATACCAACAATATAGCAACAATTACTAAAATATGATCTTTTATGCAACATTTAATTTTTTTTTAAAAAAATGTCTAATAAACTACTCCTCTTAAATAATTTACTCATTCAATTGGCTTGTTATTACACTTTTCATCGATTGGGAGTACTTTTTAAAATGGTTTTCTCCTTCCACTTTTTCTTTCTATTATGTATACAATTTTATTTATTATTCAATCAACCTCTTTTATAAAATAAGTTCTTCACATTCAAAACTCTACATCGAATTAGATATTGAAAATATAAATAATAGTAACTTCATTCTACGGTCCAAAAAAGTGTTACTGTTAACAAAAAAAATTGAAAATACTAACTAGTTGATATAAGTTATCTTTCCAAACATTCCAGTAATTCACAAGCTATTGGGTAGTTCCTCACAAACACTATATAAATCATCATACAAGATAATTTTAAAAAATACAATTACAAATCAATAAATATAAACAACTGAATTAAATATTAAAGTAGAAAAAAAAAAAAAAAAAAAACTATTCCACGCTAGTATTCAATGTTTTTCTATTCATCAAACAAATCTAAGCTAGCTAGTTGTATCACCAACTTTTTTGAAAGCATCACCGCCGTTAAAAATAAGATATTTAATTCATTAATATGTGTGTGGGTGTGTGTAAATTGATTATAGGGTTAAGGTGCATTTTTGACCTTAAAGTATGCGCCTAGGAGCAATGTTGCCCCGAAGTTTCAAGCGTAGCAATGTTGCCCCTGAATTTTCAAAACGGAGCAATGTTGCCCCTCTGTTAAAAACCCTAACGATCAACGTTAGGGTTTTTAACAGGGGTAACATTGCTCCGTTTTTAAACTTTAGGGGCAATATTGCTCCCAAAAAAAGTAGCAATTTTGCCTCGAAGTTTCAAAACGGAGCAATGTTGCCCCTCCGTCAACGTTAGTTGACCGTTAGGTTTTTAACGAGGGGCAACATTGCTCCGCTTTGAAACTTCAGGGGCAACATTGCTACGCCGAAAACTTGAGGGGCAAAATTGCTCCTGACGATACTTTAAGGGCAAAAATGCACCTTAACCCTTGATTATATATATACACACTTTTAACTTCTTCTGGTTTAAAAAATATGATTATAACCCAGATATCTTTTTGTCAGTTCCTTTTCATCAACATTTTTACACCAGGCAAGTGTTTTTCACTCTATAGCATGGGGGGGAACATAATTAAAACATTATAAACAAAGAGATTTTGCCTAAACAATTACTAGCATTGAATTCCCTATTTTATAATGTTCTAACTTCTTGAAATTAAGAGCTTGCATATATTAGAACCATGGGGAATCTTTGTTCACCAAATTTTTTTATGGGGTTTACACTTCTCATGTTGCATGAGAAGAAAAAGATTCCTACAAGACACATGAAATGGTGGGACCCACATCTTTTTATATAAAAAAAAAAACTCAAACATGGAAATGGTGGGACCCACATCTTTTTGTATCTATAATATGAGAATATACTTCTCCTACAACATAAGAAGTGTATTTCCCTTTTTTATTCAACAAATTGAAATAGTAACCCCCATCATCCTAATCACCCCCCCAACCAAGAAAAAAAAATTGCAAATTTACTGTTAGGCACCAATATCAGCAAAGCATATCATAAAACGTCTCACAAACTAAACTTGAAATTTAAAACCAGGAAGAAAAAAGAAGGGAAGGGAGATTTACATCTTGATGCTTGTTGCTTACCCACACCAATAAAATTGGCGTCTGTTTGGGTTAGGGCTGTGAGAGTAATGACTTATTCTCTATATGACTTTTGTAGATATTTTTTTGGATTAAATTGAAGGGTGTTTGGATTATTATTTGAAAGGTGAATTGATATGAAAAAATGATTGAAAAGAGTATGAATCTTATTAAATATTATATATACATATTAATTGTATATATTGAGATAATTGAAGATAAAAAATTTAACTTTAATTTTTAAAAAAAATTTAAATAATTATTAAGAAAATTAATAAACAATAAAGTCCTTAATTAAATATATTTAATGGATAAAATTATATATATTATTTAAAAATATATTTAAATTTATATTTACATATATTAATTCAATATAAAGAATTTACATTGAAGGATTTAAATTTTGGAGGTATGATCCCAAATTATGTTTTTAGAAGGAAGAGAGAAAATAAATATAGAAATTGTTAAAAAGGGGGAAAAAAACAAGAAAAGAATTAAAGTATTAAAAGAAAAAAGAAAAAAATAATAAAATTGTTGGCGGGGCCCACGATGCGTCCAACACTGAGCTGACGATTGAAGACCCAAACTTTTGCTTCAATGGGCCTTTTTTTCAGAAGCCTAGTACCAAAAAAAAAAAAAAAAAGATCAGGTAGTGTCCAGCCCATTATCAAAGAACTAAACTTTTTTATATAAAAAAAAAACTATATATATATATATATTATAAACCTGCGACAGAATAGAAATCTAATCTTTTATCCAAAAAAAAAAAAAAAAAAATCTAATCTAAAAGCAACAACACAACTAGATTGAAAATGAAATAGCAAAAGGGCAGGTTGAAAAACACATATAAAATCAATGAAAAACAAAGCAAGATCTTCCAATTTCAGGATGTTAATAGATGGTCCAGCCCCTCAGTTCATCCCTTCCTCCTCTGTTTATCCTCTTGATAATGGGCTGGACACTACCTGATCGTTTATCAATTACGTTTTCATGCCTATAGTAATAGCAAAACTCAACGTTAACATTAATTTATTATTATTATTATTGGAGCAGCTAGCGTCTCCTGCGCCTCCCATTCTCTTCCTTCGTCTTCCACCAAACTATGTGTTTTTAGCACAAAACAATGAACCTCATGCCTCTTTTTTTATATTTTTTTAAAGATACTAACGAGTACTAAAAAAATAATTCAAGATACCGATAAGTACTAAAAAAATACTTTATGATCTTAAATACTGACTAATATTAAAAATATAATTGGAGATACTGATTGGTACAAAAACAAAAACAAAAAAACACTTCATGATCTTCAAAAATTATTTTATGATCTTAAAAAATTATTTTAGAGTCTTGACGGTACTAAAAGGATTACTTCATGATAATGACGGTACTGAAAAAATAGTTCATGATCTTGAAAAATTATATTAGTATCTTGAAAAAATATTTTAGGGTGCTAACTGGTTATTTTTTTCAAGATTCAAAAATAAATTTTCAAGATTATGAAGTATTTTTCAATATTAGTCGTTATCATGAAGTATCCTTTTAGTACCAGTCAGTACCCTGAAATATTCTTTCAGGATCCTAAAATAACTTTTCAAGATCATGAAGTATTCTTTCAATACCAATCAGTATACTCTGATATATTTTTTAGTACCAACCAGTACCCTACTTTTTCAAGATTCTCAAATAATTTTTCAAGATCATAAAGTATTTTTTCAATAGCGGTTAATATCCTGAAGTATCTTTTTAGTACCCACCAATACCCTGAATGTTTTTAAAAAAGAAAAAAGGCATGAGGTTCACTATTTTGCGCCAAAAATGATGCAACTAGGTGGAAGAGGACGGAAGAGGATGGGAGGCACAGTGGACACTGGCCGCTCCCTATTATTATACCCCTCGTCCGTGCGTTCAGCGGTCAGAATTTGGAAACTCTCACAAGTAGAGAGGGTTCAAATCCTGAAACCGTCCCAGCTCTGGAGGAGGCAACCTAGAGCTTGGAAAGTAGGGATAATCCAAGCTGAGGTGGAAGCATGTATATTTTTAGTCCTAAATATGCTATGACTCAAACACACACACACACAAATCAATTCTTAGATGATATTACGTAAAATAGTTGTATAAATTATAAACAACATTTTCTATAAATTTAGGAAAAATTATAATCAAGGAAAAATTAAACCATATTTTTATAGACTTTGTCATGATTAAATTATAGAATTAATGCACTTCTTAGGCTATTATTGCATGATTAAGCATTAATTTGAATAAGGAACATTTTTATTAAATTAAGTCTAATAAGGGGCAAAAAGGTCATACTTTTTTTAATTATCCTTGCAAATGATTTCTTAGACTTTTAATGTTACCTTGTATTTCTTGCATGATAAGTATTTAAAAAGAAAATTACATATTTTTGAAAAATGTCAATTGGGGTCCGAATTAACATTTTTATGACTAACATTACAGAAAAGTGCCTTAGAATTTCTAAAAATTGCCAATCAATGAAGAAAATAGTCTAGAGAAAATTACATAAAAACCCATATTGTCAAGAAATTACATTTAACTCCATAAACATTTCAAAAATATTCATTTTAGTCCATATACGAACTTTCTTCATCCTCTTACACCTCCATTTTTCTCCTCCTCGAAGCCACCAAAAAAACCTATTAGAACTTTCGGCTTTCATCTCTCTCTCACCACATGGTTGTCGTCAGAAATCATTTTCTTCTCCGATGACTCAGCTTCATCGTTTCCTTCTTCTTTTCTCCTCCCTCACTCTCTCTCTCCACCATTGTTGCTTCTGTCCGTTCACCACTATCATTGTTGCCATAAGTTTCTCGCTCACTCCATCATCGATGCTTCTCTGCCTCTGGTATGAACCTTCCCTTCTCCTTTTCCATCACCAAATTAGTCACCCTATATCAGATTCTCCTATCTCTCCTTCCATGAATTTTCTGGCTAGTCTTTGCATTTTTCGGCGACGCTTTGCAATTTCCGACGAGTTCTGAGCTTTGGCTATTTCAAACCAATGAGAGGCTAATTCCTTTGCTTGGTGATAGAGACTTGTGCTTGTGCTCGATGGACCACATAGGGGAGTTTTTTCTATCATTCCATTAATCTAGAGTTATATATTTAGATTGTCTAGTTTTAGGAATTATTGTATATAATTCTAGAACTGAGATTGATGTTAATTATCTTTGTTGGTGTTATAATTGTAGTTGAGATTAGATTTTGTAGTGTGAAAATTATATATTCTTGAATTTCTTTGTAGTTGCAATGATTTTATATTAATTTGTGTGTTATTGTCTAGTTAATATGGTTTATTTAATTATATCCTTGAGAGGATGTTTAACACTCAAATTCAAGAAGACTTATGTTGCATTATTCCAATATTAATTATACATTAAGTGGTTTTAAACAACATCTCAAGAGGTAGTAGTTAGCTATATTTGTAAGAGCTATTATTAATTGAAAATATTGGACTCAAGTGTTATCTTCATGTTTTTCTTAAGACTAAATGAATTTTAACTTGAAATTTTTTTGAGTAAGAATGGTCACTTTCTTCATTACCAAGAGCATTAATCATCATATTTTCAAAATCTATACGACTCCATTCATTATTTGAAAAGACCAAAAATAGTATTTTTAGGATTTTAATTCAGTTTTGCACTTGCCTATTTTTAACTAATTAAAACCCCAAAAAAAAAAAAATCTATGTTTTTATTGCATTTGCATGACATTTAGATTACTTAGGAATCAATAAAAGGCTCATCGGTAAGAGAGAAGATCCTAGATTTGTCTTTATACACAATCCTCGATTAATTTTTTATTGAAGACCTAAGGCTAACGACAAAAGACCCTCATCAAGATAATATTTATTGACAAGAACAGTAAAAAAAATTGTAATTATTTAGAATGACCAATTAACAAAATAAAGATTTAAAAATAATAAATTGCTCCTAGTCAAACCTCTTATATTTTCTCTCAAATTCTATGTTTAAAACTAATATGAATTATGATATGATTATGTAGATATTAGTTAAAGTTAAAAAGTAATGATTTTGGCGGTAGTAATTTTGGTGAAAAATAAAATTTAAATCATTTTTAAGGGTAATTTAGTATTTCTAAATTTATATTTTGATAATTAGTCCTTCTAAATAATTATAACTTTTACGGTCTTTCCCAATAAATATTATTCTCTCTAGGTCCATATCTCATTCTCCCATAAATCTAACATATATATTAATTTTATTTATAAGAAAAAAATTAAAATTTAAAAATAAAATTAATCAATGACTAAAATTTAAAATATTTATCATCTGCGAGAGATCAAAATGAAAAATAATTCTATAAAATAAAGATTGTACACATAAAGCAATATTGCTTTGTGAAATTTGTATATACATAGCGACATTGTTGTAGTTTAGGTTCTCCTCATCAATAAAATTTTTAATAGAGGACTTTTCTCTAAAATAAATACACTATGAGAAACCAGAATATATTTTATATCGTAATTAGTTGGTAATATCAAGTTTCGAACTAGCTAGTAGTAGTGATATTATCCAAACACCTAGAGCTATATAATATACTACCTCTTGGTCCTTAATATAAGATATATTTGAAAAGTTAGTTTTGTCCTAAATATAAGACATAATTTTCATATTTGTCAATATTTTTCTAATTTACCCCTATTAATGCTTTCTCTACAATAATCAATAAAGAAGACAGTGAATGGGAAATTAAGAAATATGACTAAAGTGTTTTAAATAATATATATCATATTAACTAATTTTACCTTAATCTAATCAAATTAGGTAAATATATCTTACATGAAAGACCATGACAAGTTTCAAACTAGGTGGTGGTAATAACTATTCAAAAATAAAACTTACTTCAAATGATCCCGTTATGAAATTATCTCTAATATATCTATGCGGCCGATCCAATCACTTGCACTGTTAAATTTTATTTGTTGAATTTAAATTACTTGAAATGATGATCAGAAGGGGCCGGGACGTGTATGAGTGAACCATCAATTTGATTTCTTATTCCAAAAAGTCAAACGATCCGATATGGAAATCGATTCCAAAACAGCAAGAATAATGGTTTCTGTGGATAAGAAGCATCTTTGAAGCAATTATTCTTATTACTTCAGACATGGTTCCATCCATTGACTTTATGTACCTCTGCTCTGCCTATAAATAACGTGGAAGTAATGCTCAAAATGCATGCAGGTAACATAACAGAAGCATGAGAGCTTAATTACAAAGATAATTAAGCTCATTAACGTAACGTTGTTGGTTCAAGTGCCTCACATGAAGGTGTTAGAGAGTATATGTGAGCCAAGAATGACTTGCCAGCATTTGCTTCATTAATTAATTAATGGCGAAATTTCCCATTAATTTCTGAGTGTTGCTGGCTGTTGTTCTTGGCTCAAATTTGCTCTCTTTCCCCTCATATGAGACTCTCATAGAGCTTGTCCATAGCACCTGGTCTATTATGTACTTGTACTTCAAAAATTGAGTTATAGCACCTCTGATTCCTAATATAAAAGTTAGTTGGCAGGTTGAATCTGATCCTAAATATAAGACTTCAATCCACTTTGTTTCCCTTTTTATCATTTTTTTTCTAAATTATTCTTATTAATTGCACATATTAAGGGAGTTTGCATCAAGGGTAATTTCAATGCAAATGGTTTAATAAGGTATTTTGGGAAAACCAAAACATTTTAAAAAAATAACTAATCCACCTAATTTATTTAATCTTCCTAATAAATTAGTCAAGTAGATCTTATATATATAAAGGATGAGAGATAGTATCATGTTTGATAGTTATTATTTTCAACGAAGTGAGATGCTTGAACACTTAATGAAGTTATTAAACATAACCTTTTGGTTAATAATTTCTTCGGAGGCTGGGTCGTTGATATAAAGTATAATAACACTACGTCGGTATTAAAACAGCTGACATCAAAAAACTGAAGATATTTTTGTAATAATATATTGTGAGGGAGTATCTGCATCGGTTAGACTACTTACTGATGTAGTAAACAGGGGTAGAACTTAGAACCCGTTTGGATAAGTTTTTTTCCTTAAAAAAGTCTCTCTCTTTTTCAAAAATTAAATGCTTTTTTAATTAATATATGTGTTTGGATGACTGCTTTTTTTAAAAAAAGCAAAAGCAACAAAAAAGCTCAAAATTATGCTTTTTTTTTTAAGCTACAATTTGTAGCTTCAAAAAAGCTATAGCGATAGAAGAGAGAGAATAAAAGAAATAAATCACAACTTAGTTTTAAGTTATCTTATGTTTTATATGCTCATTTCAGTAATTTTACTAATAAAAAAGTGTTTCTATATTTTAACATCCAAACAACCTTTTTTATTTAAAAGTGTTTTTTAAATGGTGCATTCAAACGTAAAATAGCTTAATTCTAATTAAAACACTTTCTTAAAAGCAATGGAAAAAAGTCCTTTTTTTTTTTTAGCCTATCCAAATGGGCTCATAGTGATGGCTAGCTGGCCTCGGTAATCTTGATCTTATAAAATTTGTTAAAGTATATGTATATTTATTGTATAATATTTTATTTGGCACAAATTTGGCCCAACTAATTTTTTATCTTCTCTTTAAGGATAATGTTTGTTTCATTAATCATTGGGTCTGTGAGAGGAAAATAAAATTCTTGTTTAAGATACCAAAAAATTAGTATCATCTTATATATTGTTTTGATTTATAATTATCGGTTATTATTTGTTTGTATTTTCCAGGTTATTTGATACTATTTAGTAAATACTCCTTCTGGTCCTTATTTAAGGAACCAACTAACAATTCTCATAAGTCAATAAAAACAATTAAAGTCATTAAATTTGTCCTAAAATTTAAATAATTTTCAATATTATCCTTATTAATTACACTAAACTCTAATATTATATTAATTATTATTCTCTCTTTTTGCTAAAAAAGAAAGAGTAATAATTACGTTTTAGGGAAAATCACATATAAAGACGATTGAATCACCCAAATTCTAATTTGGGTTCTTGAACTTAACAAATTATTAATTAAGTTATGTGACTCAATTAGGGATTTAGAAATTGGACCAAATTACCTTTATATCTCTTAATTATTAAAAAAAAGACGAAAATTGGAGCAGAACAATATTGTTTACAAACTAAATAAGAACCCTCACGGTAGAAAATTCATTGGAGACCTCTACACTAAAATTTTCTTCTACTTTTTGCAAGTTAGGTATGTTCCTTCGCCTTTTCGGTTTCTAATTTTTCTTTAATTAGTGTACATACTTTTTGTTCCCCTTTTTCGAGTTTAATTTATTCCACGTAGAGGTGATTCACACCGGTAGGTTTAATCTTGAGAAGGCATTTTTGTGTTCGTGCTTTTTGAGTTTAATTAGTGTTCGTGCTTTCTGTTCCCCTTGTGATCTATACCTAATATTTGCTCTTTTCTTCACAGAAGGCATCCTTACATTCCCATGATTCAGTGTCACTACCATCACCACCATTAATCAAATCAAGTTTCAAAATCGTTGTTAAAGGTTGTAGCGTGTTTTCACCATTAATCATGATATAAAAAATCTAGACCCATCAAGAATTTAACGAAGCAAATAATTAAACATTGAGGCAGACATTAACGATTTTTTCAACCTCATCAACGAACTATGTTCTCGATACAGAGCATGAACGTGATTTCTTAGCATAGACTCCTCTGTGGGTCACTGAGCACTTATTTAAGCAGAGTCAATTAATACTTATGAAAGCGGCGGCTTCTCACTGCGACAACAGTGGAGACGCGGCGTCGTTCAGCATAGAACACGAGAAAGAGTGATGATGGCAACAGACATCCGACTTCTGGCACTTTTTTCTTTGAACGGTTGGGGATATTATTGAAAAATAACCAATATTTAAATATTCTAAATTGGACCATTGACCCAATTTAAGATTTGTTGAGTTTAACAGTTTTACATAGAATTTTCCTATTTTAACTGTCTTTATATGAGATTCTCCCTAAGTTTTATTAATTATTACTCTCACTCATTACCTTTTTAATCATGGGTATACATGGAAAAAAATATTTAATGCTATTTGGAAACAAACAAGTGTTTTATAAAAAGCACCAAATATACTTGTTAGTTGGTAGCTTATAATAAGAATTAAAGGAGTAGTTCAATATGTTTATTTTTTGGCCCGAGCTCAAATTTTTTTTCTAGTTCCGCCACCACTGGTAGTAAACCAAAACTATGTACATATGAAAGTTGACATTGATATATAGTAGGGAGAACTATAGTAAATGACCAGATTAACAAATTATAAGTATGATATATACACACACACACACATATATATATATATATATATATATATATATATATAAAAGGCTGCACTCGTCCAACATTTATGAACTCATAATTCAGAAATTCAAAACCTATATGCAATTATGCATACAACATCTTATATGTTACTCAAAATTTCGAAATTCACTAATTAGATTTTACTTTAAATGCATCACATGAAAATTATGAAAGTCAGTGTTTCACCTTGTTTCAAGTTTAATGCTTGTAAATTTGGAATGGTGGTACCAGATATATTTGGGTAAGAGAACACTTGTCACACCCTTCTATCAATACATCATATATTAGAGCATTATAGCATAGCACAACGAGTTAAACGATTTGAGCATATTATACTGATGATATATTAGAAATCTTGGTTATAAATTCAAAATATAATCACATAAATTTTCCACAAATATCTTCAAAACAGTCTTGAGCTGATTTGGCACCGACACTTGCTAACATCCACTGCTTTGTCCTACGAGCTACGTCCAATATGCTATATAATTCACAGGTAACAACAGGGGCTGAAATCCCGAAGGATCTTAGAGTAACATATTAATCTCAAGTACAATGCATAAACAATGTATAACAGATAACCATAATTGTGAAAATAAACAACACAGCATTCAGTACATACCACGCGCAGTCACATAAAGCATCACAACATCACAAACAATATGAACTGCAAAAACGTAGGACACAACATGTCCCGGATCCTTAGCGCTGGGAAAACAACAAAAACTGGGCCTCGAACCCATAACACAACTGAATGCAATAAAAACGCGTGTCCCAAACACGGATCACACTTCATGGTAAAAACAGGCATATACAGACATACAGTGTAAGTGAGATCAAAGTTACTACCTGGTTGATTTTTAATTCGACAATTTACTCTCGTGTCCTCAAATCCTTCGCCGATGTCACTTCCTAACATATTAGATAATATTCATTACTTATGTAAAATTTCCAAAAATTCAAATAATACTTGTATTGATTACCATTTGGTCCTCATTTAACTAAAAGTCCTTTATTAATTATAAAAACATCAAAATTTCTATTTTTACCCTTTTCACTAACAGTTTTAGATTTTTCTCAGAATTTCCAAAATTTATCACCAATCTTGGAAAATTCATAATTAATTATTCTCATATCAAAATCAAGTGATTCCAAAGCCTGAATGACCCTTTATATGTCTATTTTCAAATAAACATATCAATATCATACCCAAAAATACGTGCTTCTCCAGTTTTACCAAAATACCCTTGTTGTCCAGATTTTCAATTCCAAAATTCAGGGTCAACTTCCAAAATTCATAACTCTTTGCACATAAGTCCAAAAATAACAAATTACCTATCAAATTAAATCTTATAATGTCCTCTTAAATTATGTAAAATTTCATAATTATTTGACCTCATTTGCTTAGTCAAAAACTTTTCATAAGCTCACTAGTCCTGATAGATTTTCCGCAGAACAGTTTAATTTCTTTCTTAATTAAATCATTAAGCTTCCCTATATAATTAATTAACCTTCATCTCACACCATTTTCCATTATAAGCACTTTGGGAAGGTCAAAACAACCAAAATCATATTGTTCCCTTGGTGCTTTGGGTCCAACCGAAATTACTGTGTTAATGGAAGCTTATTTCATCTTTATAATCCTTATGATTTTATGTGAGATTTAGCCTTTTAAGTCCATATTAAGGCCTAATATGTTCTTAAATTTAAATAACAAGTCCTTATATGGAATCTCCTCATCAAGTTACGATCTTCAAATCTACAAAATAAAAGAGAATTAATTCCAAAATAATAACATATACAAGTGTATAAGGTTATTTATGATACTTACTTGCACTTGAAGACCTTTGATTCTTTTCTTTTCCTTCCATCCTTCAACCTTCCTTAAGAAAACACCATACACAATGACTTTTTAACATGTAGACCTTTCGTAAGAATTAAAGAAGAGAAATGGGAACCTAGAGCATTGAGCATTGTAACTTACCTTGGCTCCTTATTGTTCCCTTTCTTCATCCTATGGTTTTTGGTTTGGCTCTCAACTTGGTGTTTTCTTGGGAGCTTGGACGAAATCTTAGATGATAAGAGGGTTAGGAAGTGTTTTATAATTGATGAAGAATTACCTTAGGATCCCTCTTGGTGATTGTCCAAAATTACCCTTACTTATGTGACTCCTTGTGACTTATCTTCTAATGTTCCTCCTCTTCTTATCTTGGCCAAACTTGGCCTGATTTTTACCACTTAATTTGCTATAAATATGTGGTAAATTATTGGTCTACATGTCCCTCCCCTATGTGTTTAGAAATTCATGGTTAAAGGGAGGTTGAAGTCATCAATTTATCTCCTTTCACTTTTGCATTGTTGGCTCCTTCTTATTCACAAATCTTACCTAACACATGTCATCCATTTACCTCCTCTTTTCTTTGCTTTTTCTTACCTTGTTGGCCACTTTTATTTCACATATTTTACCTACCACATTACATGTGGTGGTTTAGGATGCAAGGTGGAAATTTTATGACTTGCTCCTTAATCCTATGATATCATCACTTATCAATTTCATGTGATTTCTTCTTCGTTCTTTGTTGGGCGAATTCAAGACTCAATTTAGAGTTTTATAAAGTTTCCTTTCATCTTTCCAAGTCTCTTATTTTTCCTTTGAACACTTGGCAAAAATCCTAACCATGCACAAAAAACTTCATCTTTACTCTCTTTGACTTTTCCCATGCTACTTTATAATGTAACTTTCCATGATCTTTCCTTGCTTTTTACTAATCGAAATTGATCATAGGAAAGAGGGTCCAAAATTGTCTCCTATCATATCCAATCACTTGCCAAATATCAAATTAATTTGGTTATCTATTAACCCAAAATTCAATGTAACACACACACATATACATATCTTATTACTTAGTCACGTAATTATTCTATAACATGCCATGTGTCCTTCTAAGGTTAAAGAAGAAATTGTATGGTTACTATCTTGGCTATGTCATCAATGTGGAAAAATTCCCTTGTATTTTCTCTTGGCCACTTGGAGCAATATAGGCCATCCACATATGCATACATCTCCAATTTGTCTCCTTCAATTCCTCCTATTGTTTCGAAAATAACAATAATAATAGAGTATCCAAACTCTATTTTTAAATAATCCCAAATTAACCACAAAATCTTTAAAAATTAACCAAAATCAACAAGTAATCTCCTAAATAGGAAAATAATGACCTTAAATTGCCATTTATATTTCCTTAATTATATTTATTAAGGAAAAATTCAAATACCCTTCCATTGCCCAAAATTATGATCTCAATTGGTCATTGGAATATTAATCTCAGGACAAATATTTGTATATTATATTATGGGGTTTAAACTTCTCATGTTACATGAGAAGAAGAAGATTCCTACACACACATGAAATGGTAGGACCCACATATATATATAATCATTATATATATATATGGGTCCCACCATTTCATGTGTGTGTGACATGAGAATACACTTCTCCTACCACATGAGAAGTGTTTTTCCCTTATATTATATCCCGAAATTTAACATTTTGGAGAAACTAAATGTTCGGGTAAATTCCACTATTTCATTCAAGAAAATTCCTTTCATAATATTGTTACATTTCCTGAACTGGGTCTAGTCGTCTGCCTGATACAGGCTTATCCTCAAGTCTCTAGGCCCAAAATTTAGGATATTACAACACTCCCTCTAATGCTAAGTATAAAAACTAAATAACCAATTTACATGTATTAAAGAAAAGAGAGTGTGTGTGTGTGTGTGTGTGTTAACCCCTAGATGACACGCACACACTATCTCTACTCTATAAGATAATCTGATCCCTTTCATATGTAATTTACACTACAAACTAGATATTATATTAAAGTCCTGAGTGTGACGTCCATCCTAAATATGCCTATATTTATCAAAGTCTAAGCGCACAAGCATCGAAGTAATGTGGATGACTTAATTGCGGAATAAAAACTTTCTTAAAATAACCTAGTTTGAAAGCGTGAGGATAAATTTTTCGCGATACGAATATATCCCATAAGGGTAACTTAGTACAATAATCCAAAAATAGACAAATGATAAACGAATTAGTACTGTCCAACTTTTTATACTATCACAAAAATCCCTTCTATTGTAATCCTTACAACTGCGTCTTTCCTCTTGATCTCGATCCACTACCTGTTTCTTTCATGCGGTCTAGAGTTCAAATGAATGAACCCCAGGGGTAACAGTTATTCTTATATGCAAATATGAAATGTAAAAGACAGTATAACACATGTATCAGCATAGAGTAATTCACAATATAATAAGTCGCACCGTAACCGCAGTTAACGGCCAAGGACCGCAGCCCTTTAGGACACGCAGTCCTATGAGACACGCAGCCTCAATTCATAGCTAGGATACACACATGCAATTTATCTAGCAACATGATCAGTCATACATAAATACATACATACAAGCTAATAAGATAACAGTTACCCACCTCAAGCTTGTATCCTTAACTTGTTCGAAGATGCTGGGATCAGAAGAGATGTCAAAGTATGCCTATAAACGTTTATCATTATCATTAGTTACTTCTTGCGTCCCAAAGTAACTAACTACGCGAATTATTTTAAAGGATCAAAAGTGGTTTTTAACCCCTAAAATAATAATCTACTTTTTAATAAATAATTATTATTCCTTTTCCTAATAATAATTATTATTATTTAATATTATTATTATTTTCTTTGTAATCACTTCTCCAGTCAAGGGGTTCGGGTTAAGGGGTTTTGAGTTGGGGTTGCTGGGATCTGAGATAGGGTATTGGAATCTGAGATGGGGAATCGAGAATCGAGGTATCGGGATCGAGGTATCGGCATCCGAGGTATCGGGATCGAGGTATCGGGATCCGAGGTATCGAAATGGGTATCAGAGTTCGAGGTAGTGTGTTGGTATCAGAGTCTGAGGTAGTGTGCGGTATCATTCCGAGGTAGTGTGTGGTATCAGAGTCTGAGGTAGTGTGCGGTATCAATCCGAGGTAGTGTGTGGTATCGATCCGAGATAGGGGGTAGGGGACGAAGACATCGAGTCCCGGGGTAGTGTGTGGTATCACAATTCAAGATAGGTAAACTTCAAAAATTCATATCTCTCTGGATACAACTCCGAATAAAGCATGTGACCTATCAAATTAAACCTTGTTGTGTCAACTTTGTTTCTGGAAAGTTTCATGTCAAAACTTGATCATCTACTACTTCAAAACTTAACATGAAAATCACTGTTCATTTCTGGAAAATGACAGTTTTCCAGCTTTTGTTGTCAAACTTTGAAAAATCATAACTCCCAAACTACATGTCTGTTTTGGCTGTTCTTTTTCTCGTTTTAAACCTTATTAAGTCTACTATCTACTGTAGAAATTTCGTGTAAAAAATCAAAGGTTTATGAAACGGTAACACGCAAGATTCTCTGTTTTAGACAAGAAAAACAGAGCATGGTTACGTTTTTCTTCTAACTAAACCACTTGCAGCAGATTAAAGCCATGGAAATAGGAAGGATAATGCATAAGGAACTCAACTTAGATGATTCCTCAAGCTTCATGATCAGCTCTTTTCTCTTCTCCGGTCGTAGCTCTCTCCCTTTCTCACTCTCAACTTTCCTTCTCTCTTGCTCTCAGTTTCACTTGCTGAGCAAAGTGAGTGAATGAAGATCAAGGAACAATGCCTAAATAAGGATGTATGGAGAGTCTGCTATCGTGAGCGTTTAAGCCGCTGGAGGGGTATGGCGCTTCTGATCTTGCGCAGTCAGAGAAGGAGTTAATCACGCCGAATAGGTATGGCTAATAACTTTCTCTCTTTTTTTTCTTTTTTTTCTTTTTTTTGCTGACAGCTCTCCACTGTCACGTGCTTCAGCTAAGGGAGTGATTGGAGATAATGGGCTTATGGTGAATATTATGTTATGAGACCCATTTTAATACCTAATTGATCCTCTTCCAAACCTTTATTCGCAATTAGGTACTTAGCTCAATTAATTGCAAATATTGGAATAATGATAACATAAAATCCTTATTTCCATAAATGTTTTAGGCCTGAAATTATCCTTTATGAATATTCCTTAATATTTTCCTAAAGTAATTTTAAGGAAAAATAGACCTTAATTTCCAAATAATTATTCTCATAATTATTTTAAACCAAAATTTCCTAATTAATCTCCATACTTTATTCAAACTTTAAAATCCCCAAAATTTGGGATGTTACACTGAGATAGTATTATATTGATACATGCATAACTTTTATGTACATTAAGGTGTTGTTCAATCACACGAACAATTTATACCTGCCATAGAAACCTTAAGTGTAACGTAACTTTCAGCACTATATGATGTTATTTCTCAATAGCATCTAACACCTTAATCTTATTTATGATGTATTCAGTGTTGGAATTTTTTGGATAAAATCCCATGGGTTATGAATAAGAAGAAGGATGGAAAAGAAGAGGAAAAAGGAAGAAGGAATGTATGTGAGAGAATAGTCCCACATTGCTTAGTTGGAGAGAAGTTGGATGGTATATAAGCCCCAACTTGGCTCCTACTAATTGGGCCCTTGGGCCAACCCACTTTTGTGGAGGGTGAGGACTTAGGTGACCCTTGGTCCACCACACACGCGCGCGCCCGCCGGCCGTCCGGCCGGCCGGTTGATTCGGTCCCCAGCCGCGCCGGTCCGATCCGTAGCGTGTGAAATAAAATATTAATTTTTTATTAAATTATTTTTCGGATTAAAAAATAATTTTTTATTAAATTATTTTTTGAATTTTCGAACGTTTAGATATTCCCGTTGTGCCTCTCGACTTTTCCAACCAGGGATCTAGCGTTTTTGCAATCCGTTCGGATCGTCCGCGTGAACAGTGCGGGTCGCCTCCGTTCGCTTCGTTCGTGTGATCGTCGTCAAGACGCACCAATTCGGCGTGAATGAGACGTGGGTCGCCTGCTTCGTTCCGTTTTGGTGCGTCTGTTTGCACAACGCACCCGGTTCGCAGCAACGGCAGAGACTTGTCCATCGATCGTGGTCTTTCGAGTCTATAAATAGGGCGCCCTAGTCACGGTTTAGACACACAATTTCTCTCGCATACTCTCTCTCTCGCATTCTCGCATAAACACTCGTGCGTTCCGAAAGCGGACTCATTGGCTTCGCTTGGGCTTCGGCCTGCAGACGAGCCATCTTTTCGGAGACGAATAATCCGCTCTATCCTGGGAGGCAATTGCTCGAAAAACCTTCGGCATCCGTATTGAGGGAGCAAAATTGTCTTAAGGACACAACGAAAGTTGGGCCCAGTTTACGCATTTTTCCATTCCATATCGTTGTCTTGTGAGTTCGTTTTACAGCTTTTTATTTTATACAGACTAAGTGAATGTTCCCTGTATGCTTTATTTAATAAATACAGATTCTTGTTTTGATAGTCTGTGTACTTTATATTCAATTTCTACCTACTCATTATATTAGAAACAACAATCTTAAGACAATTTTGGTTTATTGAAATCAGTTTATGTTAAGTTACTTGATTGCTGATTTCATACGTTGGTAGTAGTATTGAATTGAATCTATGATTAGTTTTTGTTAATATTATTATTATACTGTTAGTGAATTAATCTGTGTGATTAATTAGAATTTGTTTTAACAACGAAATGGCAAGTGCAAGTACCAATCGATTAACCCAAGTGGTCCCGTTGTTCCAATGCATGGTGAAAAACCGAGAAAAGTTCAATGGCAATGATTTTAAAAGATGGCAACGAGAAAATGTTTTTCTATTTAACCACATTGAACTTGGCACGGTTTCTCACCGAGGATGCTCCAAAATTGGAAGAAGGACAACAGTGACAAGGAAAAGGTTCTTTGCGATAGATGCTTGGAAGCATTCGATTTCCTCTGTAGAAACTACATTCTCAATGGTCTCGACAACACACCGTATAATCGTATATAGTGCTTTGGATACAACTAAAGCATTATGGGAGAGTCTCGGACAAGAAGTACAAAACGAAGATCTTGGTTTGAAGAAATTCATTGTTGGCAGATTTTTGGACTTCAAGATGCTTGATTCTAAATGTGGTGAGTCAAGTTGAAGAACTTCAATTGGTTGTGCATGAGATTCATGCCGAAGGATGTCTCTTAGCGAGTCTTTCCAAGTCGCTGCATTTATTGAAAAATTGCCACCGTCTTGGAAAGACTTCAAGAATTACCTCAAGCACAAGCGTAAGGAGATGTCACTTGAAGATTTGATCGTAAGACCGAGAATAGAAGAAGACAACAAGGTTTCGAAAAGAAACTTGGCAGCAACCCTATAGTTTCGAAGGCTAACATTGTGGAAGATGGTCCGAAGCCCAAGAAACGCAAACGCTCTAATGAGGGATCATTTAAACAAGGCCATAACAAAGGCCAGAAATTCAAAGGCAAGTGTTATAATTGCGGGAAGACTGGTCACCGTGCTAAGGACTGCAAGAAGCCAAAGAATTTCAAGAAGAAGAACACCGAAGCCAATATGGTTGACAATACCACGATATGATGGATAGTATGAGTCTTTCGGCGGTTGTAATGCAATGCGACTTGGTTGGAAATACCAAGGAGTGGTGGGTGGACACCGGTGCCACCGGACATGTATGTGCAAACAAATGGATGTTTTCTTCTTACACTCTGCAAGCAAGATGAACAACTTTATATGGGAAATTCTTACGCTTCAAAGGTTGAAGGTTACGGGAAAGTCGTCTTGAAGATGACTTGGAAAAATCGTGACACTTAAGGATGTGCTTCATGTGCCCGATATTCGCAAGAATCGATATCTCGGATCCCTCTTAAGCAAGAATGGTTTTAAACTTGTATTTGTTTCTGATAAGTTTATACTCTCTAGGAATGATATGTATGTTGGAAAAGGTTACCTTAGTGAGGGCCTTTTCAAAGTTAATGTAATGACTGTCACCAATAACGGTGCTATTAATAATAATATTGGTTCTATCTATATGCTTGAGTCCTCTAATTTATGGCATCAAAGATTAGGACATGTTAATTATAAATCAATTAAAAATTTAATTCATTTAGAATTATTGCCTAAAGTTGATTGTTCAAATAAAGATAAATGTCAAGTATGCATTGAATCAAAATTTTCTAAGTTGTCTTTTTCTTTTGTTGAAAGATCAACCGAGTTGTTAGATTTAATACATACTTGATATATGTGATATGAAATCTGTACCATCTAGGGGTAATAAGAAATATTTTATTACATTTATTGATGATTGCGAGTAGATATTGTTATGTATATTTGCTTAATAGTAAAGATGAGGCTATTATAGCTTTTAAACAATATAAAACTGAAGTTGAAAATCAACTTAACAAGAAAATTAAAATAGTAAGGAGTGATCGTGGGGAGAATTTGATGGCCCCTTCAAAGAATTCTGTATAGAATCTGGTATTATACACCGACTACGGCTCCTTATGCTCCTCAATCAAATGGGATTGCGAGAGAGGAAAAATCGGACATTGAAAGAAATGATGAATGCATTATTAATTGAGTCCGGTTTACCACAAAATATGTGGGAGAAGCCATTCTGACGGCTAACTTTCTAATCAACAGAGTGCCTCATAAAACGATAAAAAACATACCATACGAAATATGGAAAGGAAAGAAACCTTCCTTGAATTATTTGAAAGTGTGGGGGTGTTTGGCAAAGGTTGAGATTCCCAAGCCTAAATGGTTAAGAATCGGACCTAAGACAAGTAGGACTGTGTGTTTATTGGCTATGCTCATAATAGTAGTGCATATCGCTTCCTAGTTTATAAGTCCGATGTATCGATATCCATGTGAACACGGTTATTGAGTCAAGGAATGCAAGGTTCTTTGAAAACGTATTTCCGTACAATAAAAATAATGATAATAACAACACCGTGATATCTCCGGATACAATAACTAATGATAACCTTGAACAAGAGGAACCTAGACGTAGCACTAGGCAAAGGACTTCAACATCCTTTGGTCCCGATTTTATGACTTATCTACTAGAAAATGAGCCTCGAACATTTGGAGAGGCTATGGGTTCCCCTGAAGCACCATTTTGGGAAGAGACTATCAATAGTGAAGTAGAATCCATTATGTCAAACCACACTTGGGAGTTGGTTGACCTTCCTCCCGGCAATAAGCCTCTAGGAACTAAATGGATCTTCAAAAGAAGATGAAAGCAGATGGCACTATTGATAAATACAAAGCTAGGCTAGTAGTAAAAGGCTATAGACAACGTGAAGGCCTAGACTACTTTGATACTTATTCACCAATACAAGAATTACATCCATTCGGATGTTAATCGCATTAGCGCATTGAATGGACTGGAGTTACATCAAATGGATGTAAAGACAGCCTTCTTGAATGGTGAATTAGAGGAAGAAATTTATCTAGAACAACTTTGAGGGATTTTTTGTCTCGGGACAAGAACGGAAAGTTTGTCGCTTAATAAAGTCCCTTTATGGACTTAAACAAGCCCCAAAACAATGGCATGCGAAATTTGATGAAGTTATGTTATCAAATGGCTTTAGTATTAACGAATGTGACAGTGTGTATACATTCGAAATACGAGAAAATGGGTTTGCCATAGTTTGTCTTTATGTAGATGACATGTTGATAACGGGTAGTAATAATCAAATGATTAAAGCTACTAAGCAATTGCTTACCGAAGAAGTTCGACATGAAAGATATGGGTCTAGCGATGTTATTTTAGGAATAAAAATCCATAGAACATCTCGAAGGGTTAGCTTTATCCCAAACACACTATGTTTCTAAAATTCTTGAGAAATTCAAGAGTTTAAACATAGCTCCTGTATCGACTCCTATAGAAACTAGTATTCGACTATTAAAAAATACTGATGAAGCTATTAAACAAAAAGAGTATGCTCAAGTGCTAGGCAGTCTTATGTATGTTATGAACTGCACTAGACCTGATATTGCTTATGCAGTAAGCATGTTGAGTCGCTTTACAAGTAATCCAAATGAGCTTCATTGGAGAGCTATGATAAGAGTTTTGGGTTACTTAAAGCAAACTCAAAACTTTGCTTTGCATTATGAAAAGTACCCTGCAGTATTAGAAGGGTATTGTGATGCGAATTGGATAACCAGCTCTAATGACACAAGATCCACAAGTGGATATGTGTTCACCCTTGGTGGGGGTGTTGTGTCTTGGAAGTCATCTAAGCATACTTGCATTGCAAGATCAACTATGGAAGCAGAATTCATTGCATTAGATAAAAGGCGGTGAGGAAGCCGAGTGGCTTCGTAACTTTCTTGAAGACATTCCTAATTGGCCGAAACCGGTACCAAAGGCGGTGTGTATACATTGTGATAGTCAAGCGGCTATTGGTAGAGCCAAGAATGTCATGTACAACGGCAAGTCTAGACATATACGTCGTAGACATGATACCGTTAGACAACTACTTTCTAATGGAATCATCTCAATTGATTATGTGAAATCAAAAGAGAATATAGCGGATCCGTTGACTAAAGGGATTCCTAGAAAGTTAGTTAGAAAATTGTCCAAAGGAATGGGTTTAAGGCCGATACATTGTTGATTATCGCGGTAACTCTACCTAGTAGAGTGGAGATCCCACGAACTAGGTTCAAAGAGACAACTAAGTCTTAATCGATCAAGTTAACACCGTGGAGTTTTAAACTCATACTCATTCCTAGACAAACAAGTGCATATATAAAGGGTAAGCTTCTAAGCTTTTAATGGTTTCTTAGTCTCGATGTGTTCGGATGATGTATGATGACATACATCACAAGGAATCACCTATGTGAGTGTGAAGTGCGGGCCGCTTCTATGAGAATTGAAAATGGCCGATTCTCTAGAACACTCACGGAACCGGGCGGTGTCCGGGGCCAAAATGGACACAAAGATGAGAACCAATGATGCTAGAGGAGCAACCGTGTAACTCCTATTGTCTTGGTATACACTAAAAGGTCAACGGTTCAAGACAGTGCGTCACCAGATTGACCAAGATATCCGATAGGTTTTTAGTAGAGAAGGTTCAAAGGTAACCCTACCTTTCTCGATGCGCTTGTTTCTCGTAGAGGAACCGCACTTTGCATACATGATCATTTGCATTTGGTCATGATGGACTAACTTCTTATCCATGTGGGGGATTGTTGGAATTTTTTGGATAAAATCCCATGGGTTATGAATAAGAAGAAGGATGGAAAAGAAGAGGAAAAAGGAAGAAGGAATGTATGTGAGAGAATAGTCCCACATTGCTTAGTTGGAGAGAAGTTGGAGGGTATATAAGCCCCAACTTGGCTCCTACTAATGGGCCCTTGGGCCAACCCACTTTGTGGAGGGGTGAGGACTTAGGTGACCCTTGGTCCACCACACACGCTTGCATGCGCCGCACCCGTCCGTTGATTCGGTTCGGTCGCGCGCCCCCGGTCCAGTCCGCGTGTGAAATAAAATATTAATTTTTTATTAAATTATTTTTCGGATTAAAAAATAATTTTTTATTAAATTATTTTTTGAATTTCCGAACGTTTAGATATTCCCGTTGTGCCTCTCCGACTTTTCCAACCCGGCGGGCGTTTTTGCAATCCGTTCGGATCGTCCGCCGTGAACAGATGCGGGTCGCCTTCGCTTCGTTACGGTGTGATCGTTCGTCAAGACGCACCAATTCGCTGTGAACAGACGCGGGTCGCCTCTGTTCGTTCCGTTTTGGTGCGTCTGTTTGCACAACGCACCAGTTCGCAACAGCAGACTTGTCCATCTGATCGTGGTCTTTCAGAGTCTATAAATAGGGCGCCCTAGTCACAGTTTAGACACACAATTTCTCTGCATACTCTCTCTCTCTGCATTCTGCATAAACACTCTGTGCGTTCCGAAAGCAGACTCATTGGCTTCGCTTGGGCTTCGATGCATGACAGCCATCTTTCCGGAGACGAATAATCCGCTCTATCCCAGGAGGCAATTGCTCGAAAAACCTTCGGCATCCGTATTGAGGGAGCAAAATTGTCTTAAGGACACAACGAAAGTTGGACCCGGATTTCTGCATTTTTCCATTCCATATCGCGGTCTTGTGAGTTCGTTTTACTGACTTTTATTTTATACAGACTAAGTGAATGTTCCCTGTATGCTTTATTTAATAAATACAGATTCTTGTTTTGATAGTCTGTGTACTTTATATTCAATTTCTACCTACTCATTATATTAGAAACAACATTCAGCACCTTAATATTACTTTTCTTGTGTACTCGGCAATTTCAACTATAAATAAAATTAGGGTGCTAGAACACACCAACAAAATTCGCTGCTGGATATACCATAAATGATATATTAGAGTGCTAGAAGCACACAAAAAACACCAAGTACTGGATAAGTCATAAATAATCGTGTAAAATAGATTATATGTGGTGTTACAAAATTATTCCATACGTTTGATTTCATCTTTTTTATTGATTTATAGTTCTTATATTGATAAAACAATCATGTAAAATAGATTATATGTTAATATTTTGTATCCTGCAGCCCTGGCCTGCATTACCACTTCTATTTGTGATGTGTCATTGTATTATCAACTCTTTTTTTTTTTTTTTTTTTTTTTTTTTTTTGGGGGGGGGCACCAATACAGAAGTTGATTCCAAACAAGGGCCGTTCTGCACAAGAAGCATATCGCATGCCGAAAATCACTGACAAAAAAATTATTAACAAGGCAAGACATCTTCCACAAAATCACTCACAAGTTGTTTCGTTTCTCATATAAGACTCTCCAAGAGCTTGTTCTCTCCACTTCTTCTCTATGAATCATATACTGCATGCTTCATATACCTGACATATATACCTGTTATATGTATAAAGTGAGAGATCGAGTAAAATAATCATATACACATACCTGTATGTGTCAATGCTTTTGAGAGTTTCATGAACTGTATAAATACAGAGAGGAAGAGACTAAGAGAGTAACATAATAATGCACAAAAGGAAAATTTTCTTACTCGGGTTATATAATATGCAGAGATTAAATAAGATTATTTATATATATATATATATATATAAATAAAATAAAATAAATCTGTTCTTCTTTTTGTTATCTTCTCAAACTGCACTGGCCATTTTTTTAGGATATCATGCAAATTTAGAATGGAATGGCACATTTACAAAGATTGAAAATAACTTGCCGAGAAAAGTTCCTATGTATAAATTGTAATGACCATTACTTGTAAACTACAGTTAGTCCTTGATATATGCTCAAGAAACGCAAGAATGAGCTTTCTTACTCCAGAGTTGACAGCATTTAACAATTTTCCTACATTTGAAAAATAAAGTTTCAATGATACTCATACATCAACCGGAACAATCTTGTTCCTCATAATAGGCCCATCTGTTAAAACCTGTAGAAAATAAAGCACATTTTGAGTTGTGATACACTCCTCCAATGATTTTGCAAAACAGAACTGAAAAATAAGGTAAAGCCATAATCTTGTTTTACAATTCCATTCCCATAAGATAAAAGTACTTCAATACTAACGAAGTCTTCAACAAATATTATCAAACTGTCACTTCAAGATTCAAAAGTACCATTAACTTCTCAAGAGCTTGAGTGAAACCAAAGCATGGTTGGATGATGGTGGCATTTAGTGAGAGTTTGATGAAGTCATATGGATCTCTGTCAGGGTATTTGCTCTTCCTTTGATTCTACTAATTTCAAATGCAATTGGATTCAGAACCAAAAGGCTACAAAGTCTAGACTATATAGTTAAATGGTGTCAAAGCCTCAGGTAAATGTTGGTAGCATCTGATATTGCTTAGCACCCTATTTTGTAATGCTAAATCATCTTATCTTGCTGGTTCCATCAATATATATAATATATGAAACCACACAACTTATGAATCATGAGTAGTGTGGCTCATTTATTAAATCATGTGCAATACACAAGACCCATATTTAACACATTTAAAAATAAAAAATAACCCATCTAGTTTGCCAATATGAATAACCATGTTCTGGAAATAATGAAACAATTATGAAATTTAATGATATTGTTCAAACAAATACTTGAATTGGGGATGGATCTGAAAATTAAGACCTTGATATCATTCCACAATTTTTGAGAGATCGATAGCAAATGGACTAGTAAACAATGTTACTTAACATAATTGGTGACAGTATAATATTAATGGAACGATTTGTTGTTGAAACTTGGAAAACAGGAATACTAATAAATATTTGTGAAATGGACCAATTCTTAGCTCATAGTCAAGACTTCTAATTCTTTATAGCTCTAAAAAGCATAAAACTTGATACAAATACTAGACGACAATCATGACACTATTCTTATTCAAAATGTAGTGTCATGCTCATATAAATTTATGCATTGAATCTAATAATTAATTAATTCGCATTTTAATAATCAGTTAATCAATACATATTCATATCACCATAGTTTTGCCCATAATATGCTCCATTATTCCAAGAGATTTGTTTCTTGACAATATGCACCAACCAGCAACTGTGATGATCTCCCTTTTTTAACTTTATTCTGTAATAGTATAACATTCTTAGCAATCCCATGTCCGCTTAACGTGTCAATGCTAGAAAGACATCTCTCATCTCTTCTTGCCCTTTTTCGTTTTTTGAAGAATATTTGAATTTTGATATTGCATAAACAGTTGAAGAGTCATAATTACCAGTGTCCATATTTTCTAACTCCCAGAACTGTCTCGTGGCTGCTCAGTCACTTGCCCTTGTAATTGTAACTTCTCCTGAATTTTGACCTTAACTTCAATTCCGTTTCTCACCGAATTTACTCTGCATGCTTCAAAGTAATGACGAGATGGGGAGGCCAGATCATCTACTCGTGGAAGAAGTGGATTATGTGTCATACCGTCATTGTGCGGTCAACTCTTGCATGCACCAAAAAAGCAAAAAGATAAAACCTCTCAATATGAAAATTTGATTCCAAACAAGGGAGGTTCTGGATAAGAACCATATCATATATAGAAAACCACTCACAAAAAGAATATTATCGAGGAAAATTAATTATATATCTATCCATACAGGGAATTCCACCTGCTGACCTCTGCTCTGCCTATAAATAGCATTCATATAATGCTCATAGTGCATACAGATAAATCCAAAAGCTTATGAAAATAGGCATAATGAATATCAATGATATTTATTTGCTCTAGAGCCTCACATGAAGAGGGAGAGAGTATATTTGAGCCAAGGATGACTTGCCGGCATCTGCTAATTAAGTAGCAAAATTTGCCATCTCTGGTTTCTGCCGGTGTCGTCCTGGCTCAAGTTTCCTCTCTTTCCTCTCTCATATGAGACTCTCCAAGAGCTTGTTCTCTCCACTTCTTGACCATGAGTCATGTCCTGCATGATTCATATCTAACATATGTGATAGACAACTAACATTTGAAGTATTACATATTTTTGTGTGTTACTTCATCACAGTTAGTTGAATGCCTTTGAGTTTCATGATCTGTGTGAATTAAGAGAGGAAGACAAAAACAGAATAGTGCACAAAAGAAAAATTTTAGTACTTGGGTTGATCTAATATGCAGAGATTAAAAAAAATTAAGAGAAACATGGGGTTATCTTTATTTCTTTCCTTCTCGTGTTCTCTTTTCAAGCTGCACTGGTCATCTTTTAGTATCATGGTAATTTAGATTGGAATGGAAGATATTTCAACATTGAAAATAACTTGCTAAGACAAGTTCCTAAGAACTTCCTATAAATTATAATGATCATTACTCGTAAAATTACAGTTTGTCTGACATACAAAAAAGAGCCTTCTTATTTAGAGTTGACAGTATTTACATTTAAAAACTCAATTTTCAATGATACGCAAAGTTCAACTGGAGCAATTTTCCTTTTTGCCCCTTATAGTAAAACCTGTTGTGGAGAAAATGAAGCATATTCTGAGTTCTGACCCAACTCTCCAATGATTTTGCAAAACAGAAATTAAAAACAATGTAAAGCCATAATCTTATTTTGCAGTTACATTCCCATGAGATAAAGTATTTCACTAATTTAATCTATTGAAGTCTTAAACAAAATGTAAAACTGTCACTTCCAGATTTCAGAGTAGCATTTATTTCTTAAGAGCTTGAGTGAAACCAAAGCAAGGTTAAACGACGGGAGCATTTAGTGAGAGTTTGATGAAGTCATATAGATCTCTGTATTCTCTGTCAGGGGGAATTCTGAAAAATTGTGGCAGATTATATAATTCTCCTATGACACCCCAAATTTCAAATGCATTTGGATTAAAAACCAGAAAGCTATAAAGTTTGTACTATAAAAATTTTGCTTGGCACTATATTTTGTAATGTAAATTCATCTTATCTTTTCGGTTCCATATATATAAATATATAATCTACAAAAAGTAACACTATTTATATATAACGAATAACGCGACTCATTTTCCAAATTTTGTGAAATACACAGGAGTCAGGACTACTTAGTCATTTAATTTTAAGAAAAGAAACATAACCCAAATGGTTTGCCAATATGAATAACCAAGCTCTGTTCATATTATCACACTTATAGAAACTCAACAAAACCTGGAAATAATTAAACAATATGAAATTTTAGTGACATTTTTCAAACAAATTTGAATTGGGGATGAATACGCAAATAAGGACTTTGATATCATTCCACAATTTTGGAGAGATTGATAGCACATAAAGTAATAAGGGAAAATTGCAACTAGGTCCCGAGCAAGGGAAAATACGACAAAATGGTTCCTTGAAATCTCAAAATTGCAGTGGAGTCCTATGGGAATTTTTTGCGATATTTTTCATATTTGAAAAGACAGAAATGCCCCCATGGAGACTCATGGACTTGTCAACATAGGTACGTAGACTTGTCAAAACATGTTCATGGACTTATCAAAACATGCTCATGAACTAGTCAACACATGCACGTGGACTTATCAACATATGTACATGGACATGTCAAAACATGCACATGGACTTGTCAAAACAAACTCATGGACCTATCAACACAGACATATGGGGGCATTTATGTCTTTACACATATGGAAAATATTGCAAAGATGTCACATGGGACTTCATCGCAATTCTGAGATTTCAAAGGACCATTTTGTCATATTTTCCCTTACTTGGGACCTAGGTGCAATTTTCCCAAGTAATGAACGATGAACAACATAATTGTTGACGGCATAACATCAAACGGAATATTGTTGCTGGAACTTGGAAATGCAATCATACTATTAAATATTTGTGAAACAGAACATTTCTTAGCCCATGGCCAAGATATTCAATCTATTATAATCTTAAAAGCATAAGATTTCTACAAATATAAGGCAATTATAACACAGCCACATGATAAAGCAAGTGAGATTTTATTCTTATTCAAAATGTAGTCTCATGATGAAATAAACTATGGTCAATGCATCAAATATAATATTAATTAGTATTTTAATCATCACTACATATTCCAATCTAAAGTTTTGCTTTTGGCCATAAGATGCTACATTATTGTTAGAGATTTGTTTCTTTACAAAATGCACCAGCTAGAAACTGTAATGATCTCCCCTTTAAAGTGATTCTAAAGTACAGCCCAGTGCACAAGACTCTCACTAGATGAGGTCTGAGGAAGGTCAGATATATGTAGTCTTATCCCACAAGCGGAGAGGATGTTTGCAGAATTTGGACCCGTGACGACTTGATCACATGGCAACACACCCTTTACTGTTAATACAAGGCTCACCCTCTCATTTAACATGGTTCTGAACCAATGTTTTCAAAATAAAGTTATTCTCTACCACTATCACATTCTTAGCAACCTCAACTCTGCTTAACGTGTCAATGCAGCAAGAGACCTCCCATCTCTTCTTACCCTTTTTGGCTTTTTTGAAGAACATTTGAATATCGTTATTGCAGAAGCATTTTAGGATATCAACAAGGACAATTCATCCATACCATTTGCAAATGCATCAAGAAAAACAAGCAAAAAAAGGAAAAAACCAGAAATTCCCAGTGTCAGTTCGCTCTTTTGCAAAGATTATGGGCATTGCAAGGTGACCACTCATCTTTTGCAAAGATTCTGTGCCCCCAGCAGGTGGAATCCAGCATTTGATGCCCAATGAGTAAACGCTAGGTGGCGAGTGAAGACCCCAGAAGAAATCCGAATACATCAACCCATAGTGATTGATGCTTTTCGTCGAACAGATAGAATGCATTCTATCTGTTCATGATTGCCCTTTTGAAGGAACAATCGCACTTTCCCTCTGACTTATTTTGGAATAGTGAGTCCAATCCAGAATAAGAATCAATATTACCCACCAGCCTCACTGCCTATATATAAGCAATGGCAGCGACCAAGCAAGATATAGCATTGGTTACAGAAGTGAGAAAGATTAGATGTGGGAAGAGGAAAGCAGAAAATTAATTAATTTTCAGGGTAACGTACCGTACGTGGTGAGGTCTGAGAGTTTTTCATGAAGAGGTGGAGAGTGGAATGCAGCCAAGGATGACTTGCCGGCGAAGCAAGCTTGCTCTCATTAATAGAGAGAAGCTTGCGGCGTTTGACGTGGTGGTGTAGTTTTTTATTTCCCGGCAAGTCACTACTCTGGCTACATTTGGCTTTCTTCTTCACATGTAAGACTCTAATGACCGTTGGATCACTCGGTGATTAGCTCATATCTTGCCTGCTCCGATCAATCAGCACTTCAAAGTCTAATGGTGATGGGAGATTGAAAGGTAATAATCTGATCTTAAAAAGTTCTATTTGCAAACTTCAATCATTCAAAATGTGACTTTTTTTTTAAGTGCCGTAGTTACAGGGTATCAATCTAATTATAATAGTGTTAAGAAAATAGCAGCATCATGTATAACAGTAATATTATGCACCTTTTCTACTCATATTCAGTCACGTCTAATAAGATATATTTAAGGACTTTGGTTGACTACAACGTCTCTTTCCTTGTCTTTCACACTAATTTTTTTATAATATCCATATTTATTGAAGTACTCTTATTTCCATGTACGAAATTTTAATCATTTAAAGATAGAAATTGTTTGCAGTGTAACAAATTCTTTATATTTTAATTAGAAATAATCAATTTACCTGTTCTTTTTAAATTTCCCAAATGAACTTAGAGGACCTTATACTTAAGACTAGGGGAATAGTTAATCAATTTTTCAACATAGGTTAGTCTAGTTGATAAGAGCTTGACTCATAGTCCACAAGACTTGAGTTCAAATCTTGCTCCTAAAATAAGGATTAACCTTGTTTGTACGTCATTTGCTAGTACCTCTTTATAAGCAAGCGTCCTTTACGTTTCGAAACATTTTCTAATCTAAACTTTTTCCTTGACCAAAATGTTGGCGACATCTCCTAAATTATCACGCAACTCAATGGATCCTTCAGATCCTCTCTAATGACATATAGATCCTGTTAGTGGCATCACCTGCAAATAAAATGAATAGTCCGAGTCGTGTCTAAAGACATTGTCTTTAAGGGCTAGTCTACAACTACCAGTAGATAAGAAGCGGCACTCCTCAAGATAAAATGAATCCTTCCTACATGAAAAAGACAGTGTAATAAATGTAATAGAACTCAATCAGCAAAGAAAGTGTTCAATTGGAGAAAAAGAGGTGGTCGAGAGCTCAAGAATTGGTCTATTAAACCTCTGACTGAAGCACTTTACATAGGCCTCCTAAATCCTAAACGTTGGCAGCCACTTAATTGTAATGAATTAGTGGTTTCTGAATGTTGAAAGCAATTAAAATGATTAAAGAAATCAATGCAGAACGTTGAGAATTAAAGGTATTTAAACAACATCAATATCCGAACATTTAGCACTAAGCATGAGCTAGGAAGCACCAATGTTCAGTTTTCCTATTAAGGCCAAGTGAAAATGTCTTCTTTTTTTTTTTTGGTCGCCCATCCGGTATCCAGAGCTTTGCCCTGACTAATCCGAATTCGACCCGGGTCGCGCACCTAGCTATGGTGAGTGAGTCTCTCAACGGGGCTTTTTTGCATTCACAAGGCTCGAACTCGAGACCTTACTTAACCGACACAAGCCGCTTACCACTAGTGGCCCATTTTTATACGAATTCATTCCTCCTTTTGGCCCATTTAGTAATTAGTAATATATTATCACTTATTACTTAGACCTTCACAATGTCAAACAACCTGGAATTTGTTCTTTGTGTAACAGCCACTCATTATTTTCAACATAATATATATATATATATATATATATATATATATATATATATATATATATATAGTTGTGTAACAATGATTAACATCATTGTCGCTAAATTTACTACTACCATTTATATATAATATGAAAAAAGTCATGTTATTCACAATGATTAACAGTGCATTTTATCTTAAACTTTATGCAAAACATATGGTCTTTAGTTTTAGTTCAAATAAACTATATATGTGAAATTAAGGAATGCAATGTATAATTTATATGTCTCAAAAACCTCAAATCTCTTAGTACTAATGAAATCAGATAAGATGGTGAAGAATGAAGAGATTGGCATGAGAATATGGAACAAGAGATTAAAAATACTTCCCCTTTTTGCTCATCATAATTCTCCCAGTAAATATCTAAATATATTATTAATAAAGGATTGATGAGAAGGTGTCTGTCACTATTGTTTATTTATTTCTTAATTAAAAGTTAAAACCAAGAACATGAGTTGGGCCATCAGTAAGGGTGGAAATAAGCTAGACCCCCCTATCAGGAACCTATGGCCTAACCTACTTTAACCCAAACTTAGCCTATTTAATGAATAGGTCAGGCTTAAGCTTAGGTCTATTATCAAGCCTATTTAGATAAATTGATTAGACATATTTTCATAAGGCCTGTCCTATTTATTTTTTTATATTTATTATTATGCTTAATTATATATAATTTAATCTAAATTAATTTTATAAATTATTTGTAAAATTAATAACTTAGTATTAACCCTAAATTTAACATTTTATCATTTACCCATGAAGTTAACGTTTTTATTCATCAATTAATCACATCTACTACTCTTCTTTTTTATGCCGATATGGCAATGTTAGCTCACTATCTCTTCTTTGATTTGTGCATTTGATGCAACATAATAATTGTAGTAAGTTTATTTTAGTGATACCTAAATAAAAATAATTCCAATATGAGGATTTTGTCTTGTTTTTTGCAAGAAAAATAAAAGGTAAAATCTAATTATACACGCTACTTGTCATACTTGGTTGATTTTAAAAAAATATCTCCTTAGTCAATAGATGATTGATTTTTCTTATTCAATTGTTACTTACTCGGACAATTGTTACCACTAAGTGTTTTTTTCTTTCTCTTACTAACTATTTTATTTCATTTGAGAATGAATTCTTAAACTTTTGAAACATAACATAGGCTTTTAAATAGGGATGAATATGAATTTGGATACATAAGTTTTATGTCTATTTAAAGGCTTACATTTTAAATATGTATTTAAATAAACTTTAGGCTTTGTCAGGCCTTATGAAGGCTTAGGATCAGACCTAAAAAGAAACTTACATACGAGTCAACCCAAGCTTAAGCTTTGGATCTTTACGCAAGCCAAAACCTATTTAACTAAAGCTTAGTCTAACCTAACTTATTTTCACCTCTTATCATGAGGTTAGCGTGAATATAAATGGGCTAGTCATTTTGAATATTTTTCAAATATTTTGTAGCGTCAAAATTTTTTTTTTTTGTTGGTTAGCGTATATTTTTTTATGAGTCGGTACGGATTGGCTAGAAACTAGTATAACAATCATGAATAGGACCACACAAAAAACCTATCTTTTATAACTCGAAGCACAGAACGTCTTTTATAACAACTATGATAAAATCATAAAAGATAAAAACATTAAGGGCCTGTTTTGAGGGGAGGGAGAGGGAGGAATTTTAATAAAGGGGAAGAGAAAAATTTTAATATTACCTTGTTTAGATTCATTAAATGAGAAGGGAATGAATGAGTTTTAAAATTACCTTGTTTGGTTTAGAAGGGGATGGGAGGAAAAATATTTTTATATGGACAAATTTACCTTTAATTTATTTAAGTTTTTTTTTTCATTCCAAATTTAGAATGTTTAATAAAAAAGGGTACATTTTGTGAGGGCGGAAACATGCGTAGGACTTGCAATGGCGAAAGCTAGTAATCGAGATATACTGTTGGGAAACAGGTAATCTCTTTCATTTTTTGTTTCTTAAAATTAGAGATTAAGACGAGAAACATTATTTTTTTATTAGAAGCATTTATGTAAAACTAATTTATTATCTCAATGAAAATTTTTCTCTAGATATTGATTTTTTTTTTTTTTTGGTACAATAAAAGTTTAGGTGAGTTAGGTTCGGAAAAACTAGCATTTATGTACCCTTATTCGATGTCTGGCTAAAAAACTAATTTATTATCTCAATGTAAAACTAGCATTTATGTACCCTTGTTCGATGTCTGGAAAAAAACCAACCTGATCTATGTGAGTGGCGCTAGTGGTATTATTGGAGATATCCTAGAAGCTCTTCAGTCTGAACCTAGCTTTCTGATCCAATTCTTCCCTCGCCAGGGAAATCGGGTGGCAGATTTGCTTGCTGCAACTTCTTGTAAGGAAGTTTGCCCAGTCGGGTGGGTAGAAAGACCCTTACACCCTTTGTCTACAATTCTGGAAGAAGACGTGAAGAACTCAAGGATCACTCCAAGTCACCCATCGGCTCTTCACGGACATGTCGATCCCGGTTGATTAATAAGCATCCGTGCATGCCTCTCGCCGGTTTTCTAAGTTTTTATTAGTATGTGTTTTGTTTTTTCTCTCTACTTTCACTATGCGTTTTTGTTTTAGGCTGCATGTATCTTTTACTTGTAATTCCGTCTTACGCTTTGGCTCTTGACGCCCTTGTGCCTTTGTAATCTGTTTCTTTCTCCAGTAATGAAGTATTTCGAAGTGTTCAAAAAAAAAGGTTTTGGGAGCTCACCAAAATTAAGGCATACCCCGGGTTAAAAAAAACACTTATAGAGGTATTGAATTTTAGGAAGCTTGCTTCTCGACTCCTTAATCAAAGACTAACATCCATACCAACAAGATGGCAACAATTACTAAAATATCATCTTTTATGCATCATTTAAATTAAAAACTAAAATGTCTAATAAACTATTCCTCTTAAATGATTTACTCATTCAATTGGCTTGTTATTACACTTTTCATCGATTGGGAGTACTTTTTAAAATGGTTTTTTTTCTTCCACTTTTCCTTCTATTATGTATACAATTTTCTTTATTATTCAATCAATCTCTTTTATAAAATAAGTTCTTTACATTCAAAACTCTACATTTAATTAGATATTGAAAATATAAATAATAGTAACTTCATTCTACAGTCCAAAAAAGTGTTACTGCATGTCAACAAAAATTTGAAAATACTAACTAGTAAATATAAGTGATCTTTCCAAACATTCTAGTAATCCACAAGCTATTGGGTAGTTCCTCACAAACACTATATAAATCATCATACAAGATAATTTTAAAAAATACAATTACAAATCAATAAATATAAACAACTGAATTAAATATTAAAGTAGAAAAGAAAACTAACACGCTAGTATTCAATGTTTTTCTTTGCATCAAACAAATGTAACCTATTTGTATCACCAACTTTTTTTGAAAGCATCACCACCGTTAAAAATAAGATATTTAATTCATTAATATATATGTGTGTGTGTGTGTAAATTGATTATATATATTTACACTTTTAACTTCTCTGGTTTAAAATACGATTATAACCCATATATCTTTGGGTCAGTTCCTCTTCATCAACATTTTTACAGTGTTTTTCACTCTATAGCATGAGGGGAAAAACATAATTAAAACATTAGAAACAAAGAGATTTTTGCTAAAAAAATTACTAGCACTGAATTCCCTATTTTAAAATATTCTAACTTCTTGAAATTAAGAGCTTGCATATATTAGAACCGCGGGGAATCTTTGTTGTCCAATTTTTTCATTCAACAAGTTGAAATAGTAACCCCCATAGTTTGCAAATTTAATGTTAGGCACAAAACTAAACATGAAATTTAAAACCCAAAAAAAAAAAAAAAAAAAGAATAAGAAGAAGAAGAAGAAGAAGAAGAAGGGAAAGGAGATTATATCATGATGCTTGTTTTTTTTTTTTTTTTTTTTTTTTTTTTTTCATACGAGCTTACCCACACCAACACAATAATTATAAACCTGCGACAGAATAGAAATCTGTGGCGGGGCCACACTCAGTCCAACGCTACGCAGACGATTCAAGACCAAACTTTTGTTCATATCAAAAAAAAAAAAAAAAAAAGACCAAACTTTTGCTTCAATAGGCCTTTTTTTTCAGAAGCCTAGTAGCAAAAAAGCTACCTCAAACACTTCTGTGCGGGCTTTTTTTCTACTGCTAAAGTAACTGGGCTTTTTTCGTCTAAAAGATGTCCAAAAACTCTTTCCAAACAGGCTCAATAATTGTAAACCTGCGACAGAATAGAAATCTAATCTAAAAGCTAATGAGAGTTGGCACAAGTCTCAGAAGGACGAAGGTTCGATTCCTCCTACTGTTGTGAGGCTCCTTTGGTAGGAGATCTTGTAAGTACCCCTGTAAGCACTCAAAGAGCCCCGGGGCCGCACTCGGTCTTGGTGGGAGACCGATGCTGAACCCATTTAAACTTTTTTTTTTTTATCAAAAAAAAAAATCTAATCTAAAAGCAACAATACAACTAGATTTATCAAAAAAAAAAAAAAAAAAACAATACAACTAGATTGAAAATGAAATAGCAAAAGGGCAGGTTGAAAAACACATACAAAATAGATGAAAAACAAAGCAATATCTTCCAATTTCAGGATGTTAATAGATAGTCCAGCCCCTTAGTTCAACCCTTCCTCCTCTGTTTATCCTCTTTGATAATGGGCTGGACACTACCTGATCGTTTATCTCTGCATTTCGTTTTCATGCCCATAGTAATAGCAAAACTCAACGTTAATATTTACATTATTATTATTATGGGAGTGGCTAGCACCTTCCATCCTCTTCCGTTCTCTTCCACCAAACTATGTGTTTTAGTGCAAAACAATGAACCTCATGCCTCTTTTTATATATTTTTTTTAGGTACCGACGAGTACGAAAAAAATAATTCAGGATACCGACGGTATTAAAAAAATACTTTATGATCTTGAAAAAATAATTAAGGTTACTAACTGATACTAAAAATATATTTGAGGAAACTAATTGGTATTAGAAAAAACACTTCATGATCTTCAAAAATTATTTTAGGATTTTGAAAAAATATTTTAAGGTATTGACTGGTACTAAAAGGATACTTCAAGATAGTGACTAGTACTGAAAAAATACTTCATGATTTTAAAAAATTATATTAGGATCTTGAAAAAATATTTCAAGGTGCTTGTGGTTATTTTTTCAAGATCCAAAAGTAATTTTTCAAGATCATGAAGTATTTTTTTAAAACTAGTCAAGATCCCGAAGTATCCTTTTAGTATCAACAAGACTTAAAATATTTTTTCAAGATCCTAAAATAATTTTTCAAGATCATGAAGTATTTTTTCAATACCAATCAATATACTCGATATATTTTTACTACCACCCAGTACCCTAAATTATTTTTTCAAAATCCTAAATATTTTTTCAAGATCATAAAATATTTTTTCAATAGGGATCAGTATCTTGAAGTATCGTTTTAATATCCGCCAGTACCCTGCATTTTTTTTAAAGGCATGAGGTTCAATATTTTGCGTAAAAAATGACGCAGCTTGGTGGAAGAGGACAGAAAAGGATGGGAGGCGCAGTGGACCCTAGCCGCTCCCTATTATTATACTCCTCGTTCGTGGGTTCATCAGTTAGGGATTTGAAAACTCTCACAAATAGAGAGGGTTTGAATCTTGAAACCGTCCCAGCGCTGGGGGAGAGGCAACCCAGAGCTTGGGAAGTAAGGGTTGTCCAAACCGAGATGGAAGCATGTATACTCTCGCCTTAAATATACTATGAATCAAATACCAAAAAACAAAAAAACAAAAACAAAACAAAACAAAATCAATTCTTAGATTCGTAAAATATTTGTATGAGTTATAAACTGTGACATCCCAATTTTCGAAAGCGTTTTCAAAATAGTTTGATCAGAGTAGAGCATTGGAAGTATTTAAATTGAAGAGTAACTGATAAACATCAACTGTATTGTATATGTTTGCTTCCATAGTGATACAAAAATTTCGAATGACTACAACGTTAAGTACATATCAAAAGAACTTTCTCCAGTAAGTCCTTATGCCTACTGCTTGCCCTTGTCTTCGATCCTGTTCACACCGGATCCTGAAGCCATAGTAAGAGCTGAGGTTCAATACCCATTGAACCTCAGGTAACGGTTAACATCATGCTTATGTAACAGTTTATGTATAACAGATATTCATGACATTGCAGCAATAATCACATATGAAAAATAATAACAGAACACAGCCACTACATATGAATGTTATTACGGTCTGTACTATTCACCAGTGCCACGATGGCCTATCGTGTCCTCAGCGCTAGGAAAACTCAACGGCATTATCAAAACCATAACCCGTGTATAGCTGAATGTATAAACATGTGAACTAAGCGCCATAACTTAGCCACGGTGCATGACCCAAGACCAAGTCTTGTCCATGACTTTATGAATTAATCTATCACATATAAGCATACAATAAGCATCAGAGTTAGTGTTACAGTACGCGAACGTACCTTTCACCGTGTAATGGCCAACATATCTGACCTTTGAACCCAGCCCCGGACTTCCCGGAGATCCTAACATATCACCATAGTACTTAGAATAATATCCTAAGGGATATTTTCACTTCTATTTACCTCTCTACCCTTGGTGGATTTGTTATTTACAATTTTGCCCTCACATTTATTTAAAAACGCAATACTGAATTTTCTGGGCAGATTTTGCAGCAACTTTAGAAAATCATAATTAATTCTAGAAAAATCGAAACGAGGATCCGTAAAATTCCCCGGAATCCTTAAGATGTATATTTTCAATAAAAAATACTTTTATATACCCAGAATTTATGAACAATTCCCAGTTTTCATCTTTCACAACGTTGGCCAGAATTTCGTCCAGAAAAATAGCCTAACTTCAACTGATTGTATTTCTTTGTATAGGAATCAAAACGCTACATATTATATATATTTGGAAAGCCCTACATGTCTACTTTATTTTTGGAAATTTTCGTGATTTATGGGATTCATTTTAAACATAAAATATTATCATTTCTGTTGCTGTTTGCCCAGAAATTTTACCGAAAATTTCGTCGAACTTCTCTACTTTGATCTCCAACTTCCAAGAATTTTTCTCCACCATATTTTCGAAATAAAGACATTTTTAATCATAAAAACATGAAATCAAAACTTCTTGGAAGATTTAAAGATCAAACAAACCTTTATACTAAAAACTACTAAGAACTACAAAACTAAAGAATAGAAACTAAAAACTTGCTTACCTCTTAAAGAACCTTGCTACTCCTTCTTGCTATGACTTCCTCTCTACTATGGCTTCTCTATACTCATCACTTTGGTTGAGTTTTGGTGTGAAGATTATGAAGAGAGAAGCCTCCTATTTACAGGAGAATTCTAAGGACACAAGTGGCAATTAAATTTGATAAACACTCACCTTAACCCTTGGATTTAAACTTAGTAAAGAAGTTTTAATCTCATCCATCCATGTGATTAGAAGACCCTAACTTAATCTCTAAGTTTTGCTTTTTGAGAATTAATTTACTTTAATGAAATCTATTTTTGGTTTCTTGATCAATTACCAATACTTTTAAATTCTCGAGTATGATTTTTGATTAGTAGTTGGATATCCAGTTTATGGTCTAATGAGATTCCCCTGGTTGTACTAAGCTTATTCTTCAACGTTTGCAAAAATAGCCTTTACTAGGCTTACTTTCGAGGTACCCAAGAGGGTGTAGCTGAGATGGTAAGGGTCTCTGCTAGCTTAACTTGTGGTCTCGAGTTCGAGCCCAAGGAATGCAGCTGCCTTGAAACTCTTGAGGGAGAGCTTTGCCGCCCTAACGGGTCCTACCCGGCTCGAATCCGGATTAGTCGGTCCAGTGGAGTTCGGATACCGGATGATTTACATCAAAAAGGCTTACTTTCAAGGTTAAATTATGTGGGTTCAAGATAAGTCCTCATATTTTCTCCGGGTTCCTACTTCTTCACAACTATTTAAATTTGTATAAATTCTCACTTTATTTGTTGTTTTGAGTTTTTTGTACATCGATATTTCTTGGATTTCAAATTAATATTGAATTAAGTTTATTTTTCTCTCTCACTCACTAGACTCACAACATTAGCACTCACAACAATCTCTCTCTTTCTTACACACACATACACACACAACTCTCCCTCTCTCCTTCATCAATTTTGCAATTAATGAACCCATGTGAACCCATGTGTTTGATTCAAATAATATCTATATATTATGAGCTCAAACTCCTCCTATTGGTTCTTTAATTATCACATGGATTAAGCTTATTTATTAATTAAGGCCATTAGATTACACTTTATTAAATCAAATCTTGGCCTTTTATTTTCCAATCTCTCATTGGCCCAATTAATTTCATGAGGATTAAGAATATTTTCTTGATTTATCATTGGTCAATTCAATTTCACAAGGATTTGGCTTTATGAGGCTTAATTAAAGCCTTTGGATTTAGTTTTATCAAATTTAATCTTAGCCCTCCATACCTAATCTTAATTAGCATCCCTAATAAAGTAGTTAAGTATAATTGTCAAAATATGATTGGTTCTAAAATTAATTAGAAACCACTTCTATGCTAATCGTAGCCCTTCACTAGCCCTTGTTTCTTAATTAAGGTAATCCGTCCTTAATTAGGCCTTTAACATATGCCACTAAACTAATTGTGAATGTTTATGAAAATAATTCAATTAACATAGATTGAATTATCTACTAATTGTTGGAAATTTTCTCTAATTGGTTTAATTATTTCCTCACAACTTTTTAGCTTTTCATGGCCATTTATGCACCATGTATTAATTCAATAATTATAGGGCAATTTATGATGCCTAAAATAAAATTGGATTTTTGCCTCTTTAAATTCCAAGGAAAATAAACAAATAAATTACTAAAATTAGAGACAACATACTTTCCTATTTTAAATAGGTATTATTTGGCCAAATTATAATATTTGTGATAAATATGAATTTTGGGGTATTACATAAACAACATTTTCCATAAATTTAGGAAAAATTACAATCAAGGAAAAATTAAACCATATTTTTATAGACTTTGTCATTATTAAATTGGAGAATTTAATGTACTTCTTAGGCTATTATTGCATGATTAAGTACTAATTTGAGTAAGGAACATTTTTATTAAATTGAGTCTAATCAGGGGCAAAAAGGTCATAATTTTTTAAACTATCCATGCAAATAATTTCTTGGACTTTTAATGCTACGTTGTATTTCTTGCATTATAGGTATAGAAAAGAGAAAATAACACTCAGGTCCCAAGGAACATACAAAATATAAAAAAGTCCCTAGGGACTTTTTTGATATTAGTTGTATTGACAACAGGAAGTGTTATATTCACAACAGGAAATGCTATATTGACAACAAAATTTAAAAACCTTGTCATTCACAACAGCAAAAGCTATATTCACAATCAAAAGTGCTATATTTACAACAAAATTTATCCCTAAATGTACGAGGTCATTCACAATGCAGAAAAAGCTAGATTCACAAAGGAAGTGTGATAATTGAATATTATTTCACTTATTTGTATCTCTTGGTTACTAATTTAGGAATATTTAATTGATAAATAATGGGTTTTATTACTTAATTGGGTTTTGAGCTTTTAATTAGATTTAATTCATTTTTGTAATAAAATTCCAGATTTACAGTGCTTTATTATTTTTGCCATAACTTTTGGTTTAGATATCGGATTAGCCTCATTCTTCTTTTGTTGTTTAGATGATTCAGAGAGCTACAATTGTTATGAAGACTCGGAAGGCTGATTCAGAAAAGAAGATCGACGAAATTAGAACTAAAAGTAGACGTATTTTTCTGGATTTTTATTTTACCCGAATTTTATAATAAAAGACCATTTGTTAGAAGTTTCCAATTATTAAAGGTTTCTTATTATTAGAAGTTTCCTATTATTAGAGGTTTCCAATTATTAGAGGTTTCCTATTTTTGGGCCAATCTTGTAGCCTTAGCGTTTCCTATTTTTAGGTTAAATTAGATAATTGAAAAACATAATAGACATTATGCTTGATGAGATTTTTCGGATTGAATTAGAAGCTTATTATTTTCTCTGAATTGTTCATCATGTTTATATTCTTCTTCATCTTTTCTTCTGCGTTTTGCCTAGCCATGCTTGACCCATGGATTGAGGATTCTGTGAATCCAGAGGACCTACACTTTAATCGGTAACGTAATTCGTTTCGTTTATTTTAATCGATCTGATTATAATTGTGGAATAGGTATTAGATTTAATACCTAGATTGATATCCCAAGGACATAGGTTGGACCGAGTTACAAGAGAGCATTGTGCGATCGCACAGCGAGCTCGCCACGTGTTCGATCAAATGCTAGGCGATCGTCTAGTTTAGGGAATATCCGGACAAATGCAGAGATTTCGATTTGTCCAAAATCAATCACAAGTTTGGTTATTATCTTTTTGTCCGATGAAGGTTATGGAAGCCCAATTCTGGGTTAATCATTTTTAATATAATTAATCTCGTTTTCTTATATTCTGTTTTAGCTTTGCTTCATTTAAATTACATTGAAAAACTCCCTCATTCTGGTTACTGTTTTACTACGTTTACTTTTAATTTTAGACCTGCTATGAATTCCTTAAGAGAAACGATCCAGGTTCTCTATACTACAATCTTTATTGAACTTAGTTATTTTGTGAGAGTATATTCAAAACAAAATTTAAAAACCTAACCATTCACAACAGAAAAAATTATATTCACAACAGGAAGTGCTATATTCACAATAAAATTTAAACACTTGGATTTTGTTTCAATACAACTAATATAAAAATAAAAATAAAAGTCCTTAAGGATTTGTTATATATGTGATTTTGGGTTAGTTCTTTTTTGATATTTTTATGTTCCTTGGGACCTAAGTGATATTTTCCCTATTTGAAAAGAAAATTACATATTTTTGAAAAATGTCAATTGGGGTTAAAATTAATATTTTTATGACTGGGAAACATTATAGAAAAGGGCCTTAGAATTTCTGAAAAATGCTAATCAATGAAGAACATGGTCCAGAGAAAATTGCATAAAAAACCCATATTGTCAAGACATTACATTTAACTCCATAAACATTTCAAAAATATTCATTTTAGTCCCTATACGAACTTTCTTCATCCTCTTACACCTCCATTTCTCTCCTCCTCGAAGCTTCCAGAAAAACTATCAGAACCTTCGACTTTCGTCTCTCTCTCACCACAAGGTTGTCACCAAAAATCATTTTCTTCTTCGACGACTCAACTTCATCGTTTCCTTCTTCTTTTCTCCTCTCTCACTCTCTCTCCACCATTGTTGCTTCTGTCCATTTCACCACCATCATTGTCGCCAGAAGTTTCTCGCTCACTCCATCATCGATGCTTCTCTATCTCTGGTATGAACCTTCCCTTCTCCTTTTCCATCACCAAATTAGTCACCCCATTTCATATTCTCCTATATCTCTTTCCATGAATTTTCTGGCTGGTCTTTGCATTTTCCGGCGACACTTTGCAGTTTCCAGTGAGTTCTAAGCTTTAGCTATTTTAAACCAATGAGAGGCTGATTCCTTTGCTTGGTGATAGAGATTTGTGCTTGAGCTCAATGGACCACATAGGGAAGTTTTTTCTATCATTCCATTAATCTAGAGTTATATATTTAGATTATCTAGTTTTAGGAATTATTGTATAATATTCTAGAACTAAAATTGATGTTAATTATCTTTATTGGTTTGATAATTGTAGTTGAGACTAGATTTTGTAGTGTGAAAATTATATATTTTGAATTTCTTTGTAGTTGCAATGATATTATATTAATTTGTATGTTATTGTCTAGTTAATATGGTCTATTTATATTCTTGAGGGGATGTTTAGCATTCAAATTCAAGAAAACTCATGTTGCATTATTCGAATTAATTATAGCCTACACAACTATTTTTTATACGATATGGAATGTGTTTAATTTTTTATTTTGGTTGTTGATAAATTTTCTTTAATAAAGCTTTTTTTTCCTGATTTATAAAAAATTATATAAATCAAGAATACAAATTAATGATATAAAAGAGTTAAAGGGCCAATATCTATGTTAATAATAAAATGATATAATTATATGATTATGTAGATATTAGTTAAATTTTAAAAGATATGATTTTGGCGGTAGTAATTTTGGTGAAAAATAAAATTTAAATCATTTTCAAGGGTAATTGAGTATTTCTGAATTTATATTTTGATAATTGATCATTCTAAATAATTATAACTTTTATGATCTTTCCCAATAAATATTATTCTCTCTAGGTCCTCTTATCTCATTCTCCCATAAATCTTACATATATATTAATTTTATTTATAAGAAAATAAAATAAAATTTAAAAACAAAATTAATGAATGACTAAAATTTAAAATATATATCATCATCCGCGAGAGATCAAAATGAAAAATAATTCTATGAAATAAAGATTGTACACATAAAGCAATATTGCTTTGTAAAATTTGTATATACATAGCAACATTGTTGTAGTTTAGGTTCTCCTCATCAATAAAATTTTTAATAGACGACTTTTCTCTAAAATAAATACATTATCTTGAGAAACCAAAATATATTTTATATCGTAATTAGTTGGTAATATCAAGTTTCGAACTAGCTAGTACTAGTAATATTATCCAAACAACCTAGAGCTATATAATATATTATCTCTGGTCTTTAATATAAGACATATTTAAAAAGTTAGTCTTATTCTAAATATAAGATATAATTTTCATATTTGTCAATATTTTCCTAATTTACTCCTATTAATGCTTTCTTTACAATAATCAATGAAGAAGAGAGTGAATGGGGAATTAAGAAATATGACTAAGGTATTTTAGAAAATACATATCATATTAACTAATTTTACTTTTTAACTCTAATCAAATTAAGTAAATATGTCTTACATGAAACCCATAACAAGTTTCAAACTAGGTGGTGGTAATAACTATTCAAAAATAAAACTTACTCCAAATGATCCCGTCATGAAATTATCTCTAATATATCTATGTGGCCGATCCAATCACTTGCACTTTTAACTTTTATTTGTTGAATTTAAATTACTTGAAATGAAGATCAGAAGGAGACATGTATGAGTGAACCATCAATTTGATTTCTTATTCCAAAAGTCAAACGATCCGATATGGAAATCGATTCCAAAACAGCAAGAATAATGGTTTCTGTGGATAAGAAGCATCTTTGAAGCAATTATTCTTATTATTTCAGACATGGTTCTATCCATTGACTTTATGTACCTCTGCTCTGCCTATAAATAACGTGGAGGTAATGCTCAACATGCATGCAGGTAACATAACAGAAACATGAGAGCTTAATTACAAAATAATTAAGCTCATTAACGTAACGTTGTTGGCTCAAGTGCCTCACACGAAGGTGTTAGAGAGTATATGTGAGCCAAGAATGACTTGCCGGCATTTGCTTCATCAATTAATTAATGGCGAAATTTCCCATTAATTTCTGAGTGTTGCTGGCTGTTGTTCTTGGCTCAAATTTGCTCTCTTCCCCCTAGTATGAGACTCTCATAGAGCTTGTCCATAGCACTTGGTGTATTATGTACTTGTACTTCAAAAATTGAGTTATAGCACCTCCGATTCCTAATATAAAAGCTAGTAGATGGGTTGGATTTGGTCCTAAATATAATACTTCAATCCACTTTGTCCCCCTTTTCATCAATTTTTTCTTAAATTATTCTTATTGATTGCACATATTAAGGGAATGTGCATCAAGGACTTTCAATGCAAATGGTTTAATAAGGTATTTTGGGGAAACCAAAACATTTTAAAAAAATAACTAATCTACCTAATTTCTTTAATTTGCCTAATAAATTAGTCAAGCAGACCTTATATTAAGGATGTGAGATAGTATCATGTTTGATATTTATTATTTTCAACAAAGTCAAATACTTGAACACTTAATGAAGTTATTAAACATAATCTTTTGGTTAATAATTTCTTCAGAGGCTTGGTCATTGATATAAATTTAAAGTATAGTAACACTATGTAATCCACATGTAGTTGATCTCACCTAATAAGATAATATCTGTTGTTTTTTATGTGTCAAATAAAGCTAATGAGAAGAATGAGCTTTCTTGTTTTGTTTATCCTGCGATGTTTTCTCCCTTTTTTTAATGTAAAACTGAAATTCATTATCTCATAAGAGAACAATACAACATGAAGAACCAATTGTATTTGTTAACGTTTATGAACCTCTGCCTCTTGAAGAAAAGGAGGAGGGTGATCAATAAGGAGACAAAACTTCCCATATATCATGTGTGCGTACTTCTCTTTTCAAGCTTCATTAAGAAAGCCTCATTATATCAATATTGAAAATCACTCCACTACTATAAAAAAACATATCATTAATATAGCCTATCTACGTCGGTATTAAAACAGTTGACATAAAAAAAAATGATGATATTTTTGTAATAATATATTGTGAGGGAGTATCTGCATCGCTTAGACTACTTACTGATGTAGTACACCAAAACTATGTACATATGAAAGTTGACATTGATATATAGTAGGGAGAACTATAGTAAATGACCAAATTAAAAAATTATAAGTATTATATATATATAATATATATATAACAAATTATATATATATATATATATATATAAAGGCTGCACTCATCCAACATTTATAAACTCATAATTCAGAAATTCAAAACCTATATGCAATTATGCATACAACATCTTATTTGTTACTCAAAATTTCGAAATTCAGTAATTGGATTTTACTTTAAATGCATCACATGAAAATTATGAAAGTCAGTGTTTCACCTTTTTTTTTTTTTTTAGTTTGGATGCTTGTAAATTTGGAATGGTGGTAGCATATATATTTGGGCAAGAGAACACTCCCTCTAATGCTAAGTACGTATAAAAACTAAATAACCAATTTACATGTATTAAAGAAAAGTAGATATATATGTTAACCCCTAAATGTCACACACACACTATCTCTAGTCAATAAGATAATCCGATCTCTATCATAGGGTAATTTACACTAACTAGATATTATATTAAAGTCTTGAGATAGTATTATACTGATACATATGCATAAATTCTATGTACATTAAGGTGTTGTTTAATCACACGAACAATTTAAACCTGCCATAGAAACCTTAAGTGTAATGTAACTTTCAGCACTATATGATGTTATTTCTCAATAGCATCTAACAACTTAATCTTATTTATGATGTATTCAGCACCTTAATCTTACTTTTCTTGTGTACTCGGAAATTCCAACTATAAATAAAATTATGGTGCCAGAACACACACACACACACACAAATTAGCTGCCGGATATACCATAAATGATATATTAGAGTGCTAGAAGCACAAAGAAAACACCAAGTGTTGGATACGTCATAAATAAGATTAAGGTGGTGGAAGCATAAAAAATATAACATCAAGTGTTGGGTGCTGAGTGCAATTGCAAAATAGTTGGATGCCACTGTACCAAAACCTTAATGGGAAAATTACACACAGATCCCAAGGAACAGAGATATTTACATTTAAGTCCTTTCAAATGACAAAATTACACATAAGTCCCTTGGGACTTCTGTGTAATTATTTCATATGAATAAAAGACCTTATTGCCCATTCTCCTTCTTCATATATTAACAACAGAAAATGCATATAATAACAACAACTTTTCAAAACCTGGATTTTTTTCACTTCTCACTTTCACCAGGCTATTTACAACAACAAATGTCTTTAATAACAACGAGAAAATGCATATAATAACAACAACTTTTCAAAACCTGTATTTTTCGCCTATCACTTCCGAGGCTATTTACAATAACAAATGCATGTAATAACAATAGAAAATGCATATAATAACAACAACTTTTCAAAACCCGTATTTTTTCAAATAGCCTCCTGGAAGTGATAGGTGGAAAAATCCAGGTTTTGAAAAGTTGTTGTTATTATATGCATTTTCTCATTGTTATTACATGCATTTGTTGTTGTAAATAGCCTCCGGAAGTGATAGGCGAAAAAATCCAGGTTTTGAAAAGTTGTATTATATGCGTTTTTCGTTGTTATTACATGCATTTGTTGTTGTAAATAGCTTTTGGAAGTGAGAGATGAAAAAGGGAGAGAGGAGAAGGAGAATGGGCAAAAAGGTCTTTTACTCATATGAAATAATTACACAGAAGTCCCTAGGATTTCGTGTAATTTTGTCATTTGAAGAGACCTAAATGTAAATATCTCTCGCTCATTGGGACTTTGTGTGTAATGCTCCCAACCTTAATTTACCAACTGGGGCCCATGGAAAGGCTAAAAGTCATTACAACTATATCATATTAATATTTCTTGTGATTTAAAATATTTTTGTTTCTGCTATATTATTTGAATCATTATGCAAAACATTTGATCTAATTCAATAAATTTCAAATGTTTTATATTAACAACAACTGCTAAAAATTTGTATCAAATGTTATATAAACTTTCTAGACACATCATGGCTTTTTTACCAGTGTCCACAATTCCCAACGTAGTCTCCAAGATATATTTTTTTGGCTGCTTCAGTCCCATGCCCTTTTAACTTCTCCTGACTCTCAACCTTACGAAATTATAAAAACATCTTGAATTTAATCTATAAAAGTTTGTAATTTAATTTGAAATTTTTTTAAGAATAAAAATATATTTAAAAATGTTTAAAAACAGAGCACGAAGGGGCAGGTTAATTTTAGCCCGCCCCACCAACCTGGCCACGCATTAGCCTGTATTACAACCCCTATTTTTGATGTGTCATTGTATTATCAACTGCTGCTGGCACCAATAATAAGATAAAACGTCCCTATGCAGAAAGTTAGAAATTGATTCCAAATAAGGGAGGTTCTGGATAAGAAAGAAGCCTATGATATGTAGAAAATCACTCACAAGAATATTAATAAGGGAAATTATCTTTCCAGACATGGAAATTCCACTCGTTGACTTCTGGCTCTGCCTATAAACATAATGCTCAAAGTGCGTGCAGCGAAAATCTAATCAAAAGCTTAAGAAAATAGTGATATTGAAATATCGAAGATATTTGCTCTAGAACCTGGCATGAAGAGGAAGAGAGTATATTTGAGCCAAGGATAACTTGCTGGCATCCGCTTAAAATACTTAAATTTGCCGTGTTTCGCTGTTGCCCGTGTTGTCCTGGCTCAAGTTTCCTCTCTTCCTCTCTCATATGAGACTCTCCAAGAGCTTGTTCTCTTCACTTATTGTCCATTAATCATATATCTGACATGCCTGTCATATGGCTAGTAATTCAAGTGTTACACATTTTTGTGTGTTGTGCGCTTCTTTCACATACACTGAAGGAGGAAGAGATAACAGAATAACTATATCATATGCAGAGATTAAAATAAATCATATTCTGAGTTCTGACACACTCATCCAATGATTTTTGCTAAACAGAACTGAAAAAAAGCCGTAATCTTGTCCTACAATTCCATCATCAGATAAAGTACTTCAATATTAAACCGAATATTAACTGATAATGTGGAAACTTTACTTCACATCTGATCTGCCCAAGTGATGAGAAAACATTTCCAAAAGCTGTTGTAGCCTTCTGAAGAAAGAATAATATAAATTTTTTAATAAAAAAAAAAAATACGAGTATCAAGGAAGTGGGAAAATGGAATATTTAGACCACTTGGAATCGATAAGACATTTTTTCGAGGTCAATAGGATATTAATGGTAGGCCTTGAACTTTTTTTTAATAATGTGTGGGTGTGTTTGTATAATTATATTTATATGTCTGTGTGTGTGTGTGTGTGTGCAGGCTTTGAACATAAGGATATGGTTGATTGCAGCAAACAATCAATATCTTATTTTAAAAAAAAATTAGTAAATTGCATTATTTATAAATTTTGAAGAGCATAGTTTATTTTTTTAAGTTGGTGCAATATTGAAAAGATTAATTAGACAATTGATTTCTTTGGTGGTTCATGTCACATGATTTGGATAAACATATATAACAACCTAAGTTATGACTGTAGATTTTTTGTCAACATATAAATGTTTACAACATGTATGAATGTGTATATTTTTGTCAAGAGTATTCTATTGTTAAAAGATTATATATCAACCGAAATATAAAAGAAATAAGCTCAATGTATCTTTTCAGTTTGATCAAGGGTATAACCTTTTAGGCTTAAAACAATATGGGTTTTCAACTCTCTTAATAAATATGTTTCTCAAGATTTAAATTTGTATTCTCTTTCTTAGATATGTGATATCTATTACCACCTTAAACAACAGTTCGATATATCTTGAAGTTAATGAACTTGGTAGGTTAATTAATTAGGGTTGTTCACAATGGACTTCCTCTAAATCTAACCGAATCAGTCGATCCCATCAAAGTAAATTAATTAAATTAAATATTTTATTCTAACAGAAAAAATTGTATAAAACAATATATATTTGATATAGTTGGTTCAAGTTCAACTGTAAAATTCACTTCGGGAGTTTAGCAAAACATGAATCCCAAAATGAAAAACGCATATAACCATTATCGATCTTGTATTAGTAAGTACATGAGCATTAAATAACAAAATTAAGCATAACATACCATGATTTCAATCCAAAAAAAAAAAAATCAATTATTAGATGAGATTACGTGTAAAATATATGTATAAGTTATAAACAAAATTTTTCTATAAATTTAATTTACATATTAACTTTATTTATAAGGAAAAAAATTAAATTTAAAAAGACAATTAACGAATGACTAAAATTTGTACACCCAGATCACTGTTGTTCTAGCTTAGGTCTTCATCATTAATAAAATTTTCAATGGGAGACTCTCCTCTAATTTTCTCAAAAATCAATATGAAAATAAAGAAATCATACCGAGAAACCAAAATATATTTCAAATCGTAATTAGTTGGCAATGCTGCGATAACATCCAAACACCTAGAGCTACATAATATAACAAGTTTCAAACTAGCTCGCAAGTAGTAGTAACTAATCGGAACAGCATAATCATTACAAACTTGGGTTCTTATATTAGTTATGAAACAAAACTTTTTTTTTTTTTTTTTATATATATAAATTTTAGAAAAGAGGTTGGGTTCACCCACGATCCAAGAGCGAAGCCCGATCCACAAGGCATACCGCCGAGTACACATGCCTCCACCTCCACTAACTACTTCCAAGATACCTCCCCCGCTGACCAACGCAGATCACATCCCTTAAGCCTCCACCTCTACTATCTTAACCGTTTCCACCGCTCGATTTAATCTTTTATAAAACTATTATTTTAAATATTTTATTAATATTTTATTAATATTTTTATAAAAGATTAATCAACCTCCCTTTCAATCTAACGATTGATCAACGTAGGATCGAACCCCCCTCCTTTAAGGTGAGGAAGTCCGACCCCCACGCCAATTGAACTCATCATAAATGATCTCAGATATTTCTATATGGATAATTAAATGGATCACTTGCACTTTTAACTTCTTGTTAAATGTAAATTAAGGAAGATATTTATGGTATTTTAAAAAAAGTTAAGCGATCCGATACTTGTCATATTAACTAACTCAACTAATCTTTTTTAAAGACAGGAATACAATCAAATTAAGTAAGTATGTCCTAAAGACCAAAGGAAATATAGATTTGGGAGACAACGTTGATTGAAAAAAATAAAAAGTAAAAAGAGGAGGGTTGGGTTATCGAAATAACAGGCCGTTTTGAGGTGGGCATTTTTAATCGTCTCTGCCAAACCCATGGCAGCTTGGCCTGATAAAAATAAGTTATAATTTAAATATAGTCTTGTTTATTGTTAGGAAATTATTCCATACGTTTGATTTCCATCTTTTTTATTGATTTATAGTTCTTATATTGACAAAACAATCATGTAAAATAAATTATATGTTAATATTTTGTAACCTGCAACCTGGCCTGCATTACCACCTCTGTTTGTGATGTGTCATTGTATTATCAACTCATGGTGGGGGCACCAATACAGAAGTTGATTCCAAACAAGGGACGTTCTGGACAAGAAGCATATCGCATTTTTAAAATCACTCACAAAAACAATATTAACAAGGCAAAACATCTTTCGCAAAATCACTCACAAGTTGTTTCCTTTCTCATATGAGACTCTCCAAGAGCTTGTTCTCTCCACATCTTCTCTATGAATCATATACTGCATGGTTCATATACTTGACACACCTGTTATATGTATAAAGTGAGAGATCGAGTAAAATAATCATATACACATGCCTGTATGTGTCAATGCTTTTGAGAGTTTCATGAACTGTATAAATTCAGAGAGGAAGAGATAACATAATAATGCACAAAAGGAAAACTCTCTTACTCGGGTTATATAATATGCAGAGATTATTATATATATATATATATAACCCGTTCTTCTCTTGTTATCTTGTCAAACAGCACTGGCCAATTTTTTAGGATATCATGCTAATTTAGAATGGAATGGCACATTTACAAATATCGAAAGTGACTTGCTGAGAAAAGTTCCTATGTACAAGTTGTAATGACCATTACTTGTAAACTACAGTTAGTCCTTGATATATGCTCAAGAAACGCAAGAATGAACTTTCTTACTCCAGAGTTGACGGCATTTACCAATTTTCCTACATTTGAAAAATAAAGTTTCGATGATACTCATACATCAACCGGAACAATCTTGTTGCTCATAATAGGCCATCTTTTAAAACCTGTTGTGGAGAAAATAAAGCATATTTTGAGTTGTGATACACTCCTCCAATGATTTTGCAAAACAGAACAGAAAAATAAGGTAAAGCCATAATCTTGTTTTACAATTCCATTCCCATAAGATAAAAGTACTTCAATACTAACGAAGTCTTCAACAAATATTATCAAACTGTCACTTCAAGATTCAAAAGTACCATTAACTTCTCAAGAGCTTGAGTGAAACCAAAGCATGGTTGAATGATGGTGGCATTTAGTGAGAGTTTGATGAAGTCATATGGTTCTCTGTCAGGGTATTTGCTCTTCCTTTGATTCTACTAATTTCAAATGCAATTAGATTCAGAACCAAAAGGCTACAAAGTCTACACTATATAGTTAAATGGTGTCAAAGCCTCTAGTAAATGTTGGTAGCATCTGATATTGCTTAGCACCCTATTTTGTAATGCTAAATCATCTTATCTTGCTGGTTCCATCAATATATATAATATATGAAACCACACAACTTATGAATCATGAGTAGTGTGACTCATTTATTAAATCATGTGCAATACACAAGACCCATATTTAACACATTTAAAAATAAAAAATAACCCATCTAGTTTGCCAATATGAATAACCATGTTCTGGAAATAATGAAACAATTATGAAATTTAATGATATTGTTCAAACAAATACTTGAAGTGGGGATGGATCTGAAAATTAAGACTTTGATATCATTCCACAATTTTTGAGAGATCGATAGCAGATGGAATAGTAAACAATGTTACTTAACATAATTGGTGACAGTATGATATTAATGGAACGATTTGTTGCTGAAACTTGGAAAACAGGAATACTAATAAATATTTGTGAAATGGACCAATTCTTAGCTCATAGTCAAGACTTCTAATTCTTTATAGCTCTAAAAGCATAAAACTTGATACAAATACTAGACAATCATGACACTATTCTTATTCAAAATGTAGTGTCATGCTCATATATATTTATGCATTGAATCTAATAATTATTTAATTCGCATTTTAATAATCAGTTAATCAATACATATTCATATCTCCATAGTTTTGCCCATAATATGCTCCATTATTCCAAGAGATTTATTTCTTGACAAAATGCACCAACCAGCAACTGTGATGATCTCCCTTTTAACTTTATTCTGTAACAGTATAACATTCTTGGCAATGTCATGTCCGCTTAACGTGTCAATGCTAGAAAGACATCTCTCATCTCTTCTTGCCCTTTTTCATTTTTTGAAGAATATTTGAATTTTGATATTGCAGAAACAGTCGAAGAGTCATAATTACCAGTGTCCATATTTTCTAATTCCCATCACTGTCTCGTGGCTGCCCAGTCACTTGCCCTTGTAATTGTAACTTCTCCTGAATTTTGACCTTAACTTCAATTCAGTTTCTCACCGAATTTACTCTGCATGCTTCAAAGCAATGACGAGATGTGGAGGCCAGATCATCTACTCGTGGAAGAAGTGGATTATGTGTCATACAGTCATTGTGCGGTCAACTCTTGCATGCACCAAAAAAGCGAAAAGATAAAACCTCTCAATATGAAAATCTGATTCCAAACAAGGGAGGTTCTGGATAAGAACCATATCATATATAGAAAACCACTCACAAAAAGAATATTATCGAGGAAAATTAATTATATATCTATCCATACAGGGAATTCCACCCGCTGACCTCTGCTCTGCCTATAAATAGCATTCATATAATGCTCATAGTGCATACAGATAAATCCAAAAGCTTATGAAAATAGTCATAATGAATATCAATGATATTTATTTGCTCTAGAGCCTCACATGAAGAGGGAGAGAGTATATTTGAGCCAAGGATGACTTGCCGGCATCTGCTAATTAAGTAGCAAAATTTGCCATCTCTGGCTTCTGCCGGTGTCGTCCTGGCTCAAGTTTCCTCTCTTTCCTCTCTCATATGAGACTCTCTAAGAGCTTGTTCTCTCCACTTCTTGCCCATGAGTCATGTCCTGCATGATTCATATCTAACTTATGTGATAGATAACTAACATTTGAAGTCTTACATATTTTTGTGTGTTACTTCATCACAGCTAATTGAATGCCTTTGAGTTTCATGATCTGTGTGAATTAAGAGAGGAAGACAAAAACAGAATAGTGCACAAAAGAAAAATTTTAGTACTTGGGTTGATCTAATATGCAGAGATTTAAAAAAAAAAAAAGAGAAACATGGGGTTATCTTTATTTTTTCCTTCTAAGCTGCACTGGTCATCTTTTAGTATCATGCTAATTTAGATTGGAATGGAAGATATTTCAACATTGAAAATAACTTGCTAAGACAAGTTCCTAAAACGTTCCTATAAATTATAATGCTCATTACTTGTAAAATTACAGTTAGTCTCACATACCAGAAAGAGCCTTCTTATTTAGAGTTGACAGTATTTACATTTAAAAACTCAATTTTCAATGATACTCAAAGTTCAACTGGAACAATTTTCCTTCTTTCCCCTTATAGTAAAACCTGTTGTGGAGAAAATGAAGCATATTCTGAGTTCTGACCCACCTCTCCAATGATTTTGCAAAACAGAACTTAAAAACAAGGTAAAGCCATAATCTTATTTTGCAGTTACATTCCCATGAGATAAAGTATTTCAGTAATTTAATCTATTGAAGTCTCAAACAAACTGTAAAACTGTCACTTCCAGATTTCAGAGTAGCATTTATTTCTTAAGAGCTTGAGTGAAACCAAAGCAAGGTTAAACGACGGGAGCATTTAGTGAGAGTTTGATGAAGTCATATAGATCTCTGTATTCTCTGTCAGGGGAAATTCTGAAAAATTGTGGCAGATTATATAATTCTCCTATGACACCCCAAATTTCAAATGCATTTGGATTAAAAACCAGAAAGCTATAAAGTTTGTACTATAAAAATTTTGCTTGGCACTCTATTTTGTAATGTAAATTCATCTTATCTTTTCGGTTCCATATATATAAATATATAATCTACAAAAAGTAACTCTATTTATATATAACGAATAACGCGACTCATTTTCCAAATTTTGTGAAATACACAGGAGTCAGGACTACTTAGTCATTTAACTTTAAGAAAAGAAACATAACCCACATGGTTTGCCAATATGAATAACCAAGCTCTGTTCATATTATCACACTTATAGAAACTCAACAAAACCTGGAAATAATTAAACAATATGAAATTTTATTGACATTTTTCAAACAAATTTGAATTGGGGATGAATACGCAAATAAGGACTTTGATATCATTCCACAATTTTGGAGAGATTGATAGCAGATAAAGTAATAAGGGAAAATTGCAACTAGGTCCCAAGCAAGGGAAAATACGACAAAATGGTTCCTTGAAATCTCAAAATTGCGGTGGAGTCCTGTGGGAGTTTTTTGCGATATTTTTCATATTTGAAAAGACACAAATGCCCCCATGGAGGCTCATGGACTTGTCAACATAGGTATGTAGACTTGTCAAAACGTGCTCATGGACTTGTCAAAATGTGCTCATGGTCTAGTCGACACATGCACATGGACTTGTCAACATATGTACATGGACATGTCAAAACATGCACATGGATTTGTCAAAACAAACTCATGGACCTATCAAAACAGACATATGGGGGCATTTATATCTTTTCACATATGGAAAATATTGCAAAGATGTCACATGGGACTTCATCGCAATTCTGAGATTTCAAAGGACCATTTTGTTATATTTTCCCTTACTTAGGACCTAGGTGCAATTTTCCCAAGTAATGAACGATATTACTGAACATAATTGTTGACTGCATAACATCAAATGGAATATTGTTGCTGGAACTTGGAAATGCAATCATACTGTTAAATATTTGTGAAACAGAACATTTCTTAGCCCATGGCCAAGATATTCAATCTATTATAATCTTAAAAGCATAAGATTTCTACAAATATAAGACAATTATAACACAGCCACATGATAAAGCATGTGAGATTTTATTCTTATTCAAAATGTAGTCTCATGATGAAATAAACTATGGTCAATGCATCAAATAGAATATTAATTAGTATTTTAATCATCACTACATATTCCAATCTAAAGTTTTGCTTTTGGCCATAAGATGCTACATTATTGTTAGAGATTTGTTTCTTTACAAAATGCACCAGCTAGAAACTATAATGATCTCCCTTTTAAAGTGATTCTAAAGTACAATCCAGTGGACAAGACTCCCGGCTTTTTCCCAAAATACCCCTAATTAAATAACTATTTACCAAAATGCCCTGTTTCCAAACTATTTCTCAATGCTTTGTTTAGTCGACTAAACCATGATTTAGTCGACTAAAATGCGGGCTCGCTTTTTTTTAAACTTTCTCCACGATTTAGTCGACTAAGCACTGTAGCTTAGTCGACTAAATCATAAAAAAAACAAAAGATTAAAACTTCGGAAGGTCATAACTTCTGGCTCGGGAGTCCGAATTAAGTGATTCTTTTTTTGATTTCACATAACTTTTTGAGATCTATGCACTGACATAAAAATTAACTTCCAGATTTAATGAAGAGAAAGGAGAAAAAATAACTGATTCTTTATTACACGAGATACTAACAATTCATTAAATATAATCAAGTGATTCTTTTATATATATATATATATATTTAGTGAATGTTTCCTTTTATTTGATGTTTTCTTTTTTTATTAGATCACATAATATCTCCTGCACAATAAAGATAGGATATGTGTGTGTATATATATATATATATTTAATGAATTGTTAGTATTAACATGAGTTGTTAATATTTAATATATATATATATATATATATATATATTAATAATATGTATTTTGAATATATTGTATTTTGAAAATCCAATAATTAATAATTTGGATTTTCTTAGATTCTGAATGTGTCGATATTTTTTCCTAAAATCCAATAATTAATAATATTTTTTCCCGAGAATCTAAGAAAATCCATATTATTAATTATTGGATTTTCAAAATACAATATATTCAAAATACATATTAATATATATATATATATATATTAAATATTAAGAAACTCATGTTAATACTAACAATTCATTAAATATATATATACACACACATATCCTATCTTTATTGTACAGAGATATTATGTGATCTAATAAAAAAAGAAAACATCAAATAAAAGGAAAGTTCACTATATATATATATATATATATAAAAGAATCACTTGATTATATTTAATGAATTGTTAGTATCTCCTACGCAATAAAGAATCAGTTATTTTTTCTCCTTTCTCTTCATTAAATCTGGAAGTTAATTTTTATGTCAGCGCATAGATCTCAAAAAGTTATGTGAAATCAAAAAAAGAATCACTTGATTCAGACTCCCGAGCCAGAAGTTTGGCCTTCCGAAGTTTTAATCTTTTGTTTTTTTTTATGATTTAGTCGACTAAGCTACAGTGCTTAGTCGACTAAATCGCGAGCAAGTTTAAAAAAATCGAAAGCTGAGCCAGCGTTTTAATCGACTAAATCATGGTTTAGTCGACTAAACAAGTGAGGAAACAGGGGCAGATTGAGAAATAGTTTGGAAACAGGGGCATTTTGGTAAATAGTTATTTAATTAGGGGCATTTTGGGAAACAAGCCCAAGACTCCCACTAGATGGAGTTTGAGGAAGGTCATATGTACGTAGCCTTACCCCACAAGCGGAGAGGATGTTTGCAGAATTTGGACCCGTTATGACTTGATCACATGGCAACACCCTTTACCGTTACTACAAGGCTCACCCTCTCATTTAACATGGTTCTGAACCAATGTTTTCAAAATAAAGTTATTCTCTACCAGTATCACATTCTTAGCAACCTCAAGTCTGCTTAACGTGTCAATGCAGCAAGAGGCCTCCCATTGATGTGACCCTTTTTGTCTTTAGCCTTGGGTTTACAGTCAAAAATTAACCAAGGATTGCGTATAAAGAAACCTGGATCGTTCTCTCTCTCGAGAGCCTTTTATCAATCCTAAGTAATCTAAATGATATGCAAATGCAATTAAAACAAGGGGGAAATTGGTTTTAGATTTTTAAATTAATAAACTAAAATATGATTGCAATTTAATTAAATGTTAAACTACTAATTTTGGTATTTTTTTTTTTGTTAGATTGGTGAATGAGTGAATTAAATGAAATTGAAATGAAAATATTAATGATGGTTCTTGGTAATGAAGAAATGACTATCCTTTTCAAAAAGTATGGGAGTTAAAATGCACTAAGTCTTAATAAAAACCCCAAGATAACACTTCGAAATCAATATTTCAATGAATAGTAGTTCCTACAAACGTAGCTAACTACTACCTCTTGAGATATTGTTTGAAACCACTTAGTGTGCAATTAAAATTGGGATAAATGCAACATGAGTCTTCAAAATTGAGTACATACTTGGTCCTCAAAGGGCGCAAGTCAACCACATTAACTGCATAATAACACGCTAATTAATATAATCTAATTGCAACAACAAGAAATTAAACAAATACAATTTTCACGTTGCAAAATCCAATCTCAATCACAATTATCAAACTAACAGAGATAATAAACATTAATCTCGCCCAGTTAGGATTTATACACAATGATTTCTAAAACTAGACAACCTAAATGAATAAATCTAGACTAATAGTAAGATAAATAAAACTCCCCTATGAAGTCCATGAGCTCTAGCACACATCCTCATCCCCCAAGAATTGAAGAATCAGCCACACATTAAACTCAGCACTGTCACCAACTCCAACTCGGCTGCCATGAAATTGAAGGAGGAAATGATGAATTTGTGGTGTTGGTGAGGCAGAAAAGAAATGGTGATTGTTGAAGAAACTTGTGTGAAATCAGTGGGTAAAGGTGGAGTAAAGGCAAACAGAGCACAGTGACGCAAGTGGTTGTGTGAGTGATGATGGATGGAAGTTGGTGAAAGTCGGTGGTGGAGGGAAGATGAAAGTAGATGGGAGGAAAGCTCCAGATGATGGAGATCAGCGTCTAGGTCCAGCAGCTCACGATGAAGGTGGTTGGCGATGGAGATCGGTGAAGGCGTTGGTGAGGGTGAGAGGGAAGTGACGATGAAGGTCCAACCAGCTGCCTCCCTCCCTCTCGCGTTCACGGTGTTTGGGCTTGAAGGTCGACGGAGGTGGTGGTGAAGGGAGTCGCCGGCGGCGATGGTGGTGGTGAAGGGGTTCCGCCGGCGACTAGAGAGGAAAGAAGAAGAAGAAGGTCGCTTGTTCAGGTCTCGCCTCCTCCCTCTGGATTTGCTTTTTTTCTTATTTAATGTGTCGGCTAAATCTCCATAACCTTCAGCTGCCTATCGGGTTTTCTCCAAGGTGTCGGGTCTGATTTGGATTAAAAATCTGACCCAAAATGCAGCAAAACGCAGTGTTTCATTAGGGACCAATTTGCAAAGTTGAAAAGTTCTCATGAAGGGACTTAAGTGAAATGTTTTCAAATGTTTCTGGGCCAGAATACAATTCATCATAACTCTGGGGCACTTTTCTGTAATTTGTTTCTCACCCTTTTCTTCACCCATTTCCAATTTTCAGAAATTGTTGGGCCCTTTCTTCTAATTTTCCCCATTCCTCAAAACATTAAATTTGACCTAAATGACATTTTTTTTCCAAATTCTTCAATTTTCTTCCAAAACTCCTGTAATTAAAATTAAGCACAGGGTAGCATTAAAAGTCCAAAAAAATCATTTGCACGAATAATTAACCATTTATGACCATCTTGCCCCTAATTCCATTTAATTCAATGCAAATGTCCCTAACTTAAATTAGTGCCTAATCAAGCAATAATGTCCTAGAAAATGCATTAAAAATCCCAATTTAATCATGTAAAATCATATAAAAATATGGTTTGATCACCCATCTCTTCTTACCCTTTTTGGCTTTTTTGAAGAACATTGAATATCGTTATTGCAGAAGCATTTTAGGATATCAACAAGGACAATTCATCCATACCATTTGCAAATGCATCAAGAAAAACAAGCAAAAAAGGAAAAAACCAGAAATTCCCAGTGTCAGTTCGCTCTTTTGCAAAGATTATGGGCATTGCAAGGTGACCACTCATCTTTTGCAAAGATTCTGTGCCCCCAGCAGGGGGAATCCAGCATTTGATGCCCAATGAGTAAACGATAGGTGGCGAGTGAAGACCCCAGAAGAAATCCGAATACATCAACCCATAGTGATTGATGCTTTTCGTCGAACAGATAGAATGCATTCTATCTGTTCATGATTGCCCTTTTGAAGGAACAATCGCACTTTCCCTCTGACTAATTTTGGAATAGTGAGTCCAATCCAGAATAAGAATCAATATTTCCCACCAGCCTCACTGCCTATATATAAGCAATGGCAGCGACCAAGCAAGATATAGCATTGGTTACAGAAGTGAGAAAGATTAGATGTGGGAAGAGGAAAGCAGAAAATTAATTAATTTTCAGGGTAACGTACCGTACGTGGTGAGGTCTGAGAGTTTTTCATGAAGGGGTGGAGAGTGGAATGCAGCCAAGGATGACTTGCCGGCGAAGCAAGCTTGCTCTCATGAATAGAGAGAAGCTTGCGGCGTTTGACGGGGTGGTGTAGTTTTTTATTTCCCGGCAAGTCACTCCTCTGGCTACATTTGGCTTTCTTCTTTACATGGGAGACTCTAATGACCGTTGGATCACTCGGTGATTAGCTCATATCTTGCCTGCTCCGATCAATCAGCACTTCAAAGTCTAATGGTGATGGGAGATTGAAAGGTAATAATCTGATCTTAAAAATTTCTATTTGCAAACTTCAATCATTCAAAATGTGACTTTTTTTTTAAGTGCCGTAGTTACAGGGTATCAATCTAATTATAATAGTGTTAAGAAAATAGCAGCATCATGTATAACAGTAATATTATGCACCTGTTCTACTCATATTCAGTCACGTCTAATAAGATATATTTAAGGACTTTGGTTGACTACAACGTCTCTTTCCTTGTCTTTCACACTAATTTTTTTTATAATATCCATATTTATTGAAGTACTCTTATTTCCATGTACGAAATTTTAATCATTTAAAGATAGAAATTGTTTGCAGTGTAACAAATTCTTTATATTTTAATTAGAAATAATCAATTTACCTGTTCTTTTTAAATTTCCCAAATGAACTTAGAGGACCTTATACTTAAGACTAGGGGAATAGTTAATCAATTTTTCAACATAGATTAGTCTAGTTGATAAGAGCTTGACTCATAGTCCACAAGACTTGAGTTCAAATCTTGCTCCTGAAGTGAGGATTAACCTTGTTTGTACGTCATTTGCTAGTACCTCTTTATAAGCAAGCGTCCTTTGAGTTTTGAAACATTTTCTAATCTAAACTTTTTCCTTGACCAAAATGTTGGCGACATCTCCTAAGTTATCACGCAACTCAGTGGATCCTTCAGATCCTCTCTAATGACATGTAGATCCTGTTAGCGGCATCACTTGCAAATAAAATGAATAGTCCGAGTCGTGTCTAAAGACATTGTCTTCAAGGGCTAGTCTACAACTACCAGTAGATAAGAAGCGGTACTCCTCAAGATAAAATGAATCATTCCTACATGAAAAAGACAGTGTAATAAATGTAATAGAACTCAATCAGCAAAGAAAGTATTCAATTGGAGAAAAAGAGGTGGTCGAGAGCTCAAGAATTGGTCTATTAAACCTCTGACTGAAGCACATTACACAGGCTTCCTAAATCCTAAACGTTGGCAGCCACTTAATTGTAATGAATTAGTGGTTTCTGAATGTTGAAAGCAATTAAAATGATTAAAGAAATCAATGCAGAACGTTGAGAATTAAAGGTATTTAAACAACATCAATATCCGAACGTTTAGCACTAAGCATGAGCTAGGAAGCACCAATGTTCAGTTTTCCTATTAAGGCCAAGTGAAAATGTCTTTTTTTTTTTTTTTTGTTGCCCATCCGGTATCCAGAGCTTTGCCCTGACTAATCCGAATTCGACCCGGGTAGCGCACCTGGCTATGGTGGGTGAGTCTCCCAGCGGAGCTTTTTTCCATTCACAAGGCTCGAACTCGAGACCTTACTTAACCGACACAAGCCGCTTACTACTAGTGGCCCATTTTTATACGAATTCATTCCTCCTTTTGGCCCATTTAGTAATTAGTAATATATTATCACTTATTACTTAGACCTTCACAATGTCAAACAACCTGGAATTTGTTCTTTGTGTAACAGCCACTCATTATTTTCAACATAATATATATATATATATATATATATATATAGTTGTGTAACAATGATTAACATCATTGTCGCTAAATTTACTACTACCATTTATATATAATATGAAAAAAGTCATGTTATTCACAATGATTAACAGTGCATTTTATCTTAAACTTTATGCAAAACATATGGTCTTTAGTTTTAGTTCAAATAAACTTTATATGTGAAATTAAGGAATGCAATGTATAATCTATATGTCTCAAAAACCTCAAATCTCTTAGTACTAATGAAATCAGAGAAGATGGTGAAGAATGAAGAGATTGGCATGAGAATATGGAACAAGAGATTAAAAATACTTCCCCTTTTTTGCTCATCATAATTCTCCCAGTAAATATCTAAATATATTATTAATAAAGGATTGATGAGAAAGTGTCTGTCACTATTGTTTATTTATTTCTTAATTAAAAGTTAAAACCAATAACATGAGTTGGGCCATCCGTAAGGGTGGAAATAAGCTAGGCCCCCTATCAAGAGCCTATGGCCTAACCTATTTTTAGCCGAACTTAGCCTATTTAATGAATAGGTCGGCTTAGACTTAGGCCTATTATCAAGCCTATTTAGATAAATTGATTAGACATATTTTCATAAGGCCTGGCCTATTTATTTTTTTATATTTATTATTATGCATGATTATATATAATTTAATCTAAATTAATTTTATAAATTATTTGTAAAATTAATAACTTAGTATTAACCCTAAATTTAACATTTTATCATTTACCCATGAAGTTAACGTTTTTATTCATCAATTAATCACATCTACTACTCTTCTTTTTTATCGCTTAAGATGGCAATGTTAGCTCACTATCTCTGCTTTGATTTGTGTCATTTGATGCAACATAATAATTGTAGTAAGTTTATTTTACTGGTGCCTAAATAAAAATAATTCCAATATGAGGATTTTGTCTTGTTTTTTGCAAGAAAAATAAAAGGTAAAATCTAATTCTACATGCTACTTGTCATACTTGGTTGATTTTCAAAAATATATCTCCTTAGTCAATAGATGATTGATTTTTCTCATTCAATTCCTACTTTTTCAGACAATTGTTGCCACTAAGTGTTTTTTTTTTTCTCTTACTAACTCTTTTATTTCATCTGAGAATGAATCCTTAAACTTTTGAAACATAACATAGGCTTTTAAATAGGGATGAATTATATATGAATTTGGATACATAAGTTTTAAGTCTATTTAAAGGCTTACATTTTAAGTATGTATTTAAATAAGCTTTAGGCTTTGTCAGGCCTTATGAAGGTTTAGGATCAGACTTAAAAAGAAACTTACATACAGGGTCAACCCAAGTTTAAGCTTTGGATCTTTACGCAAGCCAAAACCTATTTAACTAAAGCTTAGTCTAACCTAACTTATTTTCACCTCTTATCATGAGGATAGCGTGAATAAAAATGGCCTAGTCATTTTGAATATTTTTCAAATATTTTGTAGCGTGAAAATCTCTTTTTGTTGGTTAGAGTATATTTTTGGGTAAAGGTGCGCTCAAAGACCACGAAGTTTGCCTCCGGAGCGCCCGACCACGAAGTTTTTTTTTGGAGCGTCGGACCACGAAGTTACGTTTTTGGAGCGTCCCAAAGCCATGGCATTAGTTGACCGTTAACGCCGACGTGGCGCTGACACACGACATGGTGCGACGTGGCGTTGACACGTGACCGACATGCTTGACGTGGCGCCGATGGGGAATAAAAAATTCAAAAAATTAGGGAAAAAAATAAAATAATTAGGAAAAAAATTTAAAAATAAAAAAATGACGAAAAAATTAAAATAATTAGAAAAAGAATTCAAAAAGTTAGGAAAAAAATTAAAATAATTAGAAAAAAAAATTCAAAAAGTTAGGAAAAAAATTCAAAAAGTTAGGAAAATTCAAAAAATTAGGAAAAAAGTCAATTTTTTTAAAAAAATTAGAAAAAAATTCAAAAAATTAGGAAAATGCCCTTATACAAATTTTGTACCTCAACTATCTTATTGATTTCATATAATCACTCATTTATATCAATAGGCATCTTTTAGCAAAAAACGACAAAAATTAGAATGTTGTATTATAATTAGGATCAAAACAAACTCTTAAATGTTATAATGTTGTATTATAATTAGGATCAAAACAAACTCTCAAATATTGTCTTATAATTAGGACCAGAGGGAGTATATAATAAATTGTCATTTCCCCAAATGAGAGAGACAGTCCATCTTTGCAAGAACATAATTTTTTGCCAGTTTTTTCCTAAAAGATGCCTATTGATATAAATGAGGGATTATGTGAAATAAATAAGTTAGTTGAGGTACAAAATTTATATAAGGGCATTTTCCTAATTTTTAAAATTTTTTCCTATTTTTTTGAATTTTTTTTCTAGTTATTTTAATTTTTTTTTTAAATTATTTTAATTTTTTCTAAGTTTTTGAATTTTTTTTTCCTAATTTTTTGAATTTTTTCCTAACTTCTCGTCTTTTTTTTTTGTTGTTGTAATTTTTAAATTTTTTCCTAACTTTTTTGAATTTTTCTCTAATTATTTTAATTTTTCTCTAATTATTTTAATTTTTTTCCTAATTATTTTAATTTTTTCCCTAATTTTTTGAAATTTTTATTCCCTCGTCGAGCCACGTCGGCATGTCGGTCCACGTGTCGCTGCCACGTCAACACCATGTCGGTGTGTCATCGCCACGTCGGCGTTAATCTGGTCAACTAACAAACATGGCACTGACGCTCCAAAAACGTAACTTCGGGGTGCTGGACGCTCCAAAAAAAACTTCGTGGTCCTAGGCGCTCCTGGAGGCAAACTTCGTGGTGCTGAGCGCACCTTTACTCTATATTTTTTTATGAGTCGGTACGGATTGGCTAGAACCTAGTATAACAATCATGAATAGGACCACAAAAAAAACCTATCTTTTATAACTCGAAGCACAGAACGTCTTAGTGTTCAAAAAAAAAAGCACAGAACGTCTTTTATAACAATTATGATAAAATCATAAAAGATAAAAACATTAAGGACCTGTTTTGAGGGGAGGGAGATGGAGGAATTTTAATGAAGGGGAAGAGAAAAATTTTAATATTACCTTGTTTAGATTCATTAAATGAGAAGGGAATGAATGAGTTTTAATATTACATTGTTTGGTTTAGAAGGGAATGAGAGGAAAAATATTTTTATATGGACAAATTTACCTTTAATTTATCTAAGTTTTTTCTCCATTCCAAATTTAGAATGTTTAATATAAAAAAAGGTACATTTTGTGAGGGCTGAAACATGCGTAGGACTTGCAATGGCGAAAGCCGATGTCGAGATATACTTGTTGGGAAACAGGTAATCTCTTTCATTTTTGGTTTTTTAAAATTAGAGATTAAGACGAGAAACATTATTTTTTATTAGAAGCATTTATGTAAAACTAATTTACTATCTCAATGAAAATTTTTCTCTAGATATTGATTTTTTTTTTTTTGGTACAATAAAAGTTTAGGTGAGTTAGGTTCTGGGAGCTCATCAAAATCAAGGCATACCCCGGGTTCAAAAAAACACTTATAGAGGTATTGAATTCTTGGAAGCTTGCTTCTCGACTCCTTAATCAAAGACTAACATCCATACCAACAAGATGGCAACAATTACTAAAATATCATCTTTTATGCATCATTTAAATTAAAAACTAAAATGTCTAATAAACTATTCCTCTTAAATGATTTACTCATTCAATTGGCTTGTTATTACACTTTTCATCGATTGGGAGTACTTTTTAAAATGGTTTTTTTCTTCCACTTTTCCTTCTATTATGTATACAATTTTCTTTATTATTCAATCAATCTCTTTGATAAAATAAGTTCTTTACATTCAAAAATCTACATTGAATTAGATATTGAAAATATAAATAATAGTAACTTCATTCTACAGTCCAAAAAAGTGTTACTACATGTCAACAAAAATTTGAAAATATTAACTAGTAAATATAAGTGATCTTTCCAAACATTCCAGTAATCCACAAGCTATTGGGTAGTTCCTCACAAACACTATATAAATCATCATACAAGATAATTTTAAAAAATACAATTACAAATCAATAAATATAAACAACTGAATTAAATATTAAAGTAGAAAAGAAAACTAACACGCTAGTATTCAATGTTTTTCCTTGCATCAAACAAATCTAACCTATTTGTATCACCAACACGTTAAAAATAAGATATTTAATTCATTAATATATATATGTGTGTGTGTGTAAATTGATTATATATATTTACACTTTTAACTTCTCTGGTTTAAAATACGATTATAACCCATATATCTTTGTGTCAGTTCCTCTTCATCAACATTTTCACAGTGTTTTTCACTCTATAGCATGAGGGAAAAAACATAATTAAAACATTAGAAACAAAGAGATTTTTGCTAAAACAATTACTAGCTCTGAATTCCCTATTTTAAGATATTCTAACTTCTTGAAATTAAGAGCTTGCATATATTAGAACCGCGGGGAATCTTTGTTGTCCAATTTTTTCATTCAACAAGTTGAAATAGTAACCCCCATAGTTTGCAAATTTAATGTTAGGCACAAAACTACATATGAAATTTAAAACCAAAAAAAAAAAAAAAAAAAAAAAAAGAAGAAGAAGAAGAAGAAGGGGGAAAGGAGATTATATCATTATGCTTGTTTTTTTTTTTTTTTTTTTTTTTTTTGCTAATAAATTTTTAGGAAAGGGGTTGGGCTCACCCATAGTCCAATCATGATGCTCCACCTCTACCCGGCGTTTCCACTACTTTCTGCGCAGATCGCCTTTACCCAACCCCCCCCTTAAGGTGAAGAAGTCCGATCCCCACGCCAGTTGAACCAAGGACGAGGGGTTGTTATGATGCTTGTTGCTTACCCACACCAACACAATAATTATAAACCTGCGACAGAATAGAAATTTGTGGCGGGGCCACACTCAGTCCAACGCTACGCAGACGATTCAAGACCAAACTTTTGCTTCAATAGGCCTTTTTTTTCAGAAGCCTAGTAGCAAAAAGCTACCTCAAACACTTCCGTGTGAGATTTTTTTTCTACTGCTAATGTAACTGGGCTTTTTTCGTCTAAAAGATGTCCAAAAACTCTTTCCAAATAGGCTCAATAATTGTAAACCTGCGACAGAATAGAAATCTAATCTAAAAGTCAATGAGAGTTGGCATAAGTCCCAAAAAAGGATGAGGGTTCGATTCCCTCTACTGTTGTGAGGGCTCCTTTGGTAGGCGATCTCGTAAGTATCCTTGTAAATGCTCAAAGAGCCCTGGGGCCGTGCCCTAACCTTGGTGGGGGACCGGTCCGAACCCACCTAAACTTTTTTTTTTAATCAAAAAAAAAAAAGAAAAAGAAATCTAATCTAAAAGCAACAATACAACTAGATTTATCAAAAAAAAAAAAAAAAAAACTAGATTGAAAATGAAATAGCAAAAGGGCAGGTTGAAAAACACATATAAATTAGATGAAAAACAAAGCAATATCTTCCAATTTCAGGATGTTAATAGATAGTCCAGCCCCTTAGTTCAACCCTTCCTCCTCTGTTTATCCTCTTTCATAATGGGCTGGACACTACCTGATCGTTTATCTCTGCATTTCGTTTTCATGCCCATAGTAATAGCAAAACTGAACGTTAATATTTACATTATTATTATGGGAGCGGCTAGCACCTTCCATCCTCTTCCGTCCTCTTCCGTCCTCTTCCACCAAACTATGTGTTTTTAGTGTAAAACAATGAACCTCATGTCTCTTTTTTTATATTTTTTTTAGGGTACTAACGAGTACTAAAAAAATAATTCAAAATAAAAAAATACTTTAAGATCGGAAAAAATAATAAAAAATACTTTATGATCTTGAAAAACTAATTGATATTAAAAAAAAAAAACACTTCATTTTAAAAATTATATTAGGATCTTGAAAAAATATTTTAGGGTACTGACTGGTACTAAAAGGATACTTCAAGATAGTGACTAGTACTAAAAAAATGCTTTATGATCTTAAAAAATTATATTAGGATCTTGAAAAAATATTTCAAGGTGCTGATCAAGTTATTTTTTTTTCAAGATCCAAAAGTAATTTTTCAAGATCATGAAGTATTTTTTTAAAACTAGTCAGTATCCTGAAGTATCCTTTTAGTACCAATCAGTACCCTAAAATAATTTTTCAAGATCCTAAAATAATTTTTCAAGATCATGAAGTATTTTTTCAATACCAATCAATATACTCTGGTATATTTTTACTACCAGCCAGTACCCTAAATTATTTTTCAAAACCCTCATATTTTTTCAACATCATAAAATTTTTTTTTCAATAGGGATCAGATCCTAAAGTATCGTTTTAGTATCCGCTAGTACCCGCATTTTTTTTTAAAGGCATGAGGTTCACTATTTTGCATCAGAAATGACGCAACTTGGTGGAAGAGGACAAAAGAGGATGGGAGGCGCAGTGGACCGTAGCCGCTCCCTATTATTATACTCCTCGTCCGTGGGTTCATCAGTTAGGGATTTGAAAACTCTCACAAATAGAGAGGGTTCGAATCCTGAAACCGTCCTAGCGCTGAGGTGGAAGCATGTATACTCTCAGTCTTAAATATACTATGAATCAAATACAAAAACAAAAACAAAAAAAAACAAAATCAATTCTTTGATGATACGTAAAATATTTGTATGAGTTATAAACAACATTTTCCATAAATTTAGGAAAAATTACAATCAAGGAAAAATTAAACCATATTTTTATAGACTTTGTCATTATTAAATTGGAGAACTTAATGTACTTCTTAGGCTATTATTGCATGATTAAGTACTAATTTGAGTAAGGAACATTTTTATTAAATTGAGTCTAATTAGGGGCAAAAAGGTCATAATTTTTTTAACTATCCATGCAAATAATTTCTTAGACTTTTAATGCTATGTTGTATTTCTTGCATTATATAGGTATATAAAAGGGAAAATATCACTCAGGTCTTAAGGAACATAAAAAATATCAAAAAAGTTTCAATCCAAAATCACATATCAAAAAAGTCCCTAGGGGCTTTTTTGATATTAGTTGTATTGACAATAGGAAGTGCTATATTTACAACAGGAAATACTATATTGACAACAAAATTTAAAAACCTTGTCATTCACAACAGCAAAAGCTATATTCACAATAGGAAATGCTATATTTACAACAAAGTTTAAATACCTGAATTTTGTTTCAAACTCATATCCCTAAGTGTATAGGTCATTCACAAATAAAAAACTAGATTCACAACAGAAGTATGATAATTGAATATTATTTCACTTATTTGTATCTCTTGGTTAATAATTTAAGAATATTTAATTGATAAATAATGGATTTTATTACTTAATTGGGTTTTGAGCTTTCAATTAGATTTAATTCGTTTTTGTGATAAAATTCCAGATTTACGTTGCTTTATTATTTTTGCCATAAGTTTTAATTTAGATATCGGATTAGCCTCATTCTTCTTTTGTTTTTTAGATGATTCAGAGAGCTACAATTGTTATGGAGACTTGGAAGGCTGATTCAGAAAAGAAGATGGACGAAATTAGAACTAAAAGTATACGTATTTTTCTGGATTTTTATTTTACCCGAATTTTGTAATAAAAGAGCATTTATTAGAAGTTTCCAATTATTAAAGGTTTCCTATTATTAGAAGTTTCCTATTATTAGAGGTTTCCAATTAGTAGAGGTTTCCTATCATTAAAGGTTTCCTATTTTTGGGCCAATCTTGTAGCCCTAGCGTTTCCTATTTTTAGGTTAAATTAGATGGTTGAAAAACATAATAGACATTACGCTTGATGAGATTTTTCGGATTGAATTAAAAGCTTATTATTTTCTCTGAATCGTTCATCATGTTTATGTTCTTCTTCATCTTTTCTTCTGCGTTTTGCCTAGCCATGCTTGGCTAGGCTTCTATGGTTGACCCATGGATTGAAGATTCTATGAATCCAGAGGACCTGCGCTTTAATCGGTAACGTAATTTGTTTCTATTTATTTTAATCGGATCTAATTATAATTGTGGAATGTAATACCCTAATTTTCATAAACATTGTATTTTGGAAAATAATTACTAAAATACAAAGGTGAATATGTGTCTCAAAAAATATAATCTATTGATTATATTTTTGTGTAAATTCCACTTTGAAATTAATTAACCAATGTTTGGATTTAAGACTACATAATTAAGACAATAAAATGTGACATAATTAACACATTAAATAATGGTTAATTTATGATCAAAAGAAGCAAGAAATGTTATGAAAACACTTAAGCAATTTAAAGGCTATTAGTAAAAATTAATGGGCAATTAAGCTTACACTAATTAAAATAATTTGTGTAATTCTACAAATTAATCAAGAGACAAATTAGAAAGCATAAATTGAGGGATGTCTTATTTTGAAAATTAAGGGCCAAATATGATGTAATTAAGCTTGTCTAATTAAGCACTAATTTTCTTGATTAGTTAATAAATCAATTAACTAATAGCAAATGCAATTAAGGATGAAGATTGGATTTAAACAAACACAAATGGAATCCAATGGGTCTAATTGAATCTATAATTAACCTTAATCCTTGTGCAATTGAATTGGCCAATGATAAATCAAGAAAATGATCTTAATCCTCATGAAAATTAAATAGACCAATGGGAGAGGAAAGAAGTGTTAGATTGCACATGGGGGAGAGAGAGAGAGAGAAAGATTAAAATATAATATTTTTAGAGCACATGTTGAATTAAAAAAGGAAATAAAAATAATTAGCTAAATCCTATGTAATTAAGATTGACCAATGAGAGTCTTTTCTTCCTAAATTGAGCCTTCATGAAAACACAAAACAACCTAAGCCATTGATGAAGGGAAATGATCCTAACGTTGAAATCATTGGACTTTTCCTATAAATAGAGAGGCAACCCCTTCACAATTCTTCACACCAAATCAACCACCAAGTGGTGATTTCTAAGAGAGTAGAAAGTAAAGCAAGAAGGAGGAAGGAGTACCAAGAGGCTTCAAGAGGTAAGCTTGCTTTTAGTTTTTAGTCTTTAGCTTTTGTAGTTCTTAGTAGTTTTTAAAAGAAATGTTAGTTTAATCTAGAAAATAGGTAAAGTAATTTTCCATAAGTGTTTTTAGGCCTCATTGCATTGAAAGATGTCTGATGAGGTAAAAACATGTTGGGAAGTAACTTTCAGGATTAATGAAACAAGTTAGAGTAAGATAGGGAATTGTGGGGTTTTGCTGGGCTAATGGAATTAATCAGATAGAGGGCATTATTTTATATGTAAATTTATCTTCAAAAATTATAAAATAATTCATGGTCATAATAGACATGTATAGCTTTCCATTGATATAAATTATGTATCAATTAGAGGTTTGAAGAAGGAGATAAAAATTCCTAAAGTTGGGCTACGTTTTCTAGAGAAAAATCTGGGCAGAGGTTGAAAAACATTAAACTGAGAATGATTCCCATGTTTCCAGAGAACACCATTATTTTTTCTTGAAAATAGCCATGTCAAGGGTCATTAGTAATTTTACAGAACCTCAAAATTATTTTTTTAGAATTAATTATGATTTTTCAAAGTTACCGCAAAGTCTGCCCAGAAAATCCAGTATTGCGTTTTTAAATAAATGTAAGGGAAAAATTGCAAATAACAAATCCACCAAGGGTAGAGAGGTAAATAGATGTGGAAATATCTCTTAGGATATTATTCTAAGTGATGTGGTGCTATGTTAGGATATCCGGGAAGTCCGGGGCCGGGTTCAAAGGTCGGGCATATTGCTAACTACGCACAAGGAAGGTACGTTCGCGTACTAGTAACTTTAACTCTGATGTATCTTGTATGCATGTATGTGATGGAATGATTCATGAAGTGATGAGCAAGACTAGGTCTTGGGTCATGCACTGTGACTTAGGTTACCTGTTTATATACTTTCAGCTCAATACGGGTATAGTCTTGATAATGCCGTTGAGTTTTCCTAGCGCTGAGGACACGAGGAGCCGTTAAGCTCCACTTTCAAGAATGGCACCGGTTAGTGCAAACGTGGATGACTTTACATGTCTTGTGTGCTATGTACTGTTGTTGTGTTGACATTACATCTGCTATGTGCTTATGTATTGTTATAACTTACATGTGCTGTGTGCTATGTATGGTTGATGCTGAAATGTAATGAATATCTGTCATATATAATGTTTATACTTTTCACATGAGGTTAACTGTTACCTGAGGTCTGATAGGTATTAGACCTCAGATTTGTCTAAGGTTCAAGAAAGGAGCCAGGATCAGAGAAGGCACCGGTAGATGGAGCCGTGAGAAGGCACCGAAGGGAGGAGCCGATAAGAGGCACCGGTCAAAGAAAATGCCGGAAGAGCGTCAATAGAGCCTACCTTTTGGCATGAATCTAATAAGGTTACTTCAAACCATTTGGTGTCTAGAAAGGGTTCGCCTATGTGGTTTAGTCGATAAGTCGCCGTGAATTCGGGGAGACTTCCACTAGACACCGGCGTGGCCAAATTGTTTGATTAACTGAGTTAGGTTCATTGCCCCAAGTCTACCTAAGGCTTGGTTTAAGATTGTATAGCTACTATTGAAGAGTTGTAATTATACAAGTCCTGAAAAATTGTATCACACGAATATTCCTTCGGAAAATTTTTAATATATCAGCTCATGTCGGGACATCAGCATATGTCTGGGCATTTTATATCAGTCACTCATTATCCAAACATAAGTGCATGCTCTCCTTCCGCATTACGCTAAGCTGTAGCACCTCAAACTCTATCGATTTTTCTAAAACTAAGTGTCAACCGACACACTTTGAAGTATGGAATTTGGGGTGTTACATGGAATATGTATTATATTTAATACCTAGATTGATATCCCAAGGACATAGGTTGGACCGGGTTACAAGAGAGCATTGTGCGATCACGCAGCGAGCTTGCCACGTGTTCGATCAAATGCTAGGCGATTGTCTAGTTTAGGAAATATCTGGACAAATGCAGAGATTTCGGTTTGTCCAAAATCAATCACGAGTTTGGCTATTATCTTTTTGTCCGATGAAGGTTATGGAAGCCCAATTCTGGGTTAATCATTTTTAATATGATTAATCTCGTTTTCTTATATTCTGTTTTAGCTTTGCTTCATTTAAATTACATTGAAAAACTCCCTCATTCTGGTTACTTTTTCTTCAAGCATCGTTAATTTTAGACCTGCTATGAGTTCCTTAAGAGAAACGATCCAGGTTCTCTATACTGCAATCTTTATTGAACTTGGTTATTTTGCGAGAGTATATTCACAACAAAATTTAAAAACCTAGCCATTCACAACAGAAAAAACTATATTCACAATAGGAAGTGCTATATTCACAATAAAATTTAAACACCTATATTTTGTTTCAATACAACTAATATAAAAAAGGGAAAATTATAATAAAGGACCAAAGAAAAATAATATTTATTAAGAAGGATCATAAAAATGGTAATTATTTTGAAGGGCCGTAAATTAAAACATTAAAATAGAAAGACCAAATTGCCCTTACCTAGATTTTCTATATTCTCTCTAACTAAGTCAGAATCTGGAGTAATTGATATATAATGACAATTAGAGACCAAATCCAAATCAATCAAGTTGGCGTCTCTACTGCATCGAAATCTCTTCTCAATTACGATCAAGGTGACTTCCTTTTCCGTCTTTCTTCTAAATTCATATTATTCAAAAAACAAAGCCACTTTTTTTTTTTTTTTTTTTTTTTTTTTTTTTTTTTGGCAAATCAAAGATAATCCCCTCAATTTGCAAGATTGAACCGTCGCTATCATGAGATGAAACGCTCTAGCAATTATATTTCAATGGCTATATATAATATAAAAAGTTAAAGGAAACTGTTTCCTTCCTTTTCCAATCTAAGTTATATTTTTCATATTATCAACAAAAAACTTATAAATGTCCAAGCATGAGTTTACTCCGTTCATGATCATAAATTTTTTCGATTTTTCCATCATCTCTCTTCATGATTTTCTCATAATGAAGAAGATTTGGAGGATAATGAGTAATCACTCCAAATTCTGATTTAATTAGAAAGAATATAAGAAATTTGGCTAAGGGAAATTAGTCTTTCTATTTTAACGTTTTAATTTATGGTCCTTCAAAATAATTACCATTTTTATGGTCCTTCTTGATAAATATTATTTTTCTTAGGTCCTTTATTATAATTTTCCCTATGAAAAAAGTCTTTAAGGATTTTTTTTATATATATGTGATTTTGGGTTGGGACTTTTTTTTTATATTTTTTATGTTCCTTGGGACCTAAGTGATATTTTCCCTATTTGAAAAGAAAATTACATATTTTTGAAAAATGTCAATTGGGGTCAAAATTAATATTTTATGACTCGGGAAACATTACGAAAAGGGCCTTAGAATTTCTGAAAAATGCTAATCAAATGAAGAACATGTTCCAGAGAAAATTGCATAAAAAAACCCATATTGTCAAGACATTACATTTAACTCCATAAACATTTCAAAAATATTCATTTTAGTCCCTATACGAACTTTCTTCATCCTCTTACACCTCCATTTCTCTCCTCCTCGAAGCTTCCGGAAAAACTATCGAACCTTCGACTTTCGTCTCTCTCTCACCACAAGGTTGTCACAAAAAATCTGAAAGTGGAGCTAAATCACCAAGAGGGGGGTGAATTGGGGATTTTAAAATCTTTTTGAAACTCACACTGTATGTAACAAATAAAACAGAGATGAACAGTAAGAAGGAGAAGAGCAAGACACACGAATTTATACTAGTTCGGTCTAACCTCTTGACCTACGTCCAAATCCCCTCTCTAGGTTTTTCACTATCACAATTGATTACACACTCGCACTCAAGAGTAGTTCTCTCACTAGAACTCACTCCCTCTTACAAGTTGTAATCAATGCACCCAATCACCAAGTCCCCAGACTTGTGATTCTTTACATAAATGTTTTATAGATAAAATCTCTCTCTAAGAGTAGATAAGAATGAACACCGAAGCTTAATGTATCGAGAAGACACAATACAAGTGAAAACGAAAAGGTAGTTGAAGAACTTTGAATGCTATGCGTTTTCAGTAGTTGTGTTGGTTGAAGAAGAATTGAATGCTACTCTATTTATATCAAGATAGCATCAATTGACCGTTGTAATCTTGATTATAACCGTTGCCTTCATTAGACAAGGTTCTGGTTTAGTTTAGGTCTTCTTCTCTCTCTAAACTTCACTTAATCCAAATGCGGCGTGTTCGAATTGACTCTCTCGCAAATTTTTCTCGTTGGAGTAGCAGCAGCTGGATGAGGAAATCATTCCTTAATTCTTTGTAAGTGTGTGCAGATGGATTACCCAAAAGTATGCAACTTTCTGGGTTTGCAATTGATGTGCTGACATCACTTTTGCTTTTGCTTTAAACCTTCAATAAACATCCTCTAATTTATCTGAAACTCACCAATACAGTGGTTAAATATACCTAGAAACATTAGAGATAATCATAGGAAGTATTAAGATCAAACAAGAAGGTATTGCAAATTCGTCAGATTTGAAATTCTGAAGAAGTGCAGAAACCTCGAGGTTTGTTCTTCAAACTTGGAGGTTTTTCAAGGTTGCAAAAAGCTTTAGTCTCTCTACCTGACAAAACCTCGAGGTTTATCAGAAACCTCGAGGTTTCACTTTGAATGTGAAACCTTGAAAAATCGCGCCACGAATAAACCTGGAGGTTTTCTGGAAACCTGGAGGTTTTCAAAATCAGTGAAAAGTCGTTTGCTCTCTGGATGCCAGAAACCTCGAGGTTTTCACCAAAACTCGAGGTTTTACTTAAACGTTGAAATTCTGAGTTTTGGACCAAAACAGAAGCCTAGAGGTTTAAGTGAAAACTGGAGGTTTTGGAAACTTGGAAAAACATAGAACCTCTCTGCCTAGACAAACCTCGAGGTTTGTCCAGAAACCTCGAGGTTTCTCATAATTTTGAGAAACTTAGAAAAACATCATTTGAGCTCAAACCTGGAGGTTTCCCATAAACCTGGAGGTTTTGAAAACTGGCGAGAAACTGAGCTTTCTCTGGTAGGGCAAAACCTCGAGGTTTCACACAATTTTGTGAAACCCAGATTTTTCAAGTTAAAAATAGAACCTTGAGGTTTTAAGGCAGAAACTGGAGGTTTTCAAATGTTCAAAATTTAGGAGACTCTCTGTGAGACTAAACCTCGAGGTTTGAACAGTAACCTCGAGTTTTTCATTTTCTAGAAAATGCTGAGAAGTCTCTGTGTACTAAAACCTCGAGTTTTGCTCGCCCGAAGCTTTTAGTTCTTCTCTCAGTAAGGCCAAACCTCGAGGTTTCTATGCAAACCTCGAGTTTTGCTCTTACAAACAGATTTTCAATATTTGAGAGCAAAACTTCATGCTTTGTTTACAATCATTGGAGATCATCAAAACTCATAGAGAACTAACATTCTCCCTCTTTTTGATGATGACAATACTTGTAAACAAACATGTTTGAGAATTTAAGAGAGTTTTCATTTTGAAATAAATTTTGGAACTGACAGTGGGCATTCTGAATTACAAGTTTGTAACTGTCATAACCTAAATACACACATATCAGTCAAATATGAGTAGCAAAAACAAAATTGAACAAAGTGACCATGACTTATATTTCATATCGGTAAAAGTAGATTAGTACATAAGCAAAATGAAATACAAGATAGAAAAAGTTCTAAGTTCTCCAAAATGCAAAGGCTAGTCCTTGTTGTTCTCTCCCCCTTTGTCATCTCCAAAATTGAGATTGACCAAAGGTGTGGAAGGAGGGGAAAGATGAAGAACTTCAGTTGAGGGAGTGGCTATGGATGGAGAAGGGAGAACATCGATTCTTGGGGTAGATGGTGAGGGAAGAATTTCGGTGGGCGTGTGGCAGCTTCAACTGGAGAGGGGAAGATGGGAGTCGATGGATCAGGAGAGGTTGTGTGGACCTGAGGTGAAGTGAAGGTGAATGAAGGTGAGGATGAACCAGAAGCATGGCCGGAAGTGCTAGGACCAGCAGCAGTGCCATGAGGTAAAGAAGGACCAATGTGCAGATGCTTCATAATCCTGTCCACCTTGTCACTGAGATCCATGTGAGAGATAATCTGAGTTGACAGCTTGACGTCAATTTCTTCAGCCTTTGCTCTAATCTCGCTTGATCGACCGAGACGCTTCAAGGTGCTCCTTCATGGCATCTTGAATCTCAATGAGTCCATCGTGCCCACGAGTCACCTCAGCCCTCAATTTTCCCAATTCAAACTCCATGCGTATAGTCATGGTAGCAAGGGCAGCATCCACAATTTCCTTGATCTCGTGAAGCAAGGTCGATGGCAAACTGGTGTCGAGGAGGTGGAGGTGCCGACGAGCCTCTTGAGCTTGTGATCTTGGATGTGATCTTGAAGGAGCTTGGGAGTGTACAGAACCTTCCTCCCCAAACTTGATCTTCATCAGATTCACCTGTGTCTTTCCAAAGAATGGGGGATACTCGAGAGTGTCAACAAACCCCACATACCAGATTTTGTGATAATAAAGGATAACAGAAATCAATGAAGGGAATGGACAATGGGATAGCTTTCTTTTTGAGAATTTGAATTGAGTCATGGCCTGGAGAAGCCAGTGACCAAGGTTAAAGGGAACCTTCTTCACAAAAGCAGTAAAGGGTCTGTAGTCATGCTGAGTGAAGTGGGTGTAATTGCCACCCTTTGGAATGAAGTTCCTAGAGTAGACATACCATAAGACTTGATTTTCAGTAGACATAGAACCAGGATTAAATGTAAGTCTAATTTGTTGGTCTGGAGGAAAGGGCTCATCTGGTCTTAGAGTTTCAAAGATTTCCCGATTGCAATAAGTGAATTCGGAATAGGCGGAGGATTGGCAATTTTCAAAATTTTATTCAGAATTGAAGCGGACAGGTGAATTTGACATCTTTAACAACAAAATGGTGACTCTCTTCAATCAACTCACCATATTCGCCTAGTTCATTATTGTACTCCATATTGTAGTAAAACAAGCGAACAAGATTTGGAGTATAAGGAGCTGAGATGGAAATGAAGGACTCATACTGTTTCAGCTAGGGAGACAAATCAAAATGACATTCTTTGAGAAAATCTTTCAAATCGATAGCAACCACAGGACAGAAATCTCGATGTAAATAAGCTTCCCTAAATCTTTCATTCTCTTCTTTAGTCATAGTAGAGGAAGCAACAGCAGAACCTTTAGGTGGAGTAGGATTGCGATAGATTTCTGAAATGGCATCTTCGATGATTGAAGGCACTTCTTCTTCCTCATGATCTTGATTCTGAGCAGAAGCAGTTGCTTGAGATGAAGCTTGGCCTCGTGAGGTTTGCCCAGACTGGGACACAGAAGCCCTCTTCGTTCTCGCTGGTTTGGAAGGTTTTGAAGCCACAAAAGTTTTTGCCTTTCCTTTTCCCTTGGGCTCTGGTTCAGAAGCTTTCTTCTTTCCTTTCCCTTTGTGCTTAGATTCCTTCTGCTTCTTAGCCAGTGACTTAGCGGTTTCTTTAGGTTCCTTCCTCTTCTTTGGCGATGCCTTAGCGGGTTCCTTGAAGGAAACCCCTTTCTTTTTAGGGTTTGGCGATGAAGCCTCAGGGATTTTGTCGCTCACTCCTCTGATCGAACGATCCATGCCATAGTGAAAATGATTGGGAACGGTTTTCATCCTGACAGGGCATGAAGGAGGTGGAGACCATGATTTCGTCCCTTCCTAACTAGAATCAGTGTCAGATCGACTTGGGATTTTGATTTCGAAGCCATTGGAGGGTTTAGAAGGAGAAATTAGGTCGGGAGATGAGAGATTCAGCAAGTTGAAGATGAGTTGGGATGAACATGACTTTGACATCTTTCTTCTGAACATGATCCCTTATGAAATGATGCCTCACATCAATATGCTTGGTCCGAGTATGTTGAACTGGATTCTTTGCCAAGCTTATTGTGCTTGTGTTGTCACACAATATTAGGATCTCCTTCAAGTTGATTCCCAAGTCTGATAGTTGCTGCTTGACCCATAAAACTTGAGCACATCAACTTGAGGCGCCTACATATTCAGCTTCGCTTGATGATACAAACCACACCGGGTTTGCTTCTTCCGAACCATGACACAAGTGAACCACCGAGGAACTCACATTGGCCACTTGTGCTCTTTCTATCGTCTTGTACCCAAGCATGGTCTGAATCAATATGCCACCAAATGTTCAGTTGACCTTTGGGAAACCACTGGACCAAGGGTCTTTGTGTCAAGAAGGTATCCGAAGATTCTCTTCACATTTTCAGCATGGGACTCCTTGGGAGCGATTGGAACCTTGCACACATTCACACACCGAATTGGATGTCGGGACGACTTACAAGAAGATAGAGCAATGATCCAATCATTCCTCGATATCTTGTAATGTTGAAGTCCTTGCCCTCTTCATCAAGCATCCAATGAAGCAAGTTGAACTCATAGGAGTGTCAGCTCCATTGCATTGATCCATCCCAAACTTCTTCAGCAGATCATTGAGATACTTGGTCTGAGATATGAAGATTTCATCCTTCTTTTGCTTGATTTGCAGACCAAGGAAATAATTGAGCTCTCCCATCATGGACATCTCAAACTCTCCCTGCATATTCTTAGCAAACTCTTCACACAAAGCATCATTAGAAGCACCAAATATAATATCATCAACATATATTTGTACAATTAAAATTTCATTAAGCTTATTACTCTTTATGAAGAGAGTTGTATCTCGCTTTTCCTCTAATAAAACCTTGATCGAGAAGGAATTTGCTTAATCGCTCATACCAAGCTCTAGGAGCTTGTTTAAGTCCATGAAGAGCTTTCTTGAGACGATAAACATGATCTGGATGATGTTCATTTTGAAAACCAGAGGTTGTTCAACATAAACTTCCTCTTGAATGAAACCATTTAGAAAAGCACTTTTTACATCCATTTAATAGAGCTTGAATCCTTTGACACAAGCAAAGGCTAGAAGAACTCTTATGGCTTCCAATCTTGCCACTGGAGCATAAGTTTCTTCATAATCAATTCCTTCTTCTTGATTATAGCCTTTAGCAACCAATCTTGCCTTGTTACGGACAATGATTGCTGACTCATCTCGTTTGTTCTTGAATACCCAATGACCGGATGATCCTTAGGCCTGGGTACCAGATCCCAAACTTGATTTCTATCAAATTGATGTAACTCCTCTTGCATTGCTATCACCCAATCATTGTCTGAAAGGGCTTCATCAATCTTAAAGGGTTCAATATGTGATATAAAAGCTGAAAATGTTACTTCATTTAAAGTACTATTTCTGGTTCTTACTCCTTGATTTACATAACCTATAACTTGGTCCAAAGGGTAATTCCTTATGAACTTCCAAGCTCTAGGCTGAGACTGATCAGAATTTTCAAGATTACTTTGAGGATCAGCCTCGCAAACATTTACAGGATTTTCAATAGATGCAGGAGTAGTTTTTGAAAAGAATTGATTTTTGAAAACATTTTCTTCATCATCATCCAAAGGCTTATCAGATTTGGATTCACAGAATACAACATGCATTGACTCTTCAACAATACGAGTATGAGTATTAAACACTCTATAAGCCTTACTTCTATTTGAATAACCCAAAAATTTACCTTCATCCGCCTTGGGATCAAACTTTCCCAAGTTATCCTTACCATTGTTGTGGATGAAGCACTTACATCCGAAAACATGCAGATGAGCCAAGTTAGGTTTTCTATCTTTGTAGAGCTCATATGGAGTTTTGTCCAACTTCTTCCGGAGGTAAGCCCGATTAGAGATGTAGCAAGCGGTGCTCATTGCATCAGCCCAAAACACTTGAGAAGTGTTGTTCTCATTTAGCATGGCTCTTGCCATCTCGGTGAGAACTCGATTCTTTCTCTCCACAACACCGTTTTGTTGGGGAGTCCTTGGGGCTGAGAAGTTGTGGACTATCCCCATGCTGTCACAAAACTCAAAAATGCATTGTTTTCGAATTCTCCTCCATGATCGCCTTCCGATTCCTGAAATAGAGAGACCTTTCTTGTTCTGGACCTTCTTGGCAAATACAACAAACTGATCAAATGTTTCATCTTTAGAAGATAAGAATATTTTCCATGCAAATCTAGAGAAATCATCAACTATGACCAAAGTATAAAGATTGCCACCAAAGATTTTTACTATAGCTGGTCCAACTAGATCCATATGAAGCAATTGAAGGGGTCTATTAGTTGAAATCTCATTTTTAGATTTGAAAGATGATTTGGTTTGTTTTCCCTTTTGACAAGCATCACAAATCATATCATTTTTAAAACGTAGTTTGGGAACACCAATCACCAAATCCTTTTTCGCAAGAATCAAGTTGAATCATATTGACATGAGCTAATCGCTTGTGCCATAGCCAACTCTCATCCAAATTACTTACAAAGCATTTTTCAGAAACAAAACCATTACTAGAGAGATTAAGTGTATAACAGTTGCCATCTCTAGGGGCTCTAAATAAGGCTTTTGATTTTATGTTTTCTAAAGGGAGAATATCCTTATTCACAATCAAGCACTCCTCAGAATCGAAGATAACTAAGTTACCTTTATCAGTGCTTTGGCTTACACTGAGGAGATTGTGGCAAAGTCCTTCCACAAGGTAGACATCTTTAATTAGTGGTCCTTCATTGTTGCCAATTTCACCAATTTCACCAATCTTTCCAGATTGATCTCCACCAAAAGTCACCTTGCCACCATCCTTGGGCTTGATTGAGGCAAATTTATATTGGTCTTACGTCATGTGCCTAGAGCATCCACTGTCAATGTACCATTTGTTGGATTTTGATGCTCTTAGACATACCTGCAAGACAAAGCAGATCAAGTCTTAGGTACCCATATTTTCTTGGGTCCTTTGGGGTTAGTTTGTGTCTTAGGAACCTTGTAAGATCCCTTTGGCACCCATTGATAATTCCCTGAAGGTTTATTCTTTCTTTCCTTCTTATGAAAACAAGAAGAAGTAGTATGACCTTTTCTATTGCAGTAATTACAGTGTGCAAAAGGATTTGAAGAATGAACTGATTTTGTAAAATAGTTCATATAGGATTTTTCACCAGACTTCTTTCTTCCTTTCTTTTTATCAAAATCGGTTGTAACCAATTCTTGATCCGTCATTTATAAATCTTTGTTTGTTTCAAAATGACATTGAGCATTTCACTTCCTCTAGTGAATTTCTCAAGTGCCTTTGTAAGATGTAAATTCTTTTTCCTCAAATCAGGACATTCTTCACAAGTAGGATATTTAGAGGAAGAAAGTTTTTCTACTTGCAATTCAAGAGTTGTATTTTTCTTTTTCAAATTGAAATATTTTTCAGCAAGTTTTTCAAACTCAGATTGCACAACCATATACTCATCAAATAACTCATCATAAGATGGTTTAGAATCATATACCTCATCATTGTTAGCATGTTGCTCTTCTTCTTCAGCAACCAAGTATATGTTTGCTTTTTCTTCCTCATCCTCATCATCTTCATCAGATGAGCTATCACCCCAGATGCCTAACACATAGGCTTTCTTTTTGAGTTTGTTGAACTTCTTCTTTTCTTTGTCCTTGTTGTTCAGAGGGCATTCGGACTTGATGTGGCCAGGCTTTTCACACTCGTAGTAGATGATTGGCTTCTTTGCCTCATAGCTGGAGCTACCTTTGTGAAATTTCTTGAATCCTCGGTCCTTCTTGTAGAACTTCTTGAATCTCCGAACCATCATGCCTATCTCTTCATCTTCGTCTTCATCTTCATCATCAGACTCTTTGGTCTCTTTGACAGCCTTGAGGGCAATCCCTTTGATCTTGCCATGGACTTCTTCAAGTCCCTTCTTGAACTTGAGCTTTGCCTCATATTCAGAGAGACTCCCAAAGAGGGCTGCTACGGATGCCATAGAATCTCCATGAGCTTCTTCAATGGCAGTAACTTTGGCTTCTCATTCCTTGTTGAGGATGTTGAGAATTTTCCTCACTTGGACAGGTTGCTCATACTCTTTGCCCAATGTAGCAAGCTGATTGATGAGATGAGTGAATCTCAACTGGAAATCGCCAATGGATTCTCCAGGCTTCATACGAAGAAGATCATACTCAATCATTAGAGTGTTGACTCTATTTTGCTTCACTCCAGCAGTTCCTTCATGAGCAATTTCCAGAGCATCCCACATAGCTTTAGCAGAGGTTAGGTTGCAGACACGAAAATACTCTTGTTGACTAAGAGCACTTTGCAGAAGGAGGACAGCCTTGCTATTGAGTGTGACATTTCTCCTGTCATTTTCATCATAATCTTCTTCTTCCTTTGGAACTCTGAGACCATTCTCCATGATAGTTGGAGCATAGTCTCCTCTTTCGAATACTCTCCAGAGACCATACTCTGCAGCTATCACAAAAACCTTGAACTTGGCTTTCCAGAATGAGTAATGTTCTCCATTGAAACCTAGAGGTCTGTTGATTGAAGCTCCATCAGGTAGAATACCTTCCATATTGATCCTTCTCGAGTTGTTAGACTCTTTAGAGAAGACCTTGCTCTGATACCAAATGAAAGTGGAGCTAAATCACCAAGAGGGGGTGAATTGGAGATTTTAAAATCTTTTGAAACTGCGTTGTATGTAACAAATAAAACCAATAAAAAAATCAGTTTTTGCGACGGAAAAAATCCGTCGCAAAAAAGGGTATTTCCGTCGCAAAAACGTATTTGCGACGGAATTAGTGACGGAAACAGTCCGTCGCAAAAAATGTCGTCACAATTGCGACGGAAAACAAAATTCCGTCGCAATTTGCGACGGATACAACATTTCGTCGCAAATTTGCGACGGAAAAAAAATCCGTCGCAAATTTCCAATTTGCGACGGAATACTATTCCGTTCGCAACTTCGACATTTGCGACGGATAACTTTCCATCGCAAATCATTATTTTTAATTTTTTTATATTTTCAGTTTTTTTATATTAGCGACGGATTTTTAATTTCGTCGCTAATTTTCATTTTTTTATAAAATAATTATTTTTATTTTTTAAAAAATGTTTATTCCCATTGCAAATTTTGTTTTTAATATTTTTTTTAAAAAATAATTAAAAACATTTAAAAATGGCATTTAAAATTTAAAAATATAATAGTAAAACTGTATATGATTAAAATAACAATCGAAAATAGTTTACATAGATAAAATAAAATATAAATAATATTGTTTAAAACAAAAATCTACTAAAGTATAGTCTAAACAAGAAAAGAACATCATCATCGTCGTCGTCATCACCATCACCACAATCGAGGGTGCTCCGCACCCTTGTCTTTCATTAGGGACTTAAGTTGAAGCCGCATATGGTTCATCATCTCCGTTTGTTGACTCATTCGCCGCATCATCATCTCCCGTTCTGGAGCATCTGCCGCCTCATCATCTCCTCGTTCCTGGAGTATCTGCGCTTGATCATCTCCCCGCTCCAGATTCATCTGTCGCTTCATCATCTCTCGCTCCCGAGTCATCCGCTACATCATCATCTCCTGTTCCTGAGTCATTTGTTGTCGTGTCTGGTTAAGCTCCTCCACCAATGCCTTCATCTTTTTTATCTCATCTGCAAAAAATATTACGAAATAAGTTTATTTTTTGAACATCATTTAAATGGACAAATGAATGAAAATGTAACAATTAGTAGCAAATGTATAACATTTACCTACAGAAACACCTTCAGTGCGAGATAAGGAGCGCTTCGTTTGCTTCAGTCGGCTAGCAGAGGCACCTACCCCGAGACTCTCCCTTTCTTGTCAAATCCTCCCGCAGCTGAAAGAAGAGATTATCGTTGTCGGATTGAGATAATGCGGGGTCGGCCCCACTCTGCGAGTCTCTATCCTGCGACAGCTTCTGAAAGGTTTCCTACAAGCACAAAAATACAGGAGAAATAAGGCATGTGAAATGAAATAAATATGGTGTTGCATGAAACAAATAATATGCAATAAATGTCTCACCGCTACTTGCTTCGCCTTGTTGTTAATCCAGCGCCTCTCACTCCCTTCAAACTGCTGGGAATGGGTTCGCTCAAAGGTAGCCCAATCAAGTGACTTTGTAGGAACTTCCCCAGACTCTTCCTGCAAATACAAATGATGACCTACAAAATATTGAATACTTAAATAGAAAATAATGTCTACTCACAATTTTGCGTCGATGCTCACTAAATGGAATGGATCCGCCAACATATGACGGTCCTTCCATTTTGGCCCTATTTTGTTTATTTTTCTCACTTTTGTTGAGAAACTTCGGATCGTTGGTCCATTGTTGAATTAATTCCTCTGCGGTGTCCTATTTGAATCCAATTTTGCTTGCCTCTTTGCCTTCTCAACTTATAACACCTCTCGATCAACCACCGGCCTCCTTTGTAGTTATAAGCTTTTTTCGATCTTCATGATGTTTAGGCAACGTGCTATACCGATTCTCGCAAATCAATAATGAACAATTAGTGCTCTAAATTTTAAAAAAAACTGCTTGATGATAAAACACACAACTTACCAAGAACTCTTCGAACCAACTATCCCGATTCGCCTTAGGGATCTGTGTCCAACTGCCCCAAGGCTGATTGAAATTACGGAATATTTGACGCGAGATCCAATCCGCAACCTCATTATAAGGGTAAAATCTGAAGACAGAGGACGAGATGCAAATATTAGCATACCAACTGAAGGTAGAAAATCGTAACATTACTTGGTAACTTTACATGACTTACTCGTGCTCGCCTCCGGACAAACCCAAAGCTTCCCGTCAGCAGATCTATCGTTCCCCCGGATGGGTGTATCGGAGGAACTACCTTCTTCCCCAACGTGGCTCGAGGCGACCCAGTGGGCTAAAGGAACGAATGTGAACTATTGAAGATATTTGTACATAGATGGTTCAAGAAAACTAAACATATGTAAATTAATCAGAAATCGTAAAGTAAAACCTGTTGTTGCCCTTGCTGTGGATCAGAGGCGGTAGACGGTGACGATGACAAATGAACCGACGGTGAAGATGAGAAATAAACTGACGGTGGAGATGATAGATGATCAAGTGGCGGCAACGCTGGGGAACCCCCGAGCCCTCTGCCTACGAAGGGGCAGATGGCGTGGCCCTACCCCTCTAATAGGACGAGGCCGGAGTGACCACCACTACGTCCACTACCCGAACGCCCTCTTGTATGTCCATCTCTCGAACACTCATAAACATTATATCAAAATGTTTATAAATTTAAGAAATTTAATTAATATCACATTGGCAAATTACGATATATCTAGTATAATATATCGTCATAAACAAAGAACTAACACAAATCAATCGGACGATTCCTCTTCTTCAGCCTCAGCCTCCGTGCCTTCCTCTGAAGTCTCATAATCATTGAACTCGGATTCACTATCAGAATAAATCTCGTCTGCCTCTTCGTCTGATTCCTCATCGTCAATTTGGATAGGAATCAACTCTAACTCCGCAGCAGAATTGAACAGATTGCTTGGTACATCGTCGTCGACAATGTATATGGGCTGTAAATGTTCCGCATCAGCTTGAAACGGTTCCATCATACCGTTATTTGTTTTCGACTCTTTGGACTTGGGTATAATATTCCGTGCTTTGGTTTTGATAACTCCCCTCCACCCTTGACGTGATGTGGGGTATAATGTATAGTACACTTGTTCCGCCTGTTGAGAAAGGATAAATGGGTCATAACCAACCGTATATCTCCTTGTCCAAATGGACCTCAACATTTCCATATATGTCCACTTTTGTCCCACGCATCATATCAAACCACTCACATTTAAAAAGGGTCACCACTTTGTCCCATGAGTAATTCAGCTGAATTATGTCAATTAACTTCCCGTAGTAGTCGACCTCCACCCCGTCACCTTGGCCACCTCGACAACATACACCGTAATTGCAACATACCGTACTTGCGTTCGCTTCAACAGTATAAAACCGATACCCATTGATTAAATATTTTTTGCACCGGGTAACAACTATTGTAGCTCTATGAGATAAACTCCATGCAACTTCAGTTGGATCTTTTGGATTTTGCACGAAGTAGCGTTGAAACCATTTAGGAAACTCGGACGTCGTGAATTGATCAACTGCGGAATCCGACATTAAAGGATTTTCTGATCGGACCCAATTAGAAAAGTAACTGTACGGGAAAAAAATGAAGTTAATATTTTAATACTTACCGTAACGGTAAAAAAGCAAAAGAAAGCTTACTTTAAATACTCAAGGACCTCTTCACGCTTGTTTAGAATGTACCACTCCTCTACTTTCTTATCGTTCCCTTCCAGAGTTGACCTCCAACGTTTTCCCAAGACTCGGCCTGGAAAATTAAATATTGAATTTTGTTTGCTCGTATCACCGCCATCATCGTTGCGAGGTACCCTTCTCTATCTTGATATCATTTTAGGGGGATAGTAATATGACGCAAATTTTGTCGCCTCTTCGACTAGGTACGCCTCTGTGATAGATCCTTCAACATACCTTGAATTTTTTATCTTCTTCTTAAGTGTGCATAAAAACCTACAGTGGACAATGAGAGAGTATTAATAAACTAAAGTACCGTGTCCGTCAATTAATAAAAGTGTGAAATAAATATATATTACCTCTCAAACGGATAAATCCACCTATATTGTTGTGGCCCTCCTACCTTTGCTTCGTATGCCAAGTGAACAGGCAAATGTTTCATTGAGTCAAACATGCTAGGAGGAAACACCATCTCTAATTTTCATAGCATTATTGGCATGCTCATCTCAAGGTGCCGTAACTTTTCAACATTAAGCTCAGAAGCACAGATTTCTCTAAAGAACATTGAAAATTCGGTCAGAATAGACCATATATGCTTCGGAAGTGCTTTGAAGGCTCACGGCAACAATCTCTGGAAAAAACATGACAATCATGACTCTTCATCCCAAATAACTTCGCCTCGTGCATGTTGACACATCTTTTCAAGTTTGACGCATAACCGTCCGGGAGTTTCAAGTCTTTAACCCATTTTAACAACTCTATATTCTGTTGTTTGTTGAATGTGTACGGCGCTCTAGGTTTGGAAGTCCGTCCCGTGACATTCTGCACCAAATGCAAATCAGGCCTTCTGCAAATCGCTTCTATGTCCAGTCTTGCGTTGACTGTGTCCTTCGTCTTGCCCTTGGTGTCCATCACGGTGTACAGAATATTGCAAAACACATTCCTCTCAATATGCATGACATCGAGATTGTGTCTTAACAATTGATCTTTCCAATATGGTAGCTCCCGAATATGCTTTGCGTTTGTTCCAATGATGATCAACGCGTATCCCTCAGGTTGGCTGGAAGCAGCCCCCTCTTCAACACTTTGAATGTACTTGACCCTGTCCCATACTTCTTGGCCACTTAAACGATGAGGTTGATCTGCGCGTTCGACCACACTCCGCATGAAGTCTTTTTTATTCCTCCTATATGGATGCTCGGGGGGCAGGAATCGCCGGTGCCTGTCAAACCAACAGACTTTGTGACTGTAATCCAAGGTAAAACCCATGTTTTGTTCAAGACATATCGGGCATGCAAGCTTCCTAGACGTTTGCCAGCCACTCAACATACCATATGCGGGGAAGTCATTTATCGTCCACATTAAGGCAGCCCGCATGGTGAAATTTTGGCTCAACGATATATCATACGTAATAACCCCTTCACTCCACAACATCTTAAGCTCGTCTATCAAAGGCCTGAGGTACACATCTATATTCTTTTTGGGGTTGGATGGCCCAGGGATTAACGCGTTAAGAAACAAAAACTCTCTTCTCATGCACATAGAAGGTGGGAGGTTGTACGGTGTCACAATGACAGGCCAACATGAATAAATCATGCCCGTACTGTCGAAAGGAGCGAACCCATCCGAACATAGACCAAGACGGACATTGCGGGGATCCCTAGCAAAGGAAGGATTCGCCTCGTCAAATTTTTGCCAAGCTTCGGCATCGGATGGATGCGTCACAAAGTTTTCATCCCCGTGATGCTCCGGTGCCATCTCATGTGAGCAAACATGCTTGTTCGATGCATACAATCTCGAAGTCCGGGCACGAGAGGAAAGTATGTCATCTTGCTTAATGCTTGACGGGTCATTTTCCTTCCAATCCTCACAACTTTATATCTGTCATGTCCGCAAAATTTACAGTTGGTCAGCTTAGCATCATCCTTGTAATACAACATACATCCTATGGGGCAGCAGTGGATTTTTTTACATCCAAGGCCCAACTCTTTCACCTTTTTTTTTTCTTGATAAAAATCCTTTGGCAAATTATGGTTTTTAGGAACAACCTTACTCATGATCTGCATCATTTCGTTGTAATTCCTCTCACTCATATGGTGATCAGTCTTCAAGCTTAGTGTTGCTAGGGTAGCTGATAGCGATGAATATTCACTATTTTCAAAGTGTTCGCAACCTTCCCATAACGGACGTTGCGCTTCTTAAAGCATTTTATAGAACCTATCGGCTTCTGGATGAGGATCCTCTCCCATGTATGATGGTTGAGTATGTGTATCGGTCTCCTCTCCCATGTATGACGGTTCGGCATGAGTAACGGGATCAAAATATTGGCCGATCGACGGTCCGCGGTCGTCCATAACCAACCGCTTTGCTCATATTGATTAAGGTTGTCTCGATGACTACGCCCCCGTAATAACCTCTCGGTGTACGTCGGACTTCGCCATGACATTCCCAACACTCATAATCCTTCATGAATCCCTTTTTACACAAATGGATTTTGACCGTCTCCGAATCTTCAAATCTTAAACACCTAGATTTGGCACACAGACAACTCATCGCCCTACTTGAATGAGGTGAATGTGCCAAAGAAAAATTGATGAACTCTTTCAAACCCGCCAAGAATACTTGAGTTAGTTGTCTTCTCTCAGTTAAACGATTGTACATCCAACTCCTATCATGATTGTCTTCCATACTTCCTAGCTAGTTCAGTTACTAACCTAATTAACATCTCAACATGCCACAAATATATATAAGTAGCCAATACAACTAGCCACTTATGCCAACCAATTGCCACTTAATGAAGAAAGTGAAAAACAAATACATGCATTGAACAAAGAACATATCCCAAAGAAGCAACCGAGAGAATGAGGATAGCACACCGAACATTGGGACATGCTTGTGGAGGGGGCAAACAAAGAATAGAACACTAAAAGTATTTTGGAGTTTCTAACCTATAAAGATGATTTAAGACTTAATCAATTTATATAATGCGCAAAATCAATTATATCTTTTGTATCATCTTCCGAGCACAAAATTGGATTTTGTATGAACTAAGTATTGTAAATTAAAGCCCACAATAACAGTTATATACCTAAACAAAACTACGCATAATTTACAATCACCAAATATATACGATTTTCCATAACAATTTTCCTTGTGGCCTTCACCGAATAAATTTATTCTCACAATTAATTTGAAAAATAAAAATTAATCATCTATAATTGCCTATTTATATAAACAGTATTTATAATTTTGTTTTTTAAATTATCGATCTTTATTGTATAAAGTTAAAGATAGATTCAAATAAAAAATTGAAATGTAATGTTTTTTTAAAAAAATTATTGCCTTATCCCTAAATATCATTTCTCAACACTTCACTTTTCTAATTTCAACACTTTGATAGAATGTAAAATATTCACTCAACCATAATTAAGTTCAAAATTAAAGTATTTAAATCCATACAAGGAGCCTTAACTCGGCCCGATTGAAACAAATTAAACAATAATTTTTACAATAGTTTAAATGAACTAGTTAATTTCATTAATTTGTCTAATACATAAAAATTTCATTATTCCTTAAAGTCACACATTTCTCCTATTTTACATTAATTAATTAATTCACTTATCCCTAAATATCACTTCTTAACACTTCACTTTTCTCATTTCAACATCATCTTATTTATAGACTTATATATCATTAACTACTAATAGAAATCATAATTTTAACACACATTTTTTTCATTATACAAAATAGACTATAAAAAAATAATGCAACATTAATATTCTCACTAATACTCACAAATCAACATTAATAACCAAAAATGAATAATATCATAATTTTAACATACAATTTTTCCATTATACAAAATAGACTATAAAAAAATAATGCAACATTAATATTCTCACTAATACTCACAAATCAACATTAATACCCAATAATGAATAATATCATAATTTTAACATACAATTTTTTCATTATACAAAAGAGACTATAAAAAAAATAATACAACATTAATATTCTCACTAATACTCACAAATCAACATTAATAACCAATAATTAATAATTTAATCAACATTAAAGAAATAACACAAAATATTAAAAAAGATATGTTATATAGAAATTTCCCTAAGGAGAACCAATAATATTTTTGACATCATTTTATTATAAATAAAAATAATACTCAAGAAAATAATAAATAAAAAAAATTAAATCTTTCCACATACGGTGGTACAAAAAAAAAAAAAAAAAGAGAGGAAGCTTACTTGGAATAGAGGTGCGGTATAACTAGTAAGGGGAGAGGACGAGGAGACACCGCCGAAAAATCACCGACCGAGCACGGGGAGACACCACCGGAAAATGAGAGATAAATGTGTTTAGTAGTGTCCAATAAAAAAAAGGGAGATGGCCAGTGTTTAAAAAAACAAAAAAACAAAACAAACCCGCAACTAGGGAGCCGGGAGGCGACCGGGAGGAGGAGCCGAGGGGGGGGGAGCCGGAGAGGCGCAGGGGAGCCGGGAGGTGGAGCCGAGGGGAGGGCGAGCCGGGGCGGGGCTGGGGAGTGGGGGGGAGCCGAGGGGGGGGGAAGGGGGGTAGGGGCGCGGGTAGCTGGGGGTGGCGAGCCGGGGGAGGCCGAGCCGGGGGAGGGCGAGCGAGGGGGCCCACCGAGGAGGAGGTGAGGAGGGGGACCGAGCCGGGGCTACGGCGCGTGAGGAGGGGAGAGCGAGGGATATGGGCCGGGGGGTGGGGGCTTTAATGAGTTTTGCGACGGACCTAGGCCGTCGCCGCAAAACTCGCTTTTATTATTCCGTCGCAAAAAAGGCAAACCCCGTTTGCGACGGATCTTGTTATCCGTCGCAAAACGGAGGGGATGGAGGTCCTTTAGGGCGCCATTTTGCAACGGACAGGTTAGTCCGTCGCAAATGTGAGGAAAATGGCGGCCTTTTTGGCCGCCATTTTGCGACGACGAGGCGTCCGTCGCAAATGGGAGGAGAATGGAGGCCTTTAAGGCCGCCATTTTGCGACGGAAAGCATATTCCGTCGTATTCCGTCGCAATTTACGTCGCAATTGCGACGGATTTTTTTCTAGTAGTGAACAGAGATGAACAGAGTAAGAAGGAAAAGAGCAAGACACACGAATTTATACTAGTTTGGTCTAACCTCTTGACCTACGTCCAGTCCGCAGACTCTCTGGGTTTTTCACTATCACAATTGATTACACACTCTGCACTCAAGAGTAATTCTCTCACTAGAACTCACTCCCCCTTACAAGTTGTAATCAATGCACCCAATCACCAAGTCCCCAGACTTGTGATTCTTTACAATAAATGTTTTACAGATAAAATCTCTCTCTAAGAGTATATAAGAATGAACACTGAAGCTTAATGTATCGAAGACACAATACGAGTGAAAAACGAAAGGTAGTTGAAGAACTTTGAATGCTTTGCGTTTTCAATAGTTGTGTTGGTTGAAGAAGTGTAATACCCCGAGCAATAATAGAAATAGTAATGATAATAATAGATTAAAATAATACTAATAAAATAATAATGATTAATAATAGAAAAAAAAAAAAAAAAAATAAAAATTTAATAATGTTGTATTTTTCTGTAGTAATCATATTATTTTGTAAATAATATTATTAGATTAGTCAATATTAGATCCAAGAATCTAGGAGTTAGTTAGATTATATTATATTTTAAATTTTTGAATTCATCATCTAATCAAAATATATCTAATAATAAAACTCTACAATTTCCTTTAATTCATTTTATCGGAACAAGTAAGTAGCCCAACCCAATAGCTAAAACCCTAGTTTTAATTATAAAAGTTAGGTCTAGCCGCTTAAACCTAGGAGGCTCGATATTTTATTCGCCGCTAAACTTTTCTCCGCTACTACACCCTCGTTCCGTACTGTAATCCTAATCCCCATGTGTAATTCTAATCCCCATGTGCAATCTTAATCCCCATGAGTCTTAGGTTAGTTTTATGTGAATTTTGATAGGTAGTCTTAATTCCTAGAACAATAAGAATTAATATTGAATACATGCTCAAATACATCTTCCTTCTTTTGATTCGTGTAAGTCTTGATTTGCATTGCCGTGGGTCTTGATTTGGATGATTGAATTGAACATACATGGATTTCCTCTTCTCAAAGATGCGTGCTTGATATACATATTCCTGTGCGTTTTCCTTATAAATTGAATACAATTGAATTCCCATGCGTCATTTTTCTTGTTTTTGTTTTTGTGATTGCAATATATATTATACCCGTACAATAAATTGCAACTATACTTAATAAATCCTACACATATTTGACCACGTTATTTTTCTTTTAGTAATTGATTTTATTTTTCCTTATGTAATATTTCTTGTGCAATAAGATAAGATATGAACAGATTTTAAGTCAAAATATCTTTAGATTCTATATTTAATAAAAATAATAGAAAAATGTATAAAAGATAAGTAAATAATAGAGATAATTTAGGAGTTTATTTTGTGTGTGTTTTAAAACAATTTAACAAATGTGGGAGGATAGCTTTGGGATGGTACCTCCCAAAGTGATGAACACAACTTTTGGGCTTTATGCCACCGATGTGAAAAGATAGTATCCGTTCTTCCCAAAGTGGTGTCTCGCGGTTTTAGGGACACTAGTAGCAACTTTGGGAAGAGGTGTGCACACTAGGAAGATATGTTTATGGCCAATTGATGATTGTGGATCGGGTTTCGGGTCACGTGGTAGACTAGCGTTTCCTGGGTCTACCATGGTTCTCTTCCCACTAAACTAAATAGACATCGGGTTTCCGGTCTATACGAATTTAATAAAGATGATGAACGATATTTGATTCGGTGTGAATATATGTATATATGTGGTGAATATTGGATTTGTTATTTGATTAAATCACTATGTGATTACGTATTTGATTTTATTAATATATTTGAGCCATATAAATTGTGTTTATTAGGATTACCAAACTTTTGGCGATGTGTGTGTTCATGGGCTGCGATGATCCTTCTGGGGAGCGAATTTCGAAACAAACAGTGTCAAGAGTTGGGGCTAGCAGTGAGAAGTGGGAAAGATCATTCATGATTCTAGCTAGTTTTCTTGTTTTATTTTCTTTATTTTGAATAAAATACACCTATTTAAGTTCTGATTTATGATTAATGTAATAAGTAGCCTTGCACTTGTCCCAAAGACAAGTGCGGCGAACACTCTCCATGGTTGTTTATTTCGAATTTCAAATATTCATTTATGAAAATCATTTAAATTTTACGTTATCATAACTGTTCGAAATTGGGGGTGTTACAAGAAGAATTGAATGCTACTTTATTTATATCAAGATAGCATCAATTGACCGTTGTAATCTTGATTATAACCGTTGCCTTCATTAGACAAGGTTCTGGTTTAGTTTAGGTCTTATTCTCTCTCTAAACTTCACTTAATCCAAATAGGCGAGTTCGAGTTGACTCTCGCAAATTTGTCTCTGGGAGTAGCGGCAATGGATGAGGAAATCATTCTTTAATGCTTTGTAAGTGTGTGCAGATGGATTACCCAAAAGTATGCAACTTTCTGGGTTTGCAATTGATGTGTTGATATCACTTTTGCTTTTGCTTTAAACCTTCGATAAACATCCTCTAATTTATCTGAAACTCACCAATACAAGTGGTTAAATATACCTAGAAACATTAGAGATTAATCATAGGAAGTATTAAGATCAAACAAGAAGGTATTGCAAATTTGTCATATTTGAAATTCGAAGACGTGCGAAAACCTCGAGGTTTATTCTTCAAACCTCGAGGTTTCACTTTGAATGTGAAACCTTGAAAAATCACGCCACGAACAAACCTGGAGGTTTTCTGGAAACCTGGAGGTTTTCAAAATCAGTGAAAATTCATTTGCTCTCTGGATGCCAGAAACCTCGAGGTTTTCACCAAAACTCAAGGTTTTACTTAAACGTTGAAATTCTGAGTTTTGGACCAAAACGAAGCCTGGAGTTTTAAGTGAAAACCGGAGGTTTTGGAAACTTGGAAAAACATAGAACCTCTCGCCTAGACAAACCTCGAGGTTTGTCCGGAAACCTCGAGGTTTCTCATAATTTTGAGAAACTTAGAAAAACATCATTTGAGCTCAAACCGGAGGTTTCCCATAAACCCGGGAGGTTCTCAAAACTCGGCGAAACCGATCTTTCTTTGGTAGGGCAAAACCTCGAGGTTTCTTGCCAAACCTCGAGGTTTCACACAATTTTGTGAAACCCAGATTTTTCAAGTTAAAAATAGAACCTTGAGGTTTTAAGGCGAAACTGGAGGTTTTCAAATGCTCAAAACTTAGGAGACTCTCTCGTGAGACTAAACCTCGAGGTTTGAACAAGAACCTCGAGTTTTTCATTTTCCGAAAAATGCTTTGAGAAGTCTCTCGTGTACTAAAACATCGAGGATTCTCTGGAAACCTCAAGTTTTGCTCTATCCAGAAGCTTTTAGTTCTTCTCTCGTAAGGCCAAACCTCGAGGTTTCTATGCAAACCTCGAGTTTTGCTCTTACAAAGGAGATTTTCAATATTTGAGAGCAAAACTTCATGTTTTGTTTACAATCATTGGAGATCATCAAAACCCATAGAGAACTAACAAAATCATTTTCTTCTTCGACGACTCAACTTCATCGTTTCCTTCTCCTTTTCTCCTCTCTCTCCACCATTGTTGCTTCGTCCATTTCACCACCATCATTGTCACCGAGATGTTTCTCGCTCACTCCATCATCGATGCTTCTCTGTCTCTGGTATGAACCTTCCCTTCTCCTTTTCCATCACCAAATTAGTCACCCCATTTCGATTCTCCTATATCTCTTTCCATGAATTTTCTCGGCGGTCTTTGCATTTTCCGGCGCACTTTGCGCTTCCAGTGAGTTCTAAGCTTTAGCTATTTTAAACCAATGAGAGGCTGATTCGTTTGCTTGGTGATAGAGATTTGTGCTTGAGCTCAATGGGCCACATAGGGAAGTTTTTTCTATCATTCCATTAATCTAGAGTTATATATTTAGATTATCTAGTTTTAGGAATTATTGTATAATATTCTAGAACTAAAATTGATGTTAATTATCTTTATTGGTTTGATAATTGTAGTGTGAAAATTATATATTTTGATTTTTTTGTAGTTGCAATGATATTATATTAATTTGTGTGTTATTGTCTAGTTAATATGGTTTATTTATATGATTATATCCTTGAAGGGATGTTTGGCACTCAAATTCAAGAAAACTCATGTTGCATTATTCGAATTAATTATACATTAACTATAGCCTACACAACTATTTTTTATACGATATGGAATGTGTTTAATTTTTTATTTTGGTTGTTGGTAGAGTTTCTTTAATAAAGCTTTTTTTTTTCCTGATTTATAAAAAAAATTATATAAATCAAGAATAAAAATTAATGATATAAAAGAGTTAAAGGGCCAATATCTATGTTAATAATAAAATGGTATAATTATATGATTATGTAGATATTAGTTAAATTTAAAAAGTGATGATTTTGGCTGTAATAATTTTGGTGGAAAATAAAATTTAAATCATTTTCAAGGGTAATTTAGTATTTCTAAATTTATATTTTGATAATTGATCTTTCTAAATAATTATAACTTTTTTGGTCTTTCCCAATAAATATTATTCTCTCTAGGTCCTCTTATCTCATTCTCCCATAAATCTTACATATATATTAATTTTATTTATAAGAAAATAAAATAAAATTTTAAAAAAATTAATGAATGACTAAAATTTAAAATATATATCATCATCCGCGAGAGATCAAAATGAAAAATAATTCTATGAAATAAAGATTGTACACATAAAAGCAATATTGCTTTGTAAAATTTGTATATACATAGCAACATTGTTGTAGTTTAGGTTCTCCTCATCAATAAAATTTTTAATAGAGGACTTTTCTCTAAAATAAATACATTATCTTGAGAAACCAAAATATATTTTATATCGTAATTAGTTGGTAATGTCAAGTTTCAAACTAGCTAGTACTAGTAATATTATCCAAACAACCTAGAGCTATATAATATACTATCTCTGGTCTTTAATATAAGACATATTAAAAAAGTTAGTCTTGTTCCAAATATAAGATATAATTTTCATATTTGTCAATATTTTCCCAATTTACTCCTATTAATGCTTTCTCTACAATAATCAATAAAGAAGAGAGTGAATGGGGAATTAATAAATATGACAAAGATATTTTAGAAAATACATATCATATTAACTAATTTTACTTTTTAACTCTAATCAAGTAAATATGTCTTACATGAAAGCCCACAACAAGTTTCAAACTAGGTGGTGGTAATAACTATTCAAAAATAAAACTTACTTCAAATGATCCCGTCATGAAATTATCTCTAATATATCTATGTGGCCGATCCAATCACTTGCACTTTTAACTTTTATTTGTTGAATTTAAATTACTTGAAATGAAGATCAGAAGGAGACATGTATGGGTGAACCATCAATTTGATTTCTTATTCCAAAAGTCAAACGATCCGATATGGAAATCGATTCCAAAACAGCAAGAATAATGGTTTCTGTGGATAAGAAGCATCTTTGAAGCAATTATTCTTATTATTTCAGACGTGGTTCCATCCATTGACTTTATGTACCTCTGCTCTGCCTATAAATAACGTGGAGGTAATGCTCAAAATGCATGCAGGTAACATAACAGAAACATGAGAGCTTAGTTACAAAATAATTAAGCTCATTAACGTAACGTTGTTGGCTCAAGTGCCTCACACGAAGGTGTTAGAGAGTATATGTGAGCCAAGAATGACTTGCCGGCATTTGCTTCATCAATTAATTAATGGCGAAATTTCCCATTAATTTCTGAGTGTTGCTGGCTGTTGTTCTTGGCTCAAATTTGCTCTCTTCCCCCTCGTATGAGACTCTCATAGAGCTTGTCCATAGCACTTGGTGTATTATGTACTTGTACTTCAAAAATTAAGTTATAGCACCTCCGATTCCTAATATAAAAGCTAGTAGGTGGGTTGAATTTGGTCCTAAATATAATACTTCAATCCACTTTGTCCCCCTTTTCATCATTTTTTCCTAAATTATTCTTATTGATTGCACATATCAAGGGAGTTGCATCAAGGAATTTCAATGCAAATGATTTAATAAGGTATTTTGGGGAAACCAAAACATTTTTTAAAAATAACTAATCTACCTAATTTCTTTAATTTGCCTAATAAATTAGTCAAGCAGACCTTATATTAAGGATGTGAGATAGTATCATGTTTGATATTTATTATTTTCAACAAAGTCAAATACTTAAGCACTTAATGAAGTTATTAAACATAATATTTTGGTTAATAATTTCTTCAGAGGCTTAGTCATTGATATAAATTTAAAGTATAGTAACACTATGTAATCCACATGTAGTTGATCTCACCTAATAAGATAATATCTGTTGTTTTTGATGTGTCAAAGAAAGCTAATGAGAAGAAAGAGCTTTCTTATTTAGTTTATCCTGCGATGTTTTCTCCCTTTTTTTAATGTAAAACTGAAATTCATTATCTCATAAGAGAACAATACAACATCAAGAACCAATTGTATTTGTTAACGTTTATGAACCTCTGCCTCTTGAAGAAAAGGAGGAGGGTGATCAATAAGGAGACAAAACTTCCCATATATCATGTGTGAGTACTTCTCTTTTCAAGCTTCATTAAGAAAGCCTCATTATATCAATATTGAAAATCACTCCACTACTATTAAAAAAAAAAAAAAAAAAAAAAAAGAACATATCATTAATATAGCCTATCTACGCCGGTATTAAAACAGTTGACAAAAAAAATGATGATATTTTTGTAATAATATATTGTGATGTAGTACACCAAAACTTTGTACATATGAAAGTTGACATTGATATATAGTAGGGAGAACTATACTAAATGACCAAATTAACAAATTATAAGTATTATATATATATATATATATATAACAAATTATATATATATAAAGGCTGCACTCATCCGACATTTATAAACTCATAATTCAGAAATTCAAAACCTATATGCAATTATGCATACAACATCTTATTTGTTACTCAAAATATCGAAATTCACTAATTGGATTTTACTTTAAATGCATCACATGAAAATTATGAAAGTCAGTGTTTCACCTTTTTTTAAGTTTGGATGCTTGTAAATTTGGAATGGTGGTACCATATATATTTGGGTAAGAGAACACTCCCTCTAATGCTAAGTACGTGTAAAAACTAAATAACCAATTTACATGTATTAAAGAAAAGTAGATATATATGTTAACCCCTAAATGTCACACACACACTATCTCTAGTCAATAAGATAATCCGATATCTATCATAGTGTAATTTACACTAACTAGATATTATATTAAAGTCTTGAGATAGTATTATACTGATACATATGCATAACTTTTACGTACATTAAGGTGTTGTTTAATCACACGAACAATTTAAACCTGCCATAGAAACCTTAAGTGTAATGTAACTTTCAGCACTATATGATGTTATTTCTCAATAGCATCTAACAACTTAATCTTATTTATGATGTATTCAGCACTTTAATATTACTTTTCTTGTGTACTCAGCAATTCCAACTATAAATAAAATTATGGTGCCAGAACACACACACACACACACAAAAATAGCTGCTGGATATACCATAAATGATATATTAGAGTGCTAGAAGCACAAAGAAAACACCAAGTGCTGGATACGTCATAAATAAGATTAGGGTGCTAGAAGTATAAAAAATATAACATCAAGTGTTGGGTGCTGAGTGCAATTGCAAAATAGTTGGATGCCACTGTACCGAAACCTTAATTTACCAACTGGCGCCCATGGAAAGGCTAAATGTCGTTACAACTATATCATATTAATATTTCTTGTGATTTAAAATATTTTTGTTTCTGCTATATTATTTTAATCATTATGCAAAACACTTGATCTAATTCAATAAATTTCAAATATTTATATTAACAACAACTGCTAAAAATTTTATATAAACTTTCTAGACACATCATGGCTTTTTTACCAGTGTCCATAATTCCCAACAGTCTCCAAGATATATTTTTTTGGCTGCTTCAGTCCCATGCCCTTTTAACTTCTCCTGACTCTCAACCTTACGAAATTATAAAAACAACTTGAATTTAATCTATAAAAGTTTGTAATTTAATTTGAAATTTTTTTAAAGATAAAAATATATTTAAAAATGTTTAAAAACAGAGCACGAAGGGGCAGGTTAATTTTAGCCCGCCCCACCAACCTGGCCACACATTAGCCTGTATTACAACCCCTATTTTTGATGTGTCATTGTATTATCAACTGCTCTTGGCACCAATAATAAGATAAAACATCCCTATGCAGAAAGTTAGAAATTGATTCCAAATAAGGGAGGTTCTGGATAAGAAAGAAGCCTATGATATGTAGAAAATGTAGGAAACTGATCAGAAAACGCGGAAGCGTATCGTACCACGCGATGTAGGAAAAGATTAAACCTTTCATCGTTTTGCTTACCTGGATATTGAAGAGCTATCTGAAAGATTCTCCACGAGCAAACCTTGTCTACGAACAGGTCCTCGTATGCGAAAAGTCCTCGTGCGATCCTTGATTGATCTTCCGGACTATCTCTCAAGGGGATGAGATGGTTGTGTGGGCAACCGTTCGGATGATGAACGTCGCCTCTAGGGTTTTTGTTTCGATGAGAGCCTCCTAACTATTTGTGCGGCCGTATCCTTTCAAGCGGCGAAAGTTAGTTTATATGCTACTACACCCAAGGCCTAACCCTAATCCACATGGGCCTTAGAGTTCTTGGGTTGTAGTCTCAATTAAGCCTTATTGGGCTTAAGTGACCAAAGAGCACATTAACCCAACAATCTCCCACTTGCTCTTTAAGATACTAACTTGAGTTCGTAAACCCAAGACCATATAGCCCATAAGCCATCATCATCGATAACATACCCCATCCCTTGTCTCAAGCTAGCACGGGGACCCACCATTTTTCATTCATCAAGGCTCATGATAATCTACGAGAAGATTATCTAGTTCGGTGCTACTCCACTAAAAGCCCGAACGTGATCTCCAAGAACAATGACACTTATAACAAGAATATGCACGCCCCTTTATAGAATGTCTATAATTTGATTGACTAGTTTTACGTAACCCAATCAATTATTTATTCCCTTGACTTTGATAGTTTCTCTAATGGATTACATGCACGGCCGCCTCTTCAATATCCGGTATTGAAACATATCAAGGGGACATTTCCTATAAATTCCATGTTGTTTATCTCATAAACACCGATAACCAAATAGTCTCAATCCCAAAATACCGAGTTGTTGGCCGTCATATAGATCAAACCTCACCCGTTGATAAATCAAAGAATGAAAACTATTCGACTACTGTTTAAAATAAACTCGGGATTAAGAGCAACTACATAACTATAGTTATCTGGAGATTTGATTCCTTATGACAAAGAAAGAACAAGCTTAATCAAATCTCTCCTTGATCCATTCAATGTGAGCATTAGCTCACACCAATGTTTTACAATGATTCGGACAAAACCATTTCATAAAACATTGCAGCCTAAATAAAGTGCCCAACTTAATTTAATAGTCATGTGAATCATTTCATCAATCGTGAGAACCTATGACCATGTCCTCTATGAAAGTATTCATATGATCATATACTCCACAATTGATCCGGACCTTTGAGTTTGTAAATAGTGTGCAAAATAAATGAAAAAGAATACTCCATTTATTAACATTCGAAAAGAAACGCAATGTCATAATGTCATGCTCAAAAGCACAAAATAACAAAGTAAAATAACAACGCCTAAAGCTATAGCAAATGAATCCTCCTAAGACCCATAGATGAAACATGCCTCTCGAACACATGCTCGGGCAAACTCTTAGTAAAAGGGTCGACTAGATTCTCGTCGATGCTATCTTTGCTACCACCGTATCTCCTCTTTTAATTATTTCTCGGATCAAGTGGTATTTCCTCTCTATGTGCTTCATGTCTCTTATGACACCTTGGTTCCTTGGATCTACTTAGCCCTCTTTGTTGTCACGGTAGAGTGTGATAGGACAATTTACACAGTATCACCCGAAGGTCCGTTAGGAACTTCTTTAACCATGCGACTTCCTTTGCGGCCTCGGAAGCGGCTACATACTCGGCCTACGTGGCGAGTCGGCCACACATGTTTGTTTTACACTTCTCCAACAAATGGCACCGCCATTAAGGGTGTACACATATCCCGAGGTGGATTTTCTTGAGTCAATATCTCCTTGGAAATCTGAGTCCGTATAACCAATGGTTTCAAGACTCCCACTTGAGTAGACCAACATATAATCTCTCGTTCTCCGTAGGTACTTGAGTATGTGTTTAACCGCTACCCAGTGTTTCTCTCCAGGGTCCGATTGGTACTGGCTTACTACTCCCACCGCATAGCGTATATACGGCAGTACATAGCATAGCATACATGAGACTACCTACTGCTGAAGCATAAGGTATCCTACTCATGCGTTCTCTCGCTCGGGAGTTTGAGGAGATTGCTTCTCGAGATGAATCCCATGCCCGAAGGGTATAATTCCCCTCTTTGAATTCTCCATGCTAAACCTGGCAAGTATTTTGTCAATGTATTGAGCACTGGGATAATGCCAAAACCCTGTTCTTCCTGGTCTCGCAAGAGTTTAATACCAAGAACATAATTGGCTTCCCCCGGTCCTTCATATCAAAATGTTTGCTCGGCCAGTTTTTATGCCCAACAATACCTCGTATCATTTCCGATAAGGAGTATATCATCCACATAAAGTACCGGAAAGGATACCGCATTACCTTGGATCCTTTTATACACACACGGCTCATCGGGACTTTTCTCAAAGCCATAAGACTCAATGGCTTGATCAAATCGATGTTCCATGATCTGGATGCTTGCTTAAGTCCATAAATGGACCTCTGCAACTTGCATACCATTTCTTCTTGCCCTTTGGTGTAAACCCTTTTGGTTGCTGCATATAGATTTCCTCTTCCAAATTTCCATTTAGAAAAGCAGTTTTGACATCCATCTCGCCAAATCTCATAATCAAGATTGGTCGCAACGACTAAGAGAATCCGAATAGACTTGAGCATGGCAACCGTAGAAAAGGTTTCATCATAATCCACTCCTTCTCTTTGGGAGTACCCTTTCGCCACCAATCTAGCTTTGAAGGTTTCAACCTTCCCGTCCGATCTTCTCTTTCTCTTGTAAATCCACTTACACCCATGGGTCTTACCCCTTTAGGTGCATCTACAAGAGACCAAACGAGTTGGAATACATAGAATCCATTTCACGATTCATAGCCTCGAGCCATTCCCGAGCATCAACATCTCCTAGTGCTTCGTCATAACTCGTGGGATCACCATCTTCTGCGATGATGTCATCCCGATTTGACTCACCCAACAAGAGATATCTTGCGGGTTTACGAATCAATCTCCCACTACGACTTTGTCGCACTTGATGTCGTGCATCTACGGGGGGTCCACATTTTGTGGGTTGACAACTTCTAGATGAGGACCCTCATTAAGTGGATCAACTAATTCATGATTTTGTTCTTCATTTAGTTGAACATCATGCTGAACTTCTGGTTGTCTCTCGGTTCCCGTGTATGTTCGATACATTTTCCCCTCTTTGAACAACCACGGGAACAAAAGCTGGAACCCCTTGAGGTTGAGGTGAAACTTGATCTGAGACTAGCTCATCAAGAATAACCTTACTTCTTGGCTTATAGTTTGTCATATAGTCCTCCTCTAAGAAAGTCACGTGAGTGCTCACTATGACCTTCTTTTCTTTCGGACTATAAAACAACCAACCTCTGGTTCCTTTAGGATAGCCTACAAACATGCATACTTCGATGCGAGTCCATCTTGTCTGGTTTCTGTTTCAAGACATGTGCCGGAGCACCCCAAATTCGAATATGATTCATGGTGGGCTTACACACTTTCCACAATTCTATTGGTGTCTTTGAAACCGACTTGGACGGAGCTAAGTTCAATAGATACATAGCATGTTTCTAAGGCATATCCCCGAATGAATCGAAAGTGATAAATAAGCTGAGCATAGATCTTGTCATTTCTAAAAGGGTTCTATTTCTCCTTTCGGCAACTCCATTCTGGCTGGGGTGTCCACGGAGAAGATAATTGTGAAACTATCCCCTCCTTGGTCGGGTAAGACCTGAACTCTCCGATAGGTATTCACCCCCTCGATCGGATCGAAAAGTCTTGATTTGAACACCTAGATGCTTTTACTCGCCTCGGCCTTGAACTCTTGGAATTTTCCAAAAGCTTCGGACTTGTGATGCATCGGTACACATGTCCAAATCTAGAGTAATCATCGATAAATGTGATGAAATATCGATACCCGCCTCGGCATGGACATTTATTGGTCCACATACATCGGTATGTACCAATTCCAGTGAAGTGTGGCACGTTTTCCTTTGGCCTTGAAAGATCTCTTGGTCATTTTACCCTCTAAACAGGATTCACACACTTGGTATCGGCTCAAAGTTCGGGGATTTTAAAATCCCACTTTCGACCAATCCTTGGATCTGTTAGAGTTAATATGACCCAATCTCAAATGCCAAAGATAAGTTTCATTGGAAACTTTTCTTTTCTTTGACAATTGATATGCTCAACATTTTTTAATTCAACATGATTAACTTCACGGGGTATAGGACTAAGGAAATAAAGGCCATTGAACTTTACACGAGAACAAATAAAAGAAGACGAACTTCTTATTGAAACGAGGAATCAAAGCGAACTGTCAAACCATGTTTATCTAAACAACTAACGAAATTAAATTCCTCTTAAAATCTTGAATAAATAAACAGTCTTCTAAAACCAAAGTTCTATAATTATTAAAAGATAAAACAACTTGTCCACATTTTGCTAGTGCGGACACAAGCTGCCTGTTCCAAGCTTCAAATCTCGTTGTCCTTTACTCACCGGCAAGCTTTGTTTGAACCACGCAAAGAGTAGCAAACATGGTTAGTGGCTCTGAATCAACGATCCATTTGTCATCGTGATTCTCCACTAAACAAGCCTCAATCACATTTAAATCACCCATACCTGGTTTTTTCATTTGTGGGCAATCTTTCTTCCAATGCCCCTTTTGTCCGCACTTGAAGCACTTGCCTTTTGGCTTGCTTCATTCTGTTTTTGGCAAAGCTGGAGTACACAATTCTTCTTTTTCTTGTTCTTGTTCTTTCCCTTGGGTTTCCCCTTAGGTTTCACAGAACTTTCACTAACAAATAATGCACTTCCTTGCTTGACTAGAGTCGTTCAGCACTCTCAAGCTCGTGCATCGATTGAGTGAGGTCAAGATTCATTTTGTTCATATTATAATTCATCTTGAATTGGTTGAAGTATTCGGGTAGTGATTGTAAGAGAAGGTCAACTTTCACTTCTTGTTCAAACTTGATACCATGGTCATCAGCCTTCTTGAAGTTTGCTATCATTGTTAGACAATGATCCCGCACACTTCCTCCGGACATATTTGTCTTGGTGGCCGAATTCGAGCGCATTTTGCCGAGCGGAGAACTGCTAGGTGTAGCAAACATGGCATCGAGAGTCCGGAGCATTGTTGCTCCACTCGAATTATGTTCATTTGCTCTGAAGGTGATCGCGAGGCGGCCAAAATGTAGCAGCGAACCGACACATTCGCCTTCTCCCATTTTCCCTTCTCCTGTTGAAAACGAGTCGAATTGCATCGACGCATCTGCGGCAGTGCTGCGGCATAGGGGTAGTGAGAACGAAGTTGAGCTTTTCATATTGAAGAACAATATCTAAATTGGTTCTCCATTGTTTGTAGTTTGTACCATCCATAGGTTTTTGGCTCAAGATTGTAGCTAAAGGATTGAATGAAGACATTTTTCTGAAATTAAGGAAAAAGCACACTAATTACAAACTATAATTAACAACAAACAGATATATCGCTAGTAGATTCTAATAACTACTATTCGTTTATTGTTTAACAATCCATTAGTTATCTTTACAAGGCTTACGATGGGCAAGATTCTTGTAAAACTAATATTGTTAATTTGGGCCTTCGGTTCCATTGCGAGCCTCGATGGGAGGGTTAACAATTTTACCAAAGTTGAATGTAATTAACCATTGTTTACTTTCAAAATTATCTTTAGTATCCAAGTGTTGCCGACGATGGGCCGTACAAAACTTTACTAAAATTTTGAAAATATTAGGGTTTAATCTAGCGAAATCCGATCATCCTTATCCGATGGGGCTTCGGCGACAACCATTTCACTAATAAACCCACAATGGGGCCCGTAGGTTTTAAAATTAAAAGCTTAATTTAAAACCTTCACCCATTCAATATTTTAAGTTTAGAATTTTTAATTTCCAAGAATTTGTTCATTTTAGATCAACATCTTAATTGAAATCATTAGGTACTTTAAAATCCAGTCATGATTTAGAATGAGCTTCACATGATCATTTTAAATAACCCACAAGATATTCTCAAAAAATACAATTCTCTTGGGAAATTTGTTAGATTATTTATCTGGATAACCCAAATAATCTCTCATAATAACTATCACACTAGTCGATTGAAAAACATAATAGTTATCATGCATTTATGACATGTGATTATGCAACAATATGGCATCTTCCTATTCTATATGGCATGTTATTTCAAACATCACGTTAATCATACATATAATTCATACAATTTAATAAAAGCATTAAATTAAGAAAGCAAATAACTTTAATCCATGGTTTTCCTAAAAAAAAAAAAAAAAATTTAAAAATTTAAAAAATTTTACAACTTTGGAATTTCTCTTTTGTCCCGCCCATAGGATTTCTCGAAGCCCCTTCGGGGTATTCATGAGCCCAAAAGCCCAAAAACCCAATCCTTGGCTAGAAACCCTAGGACACAAAAGAGGAACCCTAGCCTTCGCCTGCGCCACGCAAGCGTAGCCGAAGTCATCTCAAAGCACGAAACTCCGGGGAAGCACCGGCACGGAGAGGCGATCAAACAGCCTCGGAAACACCCCAAAGGGTGTCCCACGGGCCCTCACGCGCCGGCTGTTTGCCGGCGCGTGAAGGCCACGCGCAGCCACTTGTGGAGGCGCGTGGCTGGCCCTTTGGCGGTGTTCGACCGCCAAAATCTTCGTCTTTCCGTCCTCTTTCCATCGATATGTGGTTTGCCCAAATCGAGATCCGAGAAGTCCACGAAAAGTGTCGTACGGTGTTGTTTGCTCATATTCTTGCGTTTCTTGATCTCCAATTTTTACGGAATTCGAAAAATACATGGAAATTCGAAAGGAAATCATAAAAACAGCAAGGAGGAAACCTAATCATATGGGATTAGCCTCCTTGTTACAAATCAAGAATTACACGAGAGAATCTAACCATGGATTAAAGTATTCATATGATTTATAAACGATAACTACTATGATTCAAATAACAAATATAGAAATAGATGCCATCCTTTCAAAAATTATTTTCGAAGATAATCACATGAAATTTCAAAACTAGGTTCTTTTCCTCATCGCTATTGGCTCGATGCCAATTGTAGGAAACGATCGAGAAAACGCGAAGCGTATCGTACCACGCGATGTAGGAAAAGATTAAACCTTTCATCGTTTTGCTTACGGATATTGAAGAGCTATCGAAAGATTCTCCACGAGCAAACCTTGTCTACGAACGGTCCTCGTATGCGAACGGTCCTCGTGCGATCCTTGATTGATCTTCCGGACTATCTCTCAAGGGGGATGAGATGGTTGTGTGGGCAACCGTTCGGATGATGAACGTACGCCTCTAGGGTTTTTGTTTTCGATGAGAGCCTCCTAACTATTTGTGCGGCCGTATCCTTTCAAGCGGCGAAAGTTAGTTTATATGCTACTACACCCAAGGCCTAACCTAATCCACATGGGCCTTAGAGTTCTTAGGTTGTAGTCTCAATTAAGCCTTATTGGGCTTAAGTGACCAAAGAGCACATTAACCCAACAGAAAATCACTCACAAGAATATTAATAAGGGAAATTATCTTTCCAGACATGGAAATTCCACTCGTTGACTTCTGGCTCTGCCTATGAGTACATAATGCTCAAAGTGCGTGCAGCGAAAATCTAATCAAAAGCTTAAGAAAATAGTGATATTGAAATATCGAAGATATTTGCTCTAGAACCTGGCATGAAGAGGAAGAGAGTATATTTGAGCCAAGGATAACTTGCTGGCATCCGCTTAAAATACTTAAATTTGCCATGTTTCGTTGTTGCCGGTGTTGTCCTGGCTCAAGTTTCCTCTCTTCCTCTCTCATATGAAACTCTCCAAGAGCTTGTTCTCTTCACTTCTTGTCCATTAATCATATATCTGACATGCCTGTCATATGGCTAGTAATTCAAGTGTTACACATTTTTGTGTGTTGTGTGCTTCTTCACAGCTAGTAGAGTGCCTTTGAGGTTCATGAACTGTATACACTGAAGGAGGAAGAGATAACAGAATAACTATATCATATGCAGAGATTAAAATAAATCATATTCTGAGTTCTGACACACTCATCCAATGATTTTTGCTAAACAGAACTGAAAAAAAGCCGTAATCTTGTCCTACAATTCCATCATCAGATAAAGTACTTCAATATTAAACCGAATATTAACTGATAATGTGGAAACTTTACTTCACATCTGATCTGCCCAAGTGATGAGAAAACATTTCCAAAAGCTGTTGTAGCCTTCTGAAGAAAGAATAATATAAAATTTTAAAAAAAAAAAAAAAATACGAGTATCAAGGATGTGGGAAAATGGAATATTTAGACCACTTGGAATCGATAAGACATTTTTTCGAGGTCAATAGGATATTAATGGTAGGCCTTGAACTTTTTTTAAATAATGTGTGGGTGTGTTTGTATAATTATATATATATATGTGTGTGTGTGTAGGCTTTGAACATAAGGATATGGTTGATTGCAGCAAACAATCAATATCTTATTTTTTTAAAAAAAAGTAGTAAATTGCATTATTTATAAATTTTGAAGAGCATAATTTGTTTTTTTTAAGTTGGTGCAATATTGAAAAAATTAATTAGACAACAGATTTCTTTGGTGGTTCATGTCACATGATTTGGATAAACATATATAACAACCTAAGTTATAACTGTAGATTTTTTGTCAACATATAAATGTTTACAACATGTATGAATGGGTATATTTTTGTCAAGAGTATGCTATTGTTAAAAGATTATATATCAACCGAAATATAAAAGAAATAAGCTCAATGTATCTTTTCAGTTTGATCAAGGGTATAATCCTTTTAGGCTTAAAACAATATGGGTTTTCAACTCTCCTAGTAAATATGTTTCTCAAAATTTGAACTTGTATTCTCTTTCTTAGATATGTGAGGTTTATTACCACCTTAAGCAACAGCTCGATATATCTTGAAGTTAATGAACTTGGTAGGTTAATTAATTAGGGTTGTTCACAATGGACTTCCTCTAAATCTAACCGAATCAGTCGATCCCATCAAAGTAAATTAATTAAATTAAATATTTTATTCTAACAGAAAAAACTGTATAAAACAATATATATTTGATATAATTGGTTCAAGTTCAACTGTAAAATTCACTTCGGGAGTTTAGCAAATTATAAATCCCAAAATGAAAAACGCATATAACAATTATCGATCTTGTATTAATAAGTACATGAGCATTAAATAACAAAATTAAGCATAACATACTATGATTTCAATCCAAAAAAAAAAAAAACCAATAAATTATTAGATGAGATTACGTATAAAATATATGTATAAGTTATAAACAACATTTTTCTATAAATTTAACTTCAATATTAACTTTATTTATAAGGAAAAAAATTAAATTTAAAAAGACAATTAACGAATGACTAAAATTTTTACACCCAGATCACTGTTGTTCTAGCTTAGGTCTTCATCATTAATAAAATTTTCAATGGGAGACTTTTCTCTAATTTTCTCAAAAATAAATATGAAAATAAAGAAATTATATTGAGAAACCAAAATATATTTCACATTGTAATTAGTTGGTAATGCTGCAATAGTATCCAAACACCTAGAGCTATATAATATACTCCCTCCGGTCCTAATTATAAGACAATATTTGAGAGTTAGTTTTGGTCCTAACTATAAGACAACATTCTAATTTTTGTGATTACATATGTGTGTGTCTATATACAAATACATATACATATATACATTAGTTGGTAATGCTGCAATAGTATGATCCAAACACCTAGAGCTATATAATATACTCCCTCTGGTCCTAATTATAAGACAAAATTTGAGAGTTAGTTTTGGTCCTAATTATAAGACAACATTCTAATTTTTGTGATTACATGTGTGTATGTCTATATACAAATACATATACATATATACACAAGTACATATATATAGACACACACATATATAAATACACACACGTGTGTGTGTGCGTGTGCGTGTGTGTGTGTGTGCGCGCGCGCGCGCAATATATATGTGTGTAGATATATATATGTGTGTGTACATATATAAACACACATATATATACATATGTGTGTGTGTGTCTATATATATATTTGCATGTGTGTGTTCATATATGTGTAGATATATGTATGTATATGTGTGTGTATCTATATGTATACATATATACCTTGTGTGTGTGTAGACACACATATATGTGTATATAACAAGAACATTATTTCAATTAAAAAGCATGTAGAAAGAAAAATTCTAAGTCGGAGAAGTATGTGGTAGGAGTTGTTAATTCACTTTTACTTATGTCATTTAAAATTTATATAGGGGCATTTTAGGAAAACGAGTAAAATTATGTAATTTAACTTATCTCCTTAATCTCCCCAAAATCGGTTAAATATGTCCTATAATTAGGACCGAAGGAAGTAACAAGTTTCAAACTAGCCAGCAAGTAGTAGTAACTGATCGGAACAGCATAATCATTACAAACTTGGGTTCTTATATTAGTTAAGCTTAAGTACCCATTTGGTCTTTTATGTTTACTTCAGGTATCCATTTAGTCCCTTAAGTTTGTAAAGTGCTCGTTTGGTCCTTTAAAGTTAGCACCATTAAGCAGACTTAACGGAAAATACTAACTCAGCAATTTTAAACGATATTTGTGCATTTAAATACGACAAAGCAAGCTTACATGTTACTTTTTTAATAAATTAATATTTTAAATCCTGTAAATTGAAATTTTAAACGATGATTTGTGCACTTAAATGCCTCGACGAAGAACATATACCCAAAGTTTGCTTAAATAAATTTCAATTTACATGATTTAAAATATTAATTTATTAAAAAGTAACATGTAAACTTGCTTTGTCGGATCTAAGTGCACAATCATCGTTTAAAATTCTTTGAGTTAGTATTTTCCGTTAAGTACGCCCAACGGTGTTAACTTTAAGGACCAAATGAGCACTTTACAAACTTAAGGGACTAAATGGATACCTGAAACAAACATAAAAGACCAAATGGGTACTTTAGCCTATTAGTTATGAAACAAAACTTTTGATCTCGTCATAAAATGATCTCAGATATTTCTATATGGATAATTAAACGGATCACTCGCTCTTTTAACTTCTTGCTAAATGTGAATTACTTGAAATGAAGATCATGTAATTAGAAGGAGACGTGTCCGAGTAGTCAACCACCAATTTGATTTGCTATTCCAAAAAGATAAACGATCCGATATGAAAACAGCATGAATAATGGTTTCTGGATACCAACCATCTTTGAAAATTATGTCTCATGTTTAGAACCAAAATCAACTTTAAAAATAAGTCTTATATTAAGGACAAGAGGGAGTACAATATATATTAAATAGGGTAAAGTTGGAAAATTGTTTAATTTTAAGGTAAAGTTAATGGAATTTAAGATTTTTCTTAATCTATATGAAACATGTTGGAAGTGCTTTATAAATGGGATAGGAGAAGTAATACATTATGAGGGAGCATCTATATCGGCTAGACTACTTCCCAATGTAGTAAACCAACACTAAGCCCCTATGAAAAATGACATTGATATGCTTTAAATACATCACATATATGATACTACCGTTCCAAATTTACAAGCATCCAAACTAATATTATTATTTTTTGAAAGACAATGTGCATTGGATTCCCTAATCCTACTTCACGTTTTTAATATAAAATCAACTACTCCCTCCGGTCATAATTATGAAACTTAGTTGACTTTTTTTTTAGAGATTAAAAAAACTAATTAAATTACTTTAGAGTATTTTTATTTTATTTTTTTTTTCAAACTAATTAGTTTGACTTATAAACTAATATATAATCTAAAGACACATAACATATAAAATGATTAAGTATCTTATTTAGCTTCCTTAATTTTTCCAAAAAAAGTCAACTAGGTCTTATAATTAGGACCGGAGATAGTAATTGATTTAGTTTGGAAATATTAAGAAAACTAGTTATATATTAGTTATTTGTAACAAGTATAGGTTGATTTTTCTAAAAGGTCATCTTTCATCATGACTACCCTTGGGTAGAAATTCCTTGAGGGATACAATTAATAGGGATGCTTTGGGGAAAAAATATAAATTGTGAGACAAAATGAATTAAAATCTTATATTTATAATCAAATCTAATTTTCAAGTAGTTCTTATATTAAAGACCGAATTTAGTATGTCATATTTAATCATTTGAAATAGAAAATACCTTCCATATGGGAAACTTCATCTAATATATGCATTTAATAGGGACAATTTGAGAAAAAATAGATACTCCTCCGATCCTTAATATAAGATATATTTAAGAAGTTGATATCGATCTTAAATATAAGAAATTGTTTCATATTTATCAATCTTTTATTAATTTACCCCTATTGATATTCATTCAACAATAATAAAGGAAAAGAGGGAATTAAGGAAGTTATTTAGGGTATTTTAAAAAATACATGTCATATTAACTAACTCAACTAATTTTCTTAATATAATCAAATTAGGTAAGTATGTCCTAACGACCAAAGGAAATATAAATTTGGGAGACAACATTGATTGAAAAAAATAAAAAATAAAAAGTGGAGGGTTGGGTTGTCGAAATGACAGGCCGTTTTGAGGTGGGCATTTTTAATCGTCTCTGGTAAAACCCATGGCAGCTAGGCCTGATAAGAAGAAGTTATAATTTTGCACTTAATTTAAATATAGTCTTGTTTATTGTTAGGAAATTATTCCATACGTTTGATTTCCATCTTTTTTATTGATTTATAGTTCTTATATTGATAAAACGATCATGTAAAATAAATTATATGTTAATATTTTGTAACCTGCAACCTGGCCTGCATTACCACCTCTGTTTGTGATGTGTCATTGTATTATCAACTCATGGTGGGGGCACCAATACAGAAGTTGATTCCAAACAAGGGACGTTCTGGACAAGAAGCATATCGCATTTTTAAAATCACTCACAAAAACAATATTAACAAGGCAAAACATCTTTCGCAAAATCACTCACAAGTTGTTTCCTTTCTCATATGAGACTCTCCAAGAGCTTGTTCTCTCCACTTCTTCTCTATGAATCATATACTGCATGGTTCATTTACCTGACATATATACCTGTTGTATGTATAAAGTGAGAGATCGAGTAAAATAGTCATATGCACATACCTATATGTGTCAATGCTTTTGAGAGTTTCATGAACTGTATAAATTCAGAGAGGAAGAGACTAAGAGAGTAACATAATAATGCACAAAAGGAAAACTTTCTTACTCGGGTTATATAATATGGAGAGATTATATATATAAAATCCGTTCTTCTCTTGTTATCTTGTCAAACAGCACTGGCCAATTTTTTAGGATATCATGCTAATTTAGAATGGAATGGCACATTTACAAATATTGAAAATAACTTGCTGAGAAAAGTTCCTTTGTATAAGTTGTAATGACCATTACTTGTAAACTACAGTTAGTCCTTGATATATGCTCAAGAAACGCAAGAATGAACTTTCTAACTCCAGAGTTGACAGCATTTAACAATTTTCCTACATTTGAAAAATAAAGTTTCGATGATACTCATACATCAACCGGAACAATCTTGTTGCTCATAATAGGCCATCTGTTAAAACCTGTTGTGGAGAAAATAAAGCACATTTTGAGTTGTGATACACTCCTCCAATGATTTTGCAAAACAGAACAGAAAAATAAGGTAAAGCCATAATCTTGTTTTACAATTCCATTCCCATAAGATAGAAGTACTTCAATACTAACGAAGTCTTCAACAAATATTATCAAACTGTCACTTCAAGATTCAAAAGTACCATTAACTTCTCAAGAGCTTGAGTGAAACCAAAGCATGGTTGAATGATGGTGGCATTTAGTGAGAGTTTGATGAAGTCATATGGTTCTCTGTCAGGGTATTTGCTCTTCCTTTGATTCTACTAATTTCAGATGCAATTGGATTCAGAACCAAAAGGCTACAAAGTCTACACTCTATAGTTAAATGGTGTCAAAGCCTCTGGTAAATGTTGGTAGCATCTGATATTGCTTGGCACCCTATTTTGTAATGCTACATCATCTTATCTTGCTGGTTCTATCAATATATATAATATATGAAACCACACAACTTATGAATCGTGAGTAGTGTGACTCATTTATTAAATCATGTGCAATACACAAGACCCATATTTAACACATTTAAAAATAAAAAATAACCCATCTAGTTTGCCAATATGAATAAACATGTTCTGGAAATAATGAAACAATTATGAAATTTAATGATATTGTTCAGACAAATACTTGAATTGGGGATGGATCTGAAAATTAAGACTTTGATATCATTCCACAATTTTTGAGAGATCGATAGCAGATGGACTAGTAAACAATGTTACTTAACATAATTGGTGAGAGTATAATATTAATGGAACGATTTATTGCTGAAACTTGGAAAACAGGAATACTAATAAATATTTGTGAAATGGACCAATTCTTAGCTCATAGTCAAGACTTCTAATTCTTTATAGCTCTAAAAGCATAAAACTTGATACAAATACAAGCCAATCAAGACACTATTCTTATTCAAAATGTAGTGTCATGCTCATATAAATTTATGCATTGAATCTAATACTTAATTAATTCGCATTTTAATAATCAGTTAATCAATACATATTCATATCTCCATAGTTTTGCCCATAATATGCTCCATTATTCCAAGAGATTTGTTTCTTGACAAAATGCACCAACCAGCAACTGTGATGATCTCCCTTTTAACTTTATTCTGTAACAGTATAACATTCTTAGCAATCTCATGTCCGCTTAACGTGTCAATGCTAGAAAGACATCTCTCATCTCTTCTTGCCCTTTTTCGTTTTTTGAAGAATATTTGAATTTTGATATTGCAGAAACAGTTGAAGAGTCATAATTACCAGTGTCCATATTTTCTAATTCCCATCACTGTCTCGTGGCTGCTCAGTCACTTGCCCTTGTAATTGTAACTTCTCCTGAATTTTGACCTTAACTTCAATTCAGTTTCTCACCGAATTTACTCTGCATGCTTCAAAGCAATGACGAGATGTGGAGGCCAGATCATCTACTCGTGGAAGAAGTGGATTATGTGTCATACCGTCATTGTGTGGTCAACTCTTGTATGCACCAAAAAAGCAAAAAGATAAAACCTCAATATGAAAATCTGATTCCAAACAAGGGAGGTTCTAGATAAGAACCATATCATATATAGAAAACCACTCACAAAAAGAATATTATCGAGGAAAATTAATTATATATCTATCCATACAGGGAATTCCACCCGCTGACCTCTGCTCTGCCTATAAATAGCATTCATATAATGCTCATAGTGCATACAGATAAATCCAAAAGCTTATGAAAATAGCCATAATGAATATCAATGATATTTATTTGCTCTAGAGCCTCACATGAAGAGGGAGAGAGTATATTTGAGCCAAGGATGACTTGCCGGCATCTGCTAATTAAGTAGCAAAATTTGCCATCTCTAGCTTCTGCCGGTGTCGTCCTGGCTCAAGTTTCCTCTCTTTCCTCTCTCATATGAGACTCTGTAAGAGCTTGTTCTCTCCACTTCTTGCCCATGAGTCATGTCCTGCTTGATTCATATCTAACATATGTGATAGATAACTAACATTTGAAGTGTTACATATTTTTGTGTGTTACTTCATCACAGCTAGTTGAATGCCTTTGAGTTTCATGATCTGTGTGAATTAAGAGAGGAAGACAAAAACAGAATGGTGCACAAAAGAAAAATTTTAGTACTTGGGTTGATCTAATATGCAGAGATTAAAAAAAATTAAGAGAAACATGGGGTTATCTTTATTTCTTTCCTTCTCGTTTTCTCTTTTCGATCTGCATTGATCATCTTTTAGTATCATGCTACTTTAGATTGGAATGGAATTTTAAGAAAAGAAACATAAACCAAATGGTTTGCCAATATGAATAACCAAGCTCTGTTCATATTATCACACTTAAAGAAACTCAACAAAACCTGGAAATAATTAAACAATATGAAATTTTAGTGACATTTTTCAAACAAATTTGAATTGGGGATGAATACGCAAATAAGGACTTTGATATCATTCCACAATTTTGGACAGATTGATAGCAGATAAAGTAATAAGGGAAAATTGCAACTAGGTCCCGAGCAAGGGAAAATACAACAAAATGGTTCTTTGAAATCTCAAAATTGTGGTGAAGTCTGTGGGAATTTTTTGCGATATTTTTCATATTTGAAAAGACACAAATGCCCCCATGGAGGCTCATGGACTTGTCAACATAGGTACATAGATTTGTCAATACGTGCTCATGGACTTATCAAAACATGCTCATGGACTAGTTAACACATGCACATGGACTTGTCAACATGTGTATATGGACATGTCAAAACATGCACATGGACTTGTCAAAACAAACTCATGGACCTGTCAACACGGACATATGGGGGCATTTGTGTCTTTTCACATATGGAAAATATTGCAAAGATGTCACATGAGACTTCATCGCACTCGAGATTTCAAAGGACCATTTTGTCATATTTTCCCTTACTTGGGACCTAGGTGCAATTTTCACTAGTAATGAACGATATTCCTGAACATAATTGTTGACTGCATAACATCAAATGGAATATTGTTGCCGGAACTTGGAAATGCAATCATACTGTTAAATATTTGGGAAATAGAACATTTCTTAGCCCATGGCCAAGATATTCAATCCATTATAATCTAAAAATCATAAGATTTCTACAAATACAAGACAATTATAACACAGCCACATGATAAAGCATGTGAGATTTTATTCTTATTCAAAATGTAGTCTCATGATGAAATAAACTATGGTCAATGCATCAAATATAATATTAATTAGTATTTTAATCATAACTACATATTCCAATCTAAAGTTTTGCTTTTGGCCATAAGGTGCTACATTATTGTTAGAGATTTGTTTCTTTACAAAATGCACCAGCTAGAAACTGTAATGATCTCCCCTTTAAAGTGATTCTAAAGTACGGCACGAGTCTGCACAAGCTCCCACTAGATAGGATCCGAGGAAGGTCAGATGTACGTAGCCTTACCCCACAAGTGGAGAGGATGTTTCCAGAATTTGAACCCGTGACGACTTGATCACATGGCAACAGCCTTTACCGTTGCTACAAGGCTCACCCTCTCATTTAACATGGTTCTGAACCAATGTTTTCAAAATAAAGTTATTCTCTACCAGTATCACATTCTTAGCAACCTCAAGTCTGCTTAACGTGTCAATGCAGCAAGAGGCCTCCCATCTCTTCTTACCCTTTTTGGCTTTTTTGAAGAACATTTGAATATCGTTATTGCAGAAGCATTTCAGGATATCAACAAGGACAATTCATCCATTGCAAATGCATCAAGAAAAACAAGCAAAAAAGGAAAAAACCAGAAATTCCCAGTGTCAGTTCGCCCTTTTGCAAAGATTATGGGCATTGCAAGGTGACCACTCATCTTTTGCAAAGATTCTGTGCCCTCAGCAGGGGGAATCCAGCATTTGATGCCCAATGAGTAAGCGATAGGTGGCGAGTGAAGACCCCAGAAGAAATCCGAATACATCAACCCATAGTGATTGATGCTTTTCGTCGAACAGATAGAATGCATTCTTCATGATTGCCCTTTTGAAGGAACAATCGCACTTTCCCTCTGACTAATTTTGGAATAGTGAGTCCAATTCAGAATAAGAATCAATATTTCCCACCAGCCTCACTGCCTATATATAAGCAATGGCAGCGACCAAGCAAGATATAGCATTGGTTACAGAAGTGAGAAAGATTAGATGTGGGAAGAGGAAAGCAGAAAATTAATTAATTTTCAGGGTAACGTACCGTACGTGATGAGGTCTGAGAGTTTTTCATGAAGAGGTGGAGAGTGGAATGCAGCCAAGAATGACTTGCCGGCGAAGCAAGCTTGCTCTCATGAATAGAGAGAAGCTTGCGGCGTTTGACGTGGTGGTGTAGTTTTTGATTTCCCGGCAAGTCACTCCTCTGGCTACATTTGGCTTTCTTCTTCACATGTGAGACTCTAATGACCGTTGGATCACTCGGTGATTAGCTCATATCTTGCCTGCTCCGATCAATCAGCACTTCAAAGTCTAATGGTGATGGGAGATTGAAAGGTAATAATCTGATCTTAAAAAATTCTATTTGCAAACTTCAATCATTCAAAATGTGACTTTTTTTTAAGTGCCGTAGTTACAGGGTATCAATCTAATTATAATAGTGTTAAGAAAATAGCAACATCATGTATAACAGTAATATTATGCACCTATTCTACTCATATTCCGTCCCGTCTAAAAAGATACTCCCTCCGGTCCTAATTATAGAACATATTTAACCAATTTTGTGGAGATTAAGGAAAGAAGTTAAATTAGTTAATTTTACTCATTTTCTTAAAGTGCCCTTATATAAATTTAAAATGACATAAGTAAAAGTGAATCAATAGCTCTTACCACATATTTTTCCAACATAAAATTTTTCTTCCCACATACTACCTAATTGAAATAATGATCTTACTATATATATTTGTGTGTGTGTATGAATACATACATATATATATAATTATGTGTGTGTACATAAACCCACACACATATATATGCACACGCATATAAACACACACACACAGATATATATATATATATATATATATATATAGAGAGAGAGAGAGAGAGAGAGAGAGAGAGAGAGAGAGAGAGAGAGAGAGAGAGAGAGAGAGAGAGAGAGAGAGAGAGAGAGAGAGAGAGAGAGAGAGAGAGAGAGAGAGAGTATATGTGTGTGTGTGATTTTATATATCTACATATATACACACATATTTATTGACAGACACACACACATATTTATACATATACTTACACACACACATATGTGTGTGTCTATATATATTTGTGTGTAGACACACACACATATACATATATACATAGAAACACACACACACACACACATACATACATACATACATACATACATATATGTACACACATGTGTGTGTGTCTATATATATTTGTGCATTGTGTGTAGACGCACAAATATATACATATATAGATACACACACAGATACATATATACCTAGAAACACACACATACACGTATACATATATAGAAACACATACACACACACAAACATATATATATATATATATATATATATATATATCTTTAAACGTTTCATTGATTGGAAGAGTCTACGCATCCACATACATATACTCACTAAAAACCAAACACACTTGAGAGAATAAAATAGGGGTATTTTAAGAAGAAATTGATAAAAATTAGAATGTTGTCTTATAATTAGGACCAAAATCAACCCTCAAATATTATCTTATAATTAGGACCGGAGGAAATATATTTAAGGACTTTGGTTAAATACAACGTGTCTTTCCTTTTCTTCATACTAAATTTTTTATAATATCCATATTTATTGAAGTACTCTGATTTCTATGTACGAAATTTTAATAATTTAAGGATAGAAATCGTTTAAAGGGTAACAAATTCTTTATATTTTAATTAGAAAGAATCACTTTACGTATTTTTTTTATTTCACGAATCAACTTAGAGGACCTTTTATTTAAGACTATGGGAATAGTTAATCAATTTGTCCTCAAAGGTTAGTCTAATTAATAAGAGCTTGACTCATAGTACTGAAGATCGTAACTTCAAATCCTACTCCTAATGTGAGGATCAACCATGTTAGTACGTCATTTGCAAGTACTCCTCGATCTTTATTATAAGGTATAAACTAATAAGTTTATTTGGTCTTTTTTATAAGGTACTTGTTTATTCCTAAAATACATTAATTATTTGTTTTCATGTATGCCCATAATTAATAAGGGTAGTGGTGAGAGTAATAATTATATAATATTAGAGAGTTTAGAGCAATTAGTAAGGGTAATATTGGAAGTTACTTAAATTGTAGGACAACTTTATTGACTTTAACTATTTTCATTGGTTTGTAAGAATTGTTAGTTGATGCCTTATAATAAGGACCAAAGGGAATACTTCTTTATAAGCGTTCTTTGAGTCTGGAGGCATATCCCGACCTAAACTTTTTCTTTGACCAAAATGTTGGCGGGAGCTCCTAAATTATCACACAACTCAACGGATCTTTCAAGTCCTCTCTAGTGACATGCAGATCCTATTAGCAGCATCACCTGAAAAAAAAAATTAGAATAGTGTCCAAGGACACTGTTCTTAAGATAAAACGGATCCTTCCTACAAAAACAAGGTGAACAGAACTATAAAATACTATTCCCTCCGGTCCTAATTATAGGAGCAAGTTTTGGACTTGGTTTTGGTCTTAATTATAAGAGCAAGTTTTAACTTTTGTCAATTTTTTTTTCTATAATACCCCTATTTATACTTTTTTGATAATAATTAAAGACAATAATAATTTAATAATGCACCTATATATTTTATAAAATAAATAATTTTTGCAACTCATTAATGTCATATACACCTAAATTATACTTTTTTATATAAAATAATTTTGAACAATTTTTGTTATCTTTTTCTCATATCATCCCTATTAATACTTCTTCCTAAATTAATATTTTTATTGGTAAATGAGGCTAATATGATTTAATAGTAGTAAAAGGTAAGAGATCAATCCCTTATTAATAAATTTACTATTTATCCATACAAAAATTAGAAATCATATTTTTAATTGAGAGAAATATCATATAAAAACGGTTGAATTATCCAAATTTTAATTTGAGTCATTGAACTTTTATATATATATATATATATATATAATCATAATGAAGGATTTAAAATGTGGATCAAACTACTTTCATATCCCTTAATTATTAAACCAGCAAAATTGAAAACACGATCCTATTATTTGCTCTAACAATTAATTCTTTAGAAACTACTGCATAACAATGTGCTCCAACTATTCTCAAATTTGACTATGATATATTTTTTAAAAATTTTGAATAGAAAGATAAATAGATTGTTGAGTTGTTTTCATTAAATTTACTTAAAACTTAAATATATTTATTTAAATAAATAAATTTTTAAAAAACGTGAAAAAAAATTCATCCCATTCATCAAAAAGCCCCAAGTCCGCTCGTGACATCATCAGCGGAATAATCTTTAGTGGTTAAAATACAAGTTCCACCGAGAAAAAGATTATCAACTTTCACCTTAAACCTTGAATTATTATCATTAAATCACACAATCTAAAACTACCCATATCACCCCTACTAATATTTGGGTATGAGTATTTTAGGAAAATATACATAATTACCTAATTTAACTTCCTTCCTTAATTCCTTCAAATTACGGTAATTTACTCATATAATTAGGATCGAGAGGGAGTATAATAAAACTCAACTGGCAAAGAAAATATTCAAGAGAAGAGAGGGAAGAAAGGTGGTTCACAACGCAAGAGTTAGTCCTATTGAACCGCTAACTGAAGCACTTTATATAGGACTCCCAAATCCTAATGAGCTAGGAAGTCCATTTCTTGCTTTTAAAACACACCAATGTTCAGTTTTCCTATTAAGGCTTAGTGAAAATGCCATTTTTCAATAAGCTCATTTATTCCAAAATTTTAATTTCACATTCAATAAAATAGCCTAGTAAAAGTGCCAGTCCGCATCTTTAACTCGTGCACAAGACAAGGGAAGAAATCATCGGATTTCAACTACTACTAATACTGGGTACTGGCTATGGGCCTCATCCTTTTTCTCATTTTCCTCTAACAGTTGATTCACGTGATGCTTTTCTCATTTCTCTCATGTTTTTTTCTCACTAATGTTCCAATTAGTAGTCGACAGCTGTCTGGGTTAAAAAGATACTCGTTCCACCTTTCAGCAGTGGATCTCTGCCCTCCGATTAATTTAATCCCATTTGTCATAGGTATTTTTTTCGGAAAATCCTTTTCAAGGCCCACATTACCAAAAAAATACCGAAAAAGGCCCCAATATTCTGAAAATACCCAAAAAGGTCCTAAGATTCTGAAAATTCCCAAAAAGACCCCAAGATTCTGAAAATTCCTAAAAAGGCCCAACATGAGTTGTTAATGAGGCGATATATAGTTGTTAGTGGGGTGATATAGTTGTTAAATGGGTGATTTAGTTGTTTAAAAAATCAAATTTCCGCTAAAGAACTAAATCAGCCTCATTAACAACTCCATAATTCTGAATGGTCTTTTCTGAAATTTTCAGAATCTTGGGGCCTTTAGAATTTTAAGAATCTTAGGGCCTTTTTAGGTATTTTTTTGACAATGTGGGCCTTGAAAAGGATTTTCCTATTTTTTCTCTCTCCTCGGCGTTGCAGGTTCTACGGCACCCGTAATGCTCTAATTGAAAGTCGCCGTTCAATGAACCAATGAAAAGAAAGAATCAATTGATTCCCTCCGATGCACAAGTTTCTTAGAGGAAGCTGAAGGTCATTTCGCACTGGTTCTTTCATTTCGGATTTTGATTTGCAAGTAGAGCTTTTCACTTCCGGAAGAATAGTCACTTCGGATTTTAAAATCAGGCATTCAGGCTATTTTATGGAAGGTAGAGATAATTTTCTTCTTCTTGTTAGATCAAATAGTCAGTTTTGACCTTTCCAATGGCTTCCATAGTTTGTCAGCTCACGACCTATTTTACTATTTGTTTCGGTTTTGTTCATCAGAATTGCTATGTTTTGTTTAAATCTGATTCTGCATCTTGTATTACGTATCGTCTATAGCATGGATTTTAATTTGAATTATTAAAAAATATATATATATCCTCGCCTTTCTCATTCTCCTCGTCTTCGCAGACCACTGACTCGAACACCACCTCCTGCGGAATTACCTATTGCTCCTCCTCCTCCGCCGCCGCGGCCGGTGGAGAGAAGGTCTGTACCGCCGTCACTGGTTCAGAAAGCTCCTTCCCCTGTTCAAAAGGTTCCTTCTCCGGTTCAGAAGGGGACATTGTCGGCGCCCCCAGGCTCCGTCTGACTTCAACAGTAAAAGCCAGTTTCCGAAGACGATAAAGCCTTGCCGAAGGTGAAGCCGATCACTGCTCCTCCGCCATCTCCACCAGCAGTCTGTTTTCAACGTGGTCCTATATCTATTTTTTTCCTATTTATAAGTCTTTTTTCTTATTTATAAATCCTTTTGATCAAATAAATAAGATTATGACAATTTTCGTTATATATATTGTACCAATAAAAATAGAGAGAAAAAAAAAAAGTTAAAAAGCACCCAATCATAAATGAAGGTAAAGTTGAAAATTTATCCATAATCATTAAGTTATCTACCTTTGTGATTTGGTGAAAAGAGAATTATAAATAGTGAGAGGGAAAATATATATATATTTTCAACTACCTTTTTAAACGTTAAAACTTGTTAAAAACAAACAGACTTTGAAGGTGTTTTATGTAGCATGTAAACTTGATTGTAAAATTTTAGTTCTCCTAAATTGTTTCGTCATTTTCTCATTTCCCCCATTACTAGGTTGTACCAAGTCTTAGACCCTTGAGAATCACATTTTGGATGAAAATAGGAGTATATATAAAAATCTGGTACAAATTATATGTTATATACTTATTTTTCATTAGAAACAAACAATTAATTATTGTGATTTTATTAAATGCCTTAGGCTATTGCATGATGTAAACCTTTGAGGACATCTGGTAAAATTGAAACGATGCACTCTTCCTACGTTAAATTTTCATCCTTAAAAAAATTACTTTTGAAATATATGAAAAATTTTAATGTAATAAGAAAAGAGTATAATGCCACTAACAAGGTGTTAGTTGATGTGATAGACAGATTGAGGTGATAGACAGCATCACTCTTATAAGAAAAAGAATACAAGTTCGAATCTAAAAAAAGGCATTTGTTGGAAAAGGGAAAAAAAACATATGTGCCTCAAAAGAAAAAGCCTTCATCAAATCAAAAGAAAAGAGTAAATTGCGGTTAGTATGAGTCTAGATCATTTGATGACACAAAAATAACTGCATTTGATGTACTTGAAGAAAGATGGAAAGAAAAGATAAAAACTATGTATGATAATAAGATATATATATGTAGCCCATACTCACAATCAAAATATCTTACATATGTATATCAAACTCCTTTTTTCTGTGAAGTCATGGTGGCTACGTACATAGGATTCATTTTATCAATAGTGTCAACCCTTCGAACGCTGATAATAAGAGTATGATATGATGATAGAAAGGAGAGAGAGCAAACTTGAGACAAGGATACCTGCCAGCAATAACACCCTCTTTGGAAGAAGATGATTCAGGCAAGTCATCCTTGGCTCAAATTTACTATCTACCCCTTCAGCCCAGATGCTTCAACAAACAATGTAAGTGCAATATTATCTAAACTACTACTTCCAGTCTTTAATATAAGATTTAATTTGTAATGCAAATTACATTGCAGAACTAGATCTTATGTTGCTGACCGGAGGTAGTTATTAAGTATCATTTTATTTGTCTAAAAATTGAAAAGATTTATAAATCATCTCTTCAATATTAGCCTTTTCATCTACTGGTCTCACTTCTTCAATTCCTTCTGTATTAATAGGCAGATAAGATCAGTATGGATGGAATCTCAGGTCTTCTTCTCTTACTGTACCTTTTTTAACTCTTAATCAAAAGCTGGCGAGGCTCCACTTTTTTTCCCACCAACCTCCACCAAGTTATTATTTATTTTTTTTTAAGTTCAAATCTATTTCAATCATCCCAATTTATGCTTTAAACTGTAGGGTTCATTTGACTCACAAGCACATCCACTGTCGTCCTTCCATTTAAACTTGGGGTCCCAACTGGTTCTTTAATATGTGTGTGTAGTGAGTTTAGGGAGATACAAAGAAAAATTAAATAAATAAGTGTGATAATGAAATTTCTACCTCATATACAGTTGTCTTTTTCAGCATCATCCTCTTTTCAAATAGTTTTTGTACCTTCATTCAACAATAGCACCAGTCTTTTTACAAAACCATTAAACAACTAAACCAGGAAAATAAGAACATAAATATAGAAACAACGAAACAACCGTTAAATGACCAAAATGTCTAGCCATTACCAAAAACAGAGTCCGTATAATCTGCTTCAATCAACCTTTGCAAACTTGAGACGACCCCTTCAATGAAGCTTTGGTAGCCCAGCCACCAAAGTCGCTTTTCAAATATGGATAAATAAAGGGGATACAATTTAGATTTTGTATAAAGTTAAAAATTACTAGTTTGATTATATATTTAATTACACGTTAGAATTTTGTTTTAAAAAAATATTTTACAGTATTTATGATAATTCACACATCTTAAACTTTAAATTACAAGACTTAAGAGCCTTAATATTCTGCTATACTTTATAATGTGGACATTGATTCCAAATAAGTGTGGTTATGGATAAGAAGCATATATATCAAGAGTAGAAAATGTGGGATTCCTATAAATAATGAAGGACAAAAGAATTAATTCTGAAGGCAATCATGTTTTCAGATGTGGGATTCCTATATATGCCCTGCCTATAAATAACAGCAAAGTCATAAGTTATAATCAAAATGCAAAGCATGCAGAGAGAAATGAAATGTGAGAGGTTAATCATAAAAATGCAGAAGATGCTGATTAACGCGTGTATATATATGTATGTATGTTGGTAGCTCAAGTGGCTCGCATGGAGGGGGTGGAGAGTATATTTGAGCCAAGAATGACTTGCCGGCATCTGCTAATGATTAGTTAATGCCTATCTTTGGCTCTTGCTGGGGGGTCTTCTTGGTTCATATTTGCTCCCTTTCCTCTCTCATATGAGACTCTTAAAGAGCTTTGTTTTGGTTCCTCTATCTCAGAGCCTTGTTTCTAGCAAAATTTGTCAAATATAGTCATGCTTCCAAAATTAAAGTTTTATTTTGATCTAATAATATCTTGAAGCCTAGGATCCATTCACTGGTTAGAAAAAGGTTTTAAGACTGGATGAAAAACCCTTTCGTAAGACCAGATCTGAAACCGGTCTCGATAGAGATGGTCTTAAAAGTTTGTTACTTTTGAGACCAGATGTGTAACCGGTCTTAAAAAAATACTTTTTGAACCGGACCTTTAAAATATGAGGTCTTAAATGTCAAATTTTTAAAACTGGACTTTTAAAATTTTAGTTTTTAAAAGTCTCTTTCTATCAAAAAAAAAAAAAAAAAAAAAAAAAAAGAAGAAGAATGGACTATTAAGACTGGATGTGAAAAAACATTTGGTCTTAAAAGTCCCTTTCTATAAAAAAAATTTTTAAAAAAAAAAACAAAACTGGAAATCAGAAATTTGTGGGCACTGGTTCCGTTTATGGCTTGTCCCAAGCTTCGATCCACGTCTCCATGGCATCTGCGAGCTTAACGAAGTACTCATCAAGCTTTGCCTTCACTTGCCTGGCGAGTTCGACATAACACTTTTGAACAGTAATGCATTCCTTTGAAAGTGAAACAGACTAGAAAAATGGAATCAAATCTTCCTGCCAGTAAATTCCTTTATACTCCTTCTTCAGGTTCATGAAAGAGTTGCTAGCTTTGCCGTGAAAGAAGTAGCGCAAACCTGTCTTCACGCCCAATCCCAGATGATCGCATATGACCTTCATTATAATGATAGAAAGTATAGCCAGCTCAAAGCTTGGTATAATTAAATTCATTAAGGAATATACTAAACCTGGAGAAGCTAGAACCAAAACAAGAGACCATGAGAGTAGAGGAGGCGAGAGTAATTTTCGCGGCGTCAGAAAATTTGTGAGCAAGGTCCTTGATATAGGATGAGGTTGAATAGAGTGTGATGCGAGATTTATAAGGTCAAAGAAAAGTTTAGAGAGAAATTCAATTTTTGGCGTGGGAAAGTAGAAGATTAATCTTTTAAACTAGATTTTTTAAACATCCGGTCTTAAAAGTACATTTTTTAGATCGACTTTTTAAACATCGATCTTAAAAATAAGACTTTTCTTATATTTATAAAATCTAATCAATCATACTTTTTGAACCGACTTTTAAACTATTAGGTCTTCAAAGTTTGTACATATTTTACAAGTCTGGTTTAAAAAGTTCTTTATATATTTACGGAACTGCCACCGATCTATTTTTTAGACCTAATCCTCTATAATCCAGTCTAAAAATTTCTTTATATATTTACGGAACTGCCACCGGTCATACTTTTTAGACCTAATTCTCAATAATCCGGTCTAAAAATTTCTTTATATTTTGAAATCAAGCATACATACTTTTAAACCGGAGCCTCAATATTCCGGTCTAAATGAGGCAATTTTAAAGCCATTTTTGTACTAGTGATTATTACCTATGTCACTGCAAAAGAAAACATCAAATTAGAGACATAATTTGTTCCGTTGGTAAAAATACCATTACAATTGATTAGTGACGGAATTTTGAATTCCGTCGATAATTTGTGATGGAAATTTTCCGTCCCTAGTTAGTGACGGAAAATTTCTATCACAAAGTTGGAGTAGGCTATCTCTAAAATTAGTGACAGAAAATTTCAGTACGGAAAATTGTCACTGAAACCGTTTCAAAATTGGAATAGACTATCCCTAAATTAGCGACGAATTGGGGACAGGATTTTCCGTCACTAATTAGTGATGGAATTTCCTTCACTAATCCATCGCAAAATACATTTTTTCATATAATTTAAATTGCCACATGTCCTCACCACAAGCCTTAAGTTGTCCCATGCCGATGGCCACCACCCCACTGTCTGTCAAACCCCTTAATATTTCAACATTTATCAGAGTAATAACGTATAGCCCAACATGCGAAACATAAATAGTATAAACATATTGATATAAAGTAATTGATCACATAACAGGAATTCTCACAGGACTCGTACATAATATTTACAAATATCAAAATTCTTTTATAAATTGTAGATAACCAACGTCACTATTTGACAGGTCTAGAATCTTCAATTTTCGGTATCTACCGCCTTTCCCTGGGATCCACATCCACTGTGCTGACCACCTTTTAAACTAATAGGAAGAGTTGAGATTCAAATGAATCTCAGAGTAACAATTAATCTCACATAAAATACATACACAATACGTGGTAGTCAACCATACATACAACACATTCAACATTTAGAGGTAAACATGATATGCAACATCAACTATAATCATAGGACTCAACTAATCCATTCCCACAGCATGGGTATTCAACTGGTCGACCCTTCTCATCTGAATGCTTAATAGAGCTCACAACCTAAGGACCCACGTGTTCACTAAGCCTTACTGCATCTCGTGTTCACATCACAGAGACACAACATGGTTCACACATGCATATAAAGGCATACATAGTATGTGAGAGAAAAGTTACAACATGGTGGTCCTTCCAATTCTTGAACTGGTTCCCAATCCTTTAATCGTCTCGAGTGGATGTCAAATCCCATAATTACATGTTCACGGACGACGAGTTAATACTTATCCAAACTCTTCATTATATCAAAATACCATAATTGGTTATCTTTAATGTTATTGCATTGTGCCCAACATGTAGCTAAAGGTCCTACATTAACTCCAAGTTTTTATCTTAACCCTTGGAAATTAATTTTACTACCAATTGCCCTTACTTTCTCATTTTTGTTCAAAAGTCAAAAGCTAGTAGAATTTTTAATCAACTTTGAAAATTCATATCTTTATGTACAAACATCCAATTGTAATGATTTTAAAGGCTATGTAACCTTTATTAAGTCTTTCACTATTTCAAGAAAAAATATTGTACCTAGCCAATTGGACGCACAACATTCCAAAATTACAATTCATTAGACATTGTCCCAGAAACTTTTCATTTTACATTATCAACTTCAAAAATGCACAACTCATAGTATATAGATCCAATTGACCTATATGACTTATTAAATTAAAGCTTGACAAATCTATTTTTATTATGGAAAGTTTCATGACCATTGGATATCATTTGGTCCATCAAAAACACAACAACAAATGGATTGCCACGCAGGAACCAAATCTAGCAACACTATAGCACATTTCCATTTTCAATTCCAATCCTTCCAAAATTACTTTCTCATCTTTATCTTACACAATTTTGCCCAAGAAATCCATTGGAGACCTTAAATTATCAAACTTGTAGTCCTTCCTTATACCCTTTGCTAACCGAAATTAGGGTTTCAAATCAACAATTCACAATATACTCACTAAACTAGGTTCATATGCTTCCAAATCATCATATAACCACACATGTATGAACAAATCATCATGAAACCCAAGGAATCCTCTTTGGCCAAAATATTAGGGTTTCTCAAAACATTCAAAAACTCATCAAAACCTCAAGACAACAATTCAAAATGAAGTTTAGGCTACCTTATCGTGATTTTGCAATCGGTTCGAAAATCCGGCGGCACCTCGTCTAACTAGTTGGCTTGAAACTCCTCCAATGAGAAAACCAAAACCATAGAAATGAATCTCTCAAGAAGTAGATCAACTTTTGTGAAGGGAGTTTTTGGATTTGAGGTGGTTTTGTGGAAGATTTGGCCTTGTCTTTGTTTCCTCCAATGAGAAAACCAAAACCATAGAAATGAATCTTTCAAGGAGTATATCAACTTTTGTGAAAGGAGTTTTTGGATTTGAGGTGGTTCTGTGGAAGATTCGGCCTTGTCTTTGTTTCTCTCTCTTCTATCAATTTTGGCCTCCATATTTGGATGTTTTTAAGCTCCCCCCCCCCCCTTCTTGTTTGGTCCGGAAATGAGAATGACAAAAAATGAAGGAAGAGAACGTGTTAAATTGATTATCTCATGCATAATTGATTACATCCAACTCTACCAATCAAAACACCATATTTGCCTTTCTTATATTTTCCTTTAGTCTCTTTTCTTTTACTCTCTCTCACTTGGCCGAAATGAATGGTGAGGGGAATGAAGATGAAATGGTGTTAAATTGAATATTCAATCCTTAATTATTTGACTACATCAAATTTCCACCAATCAAAATGCTCCATTTGCCCCTCTTATTACCTGTGTTCAAAATTTTCACTTTTCTAGTTTAGTCTGGCTAACCAAGAATGATATGTGTGAATATTGTTTTAGTTTCACATGGAAAATTCTAGAATAGACATAGCTAGCCACTAGCAAATTAGAGACTATTTATAAATTGAAAAGCAATTTGTTAAATTAAAAAAAATTCTAGAAATATACCGGATATATATATATATATAAATAAAAGCAATTTGTTAAATTATATATATATATATATATATATATATATATATATAAGTTGGTCATGTGATAATAAATTGCTTGTAAAGGATAGGAATACCCCAGAGTGATACGTCTAATGCAGTAATTCATCATCGGCACGCGTGGCCGGGAAATCCAAGCGACAAGCATGTTTTAAAACAAAAATTAAAATGAAGACTTTTTTTTTTTTTTTTTTTGTCTAGTATATTTTTTATGATGATAAAAAACATATATATTTCTTAAAAATTAGAAGAAAAAAAATTAGCAGTTAAAAATGTTCTTTACAAATTAAAAATATTTAATCTCAGCAATATTTTACAAGTATTATGATCATTTGATCAGCTTTTTCCTCTTCCTATATTTTTTCGCTACTTTAAACATAAAAATAAAATATTATTGTTATCTTATAACCAACATATATACAAACCTCATAATTTCAAAGTGTAATTATAAGACTCTGATAGAAAGATTTATCCACCTCTAAAAATTTTATTTCAGAAAAAATAATAAATAATAAATCATGAAGGGTGAAAATTAAAAATTATATATACAATATAAATTTTGTATTAATTTTAGAATGTTGAAATATATATTTTTTACATAATACTAAAAATTAAGAGAAAATTAAAATAAAGGACCTAGAGAAAATAATATTTATTATAAAGGACCACAGAAATTGTAATTATATAGAAGAACCAAATATCATAATATAAATTTAAAATTACTAAATTGCCCCTAATCAAATCTCATGTATTATCTCTTGTAGTCATAATTTAAAAAAAAAAAAAAATAAAAATAAAACTGTCATCATGATATGAACGTATCTTTATTTTTCAATATATTATTTAATTAACAACTATTACACTCATGTTTTTCTTAATTTTTATTTTTCACTAATTTATGTCATCAAGTTACCCGATTTATATTATCAATGTTGATATCAATTAAACTCTTTTTATAAAAGTAAAAACTAAACTTATTTCATATTTTAAAGATATAATAGGTTAATTAGATTTTTTTTTTAATTTTATTAACACTACATGAATTTTTTAACCCACATAAATTGTTCTAAAACAAAAATAAATCATACAAACTTTCTTAGTTTAACATATATGATCAATTATAAAAGACCTTGACTTTTATTAAAATTATATAATTCCATTTTTAATTAAGAAAATTTTTTATTTTAAAAAATTATAATTCTTACAAATTGAAGAATGCTTAACTTTTTTTTTCATAGATATATATTCAAGTTGTGAAAAATGAAAAGTAATAATAACTATTATTTAATTTAATGAAAATTAGAATTTTGTATTAGTTTTAAAAATAAAATGGGGAAGAGAATGTAGGAAGAAATATAGAAGATTTTGTTATGGACATTTTAGTACTTTTAATTATTATTATTTTATATTTAGTCCTTCTAAATAATTACAATTTTTATGGTCTTTCTCCATAAATATCTTTTCTTCTAGGTCCTTCATTCTAATTTTTCCAAAAATTAAAGAACTTTAGGGAAACCTGCCAATTCCCCACCTCCCATAGTTCCATTATTATCACTGGGTAGTGGCTCTCTAATATGTCTATGTAGAACAAACTAACATGGGCAACTGTTCAACGACTTTGGTATCAATTTTGAATTTACAAAAACGTTAATATCTTTCTGTTAAAAGAGATGTCCACATTTTGTATATAACAATGATTACTCTAAATAAGATTGTGGTTGGTATATACGCATAGAAATGAAACAATATATATAACGGATATATAGTATTAGTATAATTTAAATAGAGAAAGATCAATGAAAATAATTTAAAGTGAAAAGATTAAATAGCCGTATACCTCTTCAAACAAAGAAAATCTTTTTTTTTTTTTTAATTGATTGGTAACATTTTGGTCCCGAAAATTTCCAAAAACCCCTTTTAGGGGAAAAAATGTCTCATTTTAACCTCTCGGACACAAATGGAGTCCGTTAATTTTTTAGGGACCCAAAAGGGTATTTACTCATGAAAATAATTTAAAGTGAAAAGATTAAATAGCCGTATACCTCTAACTACATGAGTGATTGAATTGAGGACAAAATAGTGTTTCCGTTCATCATTTCATAACTTCCTTTCCCTATTTTCTTATCAAGTTAAGTTACATCTAGCATCTTAAAGTTTTTTTTTTTTTTTCAGATGCATCTAGTGTCCTAAGTATCATGAAAAAATATTTCATGATATTGAGTGTACAACAAAATACTTTAGACCTATGGGGCAGTGGATGAATCTGGAAAAATATTTTAGGGTATTAAATGCACCTTAACAATTTCTTATTTACTGTTTTCACCTCTATCAAACATAGAGTTAGAGAAAAGAATTAAGAAAGTAAAAACAAACTGGCAACGGAAGCTTTTAAATATATTACCAATTATCAAATACAAGAATTTGAAATGAAAGGGAATAATTCATCTTCATGATCAATTGCCAGGAGCTCCCAAGTCACAATCAACTACTCTCAAGCAGGGGTGGAGTCAGGATTTGAAAATAGGGGGGTGAAAATTACAAAATAGAACCCAAGGGAGTTTAGGGGTGAAAATTACAGAATTGACCCAAAATTTTAGGAAATTATGCTTCAGCCTCATAAATATTTTAATATTTTTAGTATAGTCCCTTTATAACACTTTTCAATAGGGACTAAATTGAAAATGTTAAAAATTTATATATCTAAATCACAATTTCCTATACTTTTAGGTCACAATCTGTAATTTTAGGGGGCGGGGCCACCCCTAACCCCCTAATTCCTCCCCTGCTCTCAAGTCAATACTCATATCATATGTGCATGTATATATTAGACACAAAAAGAGGGACAATTATCATGTCATTCATTCATTGGCCCAAAATAAAGTACAATTGTTCTGTTCATGATTTATGAAGTAGTAGATTTTATAAACACCCACGGAAGCTAGGTTTAGTAAAAAGAGTTAGTATCTGTTTGGATGAACTTTTAAAAAAAGTGTTTTTTTTATAGTACTTTTTTTTTAAGCTCCAAATTGAAGTTTAAAAAAAACAACATTTTAGCTTTTTTATGACTTTTTCTTAAAAAAAAAAAAAAAAAAAATATCATCTAAATAAATAAATTAATAAAAAATATTTTTTTTTGTATTAAAAAGGAGTTTTTTTATTTTTATTTTTATTTTTTAAAACAAAAAAAACCATCCAAATGGGCTCTTAGTCCCTTACAATGTGACAAAATAATATTTGAAAACTTGTCCACATTTAATATCCAATAATACCTCAAATAAGTGAATACCTATGCCAAGGGGGGAAAAACCTTATAGTCAAGACTTGCAATTTATCATAGTTTAAGACACGTAGAAATTGATAAAAATTACAAACATCATACGATTATGATATTGCCACATGACAAGCATAAGGTGTGGCCATGTTTATGAGTCAAATATGCATAGAATATGATGCTTCTATTTATAGCTAACGTTTTGCCGCCGTAAGTAGGATGCTGCATATTATTCCGAAAGATTGATTTGTTGACATAATGCTCTAATTAACCTGCAACAGTGGTGAACCTCTCTTTCAACCCTTTTTCGCCGGAGAAACTTTTCTTGAATAAAGTTATTCCATAACGGGATCACATTCTTAGCAATCTGATGATATCTGTTTGAATATGTCAACGACATAAAGAAGGTCTCCCATCTCTTTTAGCCCCATATATATAAGCCTTTTTCTGAAGTACATTTAAATTTTGATAATCCAGAATTATTTTTAAGATATCAATCATCATATATATGGACAATTCATGTGTATTGCTTCAGAGAAAGTGACTCATATATCACCACAAAAAAAAAATCGTATAATATCATATAATAGCGGTGAATAAAAACCACTACTAATATTAGATTTTGTAGCGGTTTTGACATATTTGTAGCGGCAATACATATCAAAATGCGGGCTTGTTGTTAATGAACTTTGTAGCGGTTATCATAAATTAACCACTATAAAGTTAGCACCAACTTAGCGTGAAGGTTGTGGCAAATATATTTGTCATGGTTCTAGGATAACAACCGCTACAAATTTGGCACCAATCTGGCACGTAATGATGCGAAGGTTGTGACAATTATATTTGTCGTGGTTCTAGGATAATAACCACTACAAATTTGACGCTAGCCTGGCACATAATGACACAAAGGTTGTGGCAGTTATATTTAATTTATAGAGGTTCTAGGATAATAACCACTACAAAATTCGAATAGTCGCAATATTTGTCGTGGTTCGAAAAAAACAGAGGCACAAACCGCAACTAAGTTTTAACATTTGTAGCAACCATTTTGAAAACCGCTACAAACTTTGAACCTATATATACCCCCCAGCCCACAAAGCATTCTATGAAGATAGCGTAGCATGTAGTGAAGGGTTGCAAATGAGTTGCCTCTCTCTGATGAAAATAAGTCAATAAGTTTTCACACACGATGTCATCCCAGCCTCATATCGTAGTGGTGGTGACAAACTACTATAATTATAGTAGCGGTTAGGTTATATATAGTAGCGGGTTTCTAAAACCACTACAAAGTTGCTTACAATGGTGTGTTTTGTAGCAGTTTTGACAACCGCTACTAATATCGTTTGTAGCGGCTAAAACCGCTACAAATACGATATTTTGACTATTACAAAATGTCTTTCTTTCTTTTTTTGTAGTATATAGACACTGGCCATTTGCAAAATGCATCAAGTAAAAAGGAAATCACAGTGTCAATGTGATGAGCACAAACCTATTAGGAGAAAGAACCATTGAACTTACTAACCACACTACAATTTGATATCTTCCAATGTAGAACTCATAACAAATGTTATTAAACCCGAACCAGACTAGCTAGTTCAAGCCAAAAATCGGCGAACCATTCACATAACAGGTATGATCTGGCCACATAACCGGTTTAAGCTGGTTCAATATTTTTTTATTTAGAAAAATAATGATTTGATTTGATTTTTTTTATTTTCTTCATAATTGTATATTAATAACCCTAAAATATTCATTCCCTCATCGTTTTGGCCTCGGTTTGACTCCGATCTGACCCACTGACTTTTGACCCAGTTAGAGCTGGGAATCAGGGCCGGGCTAGCCTATAGGGCTAAGGCCTAAAATGGCCACCTCTTTTAGGCCCAAGGCAAGAAAAACTTTGTCTATCAAGGCTCGTCCAGAGAGCATGTGGGTCAAGGCCGCTCTTATAGGGCTAGAAGATATTTTTCTAAATTTTAACTATTTTTCCTACGTTTTTTTAAAAAGAAATATAATTAGTAAATTACAATAATTAAGGTTCTAATTTAACAAATAAATGTTGTCAACATGAAGGTCTAAACAACATGCATCATGCAACAAACAAACACAGTCACTAATTGACAATCAAAAGTAAACTATTATCCACAAATAATTCACACAAAACAATGAAACATAAGAAGCTTACCACTAGGCTGACCTTTAGCCATTAGAGCTAATTATTCATTAATCCTTTGAGTTTTTCCTTGTAATTTTCATGACAAAGACATTAGGTTGCATCAAAAGCCATACCCGGTCAAAACTTAACCCTACAAATACAGTATGCAATGTAGATTGTCATCCAATGTACACGAACAGATCATATCAACATTGAAAGTATATGTTATAATAATTACTAGGAATGTGAATTGAATGACATTGAAGTTTCCTTCAAGTGCACAACATAACACACAACAAAATAATCATGTATGTCAAATATCATACTCGGTCAACAACTAAAACCAGAATAGATCCCAAAACAGATTGAACCGTATACAAATCATACTCAAATTATAGCAAGAAGTCCATATCAACAAATTATAATCCAAAAAAAATATGAATTCTACAAATCATTTGAACCTTATTCGAATAATAAGTCTACAGAGTGGCAGAAAAGCTCGGAACCTTCGACTCAGAGGCTATAGGACTGAGGAAACTTCTACTCTTCAAGACTTGCAATCTATCAAAAAATCTCAAAAGGTCGGAAGGGAAAGTTTTGAGGAACAATACCTCAATGGAGTGGTGGACTCGGCGAGCTTCGACCAAACAGATCAACGACTATGAGGAACCGTCGAGACTTTCAGGTCGTTAGAAAAGCTCGGAAGGTCATTAGGGAAGGATTTGAGGAACAGTACGTTGGTAGAGTGGCAAACTCGGCGAGCTTCGACCTTCGAGACTTCCAGGATTGGGAAAGGCTTAAAAGGCCGAAGGAATAGTCTGTTGATCGTCAACGCCTCAATAGAGAGGTGGACTTTGCAAGCTAAAGCAATCAAGCACTAATGTCGTGACCGTGATGCGTGTTCGTGAGGTTGAGAGTCCGAGACTAAGGGGTGAACTCATGAAGCTTGATTCTGATTCGTGAATGACAGAATGAGTGAGATTGTGAGAGTAACTGATTGAGGGAGTACTAGGCAAGTAGTTTGGCTAGTTTCTTTCACGGTCAGGCAGGGCAAGTGGGCAACTGTCAACTGCCACTATGGACAACGTAAAAAAAATAATAATAATAATAATAATAATAATAATAATAATAATAATAATAATAATAATAATTAACGAGCTCATCCTTTTAGGCCCTACTTCCTTTGAAAGCTCCAATTTAATTATAAGCTTGACCCTTGATTTAACCGGACTTAACGGGCCTGCTTGATTTCCCGGCTCTAGACCTTGTACACCGACCAGTTCAGTGTCAGATCCGAGTTTAATAACCTTGCTTATAACATTGTCACACTCTTTAAGAGCGAGCAAGGCACTTCACTTAGACACTTGCTAATTAGAAGACTCCATGGATAGCCCTTTTCATGAATATTAGCCTTTTAATTAAAGCACCAATGTGATGAGTACGAATTCAAAGAGGGAGCCTATCTCAAACAACTAACCTATTAAAAAAGAGAGCCCTTAAACTTATAAACCACACTACAATCATAAGGTTTCCAATGTGGCACCATTTCATCATATTAATGATCGTACCTGAGCCTTTGCACAGCCACAGAACCAAAAGGCATGGGCAAAACCATGGTGTGACAACTGTTCATCTTTGTGAAAAATTCTATGCCCACAACAAAAGAGGAATAATCCAGAGCAAAAATGAAGCCCATAAGGAAGACAAGTGGAAAGGGGAGACCCCAGAAGAGATCCCAACACATATCAAGAGGGATGGCATTTCATCGAACAGATAGAATACAGAATCTATCATTGCCCACCTTTTTTTGCAACTTGCGATCTGACGGTTTTTCGAGCAGTAGTGAGTCAAATTGAGAATAATATCAGAGAATATTCTATTATTTCCCACTTCTGCGTATATATACAGCGGCGTCAATGAAGCAAGATATAGCATGAGACGTGAAGAAACGTCCATTAGAGATGAATGTAATGTCGGAGAGTTTTTCATGAAGAGGAAGAGAGTGGAATGGAGCCAAGGATGACTTGCCAGCGAAGCAAGCTCTACTGAATAGAAGCTTGCGGCGCTGATGTATGTGGTGAGTTGTGATTTCTCCGGCAAGTCCATCCTTTGGCTACATTTGGCTTTCTTCTTCTCATGTGAGACTCTGATGACTCCTTTTTATTATTAGTTGGATTTGTGTTACAGTACAAAGCCTTTGCTGATCTAAATGGTTGTGGGGTCTATCTACGAAAGGTTAGTTAAACTTCGCTTTTTGTCCTTTTTGTTTTCTTCAGGATCAAATTCAAATCAAAGCTTTATAGTTACAATCATTGACAAGTTGATACTTGGTGCCGTTTAAGTTATAAGGTTCTGAGTAACATGTTAATACCCAAATCTAATACAATGTTGCTGAAACTATATTCCCTATTTTTTTGAACTGCATAAGCGTGCTATATATATATATATATCTATATATATATATATATAGAGAGAGAGAGAGGCACACACAATGCTTACACACCTCTGCATTGGATTAATCACATTTTATTTTTAGGATTAAGGTGTAGATTAGCTAACAAAGTGTTACGCTGGGAGCACCAGACACAAAAAGGTTTTGAATGAAGTAAAAATATCAATAAACAATTGAAAGATAGTAAAAATAACAATGAAGAATTTATAATAAAGTAGCACAATTCCCATTTTTTGCCTATTCGCCGAATTTAAATTATATACTAATTGATTTTGATATAAATATTGTACGTAAAAATTATTTTAAAATAAGGTGAGGATTTAAACGAAAGAATTGAAAAAGTATATGGAGCCAATTAATCTAAATTAATGTACATGTATATCGACCATAAAAAGAAAACTTTCTTACTATTTCATTGGTGACTAATGTTTATTGGATTTTTTTGTAGAAAATGTTTATTAGCTTTCTCTTTTATTTACCATCATGTTTGTTTGGCTTCTAAAAGAGCTGAAATGGGGAATTATTATGGTTAAGTAACAAGAAAAGTTCCTTGAACGACTGAGGAAATTTTTTAAAGTTTCATTGACTGATTCAAATACAATTTTTTTTTCAAATGATTTAAATACAATTTATAAAATCTTGCATAGGAAGTGTGTTGATATATGACCCAAACCATATTAACCACATTATTTTATATATATAATTGTTTTTATCTTCATTAATGATATCTCTCCAATAAATACTGATGATATTTTTTCTTGCTATTTTTTTCCTAAAAATATTGATGACGTTCGTGGAAGTTAAATCATACCTGTAAATTGTTATAAAAACAAGAAGATAGTTATAAAATTAATAATAAAAAAAAAAAAAAAAAAAAAAAAAAAAAAAAACTTTGCATATAATCATTATTTAGAAAATAACAGACAAAGTCAACTGAACATGCAAGTGCTTGTAGCAGTGGGGTTGTTACAGAAAGCCCAAAACCCTTATTGAAGGCATTGCAAAGCCCAATGCTAAGCCCATAGCTCAATTCTTTTTGGGCATATCGAATGTGGGCCCACAAGGATAATAACCAGAGCACACGTCAGCGTTATAGTGGTCTTGCCCACCTTTGTAAGTCTTGACATACCAATTATGACAATCAACTTTATAGCCAAAAAAAATGGTTGTGAGTTGTGACTAGTTTGCAACTTATGACAATCACTACAGCCCTTCTGAAAATCTGCGCATATTTTAATTCTTTTTTGTTTGACCCTCGAGCTCTTCTTTTGAATGGTTGTGAGTTGTGACTAGTTTGCAACTTTCAAGAAAAAAAAAAAAAAAAAAAAAAAAATTACTCTCACATTATTTTGATTGAAACCGCGTTTTGATAAACAATGAAGGTTTCTCGATACAAACTAAGATACTCTTTTCGTGCCTATTTATAATTTTTATAATAGGCTTGTCTCTTTTAGGTTGTCGTTAAGTTTGTCTCACTAATTTTTATTAATTTTACCTTAATTAATCTCATACATTGTATTATGTTGACTTATTCTTTTTATTCTCTCACATCATTTTTTTCCATACATTTTTTTCATCATTTTTTTTGTTACGGATCTGAACTAAGACCCAATACCGAGATGGCCCAACTAAGGGCGTATCCAAGATTACAGCGTACCTATAATATAGGAAAATCCTATATTATAGCGGATCCTATCTATCAGTATGAGGGGAATATCCGAACTATGTCTACATTATATACTCCCCAGATATTCGCCCTGGAGATCAAACACAACCACGATATTTTCCACAGTAGCCTCTATAAATACGAGGCTAATTAACCAAGTACACAGGTTCTAACTCAGACTACTTACATTCAGTCACACTGTGCACACACACCACCCCTTATATCGTGCACAGTGATCCCAAGTGATCCCACGCTCCCCTGATTATCTACCTCATAGATATTCAGGCCGAGCCCAACAATCCAATATCAAAGTATCAGCCCTTGGCTGGATATCTGTGTTCTACACCAGAACATTTTTTATTATTGTTCTCTCTCTTATTTATTACTCCCTTTATTTCTTTTTATAAGAAACATTTAACCGAATCTTGCGTTCGAAGCATCAATTAAAAATAATAAATTCAAACTTGTAACCATCTTTGACAAAAATACCATTATTTTTTATGACATATGGAATAAAAGAGAGAACAAGGAAATCATTATTATAATAAGGATTATTAACGAGAGAGAATAAGAAACTAAATATGGTAGAAGTAATAGGTCTTTGGAGCTATGAAAATTTATTATATTGACATTAAATAGGGGTAATTAAATAGGAAAAATGATAAATAAATACCATATAAATTTTGCAAAACCCCCCCAAAAGTCCACTAAATTTGTAAAAAACCGAGAAGTAAAAGACCTAGAAGGATATGTAAATTCGGGTGAAATTACCATTTTACTCTTAATTTAAAAATAAAAAATTAATAAAAAATAAATAAAAATAAATAAATAACCTCGCCGGAGGGTCGTCGTCGGCAATTGGCACTAGCGTTTGACGAGGGGGGGGTTTTTTTTTTTTTTTGGGGGGAGTTTTTTAAAAAAAAATATATATATTCATTGAAAGTGTGGGAGGTGGGGTTCAAACCCCCACCCCCCCACATCCACGGGGCCAAGTGACCTTGGTTTCTTTAATATATCTATATATATATATATATATATTCTTCTTAACATTTTTTCAACGGTAGTCTTTCAACGGTATGTACAAATTTTCCAACACTATTTACAAAATTTTCATCACCATTTATGAAGTTTTTTTTAGGTTTCCTTTTCTTGCCTCTGAAGGGAAAAATAATGAATTATTACAAATCTTTCAACAATATTTATAAATCTTCCAACGCTATTTACAAAATTTCCATAGTCATTTACAACTTTTTTAAGGTTTCCCTTTCTTGCCTCTCGATAACAAAATAATAATGAATTATTACAAACCTTTCAACGGTATTTACAAGTCTTTCCAAAAAATTTACAAATTTTTTTTTTTTTTTTTTGGGTTTCCTTCCCCCCCCCCCCCCCCCCTCCCCCGAGGCAAAAAAAGGGAAACCTCAAAAAAGTGGTAAATGGCGATGAAAATTTTGTAAATAGCATTGGAATATTTATAAATACCGTTGAAATATTTATGATAATGCATTTTTTTTCCTCGAGAGCAAGAAAGGAAAACCTCAAGAAAACGTCGTAAATGGCGATGAAAATTTTGTAAATAGTGTTGAAGGATTTGTAAATGGCGTTGAAAAATTTGTGATAATGCATTATTGTTTTTTGTTTTTTCCTCAAAGACAAGAAAGGGAAACCTCAAAAAAAGTCGTAAATGGCGATGAAAATTTTGTAAATAGCGTTGTAAGATTTGTAAATATCGTTGAAAGATTTGTAGTAATTCATTTTTTTTCCTCAGAGGCAAGAAAGGGAAACCTTCAAAAAAAAAAAAAAAAAAAAAAAAAAAAAAAAAACGTAAATGGTGATGAAACTTTTATAAATAACGATGAAAATTTGTAAATACCGTTGAAAGATTTATAACTACTGTTGAAAAAATGTTAAGAAAAATATATATATTTGTTAATACGTGTGTGTGTATATATATATTAAAGGAACCAAGTCTTAGCCCCATGGATATATGAGGGGTGGGGGGTTTGAACCTCACCTCTCACATTTTCAATGAATTTTTATTATTATTATTATTATTATTATTAGTTGAACACTTAAACACAATAGAATAAGGTAACTTGCTTTACCTTGAAATGCTGGCAATCTTAAGTGATTCAACAAGCATGGCAGAGTTGCTCAAATAAACTAACTTGTGCATAACAAATAAACATCCATGCCAGAATTAAAACACCTGGATCAACAGGGGAACCACATTCATGCCGAACTTTTGCAGATGATCTGGGTTATTAACAAGAAAGGATTATTTATCTAGCACTAGTTGATCATTCTGCTCTTTGTCCAACCTACGGAGAAGCTCATTGAGCAATTTCAGAACTTCATATACCTCATTGCAATGTCCTCCTAGGGGATGAGAAGACGAGACCCCGTGTGTGGAAGGTCAGATGTATCCAAGATATCCTTCAATATACTTTGCTTATATTAAGCTCATACAGAGTCCTGAAGGCTACAACTGAACCAGAGGAAATCTTGACAGGTAGTCCTGAAGGTCACAAATTGTAATATCCTACACAGCGGGGAATGAAAAATACTTTATAAGGATCTGGATGTTTTTCACTCTTAACGCGTTTTAAAGTCATGAGTGGTGATGGAATCCCAAAGCAAACAATGCGAGGATTTTACAACTAGAACATTGTTCTAGTAATTAACTAATAGTTCATTAATTAAGTCAACAATCATATTTAGAAATATAATAAATGTAGCATCTTGATAAAAGATTCCAATACTTTTATCATCCCAGCATAATCCCACTTTGTTGACTGCAACTTCAATATTTATTGTTATTTTCGTTTTCATTGTTACCCTTTCAATGAATATTGATCAATAGCGTCAAACTCAACAATTACTTTCTTAAGGCCTAAGTCCCAAGTAAGCAATAAGCCTTCAAGAATCGCCCATTCCTCCGCTGTTCTGGCAAAGCACATGCCAATATATTTAGAAAATCCAGCAACCCAAACACTACTACTATCCCTCAAAACACCCCCACATCCATCCAGCCTTAAAGGTGCTTAATGCCATAGCTCCGTCAACATTTAATTTCACCCAACCATCATTAGGTTTTTGCCAACAAGTAGTACATGAAGGAGAACGGGAACCAGAAAATTCAGCTAAAGAATTCTCAAAACAAGTAAATTTCCTCCAGCAAAGAGAAATAACTAATTCAGGTCTTGGCCGTTTAAGAAAATCAGGTTCAAAGATAGAGGCATTTCACCAACTCCATACACATGACTGCGCTAGCGAGTAGCATTGTCGTTGTTACAAAAGCCTACAACCCTGATTGAATGGGCTCATCGCGAAGCCCAGGCCCATAGTTCAATCAATTTTGGGCCAATGGGCTGAAAGCCCATAGCGATAGTCACAGCTGCAGAGACCCGAGTTACAAGTGCCCTGCCCACCTCGGTGATATTCCTTACACATCGCGTCACAATGACCCGCGGCAGCACAGCGGCCCATTAGTTCTGAGCATGTTTTAGCCTCCACCGTTGCCATCATTATCCCAGCTGTAAAATCACAAAAGCCTTTACTCAGCATCTTTATAAAAACAAAGTCTCTCTGAAAACAAAAAAACAAAAAACAAAAAAAGATGGAAGACAATGCAAAACGTTCAATTAATTACCACCAAGAATAGTCAATGCATCAAACTCTTTTATACTTCTTTCTTTTCAACAAAAATAAAAATTTAGTCAACGATGCATTGAGAGGCGGCAGAGTTAGGAATTGAAATTAGGGGCAAAAATTATATAATAGAACTCAAGTGTTCATGAAATTATATTCCAGCTTTATAAACATTTCAATATTTTTATTTTAGTCTCTTCACGAAATTTTTAATGAGAATTAAAGTGAAAATATTGAAATTTTTATGTCCCAGGTTCTATTCTATAATTTTAGGGGGCGGAGATCACCCCTAGCCCTCCCCTAGTTCCGCCCTTGGACTCATTATAATTTAAGTATACTTCCAAGAACAAAGAAAAATTATAAAGGCACTTACAAATTGGCCGCTTATAAAGTTATTAAAGGGATTTCAATTTATGATTGTGTAGATTATGAGTCAACTCTTTTTTTTTTTTTTTTTTAGCATCTCTTTCATAATTATAAATAAGATTTATGTAAAATTCTTTGACATTTCATACTACTAGGCCCTATTCCAGAGCTATAAAGCCCACTTATATGGGTAGCTTGAAAATAAATACTCTTAATTTTGGGTTATATGATGTTCATTAACCTTGAGTTATGTGAAGATAACCTTGTTATTGGTTTTAATTGGGTATTTTAAAATTTCTCTAACTGTGCCCAATTATGTGCTCATTTATCCTCTATTAGAGGTATGAGCTATTTTTTTTACAAGTTATAATCATTGTATTTATTTTTAGATTTAAATTATATAATAATAAACACTCTGCTTTTTGAAGTTGTTGTTGAGAAGAATTGAATGCAACTCTATTTATAGTCGATAGCATTAATAGACCGTTGCATTGATAATAAGACCACCGCTTAAGTCTTCTTCTCTTTCTAAATTAATTCCAGTTAATCCATGGAGAAGATGTTGCTTGTTGTAGAAATCATTCTTTAATGCTTTGCAACCGTGTGCAGATGGATTAACCAAAAGGATGCAAGTTTAAGATTTAATGGCTTTAAACTAATTTCCTTAATCACTAAAAAGATGGTTAAACATATCTAGAACCAATAGAGATTAATCATGGAAAGCATTGAGATCAAACAAGAAGGTATAACAAAATCGACACATTTGATTTTCAAAAACGTTCGAAACCCGGAGGTTTGTTCACAATAATTTTGAAATTTAAGACTCAAATAATAATAAACCTGGAGGTTTCTTAAGATGTAAACAATATATAAAAAAAAAAACGATATACTCATACCTCTTTATTAGAGGTTATGTCCAAACTTGAAAGTTCTTTGTTTTGAGCCAAAACACAAACCTGGATATAATTCGCACATTTAATTTCAAAACATTCAGTTTGGCGCCGAGGCATAAACCTGGAGGTTTTGTTGTAAACCTCGAGGTTTCATAATCGATGTCAAACTAAGTTTTCTCTGGAAGTCCAAAACCTCGAAATAAACCTCGATTTCACATAAATTTGTGAAACCAAGTTTTTGCAAGTTAAAACACATAACCTTGAGGCTCCTTTGTAAGGCCAAACCTCATTATTGGTTTTAATAAAATGTCCATGAAACCCCCCTAAAATATTACATTTATGAAGATAACTTCTTTTATTGAATTTGTTAATTATTTCACTAATAAAATGCAATGTAACCAGAGGTCTTAATCTCCACACGATTAACATTTATTTAGTGAGCCATCTACGTATAATTCATAATTTTGAGTGATTGTTTGCATAAAAACAAATAAAGTTTAGGTAAGTGTATGATGAATAACATATACTTTTGTAAGTAAAATAGTAAAATGATTGAAGGTAAGGGATTATTTGCACAAATTTCAGGAAGTTCATTGTTAAGTTTTTAGGTTAAAAAAGTAGTTTGTGTGGGGTCCAAAACGTTTTATACAATTTAGCTTACACTATATTGAACCCCCCACCACTTGGTTTGCAAACAGCATTGGTGGCCTACCTTTTTTTCCCTCGAATTGGTGGCCTACTTTTCAATATATATGATGCAAGAAAATATATATATGAGATAACCTTTTAACTTTGACTCAAATTCATTCTCAAGTTTTATTAACGAACTCACAACATTTCATTAGATTCTACCAATTTTCATTTAGCCAATAAAAAAATTGACACTATTGAATTCACAACATTTCATTAGATTTTATCAATTTATTTAACAAGTAAAAAAGTTTACACAATTATTTTTTTGTTAAGAAATTTACAATATTTCATTAGGTTTTTTTCATTTACCAAAAAGCTTTATCGTTTCATTCACAAATTTTGTTAAAATAATATTTCATTACACAATTAGCTCATTTTTCATTTTGTTAAAACCTAATGAAATTTCATAAATTCCTTAAAAAAAAAAACTTGTGAATGAGCTCAACTTACTCAGCAAATAGAAGTTGTTAAAACCTAAAGAAATGTTGTGAATTCTAAAAATAAAATGATGTTTAAAATTTGTTACTGGGTCAACGCAAATTGGTAAAACCTACTGAAATTTGTTAATGAGCTTATAGTGTAAACTTTTTTTACTGGTTAAACGCAAATTGGTAAAACCTAATAAAATATTATGAATTTCTTATCAAAACTTGTAAATGAGTTAGAGTCAAAATTAAAGGGTTAACTTATATATATTTGCTTGCACAATTTGCAAACTAGGTGGGGGGGGGGTTTCAAATACCACCCTTAGCACTTTGGGAATATTTATTCCCACATGAACATCCTTGATTTCTCTCCCACCGGAGCTCCAATAACTAGCAACCGGCCACCGAAACTCTAGCCATTAGAAACTCCGGCCCTTTGGCAGGGGTGGTCGTAAGGAGCGCCACTTGGTGGGTGTAATATTTTTTTCATTTCCTTATAATTTTTGTTCAAAATTTCAAAAAAGACAATTTAAGCATAACATCTTTCTCGAGACTATGAATATTTAAAACATTTTTTTTTTGTTTTGTAAGATTTTTAAAGTGAGGATTTTCTCAAGAATTAATTACCTTTCTTGCTTTTTGTTCTTTTTCCCTTCTTGGCCTTACTTGCTTTTGTTCCACAACCCTTCTTTTTATATTTTTTTCCTTTATTGTTTCACTATCCATCCTTTTAATTTCTTAGATACAAACGGCATCCAAATAATAAACTATCCCTTAATTTCTGTTTCTTTTAATTTCTTAGATATGGCTTAATTCATATTCCATATTGAGACATAATTTTTGAATTTGGAAAATTCGCAATGATATGGATTCTCATATGTGAATTACCTCTCTTGCTTTCGTTCTAGAAAGCCCCCTTTAAAAAAAAAAAAAAAAAAAAAAAAAAAAAATTACCATTCTTCCTTCACTTTCTCTTTTTAGAAAAATTTCTTTTAGTTTCTTAAAATTTGTAGTAATACTCTATCATTATCTAAGTTAAGTTAAATCATTAGTTAATTAAATATGTTAAGTTGATAAGTCCACGCATCATTTACGCCATTGGATTAAGGTGCAAATTTCTTTAGTTAGGATCGCTGGGTATACTAAAGTTTTTTTTTTTTTTTGGTTTAATGTTATCGTGAAAGTTTTCAAATCATAGTAATGTTGTATCAAGCATTATCCAAATTAAAGTTAACCATTAATCAAAATATGCTAAGTTGAAATGTCCACATTCCATCCACTTCACTTTTTTTCCAAGTGAGATTTAAAAATAAGGAAAAAGAATTTACAGAAAATTGATACACAATTTAGTGAAGGATTGAACTAAATCAAAGAGGTGGAAGCATCTTGTGTAGCAAAGAGAAGATTGAAGGGATAACAGCACCACCTATCTCAGTGTCGCTAGAGTATGACAATGGAGGTTTTCTTGCGGCCTTGTTCTGACAATCTTCTTTGTTGTGTCCTACATCCACTAGCCAAATCTTCTTTTTTGTTACATTCCGATGAACATGAGCTCTTCTTCTTCTTCTTTTTCTTCATCATCATCAACTCCTGTGTTAGCTCAACATATTTTATCAACTAAGGGACAAACTTATCCTGAATAAAAGTCAATCGGTTGAGCAACATTGATATGATTTGTAAAGTTTCAGGATGATATTAATAAACAAAACAAAACAAAAAAAAAAAAAAAAAATTCCAATAACCAATGCCCTTAAGTAAGAACTTTTAGGACAAATTTTACACTTTAAAAACATAACGTTGATGACATATAAACCTCAATCCCGTATATTTGGTTAACTAATAGCTAAACTTAAATATTTTTATGGGATAATGTTCCGATTTGTTTTTAGAATTTTGATTCAGTTTCAATTTAGTCATTGGAGTTTAACTCATTTAACTTGTTCCCTTAAATTTAAATTTTTGATTCATTGGTCCCCATATTTTTAAAAAAATTGTTTAACATACGCTTTAGGCATTGAGCTGCAGTGATCATATCACAAAGTGTAAGGATGTAAGGAGTTAATTGTTAAAACTTCTAGGGCTAAATTAAATTTTTATATCATTTTGACAAAAATAAGAGTAAGTCGAGCTTAAGTGCTAAATTTTTTTTACCCAAACACGATTTTGTCTGTTCCTTGACCTAAAGCTATACCCGATTTGAACCTTATTTCCTACAATTGGTTTCTATATTTATTGTTGGGTCTAGGTTCATTTTCATCCCAAAAGTTGTCAGAAAAGAGCACTTTTACCCCGAAAATTTCTCAGGATGAAATGTCTCCCTAAAAATATCAAAAGTAGTGCAATGTTGCATTATTAGCAAGTGTTAATTTTAACCATTAAATCTCATGTTTAACCGGCTTATACAAATGTAGCTTGCTGTATTGGAAAATATATTTTACTAACCAATCATTATGCGTCATCTCGCTTAATTTAAAATCCTAACTGGCACTTACACTTATTTAATAAAAAATAAAAATAAAATACCCAAAGCACCCCTGAAGGAAATTGTTCTGTGTCTTCTTCATCCTCCGGCATCCACGGAGAGCAAGCATACCCACGCCAAGCCCAGCAAGCCACCATTGTGATAAATTCCTTGCCTTTTCACCCAAACTCATAAAAGCCCTTACCACCTCGTCTTTCTCCCACATAGATCCAAACCATCATCCCTATTTCAAGATGCAGTTAAAAGGAAATAGGTAGAACAAGTTTTGGAATATTTGTTTGATTTAATGCTGTTTTTGTTTCAAATATTGTGTTTTGGATGTAAAATTGTTGTTTTGTTCAGTTTTTAACTCTATCCTAAACCACCGTTGAACTCAATCGTTCAAGCTCTCTTTTGTTTGTTCATCGAACCCAGACACCATTGAACACCATCAACTAAAACAACAATTGTTCAGAAGTCATGAGCCATACATATTTGAGAAGTTGTCACTGAAGTTCCCATCAGAGATTGAGAAGAAATCTTCAACAGAGACTATGGGGGAGCTATGAATCTGGGCATCTATGATTTCCTTTAGGGGTGTTTTCGGTATTTTATTTTTATTTTTATAATTTATTAAATGAGTGCCAGCTAGATTTTAAATTAAGTGAGATATGCTTAGTTAGCATGTCAAATTTTCCGACATACCAAGCCACATATGCATAAGTCGGTCAAATATAGGATTTAACGGTCAAAAGTAACACTTACTAATGGTTAGGGTGATATTGTACCACTTTTGACACCTTCAAAATGAAAATAAACCCCAAATTTTTTTTGAAAAATATTAGGAAAATACTATTTGAACTTCAAAATCCTAAATAGGTTATTTCCCAACAAAATAAATAATCAATTATTTTACTGTTCTTGTTAATCCATACTTTTGTTGTCAACCGAATTTTAAAATTCAAGTAGTATTTTTTTGTCATTTTCTCAAAAACTCTTCAAGCAAAATTACCATTTTTTGTTTTCAGTTTTCATTGCTATCCTTCCACAAAAATATTGATGGCATTTTCTTTTCCTTTTTTTAATAGATGTATTGATGAAATTCGTGGAAGTTAATTCAAATATTTTAGTTGTAAAAGAGAAACAAAAACTTCTCATATTATTATAATTTTTTTTTTTTTTTTTTTTAGAAATTACAGACATAATCTGGCATTTGCTGATTTGCACGAGACGTTAGAGTAGCAATGCCGTTATTATAAAAGCCCATAACCCAGAATGAACGGGATCATCCCAAAGCTGAGGCCCACAGTTCAATCCTTTTCGGGCCATCATTTAAAGGCCCACATGGATAATTACAGGTGCAGAGGCCCAGGTTACAAGTGCCTTGCCCACCAGCGTGACTTTGCCTACAACGATCATCACACTGACCCCCGCCACCACACTCGCCAAACAGGACTGAGCATACTTTTATCTCCCTCCACAGTGGCTACCATCAAGCCACCTGTCAAATCACAAAACCTTAACTTCAGCATTTTCAGCCGTTATAACCTATAATGGGTTAATTCCATTTAAACATCCTATAAGAGCATTAATTATTATTATTACTAAAGATCATAAATTTTGGAAAATTAATAAACAAAAAGAGATTAAAGTATATGGCTTAAATTAAAATTTTTGAAATGATTTTTTCAATACTTATTTTCAATTTTTTTGGGAAAATTAAAATGAATGACCTATAGTAGATAATATTTATTGAGAAAGACTGTAAAAGTTGTAATTATTTAAAAGGACCAATTAATAAAAAAATAAAAATACTAAATTACTCCTAATCAAACCTCCTACATTTTCTCTCACATTCTATGTTTAAAACTAATATGAATTTCTCAATTTAGTTAAATTAAACACAATTTCTCTCATCATGATATTTATACAAAAATAACACAAACATCTTTTAATTTTGTTAAAATTATAATTTTATTTTTAAAATTACAAAAAATTTAATTGAAAAATATATGATTTTAGGAAAAACTAAAAAAAATTATAATTTATTATAAAAATTAAATAAATTATATATATATATATATATATATATACACATTATAATATTTTAATTTTTGATACAATATAGTAATGTTTTTTTTTGTTATTTGAGCCTACATAGCTAGTTCTAATAAGATAAAAAATGCATTTAATTTTTTATTTTGATTGATAAAGTTTCTTTGATAGAGCTTTTTTTTTTCTTTATTTACATATAAATCAAGAAAAAAACTTAATGATATAAAAAAGTTAAAAAGCCAATATCTATGTTACCAGCAATAGTTAATTAAATTATATAATGATAAGATTTGAAATGTATTTAATTTTTTATTTTGATTGATAAAGTTCCTTTGATAGAGCTTTTTTCATGATTTATATAAAATTATGTAAATCAAGAAAAAAATGATATAAAAGGGTTAAAGGGTCAATATCTACCTTACGACTTACAAGTAGTTAAGACTTACGAGTAATGATTAAATTATATGATTGTGTAGATATTAGTTAAGATTAAAAAATGATGATTTTAGCGGTAGTAATTTTGATGGGAAAAAAATTAAATCACTTTTAAAGGCAATTTAGTATTTCTAAATTTATATTTTGATAATTGATCCTTCTAAATAATTATAGTTTTTACAATCCTTTCCAATAAATATTATTCTTGATAGGTCCTCCAATCTAATTCTCCCATATTTTTTTTAGTACTTAATTTTAATCTTTTTAATATTCATTTTTAATACTCCATCCAGTTCTAAGAACCCAAAATCAAATTATGAGGTTTAAGAAAATGATTAAAATAAGTTAAAAATAATAAGTTTATTGAAATAAATTAAAAAAAATATGCCCCTATTTATGAGAGGACAAATAAGAGAGAAATAGAGAGTGTTTAACTGTTTATCACCAACCTTTTAATTAAATACAATTTATATAATTAATAAGGGGCAAGAATAAAGACAAATTATGAAATGGTCAAACAACTCTTATCAGACTTTTATAGAAATGACCAAAACAATTCAAATTTTGAGCTCTTATAAAAAAAATAAAAAAGAAAAAAAAAGAAAGGAAAGGGTGTACTTTTTTAGTATGAAAATTATAATTTAAATATCGTTGAATCATTCATTTTCACATTAATTGACATAGTAAATAGTAATTGAAAAGAAAAGAAATTGAAACAAGGAGTGGGAGTACAAAGAGACGAGTGAGATTGAAGAAGGAAGCCATCTATTTGCAATTTCTAACCCAAATTATTGTGTAACTGTATAGGTTTTTTGTGAGGGAACTAGCTGGTCATTGACTATTTATAGTTATATCATGATTTTGTTAATTAAGTAAAAGGTTAATTCCATATGCTCATATTCCATAATAAGAATTAAATATTGAATTTGAGAAATCCAGTTATTTTGTTTGGATTCTAATTTTTGAATTTCTTGCTTTTGTTCTTTCTTTCTATTTTTTTGGCCTTGTGCTTCACTAAAGGCTTTTAATAATTGTTTCTTTTAATATCTTGGATTACATATTGTGCAGTTCATATTTCCATATTAAGAACTCAATTTTGGATTTGGGAAATTCACAATGTTTTGGATTCTCTCATTTGGGAAGTACCTTAATTGCTTTTGTTAATATCTTTCATATATGATGTTCTGTAAATATTTTATACGATCCTTTATATCCGTTTTTTTTTTTTTTTTGTTAATTCCTTTATTGCTTTTGTAACATGTTGATATTGTTTCTTTTTTTGGTATCTGACGTTAATACAAAAGATATTAACATGCGTGATGTTTTATATTTCAGATTAAATGTCTGCTTGTTTTAGTTTTTTAGAGTGTTTTTACGGTGTTCAAAGTCGATAAATAAAAAGAGTTTTGTCTCGACTTGCAGAAAAATACTTAAAAAAAAAAGTACTTCAGTGCTCTTCCCAAACAAGCACTAACTCATAAAAAAATGTCATATACAAAAGATATTTACATTTGAATCAAAATATCGGAATATCAATAATTTGGACAATTTGGGAGAGGGCGAAGTAATCTGTAAATCTGTATTAATAAGCTATTGTAGGAAAGAGCATTAGAGTTATATCTTTAAATTTGGATAGCAATAATTCTTTTATTTGGTTGATTGCCTCATTTCAATTCTAGGCCTTTGTGATAGTGATTGAATCTCATTTTCTAGAAACTACTCCAAGCTTTATTTATTTTATATATTGACTTTGATATAAAAATCCTTTGAGGTGACTCAGATATGTTTAAAGAAAGTCATTTTATATGTCGATAAAGATAGTTGATTAAGTAATATGGAATTATCTGAAAAATGAATGGAAGAAGATTGAAGAGAAAACTCAACATAATTATTGAATGGGATTGATCGACAATTTATCCATAAATTTAGTTGTTGATAGAGTACAATAATATTGTTTAATCCATATATATAACTAACTCTAACTTGTGAGATAAGAATTTTAACCTTCCTTATGTTGACATGAGACGTGATAGAGTAGATACCAATCCTTCAATATATGAACAAAAAATATTTTTCCGACCATTAATGTAAGAGTTAAATAATTAATTTGTAAATATTAAGAAAAATAGTTAATAAAGTTATCTCTAACATATGTATGTATCTTTAAGGGTAAAGGTGCGCTCGACCACGAAGTTTGCCTCTGAAGCGAAGACCACGGTAAGTTTTTTTTTTTGGAGCGTCCATACCCACGAAGTTACGTTTTTGGAGCGTTCGGTGCCATGGCGTTTAGTTGACCGTTAACGCCGACGCGTGGACGCCACGTGAACCGACATGGTGCCGACGTATACGCGACATGCTTTGACGATGGAATAAAAAAATTCAAAAAATTAGGGAAAAATAAAATAATTATGAAATTTTTTAGAAAAAATGAAAATAATTAGAAAAAAAATCGAAAAAATGACGAAAAAATTAAAATAATTAGAAAAAAATTCAAAAACTTAGGAAAAAAATTCAAAAAGTTAGGAAAAAATTCAAAAAATTAGGAAAAAAATTCAAAAACTTAGAAAAAATTAAAATAATTAGAAAAAAAATTAAAATAACTAGGAAAAAATTTTAAAAATTAGAAAAAAATTCAAAAACTTAGGAAAATGCCCTTATATAAATTTTGTACCTCAACTACCTTATTGATTTCACATAATCCCTCATTTATATCAATAGGCATCTTTTAGGAAAAAACTGGCAAAAAAAAATTATGTTCTTGCAAAGATGGACTGTCTCTCTCATTTGGGGAAATGACAATGACAATTTATTATATACTCATTCCTATTCTAATTATAAGACAACATTTGAGAGTTTGTTTTGATCCTAATTATAATACAACATTCTAATTTTTGAATTTTCCTAACTTTTTGAATTTTTTTCTAATTATTTTAATTTTTTTTGTCATTTTTCGATTTTTTTTTCTAATTTTTTTATTTTTTTGTAATTTTTAATTTTTTTCTAATTATTTTAATTTTTTTAAAAAAAATTTCATAATTATTTTATTTTTCCCTAATTTTTTTAATTTTTTATTCCATCGTCAAGATGTGCATGTCAAGACTCACGTGTCGGCAGCCCACGCCGTCCAAGTCGGCGTTAACGGTCGACGGCCAACTAATCGGCCATGGCAGACTCCACGCTCCAAAAACGTAACTTCGCTGGTGGTCTTTGCGCTCCAAAAAAAAAAAACTTCGTGGTCTTGAGCGCTCCTGGAAAAGAACTTCGGTAGTCATTTTAAAAAATTTTCAAAACACAGTTAATATGGTGATTTCCGGACATGCATATTTAATCATGTACATTGAAAATATCTCTAACCTCTCAATATATACAATTAATAGGGAGACTTTGTCAACTACCCATAATTTATTTTCATGATCTTAGGAGGAAGAGAATAATTCGTAATTTTATCGATGAAAGAAGGAATCACAACTTGACAACATGCAAGTAACAAAATTCTGTTATTCATATCTAACACTTTCAAATTACACATGAATCATTAGTGATCTTCAACCCTAACTTATAAACGAGACAGCCAAGAAAAAGGGCAGCATCTATCAGAATTGAGGAGCAAGTTTCTAAAAGGAGAAGTGTGTTGCTGTATTTTTAACTAAAAAATGTGCAAATTTTACAAGGATTGGCCACCAAAAATTTGACGTGGAACTAGAGGCATTGATAACCCAAAATGGAAAGAAAAATTTAGTCATCTATCCTCAAGGAAGCAACACTAATACCTCCTCTCCTTAGCCTCTGGTTCAAATTAGGTCATACCCTGATGAAGTGCTTGTTTCCCTTGGCATCCAAATCCCAAGAATGGTGGCTGACAGGCAATCAAGCCACAATAATATGCTGCAATTTACAACTCTCTCATGCTAAATGAGAGACATGGAGGCCGAAAAGCAACAACTAATTCGGCCAAAGAATTGAGGCAAAAAAAAGTTGGCTCAAGGTGATGAGTAATTGGCAAAAAGGTCCAACAAATTGTCAAGTGTTTCATGAGTGAACTTCCTAGCAAATAGGTAACATGGTTTCTGAATCCCATTCCACAAGCAAGGCCATCTTTGCACTTCTCTCTGTAGAAAACACAAGTTTTTTGTTAGGTTACCCTGTGCAAATTCAATGGAACTAATCAGGAGGGCAGAGCTCTCAGATACCATACCCTCTCATCACTGGTGACATGCACACTGACATCAATGGACTGCAAGTACAACAAGGAATTGTGAAAATATGTGGTAGGAGGACAAAACTACTACTATGTGAATGATCAAGTTGTGTCAGGTTGGCAGAGATTTGACATTTGCTCAGCCAAAACTACGGTTCTCAGAAGAAATATATAAAACTCCCAAAAACATAGATCAAGAATGCTCATAGATTTGCTATATAAGTTACCGTAATATTCTTCAAAAGCTCATATGTTACATCCCCAGGCCCATACGATTTTGGATGCCATTTTCTTTCAGACCAATCTACATGGGTTATTGACCAGTTTGCAATTCCTTTAGGATCGATTATCTGAACCACGGGTAACTCAATCAGTAGTTGAAGGTTAAACAAATGAGAAAAACCGAAAAAGGACATGTATTTAAGGTGAAATGCTTGCTCACGCGAAAGAAAGTTGGCAAGTAATGTTCATCAGCAATGCAATTCCGCCCCTCTACACCAGGCTGTAATCATCAAGAACTTTAACATCAGTAATTGAACAGCTCGACCAAATATTATAAACATTAAAGTTCCACGGAAACATGAGACACGTGACTATATACAGAATTTGCTTGTCAGCTCTATGTTGTTTAGGATAATAAGGTGTGTCTTTCCTAGTTCCAATGGCAGCGCAAATCAGAGACTCAATATTCAAAATCATCAAAAAGAACTAACTGATCTAATCACTATAACCACTGAAGTAGAAATAGCAGTGTAAGACAATCTAGAATTATTTGGAAAAATCACCAAATTATAAAAATGAAATAAATATCATATTAGAATAGTCAAGATGTAAATTTATCCTATATAGAACTCAGATTCCTTCGCTGGTCTTTAAGCATTTGAACATCATCAAATTTTCATCCTTCCCATGCACACACATCAACACATAAATGATTATAATACTTCGTCAAACAAACTGTCACTTGGTTCTTGAATCCGTTGGTTCAATACTTCAATCAATAGTTGTAATGCTTTGGAAACTTAGAACAGATGTAACTTAAATATGGCAACCTAACTAGAAGATCTCAATATGAAAGCAAAACAAGCACAAAAAGTTATTGTTTCAGTTCAAATTTCCATGTAATTTAAAGGATTAGTGTTTTCTAATAATCACAGTGATTGAATTAGTTGTGCATATTAGGATCTCTTTTACTTACGTTGTCTGGCAACTGATTGGAAATTTCTGCATCAGATTACCAGAACGTGACAATAGAATATCAGAACGTGAGAATAGATTATTAGTTACTTTTTCAAGGCTTCGAGCATGTGTAAGGTCAAACGGGTTCCATTTCATTGTCCAATGAATTCAAATAAACAAATCATTAGGAAAATAAAAGGAAGAGATTAAAATTTCACCTCTTAAGGGGAAGGATATTACGCTATGTCAGAATTTTCACCATTTGCATGCAAATTATGGTGCAAGTCTTCAGTTAAAAATAACAGGGAGAATGCAAAGCTTCTTTATTTTAGAAGTGCCGCTGAATTTGTCAATCAATAGTGACTTGCGTGCATTATAAATAGTCTGTCTAAGCTAATGTACATCAAGGTGCATATGAAGCATTTTTTATTTCTCTATTTATCACCAATATACATAAAATTCACTGTTCACTTAACCCTTGTGTGGAGCTTTCACTTCACAGAAACTTCAAAGAAATTATTGAAACACCACTCATGGGGAAAAGAAACTCAATCAATAAACATAATATTGCGTATGAAATCATATTGGTACCCATAGCCACTATTGATTGCTGACATACACAGAACACAATCAAAAGCTCAGGCACAAGAAACATAATGAAATATTATATATACCTTCCATGGTTTGCTGACAAGTATATATAGTTAAGCTAACAACACGAGACCAAGTATCAAAAATAAACAAAATTACTCTCAATGTTCAATATAGCCATATTTAAGAATAACTTCACCTGGCAGAAAGTACGGAACTTTGAGTAATATAGATTGTCAGCCATAATTATAACAGCATGCTGTCGCTTCACAGAAAACCACTGCAGGAAAAAGTGAAACCAGGACATATTTAAATGTGCCATATGTATTTCGAGTAATACACAAAGTATAAACCAATAACAAATAACAAAAAGAGGTAAACTCGAAGCACCACTGAACCTTGAACTGAGAAAATAAACTACATGACTATACATGACCTGAGCAGCAACATTGAATTGCAGTAAAATGCTGGTTGGGCTCAAAACAAAACGTAAAAATGATTTGGATTAAGGAAAATTGAAAAATATGTTTTGTTATTATAAATTGGTCCGTAGTCAGAGTGGTTTTGCAAAGAACTCAACTAATAGCATGTGTTTCTATAAAGGTATGAAAAGTTTCCATTTATCTGATTATCTAACTGGTGTTCTCTTATAAGAGCAATTCCAAATAAAAATAGTCTAAATGGTAGTGATGTGTCCAGACTTTCAAGTACTACTCCTACAAGCAAGCAAAGCATCAATCCACATATTCCATTCCCGGTTCAAATATGATTCCAGCTAGGAAAATACCTGTGCACCCTTTCTAAAGTTCTTCATCTCAACTTCCGGTAACATACGTTCTGAATACCTGCCGTTGCCATGAGGACCAGGATCCTTAAAGCTAAGAAGAAAAAGGAAGCAAAGCTGCATTAGTAAAAGACACAAAGTTGAACACAGAATGCAAAACCAGAACAACTACCAATAAAACCAATAAATGTAAAGTACATATAGCAAATTTTGGCATACCAATCAACATAGCTGATATTTGTATTCATCAAATAGTTGTAAATATAGTCAAAAGTATACAGTGGTATACAACTGCAAAAACAAAATAGACAAAAGAGTTAATAAAACAAATACTGCTACTCAGAAATAAGATCAGGTATATTAATTTTCTCATGGCCCATTGACCTTTCAGAAAGTAAGACGAATTGCTCATTGTCTGGATCTTGCAGAGCAGTTGCTAACAGCCGTCTCTCTGCATCAACCATAGAAATTTTCCCCCATACCACCTGTGGCAAGAGAACTACTAATTACTAAAACAGCTCATTAGATTAAACAACTGATGATTACTCCAGCTAATGACTTTTGATACTATTACTTAACTACTTGAATGACAATAGCTCAACTTAAGGGTATATTTCACATTATTCTTTTATTAAAAATGGTTGAAGGAAGCAACCAACTAATGACAACAGGATAAAACATTGCTCTTACAAAATAAAAAAATTGAAATTTACAACACGTGTTGAGTTCTAAGGAGATGTGAGTGAATAAATAAAAAGTGAATAACCGTCAGTTAGCTTAACATGCTGAGCATCAAATATTCAAACTTGACTAATTTAATAAAACAAGAATCATGTTGTCATTCATTTAATGGATAAATTGGGCCGAGTTTAAGCTTTCTGCAGACCAAGGCTAGTTCATGAACAACTCAATTCATTAGCCTACCTTATTTTGAAGACATTATTAGGCTGTTATAATATCATGAGATTTCTCAAGTCAGCAAAAATTCTGAGTTTCCAAAAATCAGAAAATCACAAAGTCATGACATATATGCAAATCCTGTGTGCATCATTCAGCAATTATATCATTAAAAAGGGCAGCCCAATGCATAAAGCTCTCATCAAGTAAGGTTTGGGGAGGGATAGATTACACAGCCTTACCCTCACAAGCAGAGGACTATTTCCAAGATTCAGCAATTCTATTATTCCTACCATTAAATTCAACACAACCTTGAATTTCTTTATGGATTTGGCTGTTTGCTCTCAATAGTTGGCCCTGCACTTCTAAATGCTCTAACTCTATTTTGCGATCATTTTCTCAGCTTCTATGTGTGAATAACTTCACATAGTTTTAACCAATGATCATAAACTGGATGCATAGAAACACGTCCTATTATGCCATTAACCATTTTGTTATGCAAAAAGGACTGAGTAAATACAGTCATTAGTTATTACTTTATATTATTACATTGTACTTGAAGAACTTGTGTTCATACACACAAGGCAACACAACTTATAAATGATAGAAACAGAGCAGAACAATTACAGGCCAACGTATGCACCTCATCACTGCGTATATCCCGATTAATAAAGTACCGGCTCACATGAACTGGTTTGGTTTTAGAAGCATGCACATAAACAGAGAATTTGCCTTCATGACCCTGCCAAAAAGAAGTGAAGCATTCTTTTCATGAATACACAACTAAATATTATTATTCTAATAAACCAACAAATATGGAAGAGCGACAATAAATAAAACAGTTCATGCAAGACAGGCCTTTTTCACATTTTGTATTGAAAATCAACATCAACAGACAGCTTCAGAGAATAAAAAAGATTAGATATAAATTGCAGGAAAGGCCCCAAGGCAACAATGATTATTACACAAATGATCCCAAGAACACAATCTTTATCTACAAGGGGAAGAAAAGTAATATCAGGACCAGAACAAGTTCTAATAATTATTATACCATTTGTTACTTTTAAATAAATTGCCATGCATTTTACAATTAAAAAATACAATATTGCAACCATTACTTTAACAACCCCCCCCCCCCCCAAAAAAAAAAAAAAAAAAAAAAAAAACCCAAAAATTCCTTGTCTGAGCTCAAAGGATTGCCATGCTTAAGTCAACTTCTTACTATTTGTCTATATTTACTGAGAAAAATGGTATGAGACAAAATAATAAAAACCATTACTAGGTCTTTCCTGAACAACTTAAGATTTTGAGATGAATCAGTTCTTCGCAAATAAAATATACACCAGCACACAAATTGATTGAAAGCATGAAACAGAGGAAAAATAATAATAATAACTGATGAAGGAGACATGTGAGACATCCTTACTTGGAAAAATCTATCCCACAATTTTTCAAATGGAAGGGAACCAGGCGTCAAAAACATGAAGGCAATTTTGGGATTTTTGGGAAGTACATGTGGTGCATTCAAAATATCATGAATCACAGCACGTGATGCAATCTCTTCATCTGTATATTCCCTTTCAGGAGGTGGAAGCCAATCTGCAAAAACCTTGCATCCTTTGGAAGTAAACACATAACAGGCGGAACCGCTGCTTGTTGGGTATATGTAAGCACAGATTAGAAACAGACACACAAATAGAACCAAGACAATAATCCACAGTGGTCGAGGGCGATGGCGAGAACCAGACAACTTCTGCATTTCACTCATGCCCAGACGCCAAACCTTTGCCGTCTTCATCTAAGAAAATGCTTTAAGCTTCTCCTAACAATTCTCCCTTTAAAACATTTACCACCTCAAATGCAAGAAACCAAAGTATATTGCCCACAGTAAACCTTCTGCAGATAGTAGCCGAAAATCTGAATTTAAAACATATAATAAATGTATTAAAATCCCATTCAACTGGTTAAAACAACTTCAATCTCTACACAGATATCCCTGCCCAAATGGATTTGCATGCTATACATGGGGCGAACAGAGGAAGAGACCCTAATGTTGATAGTCAGAGATCCAGATGTTAACGAATACAATCTTTAGACATAAAATTCAGATCAACATAACAAAATATCCAATCGGATTGCAAATTGGAGACTTCAGATGGCAGAAATAAAATTTAAATATCCATTAGGTGAATCTTGTAGAAACCTAAAATATAAATTGAAATTGCGGGAAAATTCTAAACAGGTAAACGAAATTTAAATTCGAGAATCTTTCCATATAGTAAACCATCATCATAATTCGAATCATAAATAAATTCCAAGCCCCAGTATCATAATTCCAGTCTCCCAATACAAAACACAACGAAACACAAGATAAAATTCAAATCCAAAATGCACACTCTAACATACATATCGGTCAACGTGACCCGGACACCCAAGCCTCCCCTGCATGCATTTTTAAGTAAGCAAACGAGTAATATGATGTAGATAGAAATAACTCTGAAAACACAACACAACCAACGTAATTCAAACAAGGTCCTTCCATTCTCCCTCTCTTTTACTTCATCCTTCGTCGTTGTCCCCAATGAAACAAATAAACGACAACGATCTCAAACAGAAAAACAGAGAAAAAGAAACAAATTCCTCACGATGGAAACAAAGACAATGAAAGAAACATGGAAACTAGCAATATGAGAACCTTTAAGCTTTGACTTCAGCTGCAACGAAGCTCAGAACGATCTCCAAGAACCAAATGCTCTTGAAAGATCTAGGGCAAACGCAATATAAGATGAACACAGAGAAGAAACAGGGCACGCAGAGAGAAAGTTGCTAATATATAAACATGGAGGTGTTGATGTTTTGTCGTTTGAGATTGTAGAAGAGGATGATTCGTTGTTTTTCTTCGCTGTTTCTGCTTCGTGCTTTCTCTCTCTAGAAATAAGTCGCAGACGAAGAACGAGTCGTTTTGGGTCCGTGCCAGCCAAAACCACATGAAAGCCGGCGATTGGCGGAATTAACTGGATTAAATAGAAAATTAAGAGATGATATATTGGTTAAGATTCATGAGTTTGACCAGGCGCAGCTTTGGCGCGTGATGAGTTTCTCGAAACATACTACAAGTCATCGAGAACGACGACCCCCAACCTCAGTTTTTTGTTTGACCCATAAGACTGGTCATAGATAAGGAATATACATGAATTAAGTTTTTTCTTTATTTTTTTTGTTTCCAAAAAGGAGTCTATTTGATCATTTTGGAAAGTTTGTTTCTTTGACCAGTAATTTTTTTTTCCAAAAAGGAGTATCGTATTCCAACAAGTTAAAATAAAATAAAACTTGCCTTCTTTTGGGTATAAATTACAACTTGCCTTTTCTTATAAATTTTAAATTTTAAATTATATAGAGTTCTTTTGATCCAAAAAATTATATTTAGTTTTTCATTTAATTTCAAAATTCAAATATTTTTTTTTTTTTTTTTGCCCAAAGTTTCAAAATTCAGTTAAAAATTTCATAATTGTTGTCCAAAGAGTTACCAATGTTTTAATTAAATTTATTGGGATAATAAATTTCTTATATCATGCATAAAATAAACAAAAGTATTTAAAATATTAAAGCTGGTTAAATTTCAGATAAAAAATCAAAAGAAATAAGGAGATGTAACCTCAATGTAAATATGTCATTAAATCCTTTTTTGTGTTGTGAAAATGTGTCATTAAGTCCTTAATGTAAATTTTCGAAGCCTAATTTGGTTTTTTGGAAAAATAAAACAAAAAACGATTTGAGAATTAGTTGAGTGTCAAATTTGGTTAGTTTCAATCAATTTGACTTATTGTTCACTATTTTATTTAGTTTTAAAATAATTAAAATACTCCTTCCTATTCTTTTAAGAAACACATATTAATTATTTTTACATTATATAGAGTAAAAAAATTAAATTAAGAAGAACCATTAGTTTTAACTTTTAAATTCTCAAAATTTAAGTTCATTAATTAAAACAGATCGTATATTTGAATCACCACTGTGAGAGGTGTCCACATTTGATGTCCAACCCTGCCTTAAATGGAATTGTCTCCAATAAAATAATACACATGCTTAGCAAAAAAAAAAAAAAATGTATTAGTTAGTTTAGAGTTTTCTTTAGCTAGTTAGGAAATACTCCTATTAAAGTAAGAAATATTTCAAACAACAAATTAATGTTTGATACCAATAACTATTGGAATCATAACAAAAATATATTCAGGGATATGTGAAAAGAAAAAATGTAGGGATTTAGTTAGGAGTAATTTTGTATTTTAAAATTTATATTTTAGTATTTGATTGTTACAAATAAATATAATTTTTAAGATCCTCGGCAATAAATATTAGGGAACATGATTGAAAAAGAACTTTAAAAATTGTAAAATCCTAAATCAAATTTGTTTTCAAGAATTAATAAAAGTAATGATAAAACTTAATAAACAATTTACAACTTATTTTATGAGAAATAAGCATTTTTTATTCGGTAAGTAGAAAAACATAAGTTTCGCAACTTTTTTTTTTTTTTTTTTTTTTTTTTTTTTTTTTGAAAAGGTCAGAATCGCTACAATTATAATGCTTCAGTCTTATCCATAAACAACCAAATATAAGTTATTAATTAGTCTAATGATGACGACGAGGACATAAAGGGTGTGCGTAAACCATTCTATCGCCCAAAGACCAAGTTTACGAGATGAAATAGTTTTTTCGATTCTGTGCTTTGGAAGAGTTTTAAGAATCAGAATTATGTTTGTTAACCCATTTTATTTTTACTTTGAGAATCGAATTACGTTTGGTAACACATTTTTCCTCCCCTTGTTTGGGAGTTAAAAAAATAGTAAGAGAGGAATAAGAAGGATTAATGAGTTATTTTTACCATTTTGTTCTTTTCTTTAATAATTAATATAATTATTATACTTTACAAATAAACTTAAGTTTAAATTTCCTAAAAAAAATATTTATGTAATCTTTATATATTCAAAAAATTATTTATGTGGCGACGACAATGGCGGTGGTGGTGATGGGGTGGTGGCGGTGGCGATGGTGGCGGTGGTGGTGAGCGGTGGTGGTGGCGGCGGCGGGGAGGGCGTCGTGGTGGCGGCGGTGGTGGCGGTGGTGGGGCGGTGGCGGTGGTGGTGGTGTGGCGGTGGTGGTGGTGGGGTGGTGGTGCTAGTGGTGGGGTGGTGACGGTGGGGCGGTAGTGGTGTTGGGGGTGGCAACGGTGGTGGTGATGGTAAACGAGGGTAAATTTCTGCTTTGATTGAGGGAAAATAAATTCGATTTTTTGCCCCGGAATAGAGAAGCCAAAATTTTTAGCTTCTTTTTTTTACTCCCCAAAGACAAAAAAATAAACCGGTTCATCCCGGGAGCAAGAAAAAACCGGATTTACCAAACACATTTCCCATCCATTTTTGTTCCTGAGCACGAGAAATTAAGAAAAAAGTCGTTCGGTAGAGTGTTACTGCACGCACACCCAAATTGTAGTTTGAGTTTTTTTTTTTTCCCGATAGAAGTTAAGTTTGAATAAACCAAGACGCTGTTGCAATATTTAACGGTGGTTGCGTTTTTTTCTTTTCTGCCTTTATACGTGAGTAGTGAAGTTATGACTTTATCTTTTTTATTTTTTTTTATTTTTTTGCTGCAATTACTTTATTCATTTCATATTTTTTGACACAAAAATGTTATTTTTCTTTTGCCAGAAGCAAAAATTTAATTTTTCATATTTTATAATATAGTACTTATATTAGATTTTTTTTTCCGAAATAGTACTTATCTATATTAAAGACAGCATCAAAATTTTTATTTTCTGTTTTACTCCTTATTAATTTTAAATTTCAAGAATGCATTAAATTATAAATAGTATTAATTTAAAGAAAATTGAGGGCATTTCCAAAAGTGGTTGATTAATTTTATAAAATTTGCATTTAATTATCTTCTTTTTAATTTTTTTAGAAAATAGTTTTTGTGACTAGTGATCTGAAATGGGAGGGGTACGACTTTACGATTGAATAAACGAGAAATCAAAAGTCGTTGCCCAAAAAAAAAAAAAAAAAAAAAAAAAAGAGTTGAAAAAGTCTTCTGGCGAAGTTTCTAATCTTGTCTTATTATATCATTTAAAAGGGGCTTGAAAATAAAATATATTTCGCTTGACTCCGGTCGTAATTGTATAATATATTGTCATTTTTCCGGGTAAAAAAATATTTCTTATTTTAGTGGGTAACTTTAGGAGAAAATCCCACAAAAGGACTTTAAAAAAAAAAAAAAAAAAAAAAATAGTATTTTAAATATTCATAATATCAAAGAGATGTTAGTACTTGATTTGTTCTTTTTGAAATTTAAGGGTATTGTCATAAATGCCCTTATATATATTTTTTTTTTAAAAAAAAAGAAAAATTAATTTTTTGGTCCTTGTAATTTTAACTTGGTCCTAATTCAGTCCCTATGCTTTGGCTTGATGCAACACGTCCTTATAATTTTGACTCGGTTGTCACTCAATCCATAAAATTTGACTCACTATAACTTATTCTCTATAGTTTTAACAATTTTATAATTTAGTTTTTATATTCTAGAATAAAGATGAGGTACCATTTATCCTCACCAACCGCTGGCGACCTCCCCTACCGGCGTAACTGGGGTTGGGGTTTGAACCCCCACCACTTTCTTTGCTCAATGGCCATCAATGCATTTCAATATATATCAGGCAAATAAATGTATATAAGTTAACTATTTCTCTTTGACTCAAACTCATTTACAAGTTTTGTTAAGAAATTCATGACATTTCGTTAGGTCTTAACAACTTTTATTTACCAAATAAAAAATTTACACTATCAAGTCATTTATAAGTTTTATTAGAAATTTACAACATTTGATTAGGGTTTACCAACTTTTGTTCTTCCATAAAAGAATTTACAAGTTATCAAGACTTAATCAAATGTCATAAATTCCTTAATAAAACTTGTAGATAAGTGAATTTTTTTGTTTGGAAAACAAAAATTATTAAAACTTAATAAAGTGTCGTGAATTCATTAACAAAACTTGTAAATAGTCTAATGATATGAATTTTTTTTTTTAGGAAAACAAAAAATTATTAAAACATAATAAAATGTCATGAATTCCTTAACAAAATTTGTGAATGACCTGGTGTGAATTTTTTTCTTTGGAAAAAACAAAAATTGTTAAAACATAACAAAATGTCATGAATTCCTTTAAAAAAAACTGTGAATGTGCTTGAGTAAAAAAGAAAGTGTTAAGTTATATATATTTGTTTGCATAATATGTATTAAAATGCATTGATAGCTGGACGGCTACTAACTTTTTGGGCAAACAAAATGATGAAAATCCAAATCTCACTTCCACTATTCTAGGAATATTTATTCGGTCGCTGGCTATCAACCGGCGGATACCACCGGCTGTGGGGTTAATTTTTTTCTTTAAAAAATATGTGTAGGGGTATTTTTGTTATTTCTTTTTAATTTTAAAAAAGACAAATTGGACCTAACACTTCTCTAACATTATAAATATTCAAAACATTGTTTTGTGTTTTTTAAGCATTTTTAAAGTTTTTTTACTGAAATTTTCCCTAACTTTAACTACTTCCTCAGTTTTATCATTGTACAGATATTTCTCCCTAATTTTTTTTTTTTTTTTTTTTTTTTTCGGTAATTTCTCCCTAATGACATACAAAGAGGAAGTTAGAGTTACAAAAATAACATACATGATGGATATGAGTTTTAATCTCAATTTAGCAAATGAATGAAGAAAATCATCTGTAGCATGTGCTCACCAGGCATGTTGATTTGACTTGGCTCATTCACAGTTGAACAAAAATGCGTTAAACCAAAATGCATATTTGTTTTAATTCAATGTGTTTTTACCACAATTCAAGGTAGGTGTTTGAGTAGAGTTTTATCTTAGTTTGCAAAAAAGTGCTTAACAAAATGCTTTTCCTGGATTTCCCAAAATTTCAAATTTAGGGAGAAGTGGTTTGTTATTATTTAGTTTAAGACTTTTTTTAAAAAAATTGATATAAAGCAAGGGTGTACATAATTCTTATAATTATAAAATGTGCATATACATAATTAGGTTAATATTAAAATTTAACAATAAATTTTTTAAAATTTGAGATCTTGCGTGTACAGTGAAAATTTTAAAAACAAAATTAAGAATAACATTTAAATTAAGGGAAAATTATTATTTATATATATATATATATATATATAAAAGGACCTTCAAAATTTGAAAATCTCAAATAAATGTTTTTCTGCTAAAATGAGTTGTGAATTGTTAATTCAAGTGTAATCAATACCTAAATTATTATAGGAAACAAAACTAATTAGGATTTTGATATTTTAAGGGCATTCTTCTAAAATTTTCCCTCAAACTAATGTCCAATAAATTTTAATAGTCTATAAGTTTATAGAATTTTTTATTATTCAATTTTGTATATTGGTCTCTCATATTACTATATTCTAACACATAAAACAATTGGACGGCATCAAACATTTCCCATTATTTATTTTGGCCGCTTTATTTTGACCAGATCACGCCGTCTGTGGGAAGGGAAATGTGTTACCTCTAGACTAGGCTTACTTTCGGATAGGAAGAATTAATGGAAAATTCTAAATAAATACTATTTGAATTTACAAAACCCGAAAAGTTTGTTGAATTTGTAAAAAGACTAAGAGGTACAAAGAACCTATGAGGGATATGCAAGTTCAGGTGAAATTACCCTTTTACCCTTAGTTTTAAATAAATCAAAAAAATAAAAAATAAAAACCCATCGCCGGAGGCCCACCGACGGCCGGCCGCCATACCGGGGCGCGCCGCCGAGGCCACCGGTGGGGTTTTTTTTTTTTTTTCCGGGAGTTTTTTTTTCAAAAAACAAAATAATATATTGCAAGTGAACCCCCACCCCCCACACAGTTCATTTATTATATATATACATTAACAAATATATATACATTCTTCTAAACATTTTTCAATGGTATTTATAAAACCTAAAACGTGAATTACCAGTCCAAAAAATGCATCGAAGAGTAAAAAAGGAACCCTCAAGAAAACGTAAAAAAAATACATTATTATCAATCCACAAACGTGAATTACCAGTACACAAACGAGAATTACCAGTCCAAAAAATGCATCAAAGAGTAAAAAAGGAACACTGAAGAAAGTGTAAAAAAAATGCATTATTACCAGTCCACAAACATGAATTACCGGTCCACAAACGAGAATTACCAGTCCAAAAAATGCATCAAAGAGTAAAAAAGGAACCCTGAATAAAATGTAAAAAAAAAAAAAGCATTATTACAAGTCTATAAACGCGAATTACCAGTCCACAAACGCAAATTACCAGTCCACAAAGGAGAATTACAACGTTTTCTTCAGGGTTCCTTTTTTACTCTTTGATGCATTTTGTGGACTGGTAATTCTCGTTTGTGGACTAGTAATTTGCGTTTGTGGACTAGTAATTCACGTTTGTGGACCGGTAATAATGCATTTTTTTTACGTTTTCTTCGGGGTTCCTTTCTTACTCTTTGATGCATTTTGTGGACTGGTAATTCTCGTTTGTGGACTGGTAATTTGTGTTTCAGGTTTTGTAAATACCATTGAAAAAATGTTAAGAAGAATATATATATTTGTTAATGTATATATATATATATATATATAATAAAGGAACCAAGTAGCCCTAGGCTACTTGGTTCCTATATGGGGGGTGGAGGTTCGAACCCTACCCCAAACACTTGCAATGTATTATTTTGTTTTTTAAAAAAACACCCCCCAAAAAAAAAAAAAAAACCCCCATTGGTGGCCGCCGCTTGACGCCCGCGCCCCTCCCGGCCTCCGGTGAGGGGGTTTTTTTTTTTTTTTTTATTTATTTAAAACTAAAGGCGAAAGGTAATTTCACCCGAATTTACATATTCCTCATAAATCCTTGGTACTTCTCAATCTTTTTACAAATTCAACGGATTTTTAGGGGTTTTACAAATTCAAAAGGTATTTATTTATCTTTTTCCCAAGAATTAATGTGAGATTACAAATAAAGAATATTATTAAAAAAAAGTCCAATAACCATTAAATAGTAGGAGCTGTAATAATTTTTAGAATTTGTCATTGCACGGGGTATATAATTCATGACCTTCTCGATATGACCTGTAAATGGAGCTATAAGCTCGATTAGTTTTACTATTCAGTAATATTTTTAATTAAGTTATTCATTTTTATGAGTAGCTTATTTAAAAGGAAAAAGATAAATAAATACCATTTGAATTTGCAAAACCCCCAGAAGCCCATCGAATTTATAAAAGGACTGAGAGGTGACAAGGACTTTTGAGGGATATTCAAATTCATGCAAAATGACCACAATGCCCTTAAGGTTTTCTGATTCATTCACCTGCGTGCGTCTTCTTCGTCGTTGCCGTCGTGACCCACTGCATTGCCGCCACTCCCCCAGCCTTGGACGCCACTCCTGCCGCAGTGGGTGCTGCTCCTGTCGCCATGGACGCCGCCGCCGCCAGCTTCGTGGAGATCGAGCAAGCAATTCTGGATGACGGTGAAAAAGGAAAAAAAAAACCACTAACGTAAATTTTTCGATCGCGTTGAGAGATTGGAAGAAGATGATGATTTACACAGTGACGGAAGAAGAAGAAGAAGGAAGAAGAAAGAAGGAAAAAAAAAACTATGATTCTCGACGCGCCGAAGGCATTCGAGAATGCCTTAGGCAAAGGCATTCTCGAGAATGCTCTAGGCATTCTTGCCTAAATGATATGTTATTATCATTCAGGCAAGAAAAATAAGTTGTAAATGGCGATGGTTGTTTTGTAAATAGCGATGATTTTTTTGTAAATGGCGATGGTTGTTTATGTTTTGTAATTGAGGCAAGAATGGAAAAGGCAAGAACTCGGTTGTAAATGGCGATTTTTTTTTTTGTAAATGGCAATGATTGTTTTGTAAATGACAATGGTTGTTTTGTAAATGGCGATGAAGTTTATGTTTTGTAATTATGGAAAAGTCCAGTTGTAAATGGCGATGGTTGTTACAAAAAAAATCATCGTCATTTACAAGTAAACCATCGCTATTTACAAAACAACCATCGCCATTTACAATTGAGTTCTTGCCTTTTCCATTTTTGCCTCAATTACAAAACATAAACAACCATCACCATTTACAAAAAAACCATCGTCATTTACAAAACAATCATCGCCATTTACAAAAAAACTCAACACCATTTACAACTTATTTTTCTTGCCCGAATGATAATAACATATCATTTAGGCAAGAATGCCTTAAAGAGGCATTCTCCAGAATACGAGAATGCCTTGGGCATTCTTTTTTTTTTTTTTTTTTTTCTCTTCTTCTCTTCTTCCTTCTTCCTTCTTCCTTCCTTCCTTCCTTCCTTCCTTTCTTTCCTTCTTCCTTCTTCCTTCACGTCTTCTTCTTCCAATTTCTTCTGGATCGACCGATAAAATTTTTTTTTACTGTTTCTCGTTTTCTCACATGTTTCGTGTTTCAGTTTTTTGTTTTCTTTTTCATCGGTGTCGGCGGGCGGGTGCGGCGTCCAAGGTGGAGGGTGCGGCGTTGGCGTCAACGACGGAGGTAGACAGCGGTGAAACGAACGTGCGGCGGCGAGTGGTTCGGTTCGAGAGAGAGAGAAGGGGGAAGAGGAAGAGAGGAAGGAAGGGCATTAGGGTCATTTTTCATGAATTTGCATAACCCTGAAAAGTCTTTGTCACCTCTTAATCTTTTTACAAATTCGGCGAGCTTCTGGGGGTTTTACAAATTCATATGGTATTTTATTGGAATTCTCCATATTTAAAATATGTCGTGTTTTGTTTAATATACATCTTCTTCATATTTAAGTCTAAAAATATTTTAGGGTTAAGTAGCAAATTTGCCTCGGAAGTATACGCCCAGGAGCAATGTTGCCCTGGAAGTTTTTTTGGGCTCAATGTCGCCCTGGAAGTCCTAAAACGGAGCAATGTCACCCCTCTTGTTGACTAGGTTGCCACGTGTACTCTCATTTTTCCAACTCACCTTCACACATCATCTCCCTCTCTCACCTATGTCCCTTCCTTCCTCCATTCGTGTCTCTCTCCTTCCTCCGTCCTTTCCTTCCTTCCTCCATTGATTCCATTCTGCTGTTCTGATTCTTGGTATTCCCCTGCTCAACCACCAACGCCACTGCCGAAGTTGAGTCAGAACAGTCTCCAGTGGCTTATAAGCCCATAGCTGATGCAGAGGGAGATCACAATGTGCCACACTATATGCACCAGCAGTAACGCCTGACGCAGTAAAGGTGTGCAACCCCCACTTCCCACTTCACAGAACCCCAACTTCGCCACCTTCTTTCCCACACACTCTACTTTCCTGCAACCACACCAGTACATCACGTCATCCACCCCGCACACTGGACTCGTCCTGAAGCACTTCACCTCACACCACAACACTGTCGTTTTTACACCACAGACACTTTGCCTCTCTCCTGCAAATTCCGATGGCAGCCGTAGGATATTTGAGGATTCTTGTTCGACCACAACCATGGCAAACAGGCTGAGCGCCAAGACGACGTTGATCACAACAACGACGCTCAATGATATTAATGAGGACGATGAGAAGCTTAGAATGTGTGCAGTTTGGGAGATTGCGAGCATAATGGATCTTTAGGTGAGGCTAGCTAGCTTATTGCTTTCAATGGAGACGTCTAGCTAGCTTATTGCTTTCAATGGGGACACAATTTATAAAGCATTTTTTAATTAAAAAAATGGTGGCCATATATCCATGTAACATAAATCTTAATATTCATTCATTTAGAGTTGAGTGGCCAAGGATTTGCCGGCAATACCGATGGTGGGTATATCAATGCGTAATTTGCGCTCTTGTTTTCAAGCTACTGCACAACCAAGATAGAAAAGAAGCGTGAAGTGGCTGAGTTTGGAGACAAGAATTGAAGCCTTGATATTGACGAATTTGGAAGGTTAATTTGCATCAGAAGGCTGAAGAATTTGTTCGGACTCAACATTGTCAGTGGTGACGGTGGCTTAGCAGGGGAATGTCGAGAATCCAAATAGGTGAATGGAAGCGATGGAGGAAGAAATGAAGGGACAGGAGGGAGAGAGATAGGAATGGAGGAAGGAAGGGACGGAGGAGAGAGAGGGAGGATGATGTGTGAGGGTAAGTTGGAAAAATGAGAGCACATGTGGCAACCTAGTCAGCAAGAGGGGCAACATTGCTCCATTTTAGGACTTTCGGGGTGACATTGAGCCCAAAAAAACTTCGAGGGCAACATTTCTCTTGGGCGTATACTTCCGGGGCAGATTTGCTACTTAACCCAATATTTTAATATTATGACTTTCGTTGAGTTATATTTAGTGTTAGACTGTGAAATTCTAAAAAGTGTTGATTGAAACATTTTTTCTATAAGTTAAAACAAAATTTCTCTCATATATTCACCTTATAAATTATAAAAGCACTTCTAAAACAAATAAAAGGAAAGGAAACTTATTTATAATTTATAATTATTTCTACGAAAAAGATTTAGTATTTGTGTTGGCATGCGAGACCGAAACGTAGGATTGTGGCAAAAAAGTCATTTTAAACCCCTTACACATGTTTGGGATAACCTTGGTGTATATGGCTTTTGAAGTAATAGTAGGGGGCTTTTTTGGTAAGAGGAGAGGGGAGGGAAAGTGAACGGAGCGGGAAAAAAAATTGGAATTTAATTTTAAAAAATTTATTACTTTTTTTTTTTAACTATTTCATCATACATCTTTTTATTTAAATTTTGTAACCTCACTCCTTCAATTTTTTTTTTAAAATTCAACTCACTAAATTTTCCCTCCCCTTCAAATCTCTTATACCAACACAGACCCTAAAAACTAAGGATCTGTTTGTTACAAAGAACATTTTGGAAGGAAAGGGAAGATGTCGAATCTTTCATGCGGTTGCCTGTTTGGTTGCATCATCTTCCTGAGATCTGATTTCCAATGGCGAGCAATCTTCCCACGTTTAAGGGAAGATGAGATCCCTCACATGTAGGTGGGATCTCATCTTCCCTCCGAACAAATTACAATTCTATCCTAATCTTCTTCCACGGTCTCGCCATCCACGGGCTCTCATGATTGTGCCGCTACTTGCCTACTCCTCATCATTCTCATCCCTTTCGTCACTCTCATCCTTTGTTCTCACCTTCAAGAGAGATGGATGAAGTAGAGATCCGATTTTTGTTTCAATGATCGTTGTCGAGAGAGAGAGAGAGATGAAAGAGGGATCAAAGAGGGATGAAGTTAATTATTCCTAAATCTCATTTTTCTTTCAAGTTTAGAGTTAAGCTCTTAGAAAAATGAGATTTAAGAATAATTAACACTATACAGATTGATTAGAGCTATCAAACTCCTCATGTTTTTTGTTCCATGCATTTGCTAAGTATTTACAATTACTCCTTTTTTTTCCAGAAGTATTTAGTACTACTTCTCTAAATAGCTAAGTTATAAATATTAAGAAAATTAGTTAATTAAGTTAGTTATTTATAATAAATATATGTTGATTTGTCAAAATATCATTTCCAACCAATGAGTGTTATGTTAGTTCCCGAGAAAGGGGTTTTCTTTGTTTAAACATGGGGTCTTGAGTATGAGTTTGTGTTAATGGAGAGAATTATTTTGGAAGAGATACTTCTAATTGGATCTAACAATATATTCTCTCCGATTCACAATATAGGGCACTTAAACTATATTACAGGAAACGAGAAATGACACTTAAGTCATTTAACATGTAAATTTTTTTCACTTTTGCATTTCTTGAGAAATGTGTTTAATTACATTGAAAATGTTATGTAATGAGTGGTCAAAGTTGAAAAGTGAGTACCACTCTAATCCTATTTATAAATTCATTTTGACCAAAAAATTTGATTCTATTTATAAGTCTAGTTCATGTAATAAATAAGATTGTGACAATTTTACCCATATTAATTGTACCCATGAAGATAGAGGAAGAAAAAACAGTTGAAAAATATCCAACCATAAATGAAGGCATTAAATTGAAAATTTATCCCATAATGATTGAGTTAACTACATTTCATTGATAAGTGAGATTTGCTCAAAATGAACTTATAAATAAGACCAGGGTGGTATTAATCACAAGAAAAAAATAGTAAAAAGAATATTAATTAAATTGGAGGTGACTTACATTACATTCCTTTTATAAGTGCTTTGCGATGTGGATGGTAGGGGATATTTAAATATACCTCACTCAAATAGTCATAAAATATCATTTATAGCTATGACATATGTGCATTATAATTACCCATTGATAAAGCCTACTATATGCAACCAACAGGGGTTAACATATGTGCAGTTAGCCATACATTACTTAAAGAATGCTCGAATTGAGCTTTGAGAATGCGAAAAAGCCCTGCTAGGAGACTCTCCTACCATAGTCCATAGTCGGGTCTTGCGACCGGATTCAAATTAGTCGAAATTAATGAATCTCTGGATAATCGGAAAAAAAAAAAAAAAAAAAAAAAAACCTACTATATACAATCAAAAGAAATACTTTAAGAAAAAAATTATAAATTTAAGAAATAAACTAGATTGAGATATTATATTTTGGACGAAAGTAATTAAGCCTCTTGGTTAAATCTTACATTAAGACAAAAACAATATATTTTATAATAAATATAATTATTATTATATTAGAAACGTGTCTAATTTGTATACTACATAGAAATAGAAGGGTTCATAATTATAATTAAGCGGACTTCACCAGGAACCAACAACCCAGTTGAATGTCGCTTCCCTTGTTTCTTTTTTCAAGTGATCATTCACGTCAACGTCTTATATATTGCTTTCTTCGCCGCCTGTTTCATCGTTATACATCACCCATGACATAAAACTATCCATCACAGATCATTGATTGTATCAATCATTTTAACATCGTATTTATTAGTGTAGTATTGTCATTTTTTTAAAGCTAAAATCTTAAAAGCTCTTCAAAATTGAGTCTGTTGCATATAATTCTCTTAATATTTTAAAGTTTAACTTCAACATCCTTAACGTTTTAATTTTTGACACAAGCTCCTTGTTGTTAGTTTTGCCATTGAGTCACTGGCAAAAACTGCCACATCAAATTAATGTAGGATGATATATACAGAGGCGGATGCACGTTACGGAGAAGGGGGCAAGTGTCCCCTTGAATTCGTCTCTTCTAAAAAAAATTGTTAAAGATGTGCCCCCTTATTCAAGTGCCCCTCTTGATTAATAATAGCATTGATAATAAGGCAATTATGATGGAATTCTAAAAAATAAGGCTTAGAATGATGACATTGTAATTATTTTTATTATAATATAATTTTATTATTAAAATATATGTACTTAAACTTATTGAGTGTCACCCTTTATTGTAATTTATGTAATGCATTTAACAAAGACTTAACCTTACTTTTCTAAATGACGGGTTCATAAAATAATTGTCTCTCTTATTACATCATCGATTCACTTGATTTCATGAATATTTTTTTAATTTTATTTTCTTGTTTATATTCTTTTATTTTTTAATGCATTTAAGACTTTTCTTAAAAAAAAAAAAAAAAAAAAAAAAAAAAAAAATCTCTCCCCCGAATCCCCCACTAATTATGCGCAGACACAAACAAAAAATCCTAGCTTCGCATGGTGCCCCCTTATTATTTTTCTGGATCTGCCACTAGATATATATGCAACTGGCCTAAAGTTTATGCAGTTTTTTTAGATTTTAACCCTTTTTTATAAGCATATGTATTCTCATATTAAATATAATCTTATTTTAAATACTGTCAAACAATGAATGTTGACATATCTTCCAACGGAAATAATATTTAATGGATTAATGAAATTATGGAACATGAGCTATTTTGATGTTAATATTATGACTGCCAGCACCGTATTTATTTATTCACTGTTTTCTGAATTAGTTTTCTGTGTCTAAAAATTAAAAGAAGGGTTAAGATGTAAAAATATTCATAAATTTTTATTAGAAATGTGTTTAATACCATATATTTTTCGCAGGTACAGAAAATACCTATAAGTTTTAACTTTCTAAATGAGACCAAGCTAGTGGATTAAAGGGAAAATTACATATAGGTTCTAAGGAAGAGATATATTTACATTTAGGTCCCTTAAAATTACGAAATTACTCAGAAGTCCCAAGGGACTTCCGAGTAATTATTTGAAATGTAAAATTACTTTCTTGCCCATAGTGCATATTTCACATTAACAACACAAAATGCATAAATTAACCACAACTTCAAAACCTTCAATTTGTCATGTCTCACTTCCGGAAGTTGTGGTTAATTTATGCATTTTGTGTTGTTAATTTATGTATTTTGTGTTGTTAATCGCGCTCTCTTAAATGAGACATGACAGATTGAAGGTTTTTAGAAGTTGTGATTAATTTATGCATTTTGTGTTGTTAATTTATGCATTTTGTGTTGTTAATCGCCTCCGGAAGTGAGGCATGTGACAAATTGAATGTTTTGAAAGTTGTGGTTAATTTATGCATTTTGTGTTGTTAATTTATGCATTTTGTGTTGTTAATTTATGCATTTTGTGTTGTTAATCGCTTACGTGTGAAATATGCACTATGGGCGTAAAAAGTAATTTTACATTAAAAATAATTACTCGTAAGTCCTTGGGACTTCGAGTAATTTCGTAATTTTAAGGGATTCCAAAATATAAATATCTCTCTTCTTTGAGACCATATGTAATTTTCCCTCGATTAAAATCGATGATATGGAAGTTGATGTGGACTTGATAATTTCTAGCGATGGTGAATTGAAAAATTAAAATAGAAAATAGTCAACATGTGCCTATCAATATTAATTTATTATTTTTAAAAATAAAGATTCCCACTCGGGCGACCCATGCTCGTCTCCCTCACGTCACACGCATCATCTCTCCCTCCTCTTCGTCGGCCACCGTATCACTGTCGTATCACCATCGCACTTCGTCTCCTTCCTTTCTATCAACCGTAACCCATCAAATCGTTGTGCATAGATCTCCTATAAATTGGCTAGACTGTGGGAGGCAGCGACGGCGACTTTGTCGCAATCGATCTCGGAGTCCGTCACCCTCGTCAATCGCGTCCTCCATCGATCTCGATCTGGTCGAAGCTCAACATAATCCTCATCTTTTTCCATCTTAAAGCCTGATACTTTTTCTCTCCACTAGATTTCTCCTTTTTTATTTTCATTCTATCTTTCATTTCTCTTTTCATCTCCAAGAAAATTATTGCCGCTGAGGCCAAGTTTCATAAACGATGGAAAGGGGTTCAGTGTTGGGCACCTTTTCTTCAGTTTTGTGATATGGAAACAGAAGATGAATATTTTTAATTGATAGTTGTGGTGTTTTTTTTAAAAAAAAATTATTTATTATTTTTTTTATGGGTTGTTGATGAATTTCTAGAGCAGAGATGAATCCAGAGTGGAAGAGTTATTATGCTGGAGGTCGACTTGTGGCCTTTTGCTAGAGAACCTGATTGAATGACTAACAATGAAATGCTTCCCACCTGAAAATATTCCAGTTCAATTCATCTAATAGAACCTATCCTATCACAAAACCATTTTTTCCCAGTATTTTGCAGTTGTTTTAGTTTTCAGACTCATGGTTTTGTCAGTTTATTGAGTAACGAAATTTTCTTTGTAAAAAAAAAAAAAAGAAAAAGAAAAAGAAGAACAAAGAATACACCTAGATAATTACATTTGCCTAATAGGAAATTATAGTGGCCACATCAGCTTTTCTGGTCAACTAACAGGGATTAACGATGCTTGATGTTTTTACTCTCATTTAGAAGGCTTATAGGTACTTTAAAAAAATGGCATCATCATTTGATTTCGAAATGTATTTAGCAAGAGTGGGTTGTTGATTTATCCCACTGTGTTATAATTTCATACTTTGACTTGAATTAGATAGAATAATATGAGATTAGTTCACAAGGCACTTAACCATGCTTTGATCTTTACCGATACTATATTTTAATGGTTAAAATAGAAGAACCATCTGCAAGTACCCAATACTTGTAAAGAGGTTCAATTAAATGGGGTTTAGTGGCTCCAAAAGAAAATTATTAAGTATCATTTTCACAGTAAAACAATTGTGATGGAAGTTTTTGTTTTTATATATTGATATACTATCTTTTTGGGCCATCCAGATTGATATATCTTTTTTATGTCATAATAATTGATTAAGATACTAATTTTGTCCATTTGTATTCACAGAGATGATGGAAGAGGCCCATATGTCATGTGAACAATAATTATGTATGGTGACCATACATTTAGAAATTATTGTACACTTTGACCCAAATGAAAAATAGATCACACTTCTATCAAGTTCTTTATATCTATTAAAATTTTTATAACTTAGTGGTATGAGAGCTCCCATCTAGGACTAGTGGGAGGTCGTAAGTTCGATCTCACTTGTAACCTCAAGCCATTAGTGTCTGTCACTTTAATTAAAGAAAAGATTATTTATATCCATTGCATCGAGTTTTCTAGGCATACATGATCGTGTGTCCTATTTTTTCATATGAATTTATATTTAAATTATTATAATTCAAAAATAACATATATGATAACATGTGATTGGAGAATTTGACAAAATGGATATTAAGAATCTTGACATAAATATTTTTCAAAAAGAAATTATTGTACACTCATGGAGAACATATCTTGGATTTAATATAAGTAATCCAAAAATTCAGAAAATTAGAAAAATAAAATACCTTTTTTTTAACATTAGGATAATGTTTTTTGTAAATGTAGGACTAAAATTTTTGGATAATTATGTTAATCCCAATTAGGGTTAAGGTCCAATTTTTTCTCAAAAATTGTCACGTAGAAACAATGTTGCTCAAAAAGGTTTTTGAAGAGTAGTGTTACTCTAAAAGTTTTCAAATCATAACAATGTTGCCTTGATCATTATCCAGATTAAGTTTCACCATTAATTGATAAAAATTTTTAAGCTGGCAATATGCATGACAATGATGAGAAGGAGTCGCAGATAGTGGAGGAGCTCATGTTTGTCGAAGAGTATTGGAGGAAAAAAAAAATTCAATTACTACATATAGGACACACTTAGGAAGATTGTCGAGAATATAGCTGTCAAAACCCTTTGTCGTCGTACTCATCAATGTCAAGATATGCAAGAAACTTTTTTTGTCTTCATTGCTTAAGTTTCTTTCACCTCTTTGATTTTTTTCCAATCCTTCATATCTGATGCATTTTTTTTTTTTTTTGGCCTTATATGGTTGAAAAAAAATGAAGTGGGTGAAATTGAATTTTTACTAGATCAACATATTTGATTAACTAATAGTCAAACTTAACTTGAATAACAACTGAGGGTGAAATTGCTACAATCATTGGACTTCCCCCCGATTTTTAAGGAATTTTCATCTATTCATGAGATCATCCGAAAATTTTGGGCTAACAAATCTGTCTCAATTTTTTTTTTGGTGAATTGGGTCTTAGGATCGCCTGCCAATAAGATTCTCACATTGATAGAATTTGAACCCACAATCTTATAATTTTAAATTAATCTCTTTACTAACTGGACCAATGTTTATTGATTAAATATTAGAATGAGGATGGTTGAAAATATGTGTGTAAGTTTTATCTCCCAGTTGTCTAATCCTCAAATCTATCTCATTGGATCCTGACAAGGAGGCCCACCGACCAAGATGGCCTGTAGGCCCAAAGGATATGATAATACGGGCTAGAAGTTCTCAAATGGACAAGTTTGGGCTAGCCCAGTAAACCATGCCCCATCTGATTGATCTCCTCGCCCCTCTCGATCATTCGTGACTTGTATTGCAGGGAATGTGAAAACCTTTTTAGGATTTATAAATATTAAGGGAGTACGGGGGTTTTTTGGTCATTTTATGCATTATAACTTATTATTATATGATGCTTGTCGATTTTTTAAATAATTGCACTTTTTTTAGGCCTTACAATGATTTTTTTTTCTAAATTTTATACTCCCTTGGTCCCAATTATAGGAGCAAATTTTGGAGTTGGTTTTGGTCCTAATTATAAGAACAAGTTTTAACTTTTATTAATTTTTTCCTATAATACCCCTATCTATACTTTCTCAATAATAATGTTCGAAATACACCTAAATTATAATTTTGTTTATAAAATAAATATTGAACAATTTTGAACAAGTTTTTTTAATTCTTTTTAATAACAACACAAATTTAATTACAAATGTGTTTTCCCATTCACATATATACGGTCAAAGGATCCTTTCACAGGAGAGTAGGGATAGAAATTGAAGAACAGAATAGATGAGAAATAACACGAGTCTGGTTTGATTTTCTATTTTGAAAATATTATTTTTAAAAAATAAAAAGATTGTTTCATAATTAATTTCCAGTTAATTATTTTTTCTTAAATAATAATATATATATATATATATATATATTTTTTTTTAAAAAAAAAACTTATATATAAACAATTAAACATATTCTATAAAATTGTTTTCCCCCTTAAAATTGAGCAACATAATATCAGTCGCGGTTGTCAAGCAATATAATATACTCCAAAACAAACTTGGAACCCACCGGCCATCGGACACAATGGTCCAGCCGGAGAGCCATCGTGATTATTGGTAATTTTTCTTACGAAATGTCATTTTAAATTTTAAGTAAGGGTATTTTAAGAAAATAGGTATAATTAATTAATTTAACTTCCTCCTTAATCCCTCCAAATTTTGGTAAATAGTTCCTATAATTAGGACCGGAGGGAGTAATAAGAATGGAGGGTTAGGCTTGGAAACCTTTTCTTTTAAAATACAAAAGGGCTCAGGTTCATGAATTTTAGATCTAGTTCTTAGGGCTAAGGGTGGGTCTTGGGAGCTTTCGACCTTCATATACACAGAAATATATAGCTTATACAATTTATAATTGAGTTAAATATACAACATAACACAAATCAAATTATTTTTAAAGTCTAAATAAAATAGCTCTAGATTAAACCGTTCCTTAAAATCCAATTCTGCAAATAATTAAGACAGTAAGAACTAAAATATTTACATTATATCATCAACATTATTTAAAAAAATGTTGAATACCTAAAAAATCTACCACGTTCAACAACGTCTTAATATTTTGGATATTAGTTATATGACATTCCAATTAAAAATATTGAATCTCACTTTGATAATAAAATATCTTTTAGTGCTCTAATTGTATAGATAAAGTTGCATTATTGTTGGCTCAATATAATAGTGTATAAATAATAGTTCAAAATTTCAGGTAAAAAATAAATAATACAATTTAATTATATCTATAATATCATCCAGTATCCGGTTTAAGGATGGTAAAGCCCTTTCTAGCTTAAGTGTCTCTGTTGTGACATGAACCCGAGACTCAAAAAGATCATGTAGAGCCTTATTCCGTTAGATCAATTCTATGTTAATTACAATTTAATTATTTTATAACATGGAAGTTGCGTTTTAGGTCCCCTCATAGATCATAATAACTTGGAAAGGTTTAAAGAGTCACGTAATTAATTTCATCCTTTTAATGACCGGATTTCCTTTATCAAAATGTTCTTTAATATTTTTCTAATCATAAATATAGGACATAATTTATAATTTATAGTACAATTTTTTAATAATAAAGGAGGCAGTGTCTTTTTTGGGCAATTCTCAAGAGTGCGAAGTGGCATTGACTTTCGCATATGGATATGCACAAGCAGCACAACTTTAATTGAATACTACTGGACTATTCCTCCAATCCTATTTATTAAACCGTTTAAGAAAATGGATACAATTACTTAAAAATAATAAGCATATTATGAAATAATTTTTTTAAAAAAATATGTCCTTATTTATAAGGGGACAATTAAGAGAGAAAAATAAAATAAACATAAGTATCATGAACCTTTTAATTAATACAAAATATATAATTAATGACGTGTACATGTTAAAAAAACTTATTAAATGTTTTGACAATTTTTATCGAGCTCTTCTAAAAAAGATCAGAAGCATAAATAGTTTTTATATATATTTATTTATTTATAAATCTTGGTCATTTTTGGTGAGATCAGAGGAATACCTTATTGGTAGAGCGGACGGGCCCGCCCGTTTAAGCCCTGGCCCTGTAGGGCTCGAGCTTGAAAAATATGCCTAAAATTTGAAATTGGCCCTGCAAGGCCGGCCCTGTAGGACCTCGGGCCTAATCGGACAGCCCATTAGGCCATGTTACTGTAGCATTTTCATTTTTTTAAAAAAAAAAAAAAATAGTCAAAGAGTGAAGCACAACCTTCTACTCAAAGTGAAGCACAATCAAATATCTATGAAATTGATGATAGTGATAAAGAAGGTGACAATTGACAATGATAGTGATATGCTTTTATATTTTATGTGAGTTATTTAATATTCTTAGTTTAATGCTTCTACGTTTTATGTGAGGCGATTGTGGACAATGGTTTGTTTTTTATTACGAATTAATGAAGGTGTTTATTTGTTGGATGATTTGTATTATTTAGATATTAATGTTGATAATATTTATTTGATAGATTAGAACTTTAATGGTTGTAATTTACTAATTATATTTCTTTGGAAAAAAAAAACCCAAAAAAATAATTAAAATTTGGAATAGTAATTTCCAGCACTTGTAGGGCCGGCCCTAGCCCTCGTACTATCGGGCTAGACTTTGAAAAAATGTTTTTCTTATTTCAAGCCCCGTAGGGCCGGGCCGGCCCGATTCCAACTCTACTTCTTGGAGAGACTAATTAATGTATTTATCTCCTGAGCATATATCATATAGTTTTTCTAAGTTTGGATGCAAAGAAAAGTAAAAGGAAAATATGAGGGAGGAAATATTATGAAAGACAACTTTTGAACATAATAAATTTTTTTACTAGGTTAAAGTATACTTTTAATCTTTTAAGTTTTATATAAGAGATATTTTTGGTTCCTTAACTTTATAAAGTTTACTTTTAATCCTAAAATTCTAACACTGTCAATGTTGCTAAAGAAAAATGACGATTAGCATTTAATTACAAAATTTTTTTTTTATATTATTCAATTTACCCATATTTTAAATCTAAGTTTATTAGCATTTAATTAAAAAATCACCACTTAAGTTTCCACAGTTATCACTTGAGTTTGCATTTTCCGTTAGCAAAATTGACGGTGTTAGAATTGTAGAACTAAAAGTATACTTTATAAAGTTAAGGGGCCAACAGTATACCTCATGTAAATTTAAAGAACTAAAAGTATACTTTAGCCTTTTTAGTATTTTTACAAGTTTTCCCTCATAATATTCTTCTTCCTTAATTTTCTCTCTATCCAAACATAAAATAAGATAAAGATTATTTCTTAAATTTTAGTGTCTAAAGTAAAAAGTACCCAATAATTACACAGGAGTATATACCACACCTCTAGTGCTTAAACGGCAAAACGTAGCGTCATAACACAGACATGGATTCCCAAACTCAATCACAGGCCTTTTTGAGTTGGTGGGATGAGAAACAAAAGACACGGTTTCACAATTGATTCAGGTTTCTCTTATTATTTTTTTCTCATTATCCTTAAATTATGTCTGTTTAATCAATCTGAAATTTCATAATACAACTTTGATTTTTCTCCCTTCTTCTCAATCAATAGTCCAGATGAGTTTATGAGCGATAATGAGAAAAATGAATCATAAGAGAATCTACTTGCTTCACGATCACAAGCAACGCAGAGGAAGTCATTTGCAGCTAGCCCACCCCCGAGCCACACTTCAGATTGAAGTCATTCATTGCTTTAATTTGTTAATATTTCTTTTCCCATTTAATTCTCGCAGCACCTTTGTTTTCAGATCTAATTTTAATAAAGAAGCTCATTACTAGTAGCATATGACACAATTAAGTTTTAAATGGTATAAAAGTAGACAGTCTTTTAACCAAGTAATTTCATTAATTTTGTTGTCTAAATGTCCGTTATAAAGCTGGAAGGAGAATAAATGGGTCTCAGTAAAAAAAAAAAAAACAGATGGACATTTAGGTCATTTAAAGAAATTATTAAAATTGTTCTATTTTAAAGGCTTGTGTCTATTTGCACCTTTTAAAACCTACTTCTATCAATGCTTATATCGAAAAACTTTGTTATTATAATTGCACCTTTATCCTTGCTCTTTTAAAATATAAATCACTAAAAAGAATATAATTTAATTATATGAGATAAAAAAATTGATTTATATTTTTGTTTTCATCTAATTAATAAATAATACATACATATATGCATATATATGAGATTAATTTATTATTTATATAATTATTTAATATATATATATGGGTGTGTGTGTGTGTATTATAAGATTAAATATAATTTAACAAAAATGAAAAATCCATGTCTAAGATATATTAAACATCAAGTTTCATAATAATTGTTAATTCTAGGGGAAATACCTTTTATTGATTGTAGTTACATCATCAGATACACACATACACAAAATACATAACAGGTGTTGTATACTGGGTTTAGAAGGTTGATGTGATAAGGGGAACGTTTTTTAAATACTGGATGTGGCCTAAGCACAAAGAATAGAGGATCATCAAATCAATGTGACGAGGATATAACATAGTCCGCGGAAACTGAAGTTCACACATGAAGGGAAAGGATATGTAGATGAATTCGGAGATCACACATTCGAAGATGTTGATGTGTACAGTAGTTTTTGGCTCAGTAGAATTACAATGTAGGATTTGATGTTTCTGGAAACAATGTTTTCTTCCAAATGATAGATTGTCAGCTTCTTGATGAAGCTATATATTTTGTACTTTCATAACAAGATATACAATGGAAATTTAGCACACCCAAAATCTCATCAAGCTAGAGCATGGTTAATCAGACAGAGTACATAAACCAGAGGCTCAAGCCAACTTCCATCAGGGGGAGAATTTTAGATAGAAGAAGATCATTTCTTGCCTGAACTTTCATGTGTTTCTTTCACCTGTATGTACAAAATGAGGCTGCTTAAATTGTGCTAAAGTTTTTTTATGTTCTTGCACAATATTTTGACAATGCAGAAATTAAATACCAGTGTCATTTCTGTATGTGGCTGCTTCAGGGTCATAACTAGACTCAACGAACCTTGAGAAATTCCTAACACACTCTTTTAACTTCTTCTAAAACAATTCTAAAGCCAACATCATCCTTGGCTCATTAGAATTATAATACTCGCTAATTTCTACATCCATAAAAGAGAGAAAGGAAGATCCCTAGGTTTATCATACGATCTTAGTGACTATTTTTATTAAAAACCAAAGAACCTTATCAGATAGTTTCACTTTTCTAGCACATACTTTTATGGTCCAGATGTAAAAGAAAAGAAAGGAAATTACGGCAGCAGAACAAAAAATCTCCAAATCCAATTCAATTTGAAGGCTAAACTACTGAACCAATTTCTCATTATCCTTTCCTCCTCCTCTTAAATTTTCAAGTGTTTGCAGCCTTTTGAAAGTCTTTTGTTAAAACCTCACCTACAACTCTTTAAGCTATTCTGCACAGATAGCAAATGCAGTAACTTGATGTTTGAAGGCCAAAGTCAATGGCATTATTGCATCTGTTTATAGCCTTCTCAATGTGCTTTTTCTCCGCCATTGCTATTATTGATACAAAAGCCAATCCCCAAGTTAGCTCACTATCTATATCAACTGCTAAGCGTCACAGATTTTTCTCTACACTGATTCACCCTCACTCTGTTCACCATCCATACTACAACCCGAACGAAACAACAGAAGACAGGATAGAACATGACATCAAACGTTCCCTTGCACGTATCACCTCATTGCAAGCAAAGATTGGAAGTTCCTCAGCCTCACATGATCACCAAGCTAGTCTCTATCCCACAGCATCCCATTCAACCATGCTGGCCAATATCTCAATTGGCCATCCTCCTATCCCACAACTTCTCGTTATGGACACTGGCAGTCCACTCTTATGGGTTATGTGTGTCCCTTGCTCGAATTGTGCCCAGTATCCCGGTCAAATTTTTGATCCTTCACAGTCTTCTACCTATTCCCCTTTATGCAGTTCACATTCTTGTCAATATAACATCTCAAATCAACTTCCATTCAATATCACTTATGCAGACAGGACCTTCATATCAGGAACACTTGCCCTTGAACATCTAGTCTTTGACACATCTAACGAAGGTAGGAGTGAAGTATTCAAAGCTTTACTTGGGTGTGGCCACAATTTTTTGTCCAGTGAAGAGCCAGGATATAATGGAATACTAGGACTGAACAATTATAATCTGACTTTGGCCTCTCAAAATGGCAAAAAATTCTCTTACTGCATAGACAGCATCACTACTGACAGTAATTTTGATCACAGCCATTTGATATTAGGCGAAGGAGCCTACCTTGAAGGCTACTCAACACCTTTTCAAGTGTTGGATGACATGTATTATATCACTATGATAGGCATAAGTGTAGGTGAAAAGAGGATTAACATAGCGCCAAGAACTTTTGAGAGGAAACCAGATGGCACAGGTGGAGTTATCATTGACTCTGGTTCTACATTTACCTTCCTAGTTTCTGAAGGGTATGAAGTATTACTCACAGAAATTAGAAGTCTTCTTGATGGATCCTTCAGAGGAGTTAGATATGTACAAGAGCCATGGCTATTGTGCTATTTGGGGACTCTGAGCAGAGATTTGGTTGGATTTCCAGTGGTTACATTCCACTTTGCTGGAGGGGCAGATTTGGTATTGGACACCGAAAGTCTCTTTATACAGAGGAAGAATGATACTTTTTGCATGGCTGTGGGTCCAATCAATGTTTTTGATCTCTGGTCTAAACCTTCTATTATAGGTTTATTAGCTCAGCAGAGTTACAATGTCGGATATGACCTCAATCATAAGGATATTTACTTCCAAAGGATTGATTGTGAACTTCTTAGTGGCTAATGGGTGACTTTCTGACTCTTCATCCTGGAAGTACAAAAAAAAAAAAACAGTTCAACGGGGCGCTGCTGCTCTCTGGTTGTAGATTAAAGAACCATAGGTTTATCATGTGATTGAAGTGTCTAGTTCTTTCTAAATACATTACTATATACTAGCTTTAACCTTTAATATAAGACCTAGTTTGTAGCGCAATTTACAGTTTTATGCTCCAAACTAGATCTTATACTGCCTCCGGTCCTTTTTATAAGAAACAATTATGAAATTCATGCTGTTTAAAATGGCAGTTAAAAGCAAAAATGTGTCCAATATGCACTTTTTCAATTATACCCTTATTTATAATGATAATACATGAAAGAAAGATAATGAATGAAAATTTAATACAGAGAGATAATGAGTGACATATATTTAATGGGGTAAAAATGAAAAGATCAGTTTAAAATTTCAAACAAAAGAGATTTATTCCTTATCTTAAGGACTGGGAGAGAATGCTCCATATAAAAAGGACCCATGGGAGTATTAAGGACAGGAGGCAGTATAATCTTATAATGAACTTCAAACATATGAAGCCTTAAAAAAGTCTAGTTTCACTTCCACGTAAAACTAGACTAATGTGCCTCAGCAACATCAGAGTCATTTTGCAATAGAAAATGTCCAGACGTATTGGTGCACAGAAGAAACCTTCGTTTTCAGGAAGAATATCTCAATTATCCAGGTCTATTTCTTAAATATAAATCAACTCAAGACTCAAGAGTCAAGCATACAAAATTCAAGGAGTATCTCCCAAGTTATATCCCTGCCGTTAACCTGGGAATTTAGCAAACCATGAAAGAAAACAGCAAAATGATTCTAAAATTCCTAAATCTAAAGAGAATGAAAGAAAAGACAGAAACTGAAACACAATCTCTTCAGATGTTCATCTTTCACAGAAGTTTCCGTTAACCCTATTCCAATCACGCCCTCCTTAGGACTACATCCAATGCAAGAAATCTCCAGTCTCCACGGAAGCTATGTGAACCGGTGCCGGTTATAGCCTTGACCCGTACTGTTTCACCTTCTTCTCATTACAGTTGGCGCTTATTTACAGAGAATATCTTCTCATTACAGTTGCCTCTGCAAATGCCACTTTCCTTGCCTCCTCACCCAAGGGGCGGGTGAAATCGCAGAGGAACCTGTAAAGCCACAAAATATGTAAAATCACACTAATAAAAACTAGTTTCACCATAATTCAACACAGTTTCAGGCTTAAATGTGGATATTTTATAATTTATATATATATAACAGACACATCTTGCAACAAATGCATAGACGTAAATAGAGGAAGGACAAATAATTATATTACTTTATGCAAGTTTATTGCGGAGTGTGGAAATTTGTAGCTGTAGGAGTTCTAAAATGGACACCTAATTATGAAGCAGCTCTCATGCTCCGGAGATTTGGAGTGATCCAAATTATGTAGTTTTTGTCTGGGTCCTCTAGAAAGGAAGAATAAGAAAAACAAATGAAAAGAAAGGCAAGATTTTGCAATTTGATTGCCTATAACATGACTCGAGGACCACGAATACTATGCGTTCTCTAGGATTCATGGCACAGAATGGGGAGATGCTTGTACTGAACAACTTCTTCATGCAATTTCCATTTATATGTTTCTGTTGTCTTTTTCTTTTCCTGTTTTGGTGGTAGCATTCTCTCAACCTTGTTATTTTGTTAATCATAATACTTCCATTGTCACCATCCTCATCACACTTTCACTTGTGAAACCTCAATTTCAGTTTCTCTATTACTGAGTAGTTTTATCCATGCCATTCAATACAGTCAAGAAACACAGTTTCTATTTTATTAAGGTAAGTAATATGATATATAGTGTTTCATTTCTAGCTTTGCGTAAACAAAGGAGCAAAAAATTTAATACATCATGAACATTCTTCTACAAGGTGTATTTTCACGCTAACAAACTAACACCAATTCTCTAATGCTTACACTCTTACTATTTGGTAACTAAAGAATTTCTTTTTTCCACAGACGAGGTTCTTCAATGTTCATCTTCAGTTTTATTTACAGCCAGCCACATGTATTAAGTCATAATTCATGAGCAGACAAAAATGAACATAGAGAAGGAACCGTGAACATAGTCCAGAAACACTTACAGTTAATCCCCATAAAAGAAGTCAGAGAGAGATTCGAGTTGGTTCAAGCCTTCAAGCCTCGGACAACACTTAGCATGTATCTATTGCTTTCAATTGTCACCCTTCAAGGAAAGAACTAATAAAAAATGCCGAGGGTATTTTGATTGTGGCCATCCTATACCATCGATGATTATTACTGATTAAAAGGAAATTACCAATAACGGAAGAATCAAAACGTTATAATGCATGCAAAAATAAGTCTTTTTTTAAAACGGACTGCTCACAAGGATGCTCTAATCTGTCCATGAATTACTGCATAAACACAGCCACAAGGAAGAAATTGAGCCACAAAAGGGTGTTTTAGTTATAAAGATTTTCTTCTTCCTCTGTGTGTGTGTGTGTGAGAGTTATTTTTGGGTTATGGTTTTTTCCTTATGTTTTAAAAAAAATTACTTCCAGAAACAGTGGCTAGGGAACCTACCGCATTATGGAGCCTTATTTCTTCTCCTTTTTAACAGTAAAAGCGAACATTTTCAGATACATGGTAACAGAAGTGAAAGAAATAATCAAGTAGTGACCATGATTCCATGAAGGACCATAGTAACCAAAATTTTGGGTTGGTCGGAGGATAAAGCAAGTTACAACAAGACAAAAGACAGTTTTATTGTAGAAATCAGAGAGAGAAAGATAGAGAAAATATACTCTCAAATGGATGTGTTTATTCATATGCTCAATAGGGTATTTATACATAAGAGAGTAATCACTCATTACTCATTATGATGATTGATTCCCTAATCACTCATAATTCCTATAATCCCTTATAATATGCGATACTAATTAATTATAATATATTTATATTGATTTATTTCCTAACACTTCCCCTCAAGTTGGAGCATAGATGTTGATCATATCCAACTTGTTACAAGAAAACATAATATAAATAAATCCAAACAAAATAATCTTCTTCTTCATGAGATCTTGAATCCACCAGCAAGTTCGGCCACATCCAAGAATAGTTCAACCAAATGTCACACCAAGGACATTCATCAAAAGAAATGATCCAAAAACTTCACCCAAGAGTTCGAATAACAAAGAGTACCAAACCAAAGTAGAATCTGCAGCAAACGGTCTCACAAGGGACCAAACAATACTCCAAACGTCTCAATAGAGACAAACACCCAATAAACACTTCACCAGAGGCAAAGAACAAATGGGTCACACAAGGACCACCAAACTCCTCACTAGAGGACGCAAAACACGGCATTCAAGACAAAATAGCACTTCACGAACGTGCTGGAAAACGTAACAAACGAAGAACCCAGCCACTAGAGACAAGTGAACGTGCCTGAAACAAAATGCCGATCCGGCCTATACATACCGGGAATGAAGGCTCGACGTCGGAGAATGAAGCACGACCAGAAAATGGTCATAACAACCAAACGACAACCATACAACGAGGTACACACTTTCTATCTCCCCCTGTGAATAGTGACGACATGGTTCACCGTTCACGAAACAACAAACAGAACAGTACCAAAAAGACAGCAAATCGACACAAATGGAAAAGAAGGAGCACCACCCGCCAGAGTCGGGAGGCGGCCCACTGTCAATGAACAGTGACAGCGGCCACCGGAAAACTCAAATTGGCCAAGAACTAACCAAGCTCTGATACCATGTAGAAATCAGAGAGAGAAAGATAGAGAAAATATACTCTCAAATGGATGTGTTTATTCATATGCTCAATAGGGTATTTATACATAAGAAAGTAATGACTCATTACTCATTATGATGATTGATTCCCTAATCACTCATAATTCCTATAATCCCTTATAATATGCGATACTAATTAATTATAATATATTTATATTGATTTATTTCCTAACAATTACATCCAGAAGATGTGACTCGCCATAACCATTGTTGTAACTGAAGCCCTAGGTTTGCAAAATTACTTTGAAATTGAGCTACATTCCAACAAAACAAGGCAAGGGTGTAAACATAACTATAAGTTACAATCTTACAATGAGTAAATTTCATTAAAATACTAGCCACTTGGGGCTTAGCTCAGGTGGCAAGGGTACAGTGGGGTGGTTTAAGATTCAAACTCTCCCTACATAACAAAAAAAAAAACACACACACACACACACACAGCAATACTTACAGACTGTTGAGTCCACCTGGCAAGCCGATACACTTTTCATTAGATACTGCAGTAAATATAGAGCATTGTTTAGGCATGATAGTTACATTGGAACCAGAATGCAAAATTAGTGTTTGTCACGCAAAAATAAAAAATAAAAAGCCAATTTTTAAAGAACTTGGCACTGTTTGTTCCAGCTGCTCCAGCTGTTTCCTTTAATTAATTAACTTGAATTCTCCACCATGGAAATCCCTGTTTTCAATAGTTTTCACATTAGACTTCCACTTTGAAGAGATTATCTGCATCTGTTATTCCACCATACCATAAATTATCAGAAAAATAGGTACATCAAAGACAGAGACGGGCATGACACCTTAAAGAGGTTAAGTTGGCTAATAAATCAGCCATCTGATTTATCATTGTCCATATTCTGACTGAAGCGTCAATGTTTCACATTCAGAATATGAGGATTAGGAATTATTTTTGCGCCCACGGTCTACGTAGTAGATACGGCAAAGCCTCCAGGATATTCAAAATGAAGAATGGTGAAATATAGCACCAAAACCTACAGACATAAATTAAACAACCACAGGCAGGTTTAGCTGTGCATCTAATCTCTAATATATTTTAAAATCGTAAAGAAGTAAAGAACATAGTTATGTATGATGTGCCACAGGTGGCTAACAAATAAGTGATATTGGTCTGCTAGGCAATAAGTTAAAGCTCCACATTAATTTGACCAGAAGCATCACAGAGAGCATAGCACAAATGGCATAAGGTAAATCATTACCTGCAGGTTTCAACGGCATGACTTCTATGTTTACAGACCGTAGAAGGGACTCTTCACACACCAAAAGAAATTTTACTTCCAACTTCCCCATTTAATTTAGCTTGGAGACCAGCAATTCTTTGGCTAATTGACTAGCTTCCTGCAGCTCCCCTTTGGAACAGAGTGCAGCAATCCCAGAATAGTAGAAGTCAAAGTCATGCAACTGAGATCTTGTCATATGACTGCCTTTAGTTGTAAACGCATTGCTTCCATTGACATCATCACAGGATCCAACATCCAAATCAATTTTGTGAGATGATGGTGCAGACCTTTTAAGATCTGAACCAAAACTCTTCCCTTCATAAACTTTCTGCTGTTTATGGGTTAATTGATTAGATGTTGACAACCTCTGAGCAGGAAAAAGTATAGATGCGATTTCATTAAGAACTCTAACAGCTTCTTGAATTCTCCCTTGTTCACACAAGAAAACAAGAAAATCGCTTATAGACTCTGTCTCAACCTCGCTGTCTATAACATCAATCAGCTCAGCAATACGTTTGATCTGGAGCATTTCTCTCAAGACACTCCTGGCTTCTTCCATCCTCCCCTTGGAACACAGGCCTCTTATCAAATATAAGAAGCCTAAAAAATCGGGTAATATATCCTTGCTCTTGAACTCGTCAAAGAATGCAAGGGCCCCTTCAAGGTCACCCTTCTGGCAGTAGCAATTTATTACAGCACTGACAGTAAAATAGTCAGGCTGAATATGTTTTGTCTCCATATCGTCTAAAATCTTTAAGACCTCCTCTAGTTGGCCAATTTTAGAAATACCATCAAGCAATGAATTGTAAACTTGTAATTTTGGTTGAAATCCCTTCAAGACCATTTTCCTGAAAACATGATTGGCATCTGGCAAATATCCTTCCCTACATAGAGCATATATTAATGTAGCATAAGTTATTTCAGAGGGTGTCAAACCAATTTTCTCTAATGAGTCAAATAGGCGAAATGCTTCAATAAGACGCCCATCAATGCACAATCCATTAATAATTGAATTATATGAGACTATGTTCAAAGTAATCCCCTTTATTTCAGCAAATATACAAAGATCCAATGCTTTATTTACATATCCCCCCTTGCATAACCCATCAATCACAGTAGAATAATCAAAAACATCCATGGCCGGTAAATAATCTTGACCTTCCATGATAAGCCTATATGCATCTAAAGCTCTTCCCTCCTTTACAAAAACCTTCAATAAAGAGACAGGAAAAGTGGCAGCTGAAGAGTTATCCATTGTTTTTCCAAGAAACCAAAAGGCAAAATCAACATCCCTCTGACAAAGATACTGTGCAACAATCTTATGTACCCTTGGTTCATGCAGGCCATATTCTTTTATAAAACTACTCAAGAGAGGCAGACTTTTCTCTAATTTTCCATCACTAATTAGCCTTCTCAACAATGAAAAGAAAGACTTGCCTGCAATAGAAGAGCCTTTCATCCTCATCATCATGGACAATTGATACGCATCCTCAATCAACCCTCTTTTGCACAATAAGAAGATAGAATCATTACATATGGTATTATACTTATCTGGCCCTAAAGCTTCCATTCTGTAAATTAATTCTAAAGACTCTTTAGCATCGTTTTCTTTAAAAATTGCCTGCATTAACATCCTATATATACCTGTATCCAACACTAGTCCTTTATCATTAAGTTCAATAAATAACTCTGTGGCCATTTCCACAATACCTTCCTTGCACAGGCCATTGATAATACTATTGTAGCAAGCATGTGAGGAAATTGAAGTCTTTCTGAATTCATCAAATATCTTAAGTGCCTCTTCAATTCTACCTACTTTGCAATACCCATCAATCATTGTACAAAAAGTCACAGCATTTGCAACCAAACCCAATTCTGGCATCCACTTGTAAACTGCATAAGCATCTTCAGATGCCCCCAATACAAATAGTGCTTTTATAAGCACATTACACATCACAACGTCCATAGAGATTTGAGCTTCTTCTAGTCGCTTCTTCGTTTGCAAAATCCCTGGGATGTTCTCTTCCTCAGCATGCCCATGAAGCAGGGTGCTATATGTAATTATGTCTGCCGGCACAATTTTTGAGAACTCATCAGCTTCGGACGTCCTTCCAAACTTGCATAATCCATTGATTACGGTATTATATGTAACAATACTAGCACTAATCCCCATCTTCTCCATTTCATCCAAAAGATGGAAGACATTATCGAAATCCCCTCTCTGGCTGAACCCATTAATTACAGTTGCAAACATAAATTCATCTGCTTCAATTCCCAAAGCATTGATGTTTTTTAAAACAGTCAAAGCTTCCTCTAATTTTCCCTTCATACAACACGCCGCCATAATTGCAGTATATGTGACCTTATTGGGTTCTTGTCCATCTTTCAACATCTTCGCCAAGTAGCCAGTCGCCTTTTTGACATCTCCTAACTTACCAAGAGCACTTACAAGAGCTGTGTAAGTCACAACGTCGGGTTGCAAAGCTCCAGAACTAGTGGCTTTCTCGAAAAATCCAAGAGCAAGTTCCGGTTTCTCAATCTTACAAAACCCCGAAATCACTGAGCTGCAAATAAAATTATCAAATGGGTACTTGACTTTCGCATTGGCCATCAATTCCAGAACATCAATTACCTTTCCCATGTTACCCTGAGAGCTCAATCTATGAATTATTGAACCAAAAGTAACAGGAGATGGCAAGACATTACGGTTTCTCAAACAATCCTCTAATAGAAAGAATGCTCTTTCAGGATCTTCTCGGTTGACGGAAAAGCCTTGAATTAGGGCATCCCACAATCGACTCGACCCCATAATGCGGTTCTTCATTAGCTGCTCTGCTTCATCGAATTTGTGAGATTTGAGGAGAGCCCAAGTAAAGACCGATTGAGTTCCATGGTTGCCGTCAATTCTGTTCGAATTTAACTGGGGGAAAAATTGCACGATTAAGTCGAACTTCTGGAGTCGGAGAAGAAAGAGCAAGAATTGGTTGATTGATTCAACAGTGGGAGAGAAGCCGCTTTTTAGCAATGTCTGCAAAGAAGAGCGTCTTCTGTCAAGCAACATGAGATTACTTCTGAGTTTGAACACCAAATAAATCAACTTTTTATCATCAACACTTTCCCATCTTCGAGCTCAGAAGAAAGCAAACTTCCTCTCCTCTGTCTCGGACTCTCGGCAGAGAAGACTCTTCTCAGAAGAGTAAAGAGAGTTTGAAAACTGAGGATCTGCAAAATGCATTTTTTTGGAGAGTAGTTACTGCTACGTTTCTCAGTTTGTACTTAATTGATTTTTTTATTTTTATTTTTATTTTGGAAAGATTAAGGCTAAATAAGTTATTTAATCATTTTATATGTTGTGTATCCTTAGATTATATATTAGTTTATTACTAATTATTTTTAAGAAAAAAAAAAAAAAAAAGTAACAATATCCTATCCCATAAGCATTTAATTAGTTTATATAATATCCCCAACAAAATCATATTAGTTTATTATAATTAAGATAAAAACTCTAAAAGAGATAGAGTTTTTTTAATTGACGGTTAACTTTGGGTGTTAGCCATTGTTCAAAAAAAAAAAATAGAGTTTTTGAATTGACGGTTAACTTTGGGTGTTAGCCAGACACAGGCGAGGATGAAAAAAGTCTTAAAATCAAGGGAGTAGCAAATTTACTTGAATGTTTTTGTTACGAGCAATATCATTCTATTTTTTTTTTTAATGTTGCCTCTGAATATTCTAAAAAGTAGCAATGTTGTTTATTTTTATTAAAAAGTTAACTGTTAATGTCATTTTTTTTAATGGTTAATATTAGTTTTTTTTTTTTTTTTTTTTTTTTTTGTAGAAAAGTCCCATGAAACATTGGTGTAATATAATCAAAATGTGAAAAGATCAAAATGCCTTTAGTAAAACAGATCAAAAGTTGACCTTGATTCAAACTCCCTTCTCTCCCCTCTAATGGTTGAAGATCTTCATCACTGTCGTCGTTGGATAAATAACATCACCTGATCGTCATCATCATTAAACCTCTTTATCTTAGGTGGCTCATTGAAGCTTTTACTCATTGCTAGTGTATCTTCTCCTCATTGCCGATGAAACTTTCCCTCATCTAGTGAAGGTGTTTGTCATCACCATCGATTTACGAAGTCATTTCTCAATTTCATTTGCATTTGGTGTACGTAGGTGTAATGTATTGCTAATAGGAGCAGCGATAATTGTTAAAACAAGCCCATGGATTTGTCAGTGCATTCCTCTAAAATTGTTAATATATATTTATATTATCTGTGGACATATTTATCAAAATACCTTTATTATTGTAATTTATCAATAATTAGGAGAACATTTTGGACAATGTCTCACCTGATATTATTTGGGCAAACATGAGAGTTATCATTGCCAGTTGTCTCACCTGTTATCGCAAACATATGGATTTATCAATGGTCACCTATAAACTTGTCAAAGTATGCCCATAGAGTTGTCGGGCAATCTCTTGCACTTGTTAAATATATTTATCAATGTTTACATAATGTGGTCAAAATGCAATCAGATTATGAAGAACTTCAAAATTCATATTATGTGTGGACTGAATTACAATAATAAGTGTATTCTATACATATGTCCACATAATATAAAAATATATTAACAATTTCATGGGAATGCACTGACAAGCTCATAGACGTCTACTAACAAGTTTATGGTCTTGTTTTAACAACTATCGTTGCCCTATTAACACCACATTATGATTTTGTACACCAAATGTAAATGAGATTGAGAAACGACTTCGTAAACCAAAGGTGATGACAAACACCTTCTTTGTGATGAGGAAAAGCTTCACCGGCAATGAGGAAAAGATATACCAACAACAAGTGAAAGCTTCAACGAGCCACCCATGACGAAGAGGTTTCGGTGACATTTATCCAATGGGGGCCGCGATGATGAAGAGTCAGCCATGGGGAGAGAGCGAGGGGAGTTTGAATCGGCACTTAGTTTTTTGTGTGTTTTACTAAGGGCATTTCAGTATTTTCACATTTTGGTTTTATTGTACTAATGTCCTACAAGACTTGCTTGAAAATATGATATTTCAGGGAACCTTTGTGTCGTATTTTGTCTAACTTGGGACCTCAGTGTAAATTTCCCACAAAATTTCTTCTATATATAGATTCAGTAAGTTTTTTTTTTTTTTTTTTTTGGGTATATTATTTATAACTAATACTATATTACATCTGGTCTTTAACGTGAGACTTAGTTGATTTTTTTGGAGAGGTTAAGGAATCTAAATAATTAAACTACTTAATTATATTATATGTTATAGATTATTAGATTATACTCCCTCTGGTCCTTATTATAAAGTACCAACTAACAATTCTCATAAACCAATTAAAACAGTTAAAGTCTTTGAATTTGTCCTAAAATTTAAGTAATTTCCAAATTACCTTACTAATTGCACTAAATTCTAATATCATATTAATTTTTACTTTCACCAACTACTCTTATTAATTATAGGCATACATGAAAAAAAAATATTTAATGCTCTTTGGAAACAATGGTCTTATAAAAAGGACCAAATATACTTGTTAGTTGGTGCTTTATAATAAGGATTATAGTGAATATATTAGTTTATAAATCAAGTAAATTAGTTTGAAGAAGAACTATAAATATAGACACTTTAATATAATTTAATTAAGGGGTTTAAACTTCTCATGTTGTATGAGAAGAAGAAGATTTTTACACACACATGAAATAGTAGGACCCACATATATATATATATATATATGCTAATTATATATATATGTGGGTCCCACCATTTTATGTGTGTATGACATGGGAAAACACTTCTCCTACAACATGAAAAGTGTTTTTCCCTTTAATTAACTTTCTTAATATCTTCAAAAAAAGTCAACTGAGTCTTATATTAAATGACGGAGATAATATTGTCCATGGATTTGATGAGTAAGGAAGAAGGAGGAGTGGAGGGAAATCCTCTAGTGGTGTGGTGCTACATATGGATATACCTTGTGGCTTCCATAACCAGAAACTTTTTTCCCTCCATCTTTTTTTTGAAAAAAAAAAAAAAAACGCGTATAAAGTTTTGTGGATGAGCGGGAAAAGGGAAAAAATGGTAAATGAAGCAATTTCAATAATAATAACAACAACTACAACAATGCAAATCAAGTGAAATAAATTTTTAAGTCCGGTTCTGGGAAAATATTTTAAGTTTATCTGAGTCTGGAAAGATAAAGTTTGAGCATTTATAGTGGTTCATCATGAAAGAGAATTCAGGATATATAAAATGGAGCCTTTGAATTGGCTAGAATGTATAGACGACACATACTATTATACTCCCTCATATCTTAATTATAGGAACACTTTATCAAAATTTGGAGAGATTAAGGAAAGAAGTTAAATTAGTTAATTATAATTATTTTCGTAAAATACCCTTCTTTAAAATTTAAAATGACATCAAAAAAAAGTTTGTTGAATTGGTAGGCCTTGCGCCACGCTCGGTACTCTCTACTATTTCTCCGAGCCACGGTCCGAATAAGTAAAAAGCTTCGACAACTTTTATATGTGTGTGTGTGTGTTATACTCAACTTATATAAACATGGGTTTCGTAATAGAATTAATTTTTATTAGGTTTTTTTTTTTTTTTTTTTTTGGGGGGGGGAATCAATTACTTTGGATGGTTAGTTATAGGAAAATATTTTTAAAGAAATATTAGAATTATTTTATTTAAAAATATAAAAGAAAGTAGAATCTCTCAACTCATAGAATATAAGCGTGTTGTTAAATTAATCATTATGGAGGAAGTATTAGTAAGAGTGATATGGAAAAAAAAATATATAACAAAAATTGCTCAAAATTATTTTATTAAAAAACAGTATAATTGAGGTTTGTATGACATTGGTAAGTTGCAAGCATTACTTACTTTATAGAATATATAGGTATTGTTCTGGTATAGAACGTCAATGTCCAATCTCGGATTGGTACTTTGATGTTGGATCAAAGGGCTCGCTCCAAATATCTAAGGGGGAGATATCCAGGGAGGTTGGGATCACTGTACACAATATTGGGGGTGAGGTGTGTGCACAGTGGACTGAAAGTAATAGGTCTAAGTTAGAACGTAGAACCTGATTAACTTGTCTCTGTATTTATAGAGGCCACCGTGGTGGTGATCATGGTCGGGCATGATCTCCATGCTGACTTGGTGGGGGCGCACGTACTGCAACGGTAACGTGAGTGCGCCCACTATGCTATAAATCCGGATCATCCAGTCTTCCTGTACCATGGGCGTACGGTTATATTGGATATGCCCACCATTGGGCCTTCGTGGCATTGGGCCTTAGTAGTGGTTCGTAACAGTTGCCCCCAGCTCGGTAGGTCGGGAATTCCGAGCTACTGAGATGTCCTATATCCCGTGCTGGCTTCATTGGCCGAGCTACGCTAACTTTCGTGATTCCGAGGTGGAACCTCAAAGAGCTGAGGTAGACTCTTTGGGCCAATTATCCGAGGCTTTGTGCAACGAATATTTTCGAGCTGGGGACGTATGTGGCTTACCGAGGTGCTCTCGGCTATCTGCATTTGGTTACGATGAATTCATGCTTTTTTGATGAGAGGGGACTTTCCGCATTCGCCATCATTGCCCCGACATCGCGACTCGGCATTGGCGAGTGTACGCCAACCGCCGCGCCACTCCATGCATTGATCTTCGTGCGTATTTAATGCTCTTTGCACACGCGATACGCCATTTCCTTGATCGGGGTGAAAAGACGCTTCTGTCCCCGTCACTTCAGTTACCCACGAGCCTATACGAATCATCTTTCCCTCCATTTTCTTCATTTCACTATTTCCATTGTCATTGTCTGTTTTCTCTACTCTCTTGCCATTTTTACGATCGCTGCTCTCCCGCGCTCTTACATCTTCATTCGCGGCTCGCTCCTTCTCCAGTACTTCAGGTATATTATTTCTCCTGCTTTTGGGCTGGTGTAACTTGATGGTTTCCGTTTATTTTTACCAGATAGTTTTTCGTCGTGGTGATTTTAAGGTAGACTTCCTTGGTAGCTTAATCTCTTTCCTAAGGTCGAAATCCCCCTTCAACCTTTGTCTTGTAGCCACAACATATCTTTGACGATCCTTCCCCTTATTTCGCCTTCTTCACATACCCTTTTGTGCCTTTATAGGTTTCTGTTCTTTGGCGATGGTTGGGAGTAATCGCTTACCCCCTTCTAATCCACCATTAACCCCTGAAGAAGAGGAAGCCTTGCGTACCCGTTACCCCCGTACCTCCTATTGGATTCTCGGTTCTGAACTTTCCGAGGAAGAGAGGTTGGCGTCCGTGCTAAGGGGAGGATCCGGCCAACGGAGTGTATCCGGGTCCCGATCCGCTCGTGCTCGGGTTCCGAATCCAACGCCGGTTCGTGCTCAATACGAGGCCACTTCAAGCGTTCAATTGGAACCTGCTGGACCGAGTAGTATGGCTCGTGCAGAGGACGATGCGCTGTCCACTCAACCTCCTAACTTCTATCGTTCATCCTTGGCTCAGGGTTCGGATGTCCATCCGTCGGGGTATCTCGGCCCCTGCTGGGATTGTCTCGCCGAGAGCTCCTTCCTCATCGCCCAGGGCGAAGATTCCCAGGCTTCATTAATTTTAGGTTCTTGCCGCCATTTGGCCCCTTCCAATCCTTCTTCTGGGAATCTCCGTCCCCTGGGTCCGCTTGTTTTCCCGCATGACAATATACTTCATTCAGGTATTTTTTCTCTTACTGATCCTAGCATTTTTTACTTTGCTTATAGGTGAATGGCTTCACAGTCTTCTCCGCACAGCATTCAATCCGACGCCGGGGAGTCGAACTCTTCTAGTCCTCCCGAGGCACTATGTAGACAGTATTCCTGGGTATCCCACGATATCCTAAAGACACGGTCGCTGATGTCCAAGGCCGACATTGCTCGTCTTAAACTTCCCGAGATGGAAGGCTGTACTGTCAGTCCTTCGGATGAGGGTGAGCCGATATGCTCTACTCGGTCAGTGGGGCGCACCAACTTCTTTTTCTTCTATCGATACTACCTGACCCGTGTTAAAGTTCAATTTCCTTTTAGCCAGTTTCAAATGTCGGCGTTGATGGCTCTGCGGCTAGCACCCTCTCAGCTCCATCCCAACGGATGGGCCTACTTAGTGGCCTTCGAGCGCCTGTGCTCTTCCTTTTCCGGTCCCCATTCCTTGCACCACCTTGTTGTTTTTCCATTATTTCGGCCCTTTTACTTCCCGGACATCTAAGGAAGACGAGAGATTGAAGGGGTTGGTTTCCCTTCGTGTGGACCCGGATAGGAAAATAATGAGTGCATTCTCGGACTCCTTTAAACATTTCAAAACGGCTTTCTTTAAAGTCGAGGCTAAACACAGACGGTGGCCCTGGTTTTTGAAAGGGCCCGAAGGAGAGGACGTGGAGTGGGAGTTTCCTCTTTCTTTGGAACGACACCCATTATGATTTGAATCCTTCTTCGTACCAAATTCAGATTGAGGACCTTTCGCCTGAAGAGGCCGCCTCTATACCTCAGTTTGCCGCATATGTTGAGAAATACGGGATCCGGAGTGCCGCCTTCTTTATTAACGGGGTTGGGGCTACGCCGCTGTCTGTTGATTGTATGGTTCCATGCCTGCTAATTATTCCGCTTTTTGGTTTTCCATTGTCATAACCTTTTTTGCACGTATCTTACCCCTTCTTTTTGATCTTTTATGTAGCTCAAGACATGTCGGAACTTCCCCGCTACCTGGCGCTTGTGAATCCGACGGTACCCGCGCCGACTCGTAAGCGCCCTTCCTCGGGCTCAGAAGGAGAAAGATCACGGGCGGCGTCTGGGTCGTCAAGGATCAGGAAAACCAAGGCCTTGGACACTCCGGGCTCTAGGCGTTCTACACTCCCTCCGGATATGCCCCGGCCCTCTCCAACCGTACCCAGGACCACTGCCCCCGAGGGGTCCGATCTGCCCGGATGCTGTAGCTCCACAGGGTTCCGCTCCGACCTTGACCGGCACCACTGCCCCCCCGGATTTCCTCCGGCCCAGGACGTGATGGCTGCGAATGCTAAGGGAGCCGTTGCGTCTGCTTCCCCCGTGGCGGCTGCTCCTCCCTTCCGAACCTCTGCTAGTTGCTCATCCGCGCCTATGATTCCCCGAGGGCTTTCGTGGGAGAAAGGGGTGGCCAGAGGAGCTCAATGTCGCTTTCCTTCCGCCAAGCCGATTTATGAATGGAGTTCCTTTGTCCGCCACGGATGAGTCCGTCATTAATGAAGCTCAAAGGTTCCTCTGCAAATCCTCGGTCTTCACCAAGCGCTACTTATCTTTGAAGGAGAAGCACGTGGCGGCCGAGGTAGATATCCGGCGTCGAAACTTGCCGAGGAAGGAGGCCTTGACGAGAGCCAAAGGCTGCGGAAGAGGAGGCGGCTAATGCCAAGGCCCCGGTCGGACAATTGAAGGCTTTGGAGGATGAGGTAGCTGCCGCGGCTAGCTAGGGCGATCGACTGATAGCTTTGGAGGACGAGCTAGCTGTTGCCAGAGCTTCATGTGGAAAGGCGACCGAGGAGCTTTTGATGACGAAAGAGGCATTGGATAAAAAGACCTCAGAGTGTCATCGTCTTCAGAAGGCTCTGGATGAAAGCCTGGATGCCATGAAGACATCCCGCGAAACGAGGCGAGCGATCGGCGTCGAACTTGGGTCGGTTAAAGAGGATCTTCTGCGCGGAGCGCCAAGCCAATGTGGAGTCTCTCGAGACCACCGCATGAGTCGGCCGAGAATGCTTCAAAATGGCGTTGGATCAAATCCAGGTCCTGAACCCCAAGTTATCCTTGAACGTCGACGGCTATCACTACCGAGCATATGTGAAGGACGGCGTGTTTTACCCGGCTCCTCCCTCCCCGGAAGATGAGTCCATATCTATTGAAGATGAGGACTGTGGGGAATAGGCAGGTGAGGAACAGGTAGAAGGCGCAAGTTTAAATCCCGAGGCCGAATCAGGACCTGCCGAGGTGACTCCATCCGGCGAGGCGGGGCCCTCGAACAATGCTGCCGCTTAGCTTCTTTTTATTGAGGCGTTTCTGCCTTTGTAAACATGAATTTTCCCGGCGTTTGTGCCGGTTATAAATGTTTTAATGACAAAGTAAATTTTACGAATTTGTTGTCGTTTGAATTCTAAACATAGTTAGAGATTCGTCGGCGCAAGGGGTGCCGAGCTATGCACTCTACCAGATGTGAAGTGCGGGAATGGATGGTAGGGTTGTCGGTTTTAACCGTGCGTGGTATTAACCTAACCGCTACCGTGTTCGGAGCCGTTGGTAGGATTATAACCGAGGTAAGGGCGAATTGTCATTTGTTTAAACGAGGTGTCCATAACGCACAACTTAAACATTTTGACCTGATCAGGGTCGGAATGACAACTCGAATGCTTAAATCGGGGCGAGCGTTGACATGTCAATTTCGCGAAGGCCAATAAAAGGCAATTTCGCCGAGCTCTAGACCTGGGCTAGTTTGCCCCGGTGTTAAATCATCTAGATGTGTCGTATTTGTGACCGGGTTTATATACCTCGGTGTAATGCTTAAGCGATCAATTGTGTACGTTGGCGAAAATCCACTGAGGAATCCTTCATTAAAATGAAAACGCTCCAAAGAGCTAACACATAATTCGGGAAATTTTAAGAAAGAAAGATAAATTCTTCAAATAAAATACGAAAACAAGCAATAACGTTAGATCTCCAAGCGGGATGTGTCCGGTAGTCCCATCCTCCTAGGCCGAGTCTAAGCGTGGTAAATCTTCAACTTGTCAGCGTTCCAAGTTCTTTTCACGGGTTTCCTAGCCAAGGTTTCGAGTATATAGGCTCCATTGCCCAATTTCTCTTTAACCCGGTAGGGACCTTCCCAGTTTGCCGCCAGCTTGCCATCTCTGGCGTTCTTGTTGCCTATGTCGGCTCGTCGGAGTACAAGGTTACCTCGGTTGAAGGACCGGGGTCGAACCTTCCGATTATACTTTGCCGCTAGAAGTTGCTTGGCGGCGAGTTCTCGGCGTCTTGCCGCTACTCGACCTCGTCGATCGGCTCCAAGTCCGTCATAAAGCGCGTCGTCATTTGACGCCTCTCCCTCCTGGCGGGCTCTCATCCTTCTCCATGATGGTTGTCCTATCTCGATTGGGATCATGGCTTCGCATCCGTACGTCAACCGAAAAGGGGTCTCTTGGGTAGAAGACTGGACACTTGTCCTGTATCCCCATAAGACGCTATACAGCTGCTCGACCCAGTTGGATTCCGCGTCTTGCATCCGTTTTTTCAGCCGTCAAGGATTATTTTGTTGGCCGACTCGGCTGTCCGTTAGGCGAGGATGCTCAACCGAGGCAAAATGCAATCCGATGTCGAGTCGACATCAAAGTCTTGAATCTTTGGTCCGTAAAACTGCGTGCCGTTGTCCGTGATCACTTCGGTGGTACCCCAAAACGAGAGACGATGTTGTGTCGAAGAATCTCCGTATGCGTGCGAGGTGATTGTCGTCAATGGCTCGGCTTCGATCCACTTGGTGAAATAATCAACCGCCACGATGAGCCACCTGAACTGCCTCGGGGCTGCTTTGAAGGGTCCGAGGATGTCCATGCCCCATTTAAAGAAAGGCGAAGAGGCCCAGATGCTTTTCAGTTCCGCTAGGGGTGGCCAAATGAGTTTGGCGTGCTTCTGACAACTATCGCATGTTCTTACGGCCTCTTTGGCGTCCTCCGTCATGGTCGGCCAATAATACCCTGCGCGCAGTGCTTTCCTAGCAAGTGCCTTGCCCCCCATGTGGTGGCCATTGATGACTTCGTGTATTTCTGCTAGCACATATTTCGCTTCCGCTTCGTCCAGGCATCTCATCATCGGAGAATGTACGCCTTTTCGATACAGCTGGTCATCGACCATTGTATAGATGGCGGCCTCCCGCATTAGCTTCTTGGCGTCGGTCGAATCGGTTGGGATAATGCCTCTCTCTAGATAATCTTCTATGGGCTTCCTCCAATCCGTGGCTGAGATGGTCATAATGCAACTCGGCTCGGCCAAGTTTTGCTTTGTATCACCGTTCTATGATTGCGGCTTCTTTCGTGCTTGCCGGCTTTGACGGGATATCCGCCTGAGTTTTCTTCCCTTGGGATATGGGTGACAATTACTTCTTGGAATTCTGAGATCATCTCCTTAGCTTTGTTGAGGTACTTGGCTAAGAGTGGACCTTTGGTCTGGTAGGTCCCTTCGATTTGCGCGGCTACGAGCTGTGAGTCGGTGAAAACCTTGACCCTCTGCGCTCCATTCTCTTTGGCCTGTAGTAGTCCGGCAAGGAGAGCCTCATACTCGGCTTGGTTATTCGAGGTCGGCAACTTTAACAGGAGGGAGTGCTCCACAGCGACGCCCTCAGGGCTCTCGACTATGATACCTGCTTCGCTCCCCTTTGCGTTGGATGAGCCGTCAACGTACACCTTCCATATACCTCCGTGATCCCCCTCGGTCGCCTCTGCTGGGGTGAGTTCCATGATGAAGTCCGCCAGTGCTTGCGACTTAATTGCGCGTCGGGCTTCGTATGAGATATCGAACTCGGACAACTCAATCGCCCAGCTAGTCATTCTCCCGGCGAGGTCCGGCTTGTGTAATACTTGGCGGATCGGTTGACTAGTTCGGACCACTATCGGATGTCCTTGAAAGTACGGCCTTAGTCTTCTTGCCGTTGTTAATAGGGCGAAAGCCATCTTTTCGAGCTTCGATATCACGATTCCGAGCTCGAAGGGCCTTACTTACAAAGTAAATCGGTGCTTGTCCGGATTCGGTTTCTTTACCAATGCGGCGCTTACGGCCTCTTCTCCAACTGACAGGTACAGAAATAAGGTCTCCCACGGCTCGGGTTTTGTGAGGACTGGAGGGGTTGCCAAGCATTGTTTGATCCTGTCGAACGCTACTTCGCACTCCGTGCTCCAACCCCCTTGGGTTTTCTTTTTTAAGAGCCTAAAGAAAGGGAGCGCTTTCTCGGCCGACCTCGGTAGGAATCTGGTCAGGGCGGCTAATCGGCCAGTCAATTGCTGAACTTCCTTCTTCGTCCTCGGGGCTTGCATGTCCAACACCGCCTTGCATTTATCTGGATTTGCCTCGATCCCGCGGTTGGTCAACATAAATCCTAAGAATTTCCCAGCCGGGACCCCGAACGCGCACTTGGCCGGGTTTAACCTTATCCGATGCCTCCTTAACTTCTCGAATGTTTGTTCCAGGTCTCGGATGTGGTCGTCTGGGCGCTTTGACTTTACGATCATGTCGTCAATATATACTTCTATGTTTTGCCCGATCTGGTCTTCGAACACTCTGTTCATCATTCTCTGGTAGGTAGCTCCGGCGTTCTTCAACCCGAAAGGCATGACCTTATAGCAGTAATTGGCCTTATCGGTCATGAAGGCCGTCCTCTCCTGGTCATCAGGATGCATGGCTATCTGATTGTACCCGGAGTATGCATCCATGAATGATAGCAACTGAAAACCGACCGAGCTGTCAACCAATTTATCGATGTTTGGCATGGGGTAGGAGTCCTTCGGGCAGGCCTTATTCAAATTGGTGTAATCCGTACATACCCTCCACTTGCCATTTGGCTTTAACACCATCACTACATTGGAAAGCCAAGTGGTGTATTGTATCTCTCTGATGAATCCGGCCTCCAGAAGCTCAGTCACATGCCTGTCGAGGGCCTTTTGCTTGTCTGCCCTTATGTTCCTTTTCTTTTGGACGACCGGGGTAAACCCCGGCCGGACGGCTAATCTGTGGCAACAGAACCTTGGATCGATACCGGGTACCTCGGACGAGGTCCATGTGAATACATCCTGGTTGCTCCTTAAGAATTGACTCAGCCGGGCTTTTAGGTCGCTATCCAGTGCCCCACCAATCTTGGTGGTTTTCGAAGGATCCGAGCCGAGCACCAACTCCTCCAACTCTCCTCGGTTCCGGGCGTGGTATCTCGGGCTTGTCCCTAAGGTCCAGCTCTACCATGTTTACTGATCGCCGGACCCTTTGATGTCTTTCGGGTTCGGCTGAATTCTCTCTTCTTCCGAGGCGAGGTGGAGACGAGGGCCCTCCTTCCCCGATTCGGAGGGTTTCGAAATAGCATTGCCGGGATTCCTTCTGATCCCCTGTGACCACTACCACTTGTTCCTTCTTGTTAAGCATCTTAAGTTTCGATGCTTAGTAGATACCATCATGTACCATTTGTGAATAGTCGGCACACTTGATATCACATTGTAAGAGGACGGAAAGTCGGCCACTATAAACCTGACCCGTTCCGACTTGAATGCCTCCCTCGTACCTAGCGTCAGCCTGAGGTCTATGTAACCCTTGGGAAGGGAGCGCTCTCCGTTGAACCCAATGAGATTCATCTTGCACGGCTTTAAATCTTCGACATCCATCCGCATCCTCTTATACGCGTCCCGGTGATAATGTCGGTGAGCTCCCCGCATCTACGAATATCCTTTTGACCGGGCAGTTAGCCAGGGTTCCGGTGATTACCAGTCCGTCCTGATGCCTTGGTACGACATCATTCAACTCTTCAATGGTAAAAGTTAAGGGCGGTGGTGCCGGCCTCCTCCGTTCGTCCTTGACTTTTGGGAGGTCTCTTACTGTCTGGACTTCTCTCAAGTACTTCTTGCGCTGGCTCATTGTGTCTCCCCCGCCTCCGAATCCTCCGCTGATCCCATTGCAACGGAATTCGGTTTCTGGGAAGGCGTCATGGGAGTTGGACCTTCTTCTTTCTTCCTCTCTCCTCGGGTTTGGTACCGGGCTCGTGCTCCGGCCTCCTTGATTGCGCGTGCCATTTCTCTTGCCCTGAGTTTTAATTACGTATTGGCACAATTTTCCTTCCTTGGTAAACTTCTCTATTGTGTCCCGGAGCTCATAGCATTGCTCCATTGTGTGTCCCGTCCTGTCATGAAACGAACGGTACTTTGGTAGTCCGTATTGGGTCGGTTTCGGAGGGGCCTCGGCTTTCCAACTCTTCTCATCTCCGTCCCGAGCCACCTCCTTCCCGGAGCTGCGCCCGAGGGACGTTCAACGGGGTGTAGTTGTCATATTTCGACTTTCCTTCCGGTCTTTCCCCCTAGTCCGATTGTCTCGGCTGCGTTTTTTGGATTCCTCTCTTCGTTTATTTTCGGGGTCGGGAGATGTCTTCCTCGGTCTCTCGGGTTCCACGGTATTGGCCAGCTCCATTTGCTCGACGTCCAGATATTGCTGTGCCCGAGTGTAAAACTCGGTGAGAGTGTAGACCCGGTTCTTACATATGCTCTTGGCCAGTCGCGACGCTGGATCCAGGCCATCTACGAGGCAATGGACATGAACTTCTTCGGAGAGCGAGCGCACTTGCGAGCCACCTCCTTGAATCGGTTAAGGTATTTCGCAATGTCTCTCCCTTCTTCTTGCTTTATTCGGCTCGGTGTGTCTTGGGACTTCGGCTGCTTTTTGCGGTTGCGAAATTCAGCTCGAACTTCCGCGCCGGTCTTCGAAGTTGCGCACGGAATTATTCGGCAAGGAGTGGAGCCACTTAAGCCGGTCCGGTCAAAGTCGCCGCGAACAAGCGTAGGATGACCTCCCCTTTGATCAAACGAACCCACATGAGTAACTCGAATGTTTCGAGGTGACTATGCGGATCCTGTGTTCCGTCATATTTCGGGAGATCGGTAAGATCGAAGTTCTTTGGATAGGGTGCCGTAGCGGCTTCTCGCGAGAATGGGCTCGCGTCGGCTTCTGTCAGGTACTTCATCTTGTACACTCGGGGAGATCGTCGAGACCGTGGTATTCGCGACTTCTTTGTCTTCACCTTCCGACGTCCGAGACCGGATCTCCTCTCCCTACCTCGGCTTTCGTCTTCCGCTTTTCGTCCAGGGCGCACTTTTGTCTTCTCCTTTCGGCCCCGGTTTTTCGGTGCGGATATTGACTCTGAGCTGCGGGACGAACTGCTACCATCCTGCGTCGCTCTCTTTTTTCCGCGTGATCCGTCTCGGCCTCCTTGGTGCACCCAATCTTGGAATCTTTCGAGCTGATCGTCCATCATCTGTTGGATCACTCGAAAATCCTCTTGGCGTTGGAGCTCGTCCCACCTCTCCTTAGTCTCGAACTTTCGAGGATCGACTCCGAGTTTTTTGCAGAATGCGGACATCCGGGTTTGGAGCCGAGGTGTCCGTGGCCGTCTTGCCTTGCGTTTTGTTGGCCTCGGGAGGAGAGGAGGCCGTATCCGACATGTGACCCTCAGGAGCTCCTCCTTGGTGGGATATACTTTGATCGTGCGGCTTGTTTGCCTCCGCCTGTGGTTGATTAGGCTGAATACTCCGACTGTTGCTTCTGGTGTGAGCCATCGGTAGTCACGGGAATCGTAATTTAGCGATCCCCACGGTCGGCGCCAATGTACTTTGATGTTGGATCAAAGGGCTCGCTCCAGATATCTAAGGGGGAGATATCCAGAGGAGGTTGGGATCACTGTACACAATATTGGGGGTGAGGTGTGTGCACGGTGTGATAAAAGTAATAGGTCCGAGTTAGAATGTAGAACCCGATTAACTTGTCTCGTATTTATAGAGGCCACTGTGGTGGTGATCATGGTCGGGCATGATCTCCATGCTGACTTGGTGGGGGGCGCACAAACTGCAACGGTAACGTGAGTGAGCCCACTATGCTATAAATCCGGATCATCCAGTCTTCCTATACCATGGGCGTACGGTTATATTGGATATGCCCACCATTGGGCCTTCGTGGCATTGGGCCTTAGTAGTGGTCCGTAACAGGTATATTATTAAATTATTATTAAGAAAGTATCAATAAATGTATTTTATGAAGAAATTTACAAAAAATAAAACTTAATCCTATAATTAGGACCAAAACCAACTCTAAAATGTGTTCCTATAATAAGACCGGAGGAAGTAGTACCTAAATTTTTTTGAAGATGTGACAATTTTTTTATAGGCACAAGTATTAATTGTGGTTGTTTGTTTTATCATCATTTTTTTATCATTTCTTATAATCTCTAAATCATATCCGTCAAATCAATCTAAAAAATCATATAATTATTTTAACTTTTCTCTCATCTTTCCAATCAACAGCTCAAATAAAACTGATGAGGGAAGAAAAAAATATGAGAAGAAATCATCTTTCATATTAATCGAGCTATTGTCAAAAACTAGTGGAGAATCTCTGCTGCCGGGCCAGTGATAGGTTCTAATAGCATGGACATGGAAGAGGCAAGGAAAGAGGAGGAATGGAACACTCTTCAAGGGGAAGAGAGGCAAAAGCTTTGTGATAATATTTTTTTTTACAAAATATTATCAGGGACATTATAATCTTTTTATAATTTATTGCCAACTATAGAATAAAATTAATTTACTTACTCCATCTAATTATTACTCCTTACCAAAAATAATTTCAAAATCTCACACAAACCAAGCTCTTTGAAATTTAGTACTACCACCGTCACCGTTCTAATTATATGAACACTTTTATAGTGTAATTTGTACTATAAAATTGTTCCTATAATTATGACCGGAGGGAGTACTACTTATTAAACATGACTTAAATGTGGACACCTTTTACTAAGAGAATTCAAACTTTCTTTTGCTATATTTAAACCCCGTGTAGCTTTTGTTTAATTGGGAAGTGTCCACAGCCATGGGCTTCTGATTTTCACCATCATCGTCATCATGAACAGTAAACCTAAACCTAAGCGGAGACTTGGAGCAGCCAACACGGCGGAGACTAATTGAAAACAAATCAATGGCCAATGGAATGAAATTCAAAGTCACGGTCTCTTGGCCCCTTTGGCTGAAGTATGAACTATGACAATGAATTTAGCTTGACCTGACTTGGTCAGATTCTACAATTTCTTTCTCTCTGTCGTGAAAAAGAATTATGATTTATGGTAAATTTTCCCCTAAATTATGAAATGTCATGAAAGTTTCCTCCAAGAGTCTCAATTATGATTTTCATAAATAAACCCAAAAACAAATATTTTTATTTATTAAAAATAATATGGTAAACAATTAAGCATATATTTCTGGGCAAAAATAAACAAGCTAACCTATCTTATATTGAATTTATTTATTTATTTTTTTAAAAAAGAAGCATCAATTGAAATGCTAATTTCTATAGTACCCTATTTGAAGCTTAATCTATATTTTTATTTTGTTTCATGTTGTTTTATTTTCTTTGAACCCAGGTGTGTGTGCCCTTAGAAAATAAAATATAGATTAATGATTTTAGAACATCATTGTGACTGTAACATGCTTACCTTTAACCATGCAAACACTTTTATAAATTTCTTCAAATTGGTGAATGATCGACGGTATTGAAATATATGATATTGTTATGTTACGATAACCTATAGATTTTACAAACTGTACATAAATTTCATGCCATGACTATCTCAATCGGAAAAGAGTTGATATGAATATATATATATATATTTTATAAGAATGATATGAATAGTTATGATCACTGGTCAGTGGTCAGTAACCCATTTCCTACGGTCCAAGTGGAAATTTTGGTGCCTGAAGTGGACGCACAAGGACTTATTGAAGTTGAACTGCGATATGGAAAACTTCTCACCCTAAACAATTAACACGCTATTCCGCATCAATCTAAAATATAAAATTAAGTCCATTCTATATATCCATACAAAAATCATAAGAAATTCATTGGATATGCCCGTGAAAAAAGTTGATCAACTAAAATTGAGTCCTCTGAAAGGAAGATTGAAGAAAATATTTGGGGGGTTGTTTGGTATAAGGGGAGGAAAAGTTAGCAGAGAGAAAAAAATTTGGATTCGGATTTAAAAAAAAAGAAGTTTTAATTAATTTTTCTTGCTCTTTTATCATACATTTTCATAATTAAATTTTTTTAAATCCACTTCTTCAATTTTTTTTAAATCCAACTCATAAAATTTTTTCTTCTCCTTCCATCTCTCCAAATCCTCGTACCAAACAGATCCTGTAATTATTGTCTTGTACATGAAGCCTACAATCTACATGCCCCATGTATGGGGGAAAACTCAAAAACCCTTCAAGGATGTTGTCATTGGTGCACACAAGGAAATAGAAAAATGTGCCCACGGAATGGGTCAAAGCTCTAAAAAAAATCCAAAAAAGGCCATCAGGTAAGCATCACTTTTGCCCTTCCACTTCTCCATCAAAGTCTACCTAATTTGTTCATTTCTGTACTCTTTTTCTATATATAAAGCAAAAACATATGTTCTCCTTCATTCTGCAGAATCACCTTAAAACACACACAGAAACATGGGAGCCTGTTTCTCTTGCAGATCATCTTCTAGCTTCAACACTGTCCGAGTGGTTCATCTAAATGGCTTTGTGGAGTACTTTGAAGGACCAATTTCAGTAAGCCAAGTCACAGGAGGAAGTGGTAATCCCTCAAAGCACTTTGTTTGTACTCCACTTCAGCTTCTTTCTCCTTCCTCAAAACCATTGAAAAAGGACACATTGCTTCAACCTGGCCAAATCTACTTCATGCTTCCATTCTCTATTCTGCAATCTGATGCTTCTTCTCCTGTAGACATGGCTTCTCTTGCAAAGAGGCTCACAAAGAAGGCAAAAATCAAGCCATGTAGTGATAAGTCTTCATCAATTGGTTGGAGTTCGCCTTCTAGGAGTCCTGGTAGGGTTGGTGTGGCAGATCAGATTGGTGTGAGTTATGGAGGAGGACGAAGCCCTTGTAGAGTGAAGCCATGGAAACCTATCTTAGACACCATCAGAGAGAAGTCCTTCAATAGGAGAGAATCTGACTTACAGGAAAATAACTGATGTTTTTCAAGAGCTTAGATTGTGGGGTATGATGATTTTGGGTTAAAGTCATTGTTAGAGACTTGTATAAATTTATGGGGCAGAAAATCAATCAAGTGAATTGCAATTTGTGAGAGCTAGGCTACCATGAAGTGAGTGATATTGTGTGTAATTTGTATAAATTTATGGGGTAGAAAATCACCAAGTGTCCTGCTTCTGAGGTATGTAAATTTTGTTCTATTTTAAACAGCTAGTTAGTGATGTTTTCATATTCAGTTTTAGTTAGAGGATTGTTTCGGCTAAAACAACGGCCCAATTTAGTAATTTTTCATTCTTTTCTCTGAACATTGGTGCCGGTAGGTGCTTTTCCACCTAATAACAGAGCTGATATTGGATTATTGGGTAGGAGGATGCCTTTGGTCTAAAGGGTGGTTGTAGAATTCATCTCACATTAGGTAAAGGTTTTTTCACTTTTTGCATTCTTCCAACATTAATTGAATGTTATTGATATAATATTGTATGAAATAAGTGATCGTTGTTTAAAATTTAAGATTCAAACTAGCTATAATTAAAGTTAATCTACACGTTTTCAACCAAAAATATTTTTGAGAATTACAGATAAACATATAAAAAGTGCCGAAAATGAATTTTGCATCACGGATATATTTCATGGTACTTCAAAACAATATAATGCTGAGGTAAAATTTAAGAAAAATCAGGAAAAGGGCCAAATCAGCACAAAATTTGGGGTAAGGACCAAATTCAGAATCTACAATTTTTCTTCCATTTGCTGCAAGTTGGTAATTTTCCTCAAATATTATGCTGGTTTGGGATTTTTCCATCATTTTTCTTAAAATTTATCACAGACAAGAAAAGGCACTCTAAAGTTTAGCCTTCAACAAATTTTTTTTTTTTTTTTTTTTTTTTTTTTGTCAATTATGAGAATAGAGAGGAAAGGAAGAGTGTTTGTGAGAGTGGACCAAATTGAATACCAAATTTTTATTTGGTCCTTTTTATAAGAATTAATTACTTTTTTTCCATGTATGTCAAATGAGTAATAATTAATATGACAAAAGTTTAGGATAATTAGTATGGGTAATATTGGAAGTTATTTAAATTGTAGGCTTACTTTATTGACTTTAATCATTAATTGTCAAAATATCAATCATTAATTGTCCCAGAGACAACACCACCTGCTATGCTTGGATAAGACCCCGGGTGTGCGTGTCTAAATTGTATTAAATCAAATACAAAATATTGATCATGTACATTCAACATAAATTCTGCCTGGCATACATGAATAAGGGTGAACGTACAGTAGCAATACCTTACAATCAGCTTCACCAGCTTCACAAATCTCCCATTTCAGAGAATCAGAACGATCTGATCTCTTTTCTTCTCTCTAGTCACTGGGAGAAAATTGTTGAGACGAAATTAAGAAGGATCCTGTCTCATTAAAGATACAGAAGTATATATGATAAATTACGGGGCAACAATGGGGGCAGAGGGGACCCACTTATCAATGGGTGAACATTCCCAGCCACCTTCTTTGCTATGAAACACAACAAAATGCTTAGGAATCCAATTTTCTCCTCTTGACTCTCTTTCTCTCGCCAGTTTCCTCTGTTTTTCCTCCACAACTTTCTTTACTTCTCTTGCTTTCTCCCATTCTTTGTTCTTTATGGCTTCGCTAAGCTCACCCCAAACCAGGGCTGACTCTGTTGGCTTCACATTCTGATCCACAAGAGAATCTCATGTTACATTCAAACACAGTGCAAAAAAATGGAACTGTTTTATGAGTGATGAGTACTTAAATTCCTTTTTATACATCTAAATTCTAATGTCATAGTGAAAAACTAAAAAGAAAAGATAAGAAAGGCCTTTATTTACAGATACATTCACGAAAGAGACAAGAACCAAGGAAGTCCATGCATTGTTAACAAAACTGTTATGTTTGAATAAATTCAAAGGGGAAAAAAATCGTGGTCTTCCATAAAGAACTAAATGTTCTAGGAACTTCTATCTTCCCTATCAAAAAATTCCTTTAGCAGGCCACCCTAGGAAATCTTGGTTCACAAAAAAGATCAAGAGGAATGGAGATGGAGAACGTGAATTTGTAACCTTTGGATTGCGGAGAATTGGAGTTTGGAGCCCTGAGATGACTTCATTTGCATCATATATTACTTTAACCTTCCTATTACTTGGGTCCTTTATTGTCACAGTTCTGCATTATGAAAGTGGATCAGAAAAACCGCATTATCCAATTGTTCCAATCAAGCACTTCATAGTTATGACCACTACCACTGCTTTCGCACATAAAAAAGAAAGACATTAACTTTCAAAGAGGAGTTTTAAAGGAAAATACCTATCCCAATGACCCTCCACTTCATAAAGAACTTTTGATGTCGATGAATTGAGGATCTTCCCTTTGACCAATCTGCCGTTCCCCCCGAGTCCTAGAAAAGAATTACTTTTGTAGGTTAACTTTGCCACCAGACCAGTCTCTAGACACCTAACATTAACACTCCCAACCCAATCAATATCAGGGACTGGAAGAATTCTGATTAGGAGGTGAGGACAATTCATTTCATATGTTTCTCCATGATTCAGGAGCTTTAGCTGCCGTTTACCAAGAACTTGAGTCTCCACTGAAGTGCCTGTATATTAGGTTTGCATAAAACCATTTGGTCAAATCATTGCTGATAATGTTGGTAAGAGGCCAATATTAGAATTAAACTGCTTTTATAGAGTGCAACAAGTTAACATTCACCTTTTGAAACTTGTAGAATACAGTGTCAGTCTCAGTATAGGAAATCTCAGTCATTAGAACTTCAATAAAGACGTGATAGCAGGCTTGGTGAACTAATATTATCAGAAGAAATGTCTTAAAAAAAGGGCTTTCAGGTTTCACTTTCTTGAAATTTGTGGTGAAGAACTGGACAAAACAATTTTGGAATGAGACGCCTGGGAAATGTCAAGAATCATTCATCCTAAAAGCATAAACTTTTATTTAAAGGCTCGCGAATATGTCTTACAATAACAGCTCTGTGCTTATTACCAAAAAAAAAAAAAAAAAACCGCTCTGTGCTTTGGGTCCTTTGCCTTCAAATTAATAGATATATCTGAATTCCTGATTTATTTGGATGAACTAAATAATTTTGCTGAATCAACCGTGGAAAACTAGGAACTTGTTGACTTGCATCTATAGGCTTATTACTGAAGATGATTATAACTAGGTCTATTAGGGGTTAAAGAAGAAAATTTATGATTCTACTAAAAAAAGATAAAAACAAAAAACAAAAGAAAAGAAAGTCAAGATACCATAAAACTTTGGAACAGGCTGTTGGCACCATGTCATCTCTATGTTGTCCTTCTCATCTGTTGCATGTAGAGCAGATACGGGAGGATGGTGTGAAACCTGCAAACATATAAGCCCATGATTCCGTAATCTTCATAGAGCATCATCAATCAATGGCTTGGCCAAGGGGGTAACTAACTTCATAAAGAAAAGCTGCTCAGAGAGAGTCATACTCATATCAGATTAGAACCATTTCTAATAAATCGAACAAGATGAAGACATATCCTCGGTTATAAGGCTGACTGAATATTAAGAGAAAAATTTCAATAGAAATTTCGAAACTACAAAATACAAACCAAAAAAAAAAAGCATGAACTTGGTTTAAAGAGGGAGAAAAAAGGAAAATGAAGGAGGGAAAAGCAAGTACCTGTTCAAGGAGGACGTTGAGATTTTCCCTAGAAGCATGGTGGGTCTCCCCAAGAATGGGGTTATAAGGAGAAAGTAAAACTGTAGGGCGAGTGGTAGAGATGGACCATGCAACCACAGATATGAACCTATCCACTGGATTCTGCTCTCTGTTGCATTTGCCTAGCAAGTCTGAAGCTGTGCAGTATACAGACTCACCATAGCACTGAAGCTGTGACTTGGGAAAATTAAACAGAGGCGGCAGCTGCGCGCAGCAACAACTATCAGTAACAGAAATCTTTACTTCGGAACTTTAACAAGTACTAATTAATACTGATTAGATAAAATATTTATTAATTGATCGTTGTCAATAATTATTATTGGGGAAAATTAGAAAATATTTGAAGGTTTAATGTTTCTGTTTTTACTGAAAATCTGCACACTCACATAAAAGTAAGTGGGTCCTATTATAAAGAGAAAAAGATAAAATATTACTGAGACCTATTCATTTTTATGTAAGTATGGTAGAAAAAATATTTTTACAGCAAAAAAAAAAACATTAAACCTATATTTAAAATGGAGAAAAGACAATCCTTTCTTTATTTCTAATTTTTTGATAATACATTGACATGCCAAAAACTTGAGGTTTACAAAAGTTTAAGATTAAACTACGTCTAATTATCACAATCATAATCCTTTCTTTATTTCACACGCTCAAAACTAGCGATACAATATCCATCCACCATGTTATTATTATTTGTAGTGCCTTTCTTTCTGATACTTTTTATTCAAAATATAAAAGGAAATTGTAAAATTACAAATTTACAACATCATTTTTCTACCAAATTTTACTTTTATTTCATCCGAGCGCACCGTATAAAGACTTGGTAAAGGAAAAGATGAAAGTTTTTTTAAAAAAAAAAAAAAAATTAACTATATTTTTGGTAATTTAATTTACAAGATGTTCAGTTTGATCCCAATAATTACGAAAGATCAAAGGAAAAATACTGCGTTCCTTTTTCCCTTTTGTGAAGTTGATCAGATTCTGTTCCGTATCAAGCATTTTATTTATCCAAACCCAAAATTTAATGTCAAATTTTGCAGTTTGTTGTCTTAGATATTATTTCACGTTTAGACCCCCACTCTCTAATTCACATTTTATAAGTTTTAAGAATATTAAAAATATTCGAATTATAAGACAAGAAGTACCTATTAGCAACAAAAAAAGAAAGACAATAAATTACTTGGAGGTGAGTGAGATCAGATCCAGGCCTTATATTCTTAAACAGGCTTAATACTCGTTGCAAGAGATTTGGGGCTCTATAAGACGCATCCGTGTCTCCCAATGAAAATGGCTTCGTCAGGATCACTTTTATCTCTTCATTGCTTTGGCTTACCTGCTCCACCACACCCAAAAATATATTCTTTAATTTTGCCAATCCAAAACAAGAAAATACAACATAAACATCAAAACATTTAGCAAGCTTTTTTTTCTTGTATATTCTAAAAAATTAAATTAAACTACAATCCTTTAAAAGTTACACTATTTTAGTTTTTTCGTTGATATTAATTTGGTGGAGAATATTATTTCAGCTACGCGCGTTATTATTCAAATGAATCTATCAAGGACAAAGAACGTTCACGAGGATGCAATTTCATTGGGGACCTATTAAAATTAAATATGCACACTTTTAAATGGATAACGACAATTTTGACCTTCAACTTTTAAATGCATTCAGGTAAAAAAAACTCTTTAAAATGCATAACGACAATTTTGCGTTGTTTTATATTATACGAGTAATTACTGTACTGGTTCCATTGTGCATGTTCATAAAAATAATCGCCACCCAAGCTCATCTGTGAAATATTATTATATTGAAACCGAGCTGGCCAGTGCCCATCGATTTCTATTCTCCAAGTGGCATTATCATAAAATATTGAATTAAGAAGGCCGATCGCATTAATAAATGTTCGATTCAATCTCATATCATAAATACTAATAGTAATAAAATAACAAGTTAGGCATTGATTTAACGCCATTTAATAGAATCCTAATTACATGCTTCTTGCTTCTCCTCCTAAGAAGCACATAAAAAAATATTGATACATTTTTTTCTAATTTTTTATATATTTTATATATTTAGATTAAATTATATACCTTATGAAGTATTTTTTTTGAAGATCTTAAATTAATTAATTTTCAGTCTTGTTTTTAGAAATATTTTTCCTGTAACAGCAGTATCCTGAAAATTAATTAATTTGAGATATTAGATACAAAAAAAAATACTTCAGACATAGTATATAATTTAATCTACATATGTATAAAAAAAATTTAAAAAATTTATCCATATTTATTTATATGTTTCTTAGGAGGAGAAACACCTAAGAACCACATAAGAGATAAGAATCTAATGAGAACCCCATTTAATAGTGAATGAGAATATACTATACTAGACAATTTAAATAAAGAACATAAATTTACGTTAAAAAAATACATAGTTGAGTGCAAAAAACTTTGATGCATCGAGATTCCCGATTTCCGTAGATAACTACAATCTTTTTCTGGCGTGCAGACAAACAGAAGCACACATTGACCAAGAAATTGGGCGTAAACGAGAATCTTTGAACTCATAAATCGAAGGTAGATCCAAAGACCGTCGAGCATTTCAATCAATGTGTGTAAACAAACTAATTTAGGGGAAAAAAAACTAAAGCTGGAAGGTCAGAGAGAAGAGTGGGAATTGAGAAGTGAGAACACTACTTTTGACTCTAAAAAGAGAGAAAGAGAAATTCGTTTTGATAATTGCGGCTAGAGATTTTCGCAAATGCGTTTCTGGAAAAGTACGCGACAGATGTAATTCTGAAAGGACGCTTCCTTGCATGAGACCATGTTACTAATAGCGTTAAGCGAACGAAAACCACGAAACAGAAAAATAGGATTAAATTAAGAGCCAGCCAATCAAAACAATTAAAGTAACAGGCAAGCCTCAGGCCATTACTTTCGTCGCATCGCTTTCACATTTCCAGAGAGGGAACAAAACCTTTTTTCCAGAAAACAGCAAGGCTTTTGAAAGACGATCAAAGAAATTAAACGAAATCGAATGGAAGATTAGAAATGAACAAGACAAATATCATCCAGAAAAAAAAGTTGAATGAAACAGGAGAAACAGAGAACTTACCATTTGAGAAGATGGACAAGAGAGGGAAGAATCGCTCTGCAAAATTGAGAGGCGTTTTACGATTGCGATTTGGAAGACAACGAAGAGTAGTTTGCTTGGAACTTCGATTTCTGAATCGAAAGGGGAACGTTTGGAAGAAATATGAATATGATTTGTTTGCGCGCTTTGTGGTTGCGGAGCACGCGGTATGTGTGTCTGTACTCTATATATATATCCACACGGTTAGTCAGCATCATCATCTTAGGCTCTTTTCGTAAAATGACATTCTTGTCCTTGAGATCATTTACTGCTCAGAATCTTGTTGAAAGGCACCAAGTACAATTCTCACTCCTCAGCATAATCAATGAATAGTCATCAAGTCATTCATTGGCTCGAGGGGAGGGAGAGAAGGGGAAAATTTGACCAAATTTTAATATAGTGGGGCCCACAAAAATTTTACCAAAAAACTCTCCCATTAAATTTTTTCTTTCCCCTCCTCCTAACCCTCAAACCTAATATGTGGGTCCTTATACTTTAATCTCGTTTCTAATTAGGTCCTTATAGATATTTTTACTTTTATTAAATCCTTAATGTTTCAAATGTTCTATTTAAAAATCCTTCTGTTATTAAAAAAAAAAGTTAGATGAGGCCATTAAACACCGTTAATGTTCACAACCCATTCACGCTACCCACCACCGCCTTCCTTATTAGCTCTCTTTTTTCAGTCACCCCAGACGAATATGAAGCTCTCTTCCTGTCCTATTCCCAGTCGGACTCGGACTTGAGATTCAGTTGACTTGTGGCTGAATCTTGTTTTGACCTTAGTTCTTTTACTTCGAAGCCACAATTGGGGCAACGTGGCTGGCAGTGGTAGTGGCAGGAGCTAGGTCTAATTTTCGCGACGAAACACCGGCAAAAAAGGACATGCCGGAGCCACCAGTAGCAGCGGCTGCATCTTGTGGGGTGATTGAAGTAAAGAGAGCTTAAGGAAGACGGTGGTGGGCAGTGAGAATGGGGTGCGATCTATAACGGCGCTTAACAGCCCAATATTACTTTTTTTAAACAGAAGGATCAACGAAGGGAACGGTTGAAACATTAAGGACCTAATAAATAGGAACATAAGTTCAGGGACCTGATTAAAAGTAGGACAAAAATATAAGGACCTCCGTATCAGTTTTCCCTTAAATTTATTTGAGAATGATTTTTTTTTTTTTTTTAATACCCAATAGAAAGCAAGACAAAAAAACTAAACACTAAGCTGAGCCAATGCGTGCGTATGAGGGCCCATAATGGTCAAACCAGGGTAGTCGTTCAAAGCTGTCTTTGCAAGTAGATCAGCTCTAGCGTTTGAATCTCTCTCTCTATACTCCAACGTTACTACCCAATCGCGTCGTCGCATCTCTTTCACTAGCAGTCTCTAATTGCATGAAGACCGTCTTCCATGAACTGACGGTCTTCTATGAACTCTTGAAAACAGACATTACGGCCGTTAGAATGAAGGGACATTTGGTGTTTCAAACTGATGGTGATGAGTCGTCCACGTAACATGTGCCAAGAGAAAAGCTTGCATCTTTAGGGAATCTTGAGCTTCTATATATATCACTCTGATTTTATTTCAGTTTAATCAAGATGAAACAGTTTTTTCGATTCTATCTTTGGGAAGAATTAGAGAATCGAATCAATGCGTTTGTTAACTCATTTTATTTTTACTCCGGAATCAGAATCATGTTTGTTAACACATTTTATTTTTCATTCCGAGAATCAAAATTATGTTTGTTAACACATTTTATTTTTTATTATGAGAATTAGAATGACCTAATACATTATAAATCTATTTCTTTATTTTTTTGTTTGATTTCATCAACGGTATAAAATAATCTATTTTTTTACTTTTGCTCTCATTTTTTAATACCATATTATTACCTTAATATTAATTATATAAATGAATGAATGAATATTCAAAAGTCACATTACTCAACTAAATTTTCATGATATCACAATAATTTAAAGCAAAAATAATTGATGTTGTATTGAACCAAAACTATAACAAGTCTCCAATGTATATTGAATATGTCTCTTAATCTATCAACATCATATTGGGGGCAATTGATTGTCTCTAGCTAATTGGTTTGCAAAACAGTGTTCCAACCAAAGCCAGATATGCTTAGTAATTTCTTGAAACTTGAATATTCTTGTCTAAGTTTATTCATCTTGTTTTTCGATTGATGAAGTTTGTAATCCAAATTTGATTGTTTTGTAAATTCATCTTTAATGCTCTTCCATGCGTGCTTCTTTAAAGTAGAGGTTGTTCTATTCCCTTTTTTCACTTCCTCAACCATCAAAGTAACAAGAAGAATTGTGTTTTTATCGGTCCATTTTTTGTGTACCCTTCCGATGCCATTCTCAATTGAAGAAATAACCCCTCACTTTGGATTCAACCTAATGTATGACAAAACAAAGTGAGTGAGTGCATTCACTATATAGTTTCTTTAACACACCCACACATACATAATATTTACAACATATAATTCCAACCCAACAACAAAATACAGTGAGAGGAGTACTTCACAGAGTCAAATTAAAACATCAATTGCCTATCATATAATTGAAAGTGATGTCCAGATTGCGTGATCTCTTTGATAATGTTCACACATGCTTTTAGTACAAATTAACGCTTCAATATTCAATGAATTGGTCCTACGAAATCGTTATCTAAATGGCTAGTCAAGATTCGAAGGCCAAATATTGTATAGTCGAATTGGGTGTTGGGGGGGGGGGGTTATTCTACATTATGCGTTTAATTAATGAATTTCACGAGGGTTGGCCCATGACAAAAATCTAAAGACCTTCCCCAGAAATGACCACGGTGCAGTTTCAAAGTAGCATTAATGCTGTTAGTTGGATATGTTGTCTTTTCCAAATCACAGTGTCAAAAGTTTGCGCTAATCTGGCTTTTCTTAGCAGCAAACTTCGACTCTTCATCTCAATCAATGTGTATTAGTCAAAAGGCACCCCATCAATCTCATCCTTTTAGAATTGTATTCTCCATAGTGTATAAAGCCCAAGGTTTGGTGAGTTCGACGACGACGCGTAGCATAAGTTTAACTTTATCATGCATGCATGTGACTAAAATGTACTACTATTCAGTTTAATTGTATCAGGAAATAAGATTAATTAAGAACTGATTACAAGAAGTAATGGAATGTTTGAAGGTCTAATTTTGAAGACTATTAATCCAAATAATATGCATGGAACAACAAATTAACCTTCGGCTTCATACCAAGAGAACAAGAACAAGTTATATATAAATAATAAGAGAGATACAATTCCAAGCCTCGAACACAAGTTGTATCTAGAATGAGCAAAATAGCTCATGATTACACAGAGAGAGATTAAAATAGAATGAACAAGGTAACATATCATAGCAACCACCAGAGAATTCCAGAAAATATTAGCATTGCGGTCTAATAACTCGAAAAAAGAGCCAAGGAGTCGCTCTTAAAGGACGAAAGTTCGGTGGTCAAACACGGAAGAAATGACAGAAACAAAGAACAAAAAAGCAAAGATAAAGATACTTCTAGGCTTTTGAGATGCTAGCTATTTCCAGCCAAAACCATTCTATCATTACCCATGCATATTCCCGTCACAACCCCTCCTACTCATGCCTCCAAAAGCATCTAAAGTCTAAACAAATTCCATTAGCAAGTGAGAAATTTAGAATGAATGAGTGTATATATGGGAGAATACTACTTTACCAAGATAGTGTCCCAAGTTACCAAATGCAAATAAAACTAAAAGATCATCATCATCACTTTCCGAAAATAGAGACTATCCACGAAGATTCAATAAATTCGAGAATATATATTTAATCCCTTTACCAATTTTCTTGATACAAATGAACTAGTATATTCAAAAACTTGAGCAACAGTGAGAGAGAAGTAGCATCTAGTCAAGCATATAACTGAATCTCAAAGTGGTCGCACTTTCTCTGATTAATCAAATATTCTGGTCACTAATATATGTATATAAAGCAACATTTACTCTGAAACTCAAACTCTTTCAGCTTCTGTACACAAGGTAGCTAGCATATTGAGGAAGACAAGCGATGATGATCCATTTCTCGAATCCCCCATTGACGAAAATTAAGAAGATATATTTGTTGTACATATATAGATATATATACCAAAATTCCATCTAAAGTTTTATGAAGTGAATCTAAAGACATTCATGTGCAGAGTATTACCCAGGCAAGAACATTCTCTCACTCTCATGTCATTCAATCATCAAAACTACGAGTAAAAACAAAATAGAGGATTAGGGTTTAATCAACTTACTATTTCTCTCTGAAATAGCCCTCGATCGCAGAGGCAGAGACCCACGACAAAAACCGGATGATCGAGATCGAAACGCAAAAAAGAACGGAGCGACGGAGGGCGTCGATTCCGATTGCGAATTCGAATGAGAAAAACAAGAGAAGAGAGGAGAAGGGGAAAACAACTTACCAAGTCGAGAACGTGAGACGCCGCAACGCCGGCGGTGGTGAACCGGTCGCGCTATCGCCGGTCGAAGGTCGAGAGAAAGGAGCAGATCGCGAACGCGCAAGCCCACAAGCAATTCTCGTTTTGGGCTGGGAACCCAAAAGCTGAAACTTTTAACTTTTTTTTTTTTCATTCCCTGGCACAGAAAATAAACCGGTTCATCCCGGGAGTAAAAAAAAAAAAAACCGGATTTACCAAACGCAATTCTCATCTATTTTCATTCTAGGGAACAGAAATTAGAAAAAAAAAAAACTCATTCCCGCAATGTTACCATGCACACCCTATATAATCACTCTAATTTTATTTGATTTTATTTATAAGTTCAGTTTTTGACCAAAAAATTTAGTTTTATTTATAAGTTCAGTTTCATGTAATAAATGAGATTGTGACAATTTTATCCATATTAATTGTACCCATCAAAATAGAGAGAGAAGAAATAGTTTTAAAATACCCAATCATAAATTAGGACAAAGTTAAAAATTTACCATCATAATCATTGAGATAACTACATCTCCTTAGTATGTGAAATTTGGTCAAAGTGGACTTATAAATAGGACTACAGTGGTACTCCCCCTGGTCCTTATTATAAAGCACCAACTAGCAAGTTTATTTGGTCATTTTTATAAGACATTTGCTGATTCCCAATGAACATTAATTTTTTTTTATGTATGCTCATAATTAATAAGGGTCGTTGATGAGAATAATAATTAATATGATATTAGAGTTTAGGCAATTAATAGGGGTGATATTCGAAACTACTTATATCCTAAGACAATTTTATTGACTTTAACTACTTTTATTAATTTATGAGAAAAGCTAGTTAGTGCCTTATAATAAAGATCAATCACCTAATCTAACTAAGTGAATACCGTCTTGAACCATAGACTAGTTTTGTTTAATCTCACTCCTAGTGCTAGAACCTTCTTTTTGGAGGGTTAATTCTAGGCATGAGATCATCCCTACAACCATAAAAATTTGGAAAATTCATTTTCAACCTTAAAATCATAAAATTATTTTTCGTTTCTTATCAACAGTAACATATGGTACTCAGTTATCTGTTTTGTAATAATGCCATTATAAAGTTTTTCCCTCGTTTTTGTTTGAAAAAATGCATGATGTTCTTTCAGATTATATTGGATTTGTCTTGCCAAAAACATCTAAAAATTTATTTTCTTCTTGAGATGTTATTTATTCTTTTAATAGTTTTTAAAACGTTTCGTTTTTACAAAAAAAAAAAAAAAAAAAAAAGGTTTTCTTACATGTGGAACGTGACTTTGTTCAATGAAAAATTAATTTCTTCATTGTACTGATTATTAATGCACATGAAAGTTTATTCAAATGCATCAAATTAAATTTTATTCTAATTAATAATATTTGCTAGTCATTGTTCAGCGGCAAGAAAAATATTTTTCTTATCATTCCTCAGGTAGTCCATTTATTTTACATTTTTGTTAAAATTTTAATTGTGGCAACAATTAATGAGAAGTGGGCCTTTGACGGATCAATCAATTTAAATATTGATCTAGTTATTATAAAAAAGGAAAAGGAGGTGGGAAGAAGGGGAAGGTTCCAAACCGCAATCCATACTGTTTCTTAGTAATTTTGCTTATTAAATATAGGTCAAGTATTAGTGAGAACATGCCAGATAGATAGATAGTTTTACATTTTAAAATTTTGGATAATTAATGGCATAATTATAATTGTTTAAGAAATAAAATAAAATAGTGAATAAAAAGCTAACAATTAATATATGGTGCATTGTCCTAGTGACAAAGTGATTCCCTTATATAGGGGCGGTAGTGGTTCGATTCCCAAATGGTCAATTTGACCTCTTTTCCAACTCAAAAAAGTAGCAATTACTATAGATGAATACTCCTCTCTGATTTTTATTATAAGGCATCAACTAACAAGTGTATTTAGTTATTTTTATAAAGCACTTGCTTATTCCCAATACTATTATTATTTTTTCCATATTTGCCTAAGTAATAATTAATATGATATTGGAGTTTAGTGCAATTAGTAGAAGTAGTATTGAAAATTACTTAAATTTTAGGACAATTTTATTGTTAGTTGGTGACTTTTTCAATTAGGGAAGCCGTTGGCATTTTTTCATTGATTTGGGAGAATTGTTGGTTGGTGACTAAAGGGAGTAAATTTCAATTAGGGAAGCTGTTGGCATATTATTAAAATGAAGTTCACACTAATCATAATTATAATTAAAAACGAGTTGTTAAAATGAATTTCGTACTAATTAGGACAATAATTAAAATCGAGTTGTTGCATTGTGAAACATGTTTTTATATTCCCTATCTTTATCATTGCCAAATTTTAAATGTGTTTTTCATTATAACTACTTTAATTGGATGAGTGGCCGGCATGGTAGGTAGGGGAGAATATTGAAATTAAACACAATTTCTTTGTTGAGGAGTAATTTATTTATATGTCTGGTATGATTGGGAAAAAAAAAAAAAAAACAGAACCAACAGCAGAGAAAGGGAATATTTATCTTTTTCTTATAAATATTATATTTATAGATGACCATATCTTCCATTATTTATTACTCTCCATAGTTAGTTATTCTCACCCATTAATTGCTGTAGTATAATTATGGAATCACATTAATTATAGATTAGAGAGTTGTGTCTATAAATAGAAGGCATATATTATGTATTTGCGACAAGTCGACAACACAAAATAGTGAATAAAAATTATTACTCTTTCTTACTTTCTACTCATTTTTCCTTTTTCTTTATTTTATACTACCTCTGGTCCTAATTGTAAGACCATTTTTATAATACAAATTGCACTATATAAAAGTGGTCCTATAATTAAGACCGAAGGGAGTAACATTTTTTGGGCAATTGGCTGCGTGGAGCTTAGGTCATTTAGTTTTTTTTTTCCCTCAGACTTAGGTCATTTAGTTTGAAACAATATAATGTATGCTAAGGTCTATGCTAATTGATAAATTTATTATAATCTTGGTAAATTTAATAATAAAGTTGTCAGATTTAACAGCAAGAAATAATCAGGAAGTGACTGACTACACTCTAAAAGATGTTATTTTAGTCTATTTTACCTCAAGTCTTGTGCTGGGTGAGAATTAAAATACATTATCTGATGTTCTTTCAAATGATTAATTATTAAAGTTCAACATGTTACCGTTAAAGATATGCAATTTGAGTAAAAGTTCTTGGTTAGACAAATTAAGTTAATGAACAAACATTTGATAAATGTTTTGATGTACTTTGACCGTGATTGACCAACCAATCACATGTACAACGCACATTATAAAAATAGAGCTAATGAATAAAGCTTTTGGTTAATGAAAAAGGAGAATAATAAGGTTAGACATAGTAGTTAATCAATAAAGATTTTTGATTAGTACGTAGGATCAAATGGGGTTTGAGCTTAACAAATCATGGGACACCTATCTTGTTTGATATAAAAAGAATAAAATTTAGCTTAAATTGCATATATTTATTATTTCAAGTTATCAAATTACATTTATTATTTTATTATTGTTAGTTGTTATAAAAAATACATATACATACGCGCAATTATAAAATTTACCTAAAAACACTTATAATTTTTTTGTTTAAACGCTTACAATATAAATTAGAATTGAATGAATATAAGTTTTGCCCTTTTTTTTTTTTTTTTTTTTTTTTTTTTTGTATATATATATTTTGAAGTTTGACTATATCTAGAGGCTATTTAATTAACTTTGAGAAATATTTTTATCACAATTGATTATTTCATAGAAAAGATAATTTATTTATATTATAAGGTGAAGATGTAAATTTGACAACGAAGTTTTAATAATAGGGCGGCTAACACGGTTAAATTTTATTGGTGGAAAAATATATATAAATCTCCTCAGAGACAGAGAAAACAACAAATCTGTCTATTCTTTCTAACCTCCGTTACTTTTTGGGAAAATTATGCACAGGTTTTAAAGAAGATAATTAATCACAATAAAGTCCCTTGAAATCATAAAATTACACAGACATCCCAAGGGACTTCTATGTAATTATTTGTAAATGTACAATTACCACTCTGACCTTCCCTCTCTCCTTCTTCCTTCTCCTCTCTCCCTTTTTCTTCTCTCTTTCAGAAATGATTCAACTCAAAGCCCAACGAAACTAAGAGTGGTTAAATCTGCGATTTTGCCACAGCCCAGCGACTCGAACACCTCGGAGCCTTCGGCAAGAACAAGTAAGGGTCCGTATTGGAGCATGGTGAGTGGATCTTCAAGCCGAAACTCGAAATCTCCCGCAAAAGGTTCGGGATCTGACTTTTCTGGTGAATCCGAAGGCTTCTTCACGGAATGCTCTCATATCACTCCATGAATCTTCAACGAGTCACCACCTTCGCTTAACTCACAGCTGTAAACCTGGAATTTTTTATTTCTCACGTCCAGAGGTTATGTACAACAACAAATGTTATACTTACAACAGAAAAATGATCTATTCACAACATCTTCTGAGAATTTTGATAGCTATAAAGGCTAGCTTAAGAAGTGAATATCATTTCAAAATATTAAGTTATATAAGTAAGTGACTATTTGCACCTACTCATTGAACTTAATATTTGGACTTGAGAATAATTTAACATATTGTTGTAAATATATGCTTTTTCTGTTGTAAATATAGCATTTGTTGTTGTAAATAGCCTCTGGACGTGAGAAATGAAGAAAATCGAGGTTTTCAAAGGTTGTTGTAAATATATGCTTTTTTTGTTGTAAATATAGCATTTGTTCTTGTAAATAGCCTCTGGACGTGAGAAATGAAAAAAATCGAGGTTTTCAAAGGTTGTTGTAAATATATGTGTTTTGTGTTGTAAATATAGCATTTGTTGTTGTAAATAGCCTCTGGACGTTAGAAATGGAAAAAAATCGAGGTTTTCAAATGTTGTTGTAAATATATGCTTTTTCTGTTGTAAATATAGCATTTGTTGTTGTAAATAGCCTCTGGATGTGAGAAATAAAAAAAAATCCAGGTTTTCAAAGGTTGTTTAAGTTTGAACGGATAGGAAAAATATATATTTACAACAACTTTTGAAAACCTCAAATTTTTTTTTTCATTTTTCACGTCCGGAGGCTATTTACAATAACAAATGCTATATTTACAAATTTAAAAGATATATTTACAACAACCTTTAAAAACCCTGGATTTTTTTTTCATTTCTCACGTCCAAAAGCTATTTACAACAATAAATGCTATATTTACAACAATAAAAAACATATATTTACAACAATATGTTAAATTATTCTCAAGTCCAAATATTAAGTTCAATGAGTAGGTGCAAATAGTCACTTACTTATATAACTTAATATTTTGAAATGATATTCACTTCTTAAGCTAGCCTTTTATAGTTGTCAAAATTCTCAGAAGATGTTGTGAATAGATCCTTTTTCTGTTGTAAGTATAGCATTTGTTGTTGTACATAGCCTCTGGACGTGAGAAATACAAAAATCCAGGTTTACAGCCGTGAGTCAAGCGAAGGTGGTGACTCGTCGAAGATTCATGGAGTGATATCAGAGCATTCCGTGGAGAAGCCTTCGGATCCGCCAAAAAAGTCAGATCCTAAACCTTTGGCGGGAGATTTCGAGTTTCGGCTTGAAGATCCAGTCACCATGCTCTAGTATGGACCCTTACTTGTTCTTACCGAAGGCTCCGAGGTGTTTGAGTCGCTAGGTTGTGGCAAAACCGCAAATCTAACCACTCTTGGTTTCTTCGGGCTGTGGGTTGAATCATTTCTAAAACAGAGAAGAAAAAGGAAGAGAGGAGAGAAAGAGGAGAGAGAGGAGAAGGAAGAAGGAGAGAGGGAAGGTCAGATTGGTAATTGTACATTCATAAATAATTACACAGAAGTCCCTTGAGGCTTCTGTGTAATTTCATGATTTCAAGGGACTTTATTGTGATTAATTATCTTCCTTGAGACCTATGCATAATTTGCCCTTACTTTTTCTCTCTCTTAGGGGGCCCACATGCCTTCCAACTAATCCATACTTAGAATTGGTTTCCTGTCCAAAAAGGAAAGAGAAAAATAATTTATTTCATTTGGACGATTTAGGTTTAATTTTTTTAATTTTTATTTTTTAAAAAATATTTTAATAGATAGATAATTTAAAATAAAGATAATTTCTTAACTAATATTTTTTTAAATATGATCTTTTCATTTAAAATAACTAAATTAAAAAAAAAAAGATAAATTAAACCGTCCAAATCCTATCTGAACTGTCTAAATGGGATAGGCTCGCCTGCCTATCCCTTCAATATATAGGGAACCGGTTCCATCCATACTTTCATAATCGCCACTTTCTCTCTCTTCAGCCCGTGCCACTCCGGCCTCCTCGCTCACCATCGTCGCCGAGGAATGGTTCAGAAGTTTATCGCCAAAGGTCCAGTAGACGGTCGCTACGGATGGCAGTGTCAGTGTAAATACGTATAGAGCCGCAAATAGATATACGTATTTGAACTTCAAAGGCTTCCACATAGCGTGTATGATTTTCCTATATCAGTATTCACCCATCTCTTAATTACTCGTTGCTCACTCCATCCATACTCCAACTAGTGATAAATCAGTTTCTTCCACTTTCACTACTAATAATTTCCGTACTCCGTATAATTTTAGGTCATGGGCTTTTTGGTCCATGTACTTGCTAATTCAACAGATTTCTTTGTTGTCTTGTGTCTAGGGTTGGGTCCCATTATAACCAAGAAAAAAAACAAGCTCTGGTCGATGATTGTGTCAAACAATAAAGAACGGCGTCATGATTTATCCACCTAATTCAACAGCGAAACAAAGATTATTTCATTGATATAATTAAAAGAAGAAAAAGGAAGGGAAAAGAAAATGAACCGATGAGGGATGAGGGAGAGGGTACGTGCTGAAGAGAGAGACAAGGTGTGGATTGTGAAATATGTGATGACTTTGAAAGCATGTGGGTCCCACAAAAGAAAAAGTAGGTAAAATTACAGCTAGTTCCCGAGTAAAGAAAAATACAAGAAAATAGTCTCTTAAAATTACGATGAAGTCTCACGAGACTTTTTTCAAAATATTTCCCCTTGTGAAGACACAGGTATCCTAATAAAGGTTCATGACTTGTCAAAATATGCTCACTTGTTAATATAAGCATATGGACTTATCAAAACTGGTGCAAAGACTTATCAAAACATGTTTATAAACTTGTCAACTCAGATATATTGGGGCATTTGTGTCTTTTTACATATGAAAAATATTACAAAAAAGTCTCATGAGACTTCATTGTAATTTTAAGATTTCAATAGATCATTTTATCAAATAGCCTTACTTGAGACCTTGATGCAACTTTCTCAAAAAATATCAAAAGTTTAAAAGAGTTAAGAGATTTGTTGTTTTTGCCCCCCTTTGAAAAACCCATATATATTTTTACATCCAATAAAATATAATTGTGCCATGCACCCCTGCGCTAAAATTTGGTCGTCATATTTGCACATTAACCCTATAATATATGTGTAATGATGATGCTAATTATGTTCTTCAAGCAAACAAATATTTCATGCTTGATGATCGTGTCTAATGGAAAATAGGAGTACAGCTAATTAGGGTTAAGAGTAATAAAGTTTCTTGTCACATAATTCTGCAAAACCCCTCCCATTAAAAAAGTTGGACGAATTAACTTTGAAAATATCAAGATAAATCAAATATTAAATATTACCCTCCCACTACAAAACAAAACATTTTTAACTTAATGGCTAACAAACTAAAAGTCCCATGCAGCGAAACAAGACTCAAAACAATGATGATGCTCTTATTATATAATCGATAGTCGTTCTCTATATCAAGAATTAATATTCTTCAACCTACGCACGCAAGTAGAAAAAGAAGTTAAAGATTAGTTTTACTATATTAAACCGAATGAAAGAAAGAGAATCATAACATTACAAGAAACAAATTTTCTACGTGCCTTCATAATCAAACAATTACAATATTATTACTATGAGTCAGGGTTGAGAATTTAAAGGATCCATCCATTTTTTCCAACCATATCGTACTTTTGTCTTGTAACTTCGTAATTGCAAAATAGAAGAATAAACAAGTGACTCCAAAATATGGCATATGATATCCGTGATTGCCTTAACCCTAAACCCTTTTGAACTCTTTAATTATAGACACATCAACCCAACCATATAGATTCATCTTATTTCGATTCTAGAGTTGGTCAAGGTGTTGAGGAAGGCATCCTTTCTCCTTGATGCCCAGGTAAAGGCCTGAAGGTAATAGACATGTCATCCTACCTAACATTAGTATCATCTAGGAGAAATGAAGACTTTCGCCCGCTTGGATTGTGGATGGTAACAACACCTTTCCTAAAAATTTCATATCTAGAAAAAAAAAAAAAAAAAAAAAAGTATGTATCTGTGGCCGAATTTTGTTGACTAAAATAATACTAATCTGTTTCCCAGTCTTGGGGTACAGCTCAGGATCTTCTGGTAGCAGTGACCTTTGAATACTTGAAGATCATGAACATAGCAAGGAGGTGTAATCATTGAATTATTCATAATATGATAATGAAGATTTTAACCATAATAATATGGTGTCATGACCTCAGGAGGAAGAGGATGGTTATAGAAATAATTAGGAAGGCTACTTAAATTTGGATCAACATTATAATAAAAATAGAAATCATTATCAGAATAATGATAATCATCCTCTTCCTCCCTCCACGCCGCTGTGTTGTACCCATGAGAGAGGATGAACATAGCCAGTATATGATAATGTCAAATCTTGATTATGAAGGCAACCTTGGGTACCTTCAAATTAGATTCATTAAAGGAGAAGACTTGTCTGGGTCCACCATTATTGTCGAAAATAGTATTTTGTTGCTAAACCATTGAAGCTGTCTCATTCTAAGAATCCAGACTTGGGATTATCAAATTTGGCTGATCTTCTCTTGCTTCATGATTTATCTTAGATGATTCCTATATGAATGGATGCAATTTGACACCACGAGGTATCCAACACTCAAGATTTCATGTACAGAACATACCTAAATATCTATTAGTATTAAAGAGAATAACCTGCATTTTCAACAGTTTTTATGACAATTCAGCAAGAGAATGTAATAGTTCATCTTGAGAAGTATTGAAACCTCCAATGAATTACCCAAATTTATAACAAGCGAATCGTTCCAAATTATGAAAAGAGAAAATATAAAAGAGAGGAAAAGGAGCAGAGAATATTCAAATTTATTAAATTTCTTGAGAAAAGGAGAAGGAGCATGATTACATATGCCCAATACTTTAATTAAGAAGCATTTCAACAAAATCACCAGCATTAGCAAAAATTTACGACTTGGAAGAAACTATATGACTGAGTTTCCACCTTACACCATCTTACCTTTACAGCTACTGGATATTTATATATTTTAGACCAATATATCTAGCTTAACCATTATTTCCCACAAGTTTAAAAGAATATTACAAGCAACACTCACTTTTTTCCATGTCCAAACCAAGCTATCGTTGGTATCCATTGGCCAGAACAGGGATCCTCACCTTGTGCCCTCTGCTTCCTTTCAATAAAACCTCTCCAAAACTATACAGTCCTGTCACTCTACGTACCGTAAGAGTAACAGTAAACTTGCGTGATGCGCTTGGTTTGATGGTCATCGCAGGCGGGTTCACTTCAATGGCAACAGCCGGCTCCATCCTGGCAGTGATTACATAGGTTTCTTCCTCCCCAGCGACATTTGTGACAGTCCTGGTGACAGTTTGTGTTCCCACGAGGTGGGCAATTGCAATTGATGGGCTATTTAAATTTGATGGATGACCCATGGTAGTGTTACACGGTGAGTGTGTGTAGTTCCTTATTTCATTAACATTAATACCAGGCGTTGAGCACAAGAACCCCAAGTAATCCTTGTATCCTGCAAGATGATTACAGAATTAGTACAACAGTTTTATTCTTTCTTTTTTATATACGAAAATGTTTAGGTAAGTTAGGTCTCGGGGCTCACTAGGGCCAAAGCATGCCTCCGGAATCAAAAAGCGCTTATAGAGGTACTTACAAATCGTCCACCAATAAAATCCTCACATTTGTGAGATTTGAACCCACAAACTTATGGTTATATGGGATTTGAGCCCATAACCTTATGATTATGAGCTAACTCTTTTACCAATTGGATCAACTTTTGTTGGTACAACAACTTTATTCTTCTAAATTACTCCATTTTTAAGTTTTTAGTGCATTAATAAATCTTGTTACATGAGCCCAATGTCAAAAATAAAAGAATAGAAAGTGAGGAAAAAACAATCCAGATATTAGCTGAAACATATTGAAGAAATAAATTTGACACTGTATCTTCTCCCTAAGCAAGTATTTGAAGAAGATTTTTACAGGTCTATTCCACTAGTCAAAATCATGAATTTTTCTGCCATATTTTAGCCACTTTCAATTTTATTGCCAAGCATATTGAAAGATAGGGAGGGCAAAGGATCAAGTAAACCAGTAGTTCATAAAACTTTGCCTCAGACATGGTGTTCATTTTCGAGTTGACTTTTTTGACTTGGGCAATCCTCTGTGAACTTGGTTAAATAAATTCATAGATGTTACCTTATTCTTCATTTCAAGCTAACTAGCCGTTTATATGAAAGAATTAGACAAACGAATTAGTTATATTAGGGGGATGAAGAAAGCAAACCTGCATCAAAGATGAGCCCAGGGTCCAAGGCAGCTCTTGGATTAACATGTCCACTTCCATAATCAAACGGAGTAGCTCTGACAAACTTCATGGCTTCGGTTTCAGAATATTGCTGTGCTAGAAGAGGCCTTCCTGCTCTGTCTAGAGTATTTGCCGTTGTCATCAATGCTGACTTTATGGCTGCTGGGCTCCAATGTGGATGCCTTTGCTTAATAAGGGCAGCTATCCCCGCTATATGCGGTGCAGCCATGCTAGTTCCAGACATCATGGCAAATCCCTCTCCTGCTCAAGCCATTTATCGTTTTAAGCAAATCACATTAAAGCTCAGAACAAAAAGAGAACCTCAAACATCACTATAAATATTCTTAGAGCATGTTTCTTTTTTCTAGCCAAAAAAGAAAAAGAAAAACTCTTTAACACATTAGAAGAATGGCTCTTTTGCGAGTGTTTTTCTCTGATGTTAATTTTTACTACCAGGAGGATGTCTTAAGACAATAGAAAATCGAATTCTGTATCAAGCAGCACAACATCCAGACAGACCACAGTACTCGCACATCAACAATTTAGATAAATCATTACTGACATACCAACATAATTAGGCTCATCAGTTCCATTTAAAGACCAAGCAGCCCAAATCAATGAACCAGGAGCCAAGATGTCGGGCTTGAGAAGATCTGCATCCCGGAAGCTGAAGTCCATAATATTTGGCCCCCGAGCAGAGAATAATGCCACCAGTGGTGCAGATTTGTGGAGGATAGGCATCATCCCATCTCCAATATTACCAGTACCTTTGAAACTCTTCACCCGACCAGTCCAATCTCTTGGTGTGGAGATATTATAATAATCTATAAGTTCCTGAACAATAGTGATTTGCAAGCACCAAATCACAAGATTAGTATGACATTTTTATGATAAGGAAAAAAGCTATAGAGGACAGGTAGAAGACAAAAATAAGCACATTGTGATAAGTTATTGGGAAAGAGATGACACTGGATCTACCTTTTTTACACAAATATAACAAATAAATTGAGCCAAGTACCTTTGAATTCTTGACATCTGTGATAAGAATTCCAGGAGTGCTAACAGGGACTGGATCAAATTTTGTTCCAGGAGAAACATTTTCCACACAAAGAACAAATCCCACTGCACCAAGAGCCTCGGCTGTTTCTGCAACTTTCTTCATTGATGCTGTACCAACAACAAAGTTAAACGAATAGCCGCAAAGAAGAATATTCCCTTCTACCAATTTCTTATTTAAAACTTCCGGTCTTTGGCAATCTGTGGGGCTGTATTTCATAACTGAAGAATCTAACAGCACATCATTTGCAGCAACCAATGTATATGATCTATTTGCAAGGGTTGCAGCTGCACAAAACAATAAAACATCCTTTATCAATGCAAAGATCAAATATCTATTGGCAACTACAGACAGCTAACATCTGCAGAGTGCTGACAACCAAAATGTGCTTAGGCACGTAAGCATAAATATTACAGAACACTGAGATGATCATAGTTCTCCAAACAACCAATGTATTCAATTTGACAACATAGCTTCTAATGTCAAGAGCTAATTTCAAAAAACAAACTAGATTAGTGAAGCTAAGAAGTAAAGAGGAACTAAATTCGATAAATGTTACAATCTTTGATATCTTGATATTGCATCTATTCTTCTTTACTTTTCTTTCCTTTTTTAATTGTATGGAGATGGGGTGATAGTTTAATAATGTCAGTCACTGCAAATAAAAGACATTCAACACAAACTATTTTTCCTTTCGTTGACATAAATCATTTTTATCTTTATTTTAGGGTAATGACAAGAAACAATTTTCTTGAATAAGAAATCAACCTTGATCTTCAATGCCATATTTCATATTACCATGTCCCTATTGAAAATAAATTATCCGAAGAAAACTCACGGGACAACCCAAGTCCAGCCAATATTTTTCCATTCCCAAGGGTCAGATGGTTTTTATATCTACGGTCATCAATCGCTGCTGCTACAGATACTATCCATGGACTGTATGAAACCAGGGTTTTAGGAAAAGGACCGCCATTTCCAGCAGCTTGTGCAACAAATACACCAGCTTTGACAGCTCCAAGAAGTGTAGCATCAAAGGGGTTCAAATAAGTGGTTTTGGTGGTTGCTGGAGGACTGTTTGGTCCAACTGAAAGACTGAGTATATCCACCCCATCATGTACGGCCTGTCAACCAAAAACAAAGATTATTAGACATTGAGATAAACCTGGCAACAGCACTCATGTGACAATGTAGATCAAACAGATAACACAAACCGTTGAGCTTCATGTTGACTGCTCAGAATCTATACATAGGCAACTCAACGGAAAGTATTTCAAGAGATCCAGAAAAATAAAACCCCAAAACCAATGAGTTAAAAGCAAATTGTAAATAGGAAAGTTTTTTTCTGCACACAACTTCCAAGAATCTCTTTTTTCTTACATAAGCTATATGAAGGTACAGAAAAAACAAATGATTAAGCATGAATGAGCTACCTTCTAGCCAAATCCTCATGAGAGATGCTAGGTAAGGAAGCTCGGAAACAAGAAGAAGTAAGATGAGAATATATATATACCTGGTCAATAGCAGCAACTACATCTGCAACAAACCCTCCAAAAAGCCTGTAAAGAGCCTTGTATACAGCGATCCTATACACAAATATGCCAAGTGTCTGATGCAGCAAAAGGCTGTAGTTCCCAGTTTTAATTCAAACAATAACTTGCCGGATTATTATTCCTCACCTGGCACGGGGAGCCATTCCACTTGCTTTCCCAAATTCATGGCCATACACCCTCACAGGAATTCCGTTATTTCCAGCTGCAATAGCTGCTGTGTGACTGCAAGTTGTGGTGCAAAGAAAAATGGGGAAACATTATAATCAATAGAAGTGATCAAACTACAAGATAAGGCTATAATAGTTGGTCACATCCCTTTTAAAAACTTGAAAAGCATAAACTAAAGCATGCTACATATGTTTCATCCCATTAGATAACTCCAACAATCATGCTTTGTGCATTAACATATAACCCTATTGTTTCATTTGTTCTTGTATGTAAAAATAGTATCTTTGGTTACTAATAGATTATTCACAGAATCTTTTTGTGAGGAAAAACATTTGAAGTGATCCCCGATTCCAAATAATATGGTAGTTCATTGAAAGGAAATCAGCTGGGATGTTTCTAAGCTCTGAAAATTTCATGTTAAAAACATCCAGTGATATAAAGAGGCAATAAAACAGATCAGCAAAGTGAGTGCTTCCAACACAAAGTTAAGGTTCATTCACTTAATTCAGGACCGGATAGAAAAATTTCCCAAGCCCATAAAAGCACACAATGGCATCTATACAACTCAACATATAAGGAAAAGAATTTTAGAAACGCTGCTGGTATCAAAGTATTGGAAAGGATTGTATCAATAAATTCCTCAAGAAACTAAGAATACAAATGGCACTACAAAGTGTTTAAAGATTTGAGACAAACTAAGAATACGAATGGCAGGACAGCTAGCCTGTACCAGACTATAATGCTTTCACATGTGCCAGATGATGGATCATGTACATTTAAAAGAATCAGTAAAAGTAAAGAGGCCTATTATCATGGCTTTCAACAGCTCATTCCTCAGAGAACAAATTAATTAAAAAGGGGGGAATGCCTAACCTTCCATGACCATCCCCATCCAGAGGAGAAGCAAAATCAATTATAGGGTTAAAAGCCCCTGCAGCTATTGCAGCATGAGCAAAATGTTGTGCTCCAATAATCTTCCCATTACAAAAGCTCCTCTTAGTATCTGGATCAACTTCACATTTTCCTCTATATTTTGGAACTGGCCCATATGGGCCAGTATGGCGTGTTGCAAAGCTAGGGTGGTGTGGATAGATCCCAGAGTCCACAAATCCTATCACAATGTCTTCTCCAGCCCGATCAAAACCACCTCCTGTTGGCCATACCCCAGTTGGAAGTCCTAAAAATTCTGGCGTATGTGTTGTAAGTCTCCTCACTTTCCAGTCCCTTTCAACACATTTCACTCCAGGAGCAAGTCTTAAAATTTCTGCCTACTAATATAAGAGGAAAGCATGAGAAAAACTTAACGTAGAAATTATTTCAAGTAATTGAAAATAAAATTGTTATTACTAAAATAGTACTAGTAATATATATAATACAAGACTTCACCTGTTCAGGGGAAAGATGAACAGCAAACCCATTTATCAGATGTCTATAGCTATAGATCTTCTTGTAGGTCCCACGCTCAAACAGCATCCCAAGAAGCATATCATGTTTATTCTCAAGGTGACGAGCATAAGATGTAACTGATTCACTGAAAAATGCATATAGAAAAAGTCAGCAGCAGCAACTTATCAATTTTCACTTCATGGTTGAGTGCACCCAACAAGTGCACACAATAGGAAAGGCTATGTTTAAGAAATCTCATGCAACCAGGCGAATAAAAAAATACAGAGTTAGTTAGTTTTAGCTTTACCCACATTTTCCTTACCCAGAAAAAAGGAAAAAGAGGCGGCATATTAATAAATTCTCAGGAAGAAACCTATCCAAGACACTTTTTAGGTATATGCATTTATGTACTAAGGAGAACAATATATATCAAATCTTCATTGCAGTAAAGGATGTGGCACAGGAGAATTCAGAAGAAAAATGACCCTAAGAGACCAACCCATTTTTTTGCGGAAAGTTATATTGGGAAAAACATAGAAGCAAAATTTAAAATTTTCAAATCACAAACATTTCTTTCTCAAGAATTAATTCATGCCAACAATAGGCTGTGAAAATATATTGATATGTTCATCTGACCAAGCAATAAACCCAGGCCTCAAAAGGATGTACCAAAGGTCAAGAAATATATCAGGAAAAAGTAAGAAATAGTATGCACCGCTCCAAATCTTATATATTAAAAAAGTGGAGGAAAAATACAGTAATTCAAGTTTTCTGGAAGATAGCTGGCCTGTTAAAACATCATTATGATCAAAACTTCCAGCCTTTGTCTTCGATTTGGAGGAAAATTAATGACTGTGATTCAAGTTTGGCAAATGCCTCAACTCAGAACAAGAAAGGGTGAAGAAGGTGAAAGAGATGCTGTTCCTTTGTTTTTCATAAGAAGTACGGAGAAAGCAGCTGAGATTAGCCAATACCTTGTGGTATCAATCTTCTCATCAGATTCCATAGCAGTGGCTTCAAAGCCATCAATATCTCCCATATAACTTATGACAGGCTCACCTTCAACAGTTGCTATGTAAATCTCTGCCTTCCCAGTAATCAGTAGGGCTGATAAAATTATACATAAGCACCTGAAGTCCGAGAACCTCATCTTCATTGATTAACTGCCAATTTCAACTGTTTTTAATATCTGTTCGATGATTCCACCAGTACCAGTCAAGTATATATCGTGGTAATTTGAATTGTAAATAACAAGATGACAACAGTAATGAGGATATCCAAGCAAATATTTACATGTAATAAGTAATAACGGACAAAATACTGATAAAATTGCATGCTCTTTTATGAGAGTGAGAAGAATGCAAGTAGCAGATTTATTTTAACGATATCTCTCGTATGAGACTATGGCAGGAATTATACACAATAAAATAAGTAATTTAGTTCGAACCCCAAAATTTGGAACCGAAATCAACATCCCAATAAAATGGCTTAAAAATTCATTAAGTGAGCAGGAGCAATGGAGACCCACACAGCCAACCAAATACAACTGATCTCCAAACGATCAGACCAGTGAAGAACAGCAATCACAATGATCAGTAAATCATAGTTCTGAAGAGATGCAGATAGCTAGAGAATGCAACTCTAGTCAGCAAAGTAAACAGAGGAGTAGAATGGAGAAAGCGGAATAAGAGTAGGATTCAAGCCAAATCGAGTAGCTCAATTCACCAAAAAGAAAAAAGAAATGGAAATTTTAATATTTACATTTTTTTAGTGACATCAAAAGTTTTTCTCTAAACCAGCTGGCTGAAAAACTTGATAACCCATTCGCGGAATTCAGCTAAAGCAATATCAGTTCAGTTACCAGCGTCATCCGATCCGGGTAGCTAGTACTCACATCTACTCCCAAAAAAAAAGCACGTGAAGCTGAAAATAAACACTGCATTATCATTCCACCGAAGAGAGAGAAAAAAGAGGGAGATAGAGAGAGAGAATAAAGTACTTTTACGAAGGACCAAGTAAAGAATAGTCGGCAGCAACAAAAGCAGAAGATCGTATCAAGAAGGAAAAGCCAAATGCAAAACAGCCACATAAGCTTAAACAAATCGAATCAGAAACTTAGACCCAAAGCTTAATTCACATACACGCCAGTAATGATGATCAGCGACGGGGTCATGTACAGATACTTCACTCACATTGCGCTGATCGGAGATCTAACGGTAACCATTCAGTGCCAGAAGCTCGATATCCTAGTAAGAGGGAGTGAGAGTGAGTGAGAGTGAGAGATTCTTAGGGTTTTCTTTCAAGTCAAGGTAAGCAGAGTACAGACAAGGAGACGAAGATGGTGGAGGGGGACATATAATAAAAGTAACAATGAGGGGAAATAGTAATTAATTAATACTATCAGTTCAGTTCTTGGAGGCTAAGGTAGAATGGAGTAATTAATTAACTAGTGGGAAATTTTTATTTTTATTTTATTAATGACATTTTAATTTTAGGCATTTATGATTAGTTTATAGAAATTTTCTGAGGTTGGTTTGATTTTGTAGTAGCGACTGAGGAAAATACACAGAAGGGTGGAAGATGGGGAACAATGGCGCGCTAGCTGTCAGACGGTTGACCTGGAAAGACGAAAATGCCCTTACTCCTTTCACGGATAATCCGAGCCACCCCCGGACTGTAAACTTGTGATCGGAGCCGGATCTATTTATCCAAAAACTGAAAAACATGATAATTATTTATATCATTAATATATGCTATTTTTTTTCTGACCAAATTTAATGTATAGATTTATAAATTGGAAAAAAATGTTGAAATTTCTCAACTGTGAAATTCTCCCGGCTACTCTATGCTGTTTTATAAATGTCATGATATATATATATGTGTGTGTTTTTAAATGTATTTATTATATTTCTCTAAAATTCTAAAAATATTCCCTCCGGTCTCTAAAACAAGACATATTTATCCAATTTGATTAGATTAAGAAATTTAGTTAATATGATATGTATTTTCTAAAACATCTTAATTATCTTCCTTAATTCCCTTTCTTCCCTCCTCTCCTTAATTATTGTTAAGGAGTAAAATCAATAAGGATAAATTAAGAAAAAATTGATAAATATGGAAAGTATATCTTATATTGAGGACTAAGATCAAATCTTTAAATATATTCTATACTATATGTTAAAGACCAAAAAAGAATATTTACATAGTTATATACTCCAGGAGAGCCATCTCATATGTACTCCGACTAATTAAAATATAACAATTTATCTTATTTTAATCTCACATGGTTGATGAGTCATCGGGAGAAATTCAAATTTTATTATTTTGAAAAATAACAACTCAAGGGAAGGAATTATGTTTTTTGTTTTTCTAAAATGAGATGATTTGTTATAATTTAATTAGTCAAAATATAGATGAGATGACGCTCTTAGAGTATATAAATATTTCTTAAAACATGCGTTATGTATATTGATTTTTAATGACAAAAAAAAAATTGTATGTTGATTTTTAAGCATCCGGAATAAGTCAAATAATTGAGTTTCATTTATCTAATTCACTAATTAGCAGGACTTGCATGGTATAAGTGGGTTTGGAAGATGTCATAATGTGGAATTCTGTTTATAATTTGTACGTTGTATAACATAATATGGCCTCTTAAATTATTTAAAAATATTAAATATATTTGAGGAGTCAAAAAAGAGAGTTAGACTAAGAAGAAGCAACCCAAACTTTTCAAAGTTTCATGAATTTGTGTTTGCCAGCGCTCAACTTTGATGATTGCTTCTTTGAATATTGTCTGAGGAAATGAAGAATTCCAGACCTTACTCTGTCACCAATAATAATTGTTTCGATGGAGTATACCATTAAAAATATAAGCAGTACCATTTTTCTTTTTTCAATTTAAAAGATCAATTCTTTTGATAGCATAAACTTATAAATAAATCATTTTTATACTTTGTTATCTTATAATTTATATTATTTATTAGTCAGGCCTAAATTATCAAAAAATTAAAATCTTTAAAGTAATTTAATTAAAGAAAAGTCAATGTTAAAAAAGGTCACCTTTTTTTGGTATAATTAGGAAAACGTTAGGATATAGTTGTTAACATTTTTCTTTTTCCAATTTAAAATATCAATTTTGATAGCACAAAGTTATAAATAAAATTGAACATTTATGAAATAATACTTAAAAATGCTTATAATAAAGTTATAAATAATTTTTTGATGGCCCTAAGGGGGATTTTACTTAGAATAAACCTTATAAATAAGATGGAAATCTATAACCTCTTACTTATATAAGATTTTTCATGCCACATGACTAGGAAATATACTAAAACTTTATTATATATTTAGTGTTGTAAAATTTATTTATAATTGAATGAGAGGAAGTTCAAATAGTTTTTACAAGAATTTAAATTAAATTAATATAATTTAGTGTTGTTGGATTTATTTATATATTGAGATTGGTGTTGATTAATTATGGAATAAACATTTTTTTAGGTGATCCAAATTGGGCCTGGGGGCTAGAGTTTTAGGCATATGAAAATAAAGAGTATTCATATTTTGTTTTGCCATTTTTATGAACCTGTACATGGTATTGAAATCATTCCCATGTTTGTGAAATAATTATCAAACAGTTCCACCACCTATAATTAATGGAGGATAATTTGGTTGCCAGCAGGGCTCATTAATTATGTACTAAAGTTGCTTTAGAGAAAAAAATATTGTATTAATTAATGAAAATGACATGGACAATCTCGTAGGACAGTGGGCCCTCACTATATATTCTTCTTCTTTTTCATTCAAATACATAAAAAAAATTTTGGGCACTCACGTTATTTTTTTTAGCACAGTGAGGGGCACTACTCTTATATAAACAAGAAATTAAAAAAAGCTGCCAAGTGACTTAAGATTAATATATTAAATAAATAAAAAATACTACTACTATAGTAACTAAAGAAGTGAAATTCGTGTTTTACTTATTTAAGTTTATATTTTACATTCATTGAAGTTTTAGGTTTAAAATATGTATTAGAAATATATCATTTATTATTTTCTAGACGAATTTATTTTGACTAATTTAACTTTTAGGCAACGTACAAATAAATTATCAAAATAAATATGTTTGTATTTAATTTAAATCACTTGTTAATTAAGTAAAATAAAATGTTTACTCCACCTTTCTCTAGATGTGAGATAAGTGAAAGGTAATTACTAATGACAATTTATTTTGCACCTAAAGTTTAAATAATAATTCTACCCTGAGGTTAAAAAAAACGGGTTAAGGTGTACATGTGATTTTTCCTAAATTGTAAAAAAAGTATATACGGTTATGAATTTTTTGGGTAAATTGGTGTATGACAAAAACTATTTTTTTTAAAAAAAAAAAAGGAAAAAAAGTGACTATAAATAATGATTTGTGTTTGGATTAATGGTGGTAGAAGTGGCAAAAAAGTTGAGAGCAAATGAGTGAAGCAAAAATCATATATTACAGCTCTCTAAAAGTGGAGCAAAAGTCATAATTTTGTTAAAATGACTGTAGGCCCCACCAACATAAAATAATAAAATATGTGACTTTTACTCTATTTTTACAACCACATCATTACTTTTATACCTAAAAAATTACTTGATGTAGAGATATTTTTTTAAAAATCATATATATATTTTTACACCTTAATCCAAAAATATAGTTTCTTTCAAAGTTGATTTTGGCCCAACTAACACTAAACGCAACCTTAAATCCCTTCTATTGAGTGAAAGATTACTAACAAAAAAAAAAAAAAAAAAAAAAAAAAAAAAAAAAAAAAAGCCCTCATTATGTCAAAAAGATGACAGCTATTTGGCCCCAAAAGAAAAGTTACGATAAAAAAACAGAAAAATAAAAAATAATGCCAATGCTGACAGACAACGCCGTTTGAGATTAAATTGGATGAGGATGATCGCAATGATTCAAAGTCCTTTTCAATAAATCCTAGAACATAAAATTATTCACATGAGACTTTCCCACAATACTTTTATTTTTATTTTTGATTAATCATATATTTTATATAATTAGATTATATATCAATTTATTAATCAAATTAATTAATTTAGAGAAAAATAAATAAATATAAATACTTTAAAATAATCCAATCAAACTTTCCTTAATCTCTCCAAAAAAATAATTTTATCTTATAATCAAAAGCGAGTGGGAGTACTTTTAATTGAGATGATGTGACACACCAAAATGGATCACCGAAAGATTAGAATCAGTTAAATTAATTAGCTTGACCCAATTCAAATTTATTTAGGCAAGTCAAAATTTATTAGTTTTGGATATCTTGATCAAATTAAAAAATTATGTTGGCAAAATTGAATAAAATAAGAATTGATTCTCTCCCCACGAAGATTAATTTATTGGTAAAACTATCAGTTTGATTTGATTAAAATTAAAGTTCTGATCATTGAACTATCCGGCAAGGGAAAAAGAATGCATTGAACTTACAATGAAATAACCTTTTCAAAATTTTTATCACCATAATTTTCTAATTAATCTCTGAAATTCTTTATCTTGTATAAAAAATTAAACTGAAACTTTAACGGAGGAGAATAAATTTCAAGAAATTTAAAATAAATTAATTAACTGGCCACCCTGAAACTAGCTTTTTTGTTTGTTTACAGAACCTAGCTTATATGATAATGGCATGATATGGTTGGCAAAAAAAAAAAAAAAAAAAAAAAAAACAGAAGAAGGAAGGAAATAATAGCATGATATGCAATTATGTATGCATGGCGGAGGTAAAGGTTCAAGATTAAATCTTCTTAATGTAATTTAAAAATAAAAAATAAAAACTAAAAAATAAAATAAGAATTAACATAATGTATTCTTCATCAAAAAAAAAAAAAAAGACCATATTTTATCCACTTTATTTTTTTTTTTTAACTTTTTATTTGGAAAAATTTGGCATAAAACCTATTAAAAAAATTATTGGTAATAATGACCTAAATCAAAATATTATGTTTGTATAAAAGTTAAAGTATCGGTACTCATGCATATAAAAAATTATTATATTCTTTTCACTAATTTAGTTTTTAATGAGAATTTTTTTTTTACTTAATATATTTTTATGTTGATGAAATGGACATTTGCAACGTAGGCTTGTTGAGGGCACATGTGAGGGGAGACCCACGGGCCCTTGTCTTTATGCTTGAACACCACATGTGACTTCTGATGCACACACATATGTGTGTGTATATATATATATATATTGTTATTGGTGTAGAAGATGAACACACACAAAAACTCCATGAGTTGTTGAAGGGCAAAACGTACAAAATGGTGGAAGTTTATGAAAAAGTATTATGACTCTTTGCAAGTTGCATGAGACATGTTAAATAAATCATAATATCTCTCATTTTAAATATAAGATAGAATTGATTTTTTAAAAAAATATTAAGAAAGATAATTAAATTATTTTAAAATATTTATATTTATCATTTTTTTCTTGAAAGTTGAAACTATATTGACTAACTTATAAACTGGGATATAATATAATGATACAAATATATGATATGGTTGGCAAAAAAAGATACAAAATATATTATATGATTAAGTAACTTATTCAACTTCCTTAATATTTTAAAAAAATTAAATATATCTTATATTTAAGACCAGGATGGAGTATTAAAAAAAAAGTATATAGATTATTAGAATTTCTAAATGCAAGATTCAACTTGTATAAAATGCAAAAATTGATCGACTTATAAGAAGGTGTTTAGTTGAGCTTAAATTTTTTTAAAAATAAATTTTTTTTTTTAAAAAAAAAAATATCTCTCCATATTATTCTTGTAAAGTGTAAAATTAATTTTACACCACTAATCAAAACATTTACACAAGAGTATGAAACTTCCCTTAACTTTCATATGTGAAATTTATGCCTGGAGACATTAAAATGGTTGAGGGAAGGGGAGGAAAGGGGAGAGAAAAAAAAATAGGAGGAGAAGAAAATGGGTCCAAAATTTAGTGTGGTGGGGCCCACAAAATTTTCCTCTCCCCCATTTTTTCCCTCCCCTCCCCTTCCCTCAATCCAAACTTCCAAATGTGCAGAGTGTTAAGAGTTCCAAATATGTGACGCAATCAGGCATGTGATTATTTGGGGACAAAAATAAAAATGATAACAATTTAAAAATAGGGAAAATTTATTTAAATACCAAATGAATTTGCAAAATCCCCGAAGTACCTCGAATTTGTAAAAAGACTTAGAGGTGACAAGGACCTTTGGGGGTTTTGCAAATTCAGCTAAATGACCATTTTGCCCTTAGGGTTAAATATTTTTTTAAAAAAACAGAAAAATACCCCTTGCGGTGGGCCCCACGGCCGGCGGCCACCACCTCCGCTAACGGCCACCACCTCCACGGGCACCGCCGCCGGTGGAAGTGCCGGTGGAGGTGGTGGCCGTCGGTGGTGGGGCCCACCGCGGGGTATTTTCTTTTTTTAAAAAAAAAAATTTATTTAACCCTAAGGGCAAAATGGTCATTTGGCGCGAATTTACAAAATCCCCAAATGTCTCACCTCTAAGTCTTTTTGCAAATTCAAGGTACTTCTGGGGATTTTGCAAATTCATTTAGTATTTAAATAAATTTTCCCTTAAAAATAATAGTAACCAATTATTTTAGGTTTTGGATAAATGCACATTTCCATTGAAAATCCAAACGTTGTATGTTATTTCTATTAAAATATTAGTGATATGCTTGAGATTTAATTTTTACTGGCATTCTTTAAATTTACAACAAAATTATACTTTTGATTTTTTTTCTTTGAGAATATATTTAGTAGATAGAATAAAATGTATCAATAAAAAAATTAGTATAGGATGAAAGTAATAGCAAGAAGAAACTTGTGAATCAATCACCTAAAAGTGTGCTATTACAAGCCATAAAGATGAAGCTTGCATTTCAAGATAAAAATATATTCATCCATAGTAAGAAATTTTTTTATATAAATATCATGCATACTACAATTTCACATGCATGAACAAGGGAAAGCCAGTAAAAAAAATCATTGTTTAAAAATGGTAATGGCTAGAAGAATCTAATATATTTTTATACAAAGGAAATATGAGTACTCTACAAGATTGCATATATAAAAAGTACTAGTACTTGAATTCGAGTCATTCTTATCAATAAAAGTTTTAAATATGGAATTTTCACTGATTTTTCTTAATAATGCAAATAAGAAGGAATTTTGTAAAACTATAAAATACTCAATATTTTAAATAGTATCTGTATGAGTAATATTTATAGAAAACATTTTAGTGAAATTTGTTAAAAATTCACATTTCAAAATTTATTGCCCAAAAGTACTTAAGGATTCAAATCCTTAAATAAGTGCAATCCATCTTCAATAGGTGTAATTCTTTTTTGGTTGTGCACAACATATATTTAGCTATATGTAAATCCTGCACATTTATCACAAAAGATTTCTAGATTCGGATATACCCATTGCTAGGTCGCCGCCAAAACGCAGAAGCCAGAAATCACAATATGTGCCTCAGCCACGCCTCCTAAACTCCAAATACCTAGTTGAGTTTTAGCTCCTCTAATGATACTTTAAATGTCTTTAGTTTTGCACATAATTAAAAATATGTTTCACATTGAACCCAAAAAAAAAAAAGTTATAGCCCATATACTTAAATAAATTTTAGAGAAAATCTTAGAAAAATTCGTTCAAAATAGAAAAAGGCAAATCAGGGAATCAAATATTACAGATCCTAAGTTAGATCTATGAGAAGAATATGAGTTTTTCAAATGACTAATATGCTCTTGACTACTTGTTTAGAGAATATCAACTTAAGAATTACAATTAATAACTTCAGTATACATATTGACAACTTGAGCTCTTTAAATGTTGCTAGGTGTCATTGACTATTTAAATATAGAAAATAATAATAATTTATGTATCACAATTAACAATTTCAGTAGACGTATTGACAATTTGAGCACCTTAAATATTAACAACTTTGTAGGTAATATTTTAAAGCCCCTTATGTTAGGCGTAACGGACGACTTAAGAGCCCGTTTGTTTAAAAAAGAGGTTAAAAAGAAATGGAATGAAAATAAAAAGAATATAGAATATTTTGTCACAAATGTGTTTGGTTTATACTAGAATGAAAAAAAGAGTTGAAAGCAAAATGTTTGTTTGGTTTGAAAAAATGAGCCAAACGACCATTTTACCTATAAAGTAAAAATATTATTTAAATGTGCATAGGATCTAAGCACCCTGCTCACCTTTTTATATCATATTTAATGTCACATCAAAGAATTTTTGTGTATTTAGGCTATTTCCCTCCCCATTTGAAAATTGGTGAAAACATATTTTCAATTATATAACTGAACCAGAAAATTACTTTCCCACATGTGGGAGAAATATATGATTTGCAAATGTTTCTAAATGCTTTATCTGTCCCATAGCAATTGGGGAGCTCAATTTGTCAATGTATATATTGAAATTCACTTAAGATTTATTATATTGGACTCCATAATTTATTTTTCCCCAATTTTAAATGAATTTTTCTCTAAATTTTTCTGTAACGGCCCATTTCGATCAAAGAAAAAGTTGGAAATGAATGAAATGAAATATTTTGCCACATAGGTGTTTGGTTTGCAGCAGAAAAATAAATGAGTTGATAAGAAAATTTTTATTTAGTTTGAAGAAAATAATGTTAGAAAATGAGCCAAAAGATTATTTTACCCTAAAGTAAAAATCTTATTTAAATGTCTATAAGACTCACTCACATTTTTATATGACATCTAATGTTACATCAAGTGGCTTTTATTTTTTTAGGTATTTCTCCTCCCCACTTAAAAATTGGTTTTATGAGAATCTATTTTTAATCATATGACTAAAAATTAGTGTGTCAAAAAAAAAAAAAAAAAATTCGATGAAAATAGCCAACCAAATGGCCCGTGGGAAAATCCAATTTCCCTTTCCCTCCTTTCATTTTCCCTTAATAAAACAAAGGGATGAATGAATACTGAATTTGGGGGTGGGGGGAGGGAGGAATAGTTGGTGGATTTGATGAAAAGGACAGGCACCGAAATGTCAAATGATGGTTTCTTTTGTCAATGTGACAAAAGAGGCTTGACTTTTTGGTCCCGTTGAAGGACATCTCCAAATCAACCCCTTCGTAAAATCTCCTTTTTCCTCTTGTTTCTTTGTTTGCTCACTCATTGCACTGTTTCAATTATTCATTCTTCCCATCTTAAAACTAAGGTAAGTTCATTGAATTGAATTGTTATAGAGAAATAAATCACAGGTTTATTCACAGGGGTCAATCTTCATGTCATCTATTGTATGAAGCTTCCTAACTATGTTTGTAATAGGATTTGATTCAAGATGTGCTACCTCTTTTTCGGGGCTCAAACGGATATCGAAACCGAATTCATCTAGCTTGAAAAGATTTTATATTCAGACCTGTTTCTGAGGTGGGCTGGGAATTAAACCCATTGATCAAGTTAATAATTCATTACTTGCAAAGCAAATTTGGAGAATTCTAGTAACTCCTGCAGGATCATTGCTTGATGAGACCTTGAAACCGAAATATTTAGACATGAACAATGCTTTTTTGGTTAAAAAACCTTATAATTATTCTTGGATTTGAAAGGATATTTTTCAATGTGCTCATTTGATCACTGATCATTTAAAATGGAAAGTGGGATCTAGAAAATCAATTTCTTTAAACCACCCCTTGTGGTGGCTTATGCACACTAAATCCCCAACTGCCTCTAATATGAGGATTGTTGTGGATTTGTTATTGCATCTTTCTTCTAGTTGATACCCAGTTAGATGGAATCATCATTTAGTTAGAGAAATCTATCATAGGCAGATCCCCAATTCAATCATTAGATTCCTTTTTCATTTTTAATAACTCAAAATAGGCAGCTGGTTTGGAATTTAAGGCTATAGGGCAAATCTAGGGTTCAGAAGCATCTCTAATCAAGCCATGCATATATAGGCAAGCAAACTCATCTTGAAAATTTTTATGGTCTATCTCTCTTCCTCTAAATGACCGGCCTATTGCTAATTTTGAAGGTTTTGAATGAAGTCATCCTATCGCGGTGGATATTCTTGCAAAACATCATATGCCCGTTCAAGGAAGTTTGTTCTCTAAATACCATTCCTCAAGCTGGTTGGAGTATCATTATTGAGAAATATTGCCCAAGAAGTTCTTGCTTCATCCGTTCATTCCTTTGTTATCAAGGGCAATCTTTACAGGCTTTGCTTTGGAGGAAAGTTATATCACAAAGAAATCTCACTCATATTTGCTTAAAGGCCTCCCTTTACTTGATCTCACAACAATATACCTTTTCCAATGCCACAAAAAAGTAATGTCTGCGGATTATCTGCGTTAGGAAGAAATGATTTTCCCAGTTTGACAAATTGTCTTCTTCATCAGATGTGGTAATCTGCTTCAGCTTTTTTAGTTTTGAACAGTTAATTGCAATTTCTGATGTTAACCTTTCTGTCTACAGGTTGATACAGTTTTGCCCATGGAATTAAATGTTGACCCATGATGTAACTCATTTGATATTTAGTAATACATTCGATTGTTATTTCAAAAAAAAAAAAGATTGTTATAAAAGGGATAACCAGTTTTCCCTTAAATTGCTGTCTAGGCTGTTTGAAAATGGCTTACTAATGAGAAAGGTAATGTAACTTTATTTTTAAAAAAACTTCTTGAAACGTCCAATCCAATATTGTTATAATTTAAGGAATTAATATAGGCAAAGTAGTGTATCTTTTTTCTCACAAAAAAAAAAAATATGTCCTTTTATATGCAACCCTCAACACTTTTCTTTTCAAATTTTGTAGGACTGTTTGAAAGTTAGCGAGGTTTGGTTAAAATTAATATTGCCCTCAAATTAAACAGTTTCTTTTATATAGCTAGATATATGCATTGCAATTTTGATAAAAACAAGTTAAAAGTAAAGTGGAAGTTAAATTGGGAGGGCGAGTTATTCTACAAGTAATAACAAAGTTTAGATATTTGAGATCAATTATAAAATAAGATGGTGAACTTGATGGAGATGTTAATTATAAATTCAAGCTGGATGATATAAATGGAGAAAAGCTACTTGAGTTATTTATGATGTAAAATGAAAGTTTTATTGCAGTGCTACAAAACTAACAATGTTATATGGTAGGAGTGTTTATGATACCCAAATGCCTACAATGCCCACCCGAGCTTGGCAAAAAAAATATCCAACCTGGCTCTAAAAATAAGCCCATCATAAATCATTTTGGCATCTTTGAGCCAGGCCAAATACCGGGTAGGGATAGGCACCTAACAAGGTATACTGCTTTTCTCATTTGACCCTACTTGAAATGTGTATATAATTGTATTTTAAAAATATATATAATATATATAATTGAATGAGTATTTATTTACCATTCAATTAGAATTTAATCAATAAACATATTTTGTATTTATTTAGCACATATTCATATTTTTTTCATACGCGTACTTAATTAAGAAGTAGGTAAATTGAGTTTTTGAAAAGTAAATTATTATCAAATAATAAGAAAATAATCTCTATTGAATTAATTTATTTTATTGGCCAATGGGTTGAATATAAATAATAAAATCTTAAAAGGGTCATATCATAAAATGGTTTTTGAAATATCAAACTATACATTTTTTCTATATTATTTTTTTATACTTTATTATTTTTCAATTTTAGGGAGATTTTCAAGCACATAAGCTTGCCTTGCCCAACCTTGTCTAGCCCCCCGCCCAAAACTACTCAAGTTTTCATCGTAAGGTTGGGTAGTGAGCCGCAAAATGCCGCCCATTCATCTTTGGGTTGGATATCGGGTATGGTTCATGCCTTGTCCAAATTTGCCAATGAACATCCATACTATATGGTAGTGAATGATGGACTTTAAAAAGATAACACGAACATAAAATGGGAGGTAGCTGGATGTGTGACCATATAAAAAAAGAAAAGACTCGTAATGATTATATACGCAAATAAGTTGAAGTGGTGCATATTGAGGAGAAAATAGTAAAAAATCGTTTGAGGGTTTTGGATATCTTCAAAGAAGACCATTGAGTGGGTCGGGAAGAGAGTTGATCAAATAGTATAAAATCTTTAAAAAAAAGATCAAGGAAGACCGAAATAAACATTCATGAGGTTATAAAACGAAATTTTTTTATTAATAATTTATCTAAAAATCTAACTTTTGGTATGGTACAATGACACCATACGATCTATATAGCTAACCTCACATATATATATATATATATATATATATATATAGTGAGATAAAACTCTATTGTTGTTGTATATAGCTACGTAGGATTGGATAATATGTAGAATGCCAAAAGTGAAGCGGTTAGTAATCCACATGCTGACTAGGGGAAAAAAGAAATCTAGAACGAACCATAAAAAGGTAAACGGAACCAGACCCACACAACCCTATTCTAATAAACGATTCTCCATGCAAGCCAACTTTTCCTTTTTATTTTTGGATTTAGTACAAAAAATATGAATTAGCGATAAAATTTTGTCTCTAATCAATTACTAAAAATCTATTTTTACGATGCAATCATCAAATTACGTAGTTGTTCCACTGTTTTCTTATAGTGATTCCCAAAGGGACAAAAATACATTTAGGACTGCCGGTTCCACAACAAAAACTAATTTATCAGTATGATTTAAATAATACATTGCAAAATGTTTCTTAGAATAAGATATAAAAACCTTTTATAAGAAATTATTTTTCCCATATCTTGTAGGACCTCCACCATCACCTCACAAAAAGACATGCATAAATTTATAAATAGATTAAATAGGGAATGCACGTGAAGATGATGAACATTTGATTTGTAAAGATGAACTAATGGACAAGCTACTTTTGACCAAAACATTTTGAAAAGATGTCATTAACCTTTGATTAATTTAATAAAGGAGTACTGGGATTTTCTTTTGGAGAGGAGATTTGGGTCATTAATTAAAATATTATACATATTCATCCAAGGATCACTTTTTAAAATAATTGAACTATATATATAATTCTTATTTTATCTATTTATCTATTATTTTATTAAATAAAACGTAATATGAGAGGGAATTTATCTGCGCTCGAAATAAAGTTTAAAGGATTTACTTGTATATAACATAAAATAAGATTTAAGAAATATTTGGTGAATAACATATTACCGTACATTCGATCAATAAAATAACTGACAATAAATGGTGTCTATGTAGAATTAAAAGTTTTAAAGATCGAGAGAATTGTTTGACTCTAATGTCAATCTAAACATAATTTTTCAGCTCAATAATGACTTTTAACTAGCTTTGGGGTTTAAAAGACAAGACTGAAATATTATATCCTCTCATCTTTAATGTAAAATCTATTTTAATAAAGAAATTAGCTTATAAAGTGGATCTCAGGGAATAGTTAAAAAAGTATTGTAAAAAAATTACTTGTTTGAAATAGTTGATTTAAATCTTAAATACCCACCGGTTGGATTCTAACCCAACCCATTATAAAATCATTTTGTTAACATAACCCAATTACATTGGGTTTTGGGCGGGCTCATGGGTTTTGGGTTTCATGCTCAAAATTTCCTAACTCTAATGTCAATCTAAACATAATTTTTCAGCTCAATAATGACTTTTAACTAGCTTTGGGGTTTAAAAGACAAGACCGATTATATCCTCTCATCTTTAATGTAAGATCTATTTTAATAAAAAAAATTAACTTATAAAGTGGATCTCAGGAAATAGGTAAAAAAGTATTGTGCTTGTTTGAAATAGTGATTGAAACTTTTAATAACAGTTTTTCATTTGTAATTTATGGCATAGGCGGACCCGAGGTTAACCACAAGGGGCAAGTGCCCCCCTTAAATTTCCTATTTTCTTAAAAAAAATAAATTAATATATATTTAAATGATTGTCCACCCTTAAATTAAATGCCTACCCTTAATATATCAAGACTGCACTCCATAATCGATGAATGATTGAATGATTGTTTAGTGCCTTATATATGAAAAAGATGTATTTAATAAAGATTGATAATAAGACAATTATGATGTAATTCAATATAATTTTGTTATTGAAATATATGTACTTGAACTTATTGAAATGACCACCCTTCATTAATTTATATAACCGTATTTCTAACCCCTTGCTTTTCTAAATTACCCCATTTGTAAAATAATTGTTGTGATTGAAACTTTAAATAACAATTTTTCAATTGTAATTTATAGTATACGAGTAAGTATGTGAGAAGAATTTTACTTTGATTTATGTAAATAAGTATTTTTGAGGACATACCAAATGTATCAGTCTTGAATGAGTTTATCAGTTTTGGTGATTCTCATGAGTGTGATTTCTATAAATAACATGAACATGGTAAATGATTATTAATTTATTACTGGTAAACATAAATATGATAAGGGAATTAAAAAGTTTCAATAAATTTTTTTTTTTACCTCGACCCAGAAAAAGAAAATGATTTTTTACACAAATTTTGGGAGCTGAGATACAATCCCCCAAATCATGTGAGGTAGGCTCTAGATTTTATAATTCCATGTGATTGAAAGAATCAATCACGGAGAAGGTAACAACAAAATTTCCCCATCACCTAAAGTTCCCTCTTTTGGCTTCATTCTTATTCTTCCCCTCCTTTCCCAGAATGAATGTTGATTGCCCCTAAAATCATTACTAAAGGGGACAAGTGGGTGATAAATAACCAACTCAATTTTTCCTAATTAACATTTTGCTTTTAGGAGTCTGTATCCTCATATTGGAGGCAATCATATTTAAGACATTATTAGATACTATATATGAGCACCCTCTCAACGATTTCGAATCTTGATTCGTTATGGTGTGAAGGACTAGTCCCTTTTGCTAGATTCAACCCCTATTAGTTATTAACAGAAACTTTTGTGTGTGTATATCCTTAGCTTAGGAGTTCTCTCCATTTCTTTCTTTCTTTTTTGGAGGGAGATATATATATATATATATATATATATATATATATATATACTAATAGCCTATTTGTGAGATTAAACTCGTGGCTTCTCACTTATAAAGAAGTTTGCATACCGCTAAGCTATAAATACATGGGATAAGGCTCTTATTTGTTTCGGAAGTTTTTGCTCATGAGCACTTAGCACTCGAAAGTTTTTTTTGGAGCAAAATTGCCTTGGAAGTTTAAAAATATAGCAATTTTGCTTTTCCGTTAAACTTGACCGTTAATTTGTTGCTCCAATTTGTAAACTTCCAAGAAAAAAATTGCTTCCTAAAAAAAAACTTTCGATAAAATTGCTCCATTTTGTTAACTTCTCGAAATTTTGCTCCAAAAAAAAAAAAAAAATTTTCGAGGATAAAATTGCAAATCTCTTATCCCTAAATACATTGTCTCTCTCCATTTCTTCCTTTCAATTTCTCTCCACTTCTCAACCCTTGGATCGAACCGAGTAATTAGGAATTAATATTTTATAATGCTCCAAACAACTATTATCCAAAGAGCGGTGGCCAAATAACTATCAGACCAAAATTGCCATAAGTTAAAATGTGAAAACTTTCAAACGCAAAAAGACCCTTATCCCTAAATACATTGTCTCTCTCCATTTCTTCCTTTCAATTTCTCTCCACTTCTCAACCCTTGGATCGAAATTGTGTTTTTTTCCACTTTTTAATTGAGTAATTAGGAATTAATATTTTATAATATATGTTTTATTTTCTCTTATTCATAGTTCTAGAGTACTAAATTAATTTTTCAAAATTTAAATTTATTTGTTTTTATAATTTCACGTTTTAATAATAATTTTGTAATTTGTTAAATCATGTCCATTCAAGATTTGATTCAAGGACGGAGGTGAGAATTGATAGGAAGTAGAAGAAAAAACCAGAAACTAAATAAAAAGAAGCCAATGCATCTTTATGTAGATTTAACTTGACTCAAGTACGAATTAATTAAAGTTCAATGTAATTGTGATCAACTTGAATGTTTGTTGGGGAGATGTTCTGGCCTGTCTATGCCCCAAAGATTACTTATAGATAATTGTGTAGTGTATATTTGAACCCAAAGTAGGGACGATATGAGGCTTTAATAGTAGATCTGTTGGCTCAAAAAAAAAAAAAAAAAAAAAAAAAAAAAAAAAAAAAAAAAAAAAAAATCCTACAGCTGCATTGATGTATGATTGCCCCCTCAAAATATCGAAGCATGACATCCTTTGTTGCCTTTCCTTCCTTACAATTTTATGAAGAATGATGAAATCTTTGGTATTGAATTCTCCTTTATTTAAAATGGTGTTTGTATTAGTTTTTGAAAAATAACTTTAAAAAAAAATATATGATAAAAGTGATTTTAGATAATAGATTCTATAAAAAAAGGTTATTTTTATAAAATGATAGTGTTTGGATATTGTTATCAAAATCACATTTTTCATGTTCAAATTACTAAAAATAACGTTTGTTTTTTGTGATAATTGCATATAAAGATAAGATTTTATTTTAAATATTTTAAACATTAAATTTCATAAAAATACTAAATTTAAATAAATTTGCATTGTCATCAAAACTAATATTATAATACAAATCTGCATTCGTATCATATTTGGCTGCCTTGCTTTTACAAGTCTTCCTTTGCCGCTTAAGAGAATTACCACCCATGGAATCCTCTGAAACTCCATCTCTTTCTGAGTCTTCAATTTGTTTATTGCCAAGCTCTCTCCTCAGTTGTGAACCAGAATGATATCCCATTGTATCATCTGAGACGACAACACTGTCAACCAATTGAATCATTTGAAACTTCGTCACTTTCGGTGTATTTGGCTTGTTTTGCTGTAGGTTTTCCATATTGCTACACAGGAGAATAATCCTCTTGTGACGCTACATAATCTCTGTCAAAATATTTGGTTTGCTTGGTTCTGGAACATGTCCTATGCTGTGGCTTGTATTTCTCTTCAGCAAAACTGGTTTTTCCGGCTCTTCTACTATCTACAGTCATTTTCCTTTTATTAGCAAATTGTCGGAGGGGGCACTTTCTGATCTCTCAATTTTCTTGTCAGGCAACGACCACCCATGTAAGTCGAGAGTTGAAGAGAGAAATCGGAACAGAGATTCTCACCCAAAAAAAGGGAACAGAGAGGACTAAGGAAGGACCAAAGAAGAAGAAAGAGGAAGGGTTGTTTGGAGAAATTATGATGCCAGCTTCTGAAAAAGTGAAAAAAATAAAATAAACTATGGTTTTGGAGAATAAAATGATTCTGGAGTTTTTTTATTTATGTGTTTGGGTAATCTTCTGCCAAACCATGATTTTCACCTCAAAAAGTGCTTTTATGTTTTTATCCAAACACACAAGACATTAGCTTTAGCTTTGGAGATGGCCTTTGAGCTATCATATTTGAAAATGTTGAAATAGAAGTGAATGAGACTACTGCTAATACTTATTTTATGACGAGTGAAGGTTGTATAACTTGTTCATTATGTAGAGCTCAATTGTGCTTTGTCCATATTACATTGATAAGAATAATTATTCTCCATATGAGAGATAACTCTCCATCGGTATGAAGTTGGATTAAGGTACCTTTAAGCCATAATTTGAAGTCTGAAAAGGAGGCTTCTATAAAAGTGAATTGAAAAACAACCAAACCATATTGATTTGGTATATGGATAAGTACTGAAGAGGTGATTAAGAGTTTCTTCGTAATTGTATCTAGATAGACATTTATTAGAATCATTGAGATGATGCTTCTTCTTTAGTATTTCAAAAGTGGGTATGCCACTATGTTATCGCTTCCATATGAACAACAACTGTTTAAAAGGGAGAGATGGGTAGAGAAATTTCCATAAAGAGAGGCAAAGGAGTTCAAAGATGAAGAGTAAATTCGGAAGCCATTTTAACACTGTAACTTCCCCTTGAATTGAAAGAAAAACAAAATTAAAAGTACGGTTCACTAGAAATACAAAACTTTAAGAGACAGCATGATGAACATGATCGAGGAACACTTTTACTGCTTCTATTTTATTTCAATATATTTTTTAATTATAATTATTTTATCGTTCACAAAATCTAGAACTGCGTTAAATAAAAATCTCAATTTTTTCTAGCTTTTGAATCCATCTTTTCATTTGGGCCCTTGGCCCAAGATCAGTGGATCGTAGAGAACATTTTGGATTACAATTGTTTTCAAAGTTGCTTTGCTCTTTAGGCATTGAAGCTGGTCTCCACAAGGCCTATATGTCATCTAAGCACAAATTTCATCAACATCATCATATCCAAATAGGTAGCAATATTTTTTAAAATCCAATTTTTAATACATTTGTTATTGAAGCCTTTTTTTTTTTTTTTTTTTTTTTTTTTGGGGGGGGGGGTACTATATTGGAGCCTATTGATATTGAAGTTATGTTTCTATTTCAAAAATGGCGAGGAGAATGCTTCATGAAAGTGTTTATATATGAAGATCTTTTTCATGATCCGGAATATAAATTTTTTTAATCTAAAGTATTAATTTTTTTCCCTAAACATGTTTTACCTTAATATTTCTAACTAATAAACCAACCTCTTCTAATTATTGAACTTTATCTGTGTGTGTGTGTGTGTGTGTGTGTGTGTGTGTGTGTGTGTGTGTGTGTGTGTGTGTGTGTGTGTGTGTGTGAGAGAGAGAGAGAGAGAGAGAGAGAGAGAGAGCTGTACTGATCAAATTATTTGCTGCAAAAGTGATGTAAATTTATTTATTTATTTATGCTCTAGCTAGTGGGTTGAGACTTGAGAATTATTGTCCTTTGAAATTACGGTTTTTTGTTTTTTGTTTTAAATGATTTTCTCATTCAATGCATTGAAAATAATGTGTTAGTGAAGTCCTTTTGTCCTTTTTTTTTTCTGAACAATAAGTCCTTTTGTCTGATACTTATAACAGCACGTAAATAAAATAATACGTATGTAGCATTAATTGACATATAACTAATATAAATTTACATTTTTCAGCGTAATTCTTTCTAATTTGACCAGTTTCCATGCAAATAAAATTGTGTATCCTCAATTAAGTTCATTCAGAATTTATTTCATACTTGCATAATAGCGTTAGGGTTCAGGGATGAGCAAATCAAAGAGGAACTATAGGCCTTATTATAGTCTCTATTCAATAAGTCGGTTTGTTTTGCTAGGCGCCTAGACCTATCTGTTGCACATACACACACCTTTATATATATATAGTACTATTAAGTAGTAGATTAATGAAACGAAAATGACATTATCTTAATCTCTTAACTATTGTTAATATCCCTCGTGATCAATGCCAATAATTCCAAGATTGGCTTCTTGATTGATTGATTCTCCAATGGCATTTTCTTCATTATTGACTATCCAATCCTTAATATATGACTTAATTGAGGAGAGTTGATATTTGTGGTTATAAATATAAAACTTTTTTTTTTTTGTCAAGTCTTTTTCTAATTTACTCTAATTGATGCTCCTTCATTAATAATCACATAAGAGAAAGATGAAAGGAATTAAAAAAAATCGATTAGGGTGTTTTAAAAGATATATCATATTGACCAGCTTAATCAACTTCTTTAATCTAATCAGATTATATAAACAATACCAAAAACATGTTGTTACCAACAGATTTTCCGTCGGAGAATAAATTGAAACAAAAAACATCAAATTTATGATGGAACTGAAATCCCTTCCATAAATGAATTTGCCACACATTTTTTAGCGACGGAACGGATTCCATCTGTAATCTATTTCTATCGATATTCTATCGGTAATTCCGTCGAAAATCTAAAATTCTATTAGGAATTTGATATATATTTTTATAGTGAAATATGTCTTATATTAAAGATCAGATGAAGTATTTTATAAGAATATTTGTAGTTCTCATAATACAAACACATACATATATATAACGGGCACATATATAGTTGAGAAAAAATGAAAATCTCTCCTGGGTTTTAGACATAGGAGTTAAAGTTTTCTTTAGTCTTAAATTTAAAAATTCCGTTTACTTTATTTTTTAAATTTATAATTTTTTCTTCAAATTATCTTTATTGATATTAAAAAGGTTTCTTAAAGGGGTATATATAAAAACATCAAAACCAAACCTTTAGTAAATACACAAACACACATATGCACCTGTTTGGGTTAGCAGTAAGAGCGGTGACTTATTTTCTATTTGACTTTTTTAAAAGTCCGGTAAAAAAAAAAAATCATTGTAAATTTGATTTGTGTTTGAATTGATGGTAATAGAAATGACAGGGTCCACGTCAAAAAGCTAGGAGCTTTTTGGAAAAAGCTAACCTGTTAGCTTTTTCATTAATTGACTTTAGGAGCTTTTTAAAAAAAAAAAAAGCTTAGTGAATTTAAAACTCAACCCGAACGATATACTTTTAGCTTTTTTTTTTTTTTTTTATTTCTACTTTTTTCTGATTTTAAACTACATAAAGCTCTTTCCAAAGAGACAAATAATAGTAGTGGCCTAGTGGGAAATAATAATAACAGCAACTACAACATAAAACATTAAAGTGGGTGTTCAAGAGAAGAAAAATGCTGTTTTGGTCAAAAAAGGGTGCTGGTAATTCCCAAGGGAGAAGGCAATTGGACAAGGAACAAAATAATGAAAGCTGGAAGTGGGCCATCTGTTCTTTTAACCTCATCAAAACAATCTGACTGCTTCAAACTGTTTTCAATATTTAATTAATGGAATTGATATGCTTTCATTCACATTTTTGTAAAAAGAATAAAAGAAGAAGAACTCTGTTCATAATTAATATAAAATATATTTATCTAATTTAATTAGATTGAAAAAGTTATATGACATATATTTTCTAAAATACACTAGTCGTTTTTCTTAATTCTCTCCTTATATCTCATCTTTAATTATTGTTGAGGGACCAACGGGGGGTTAAGATACGCAGTGGTAAATGGCATGTCGGCTTAAGTAGCGTCTCGAGTTCGAGCCTTGTGAATGCGAAAAGCCCCGGGAGACTCACCCACCATAGTTAGGTCTTGCGCGACCCGGTCGGATCTGGATTAGTCGGGCGAAGCTCTGGATATCGGATGGACAACCGAAAAAAAAATATTATTGAGGGAGCGTCAATAAGGTTAAATTATGAAAAAATATGAAAAAATATATGTCTTATATTTATGACCAAGATCAACTTTTTAAATATGTATAATATTTAAAATCAAAGGGAGTATATAAATTTATATATTCATGACATGATCAACGGATCAAGTGATCAACCATTGTAAGGATTATATTAGGGGTTGAAAATGAGGGGAATTAATATGTGTGATATATGAAAAGGACATAATTAATGAGTTTCTTAATGAATTGGATCATGTGTGGTCCGATTATTGGCTTAGAAAGAAAGACAATATGATTAGTTACGTAACATTTGATTTGAGCTCCTGCGACCAGTGAAATGTAGCTCTCAAAATGTTTCATGTGAGGTTTAATTAATTCATTTAAAATATTAATTATCGCATGCATTTGCAAAGGTTACTTTATGTCAAAGCTTATGATCAAGAAATTAATGACACAAGTAATCATGAACTAATGAGTCATGAGTGTGTTATAAAGAATTATAGCATAAATACTAAAAAAAAAAAAAAAAAATTATGGTATTTTTCTGTTCTGATGTACTTTTCTCATTCTTTTAAGGCGACTATTCTGTTTTATTAATTCCCTAGTTAGATCCAAAAGACAACCCACTCAAGAGTATAGTTGTATCCCTATGAGAGAAGTGTCTCCGCTGTCTTATCCCTCAACTTCCTCTTTATCACTTAATGTTTCAACCATTGAATCATGTTTTAATGGGTATGATTTAATGTTATGTAAAATATTATTATTATATTACATATAATAAAAATCTAAAATTATAATTGTAACATCCAGAATTTTTGAACTATAATATTATAAGATAAATTAATTGATGATAATTAATTTACCAGGTATTCATATGAGTAAATTGTCACATATCTCTTCAAAATCCTTTATTCCATCAAGGAATTGTGACAAAGCCGTTTTTAAATCTGGTATAGCTTTCTCCACTAATTGAGCACACCTCCATTTAGATTGTGAGTACTTGCAAAATTTAGACAACTCTAAAAAGCGAGTAATAAATTCATCTTCATGTAATTCCTCTTGCCTGAATGTAAGGAATTTAATCTCTTTCTCTATTATGATTGAAGGGGGAAAGTAATAATTCTCGAACTTTTCTTTAAACTCTTCCCAAGCCATCTCGGCATTATCATTTATTATAAGCGTATCTTTAGTTCATGACAAATAAAATAACATAACATAGATGGCTGTCTTGATTAATCCCAGTTGTAAAAAAAAAAAAAAAAAAAAAAAAAAAAAAAAAAATGACTCCTTTACTAACTTATATTATTTTATTTTATTTATTTATTTATGATGTTTTGAACTTTTAGATCATTTTTAGGATTAAAAATCTGTCATCGTAAAATTATGCATTACACATAGTGTAATTAATTGAATCAGATTATGTTGATGATATATATATATATATATATAGTTTCTTGATTTTGTAAAAAGGATATAATATTTTTGGTAAATATTTTAATTTTAAATATATTTTAATAAAAATTATTATATTTTATACACACCATCAAATATAAATATATGCTTTTAAAAGAAAAAAGGTGCATATCCCCTTCATACTATAATTTACTGATTAAATTGAACCTTTTTAATTTGGATATTGGATTGGGCCGTTTATCAATTTTCAATGAACCAATGTATTAATAGTATATTCATATACCGATTAGTGCAGTAGCAAAAAAAAAAAAAAAAAAATACCGATTAGTGTTGATAGGGATGAATTTTGTTACTCAGAAATACTTACATACTTTAGAATATTATATTCAGTAAAAATATAATAACTCATATCATTTTAATTCTAGTTACTTGATTATACTCATTTAAAAAAATGAAATTTTATTTTTTAAGAAAAATAAACATCTTAATTTGGGGAAAGAAAAAAAAAACAAAAAGATTAGCCAATAATTTTCTTAAAAGCAAAATAAAATTTGAAATTTTTTTATATGAGTCATCACCAACTAGGATTAAAATGATTCAAGTTATTGTGTTTTCATTTAATAAAGTTCAAATGACATTGTAGTATGTAAATATTTCTCTTTTCTTATTGCAATAATTATTTTCTTGGTTTACAACTTTTTATTTGGGAGAATATCAATAACCTTAAATTAATTAATGGGTTAATACCACTTTTGATCCTTGAAGTTTCAGTCAATTTTGATTTTTGATCCCTTAAGTTTGAAACTAGTGGTTTTAATTTTTTAAGTTTATTACTTTGTTTATAACAGTTGGTCCCTAAAATTTGAAAACAACTTGGGGTTGCATTTGAAGGTGTTAGTTTATCCTACGTGTCACTAATTCTATTAAATTAGGTTACCTGACATGCATATTGGGAAAGCTAGCGTAACACTCTTTAACCATTCTATTTGTTTTTTAAACAATAAATTAAGTAGCTGGTTCATAAGGTTTATAAATATATTTGCCACGTCCACTTTCCTAATAAGTATGCCACATAAGCTAATTTAATAAAGTTAGTGCTACATAGGATAAATTAACACCGTCAAATGTAACCCCAAGTCCTTTTCAAACTTCAAGGACCAATTGTTATAAATGAAGTAAATTTGAAGGACCAAAATTACCGGTTTCAAAGGACCAAAACCAAAATTGAGTGAAACTTCAAACACCAAAAGTGGCGTTAACCCTTAATTAATTCAAGTTCAATTTAATTTAAAGTATATGGTTTATATATTCCACTGCAATTGGTTGATGAGAAATTTTGAAATGGATCTCATGAAATTTCTAAAAGAAATTTGATGAACCACATAAAATATGGTATAGGGAAAGCCTACTTGAAAGGGGGAGAGAAATTCTAATGTAAGAGTCAATAACTTTGTAACGTTTTTAAAAAAAAGAAGCATATTTTGGATTTTGGTTTTAACCTCCTTTACTAAATCCAACTCCATTGGTTAACTTTGTGGCTAGAATTGTCAAAATGAGCTAGACCCTGTAGGCTAGTCCATTAAGCTCCATTTTTAACTCCCATGTGATGGGGTTATTTTTTGTCTAACCCAAAATAACCCCCACTTCTTTTGAGTTATGATAGGGTTAATCGCGGGCCAAAAATAACTTGAACATTTAAGATGGATCCAGTACTAGAGCTGGGAATCAGGCCAAGCCGACAGGACCTGGGGTAAGGAAAACATCTGTTTTTCAAAGCCGGTCCGATACTACCAGGGCCAAGGCCGAGAAATTACTATTCTAAATTTTAACTATTTTTCCTTCGATTTTTTTCAAAGAAATATAATTAGTAAATTGTAACCATTAAAGTTCTAATCTATCAAATAAATGTTATCAACATTAATATCTAAACAATATAAATCATTCAACAAATAAACAAATTCATTAATTCGTAATAAAAAACAAATAAACACAAAGAATATGTTTTTTTTCCCCTTTTTTTCTAGAAAATATTAAACAAAGGAATTGCTTTATGTATACCTACGACAAAATGCCTTTTCCTCTTATAATTTTGTGTATCTGCAGATTCTTTCGGTTCATGAATGATTTTACTTGACAAGTAAAAAAATAATTATACATATTTTATACAAAATATATTTATGATTTATTACTTATATAATATTGTAATACCAAAGTATGTGTTTATTTAATATGAAAACATCCCTTTTTTAAAATTTATAATAACTAATTATGTGTTTTAATACAAAACAATAATAAACATAAAAAAGGGTTATAGTTTAAACTAAAAAAAAACTAAGTAATTACAAATAAACATATTCATTAAGTGGAAGTCTAAGTAATTATTATTATTATTATTTTTTAAAAAAAGCTACGATTAATCGGGCCTAACGGGTAGCCCGATTAAGCCCGAGGCCCTACAAAGCCGGCCCTGCAGGACCAATTTCAAATATCTTGTCTATTTTTTAAACCCGAACCCTACAAGTCCAGAGCTTAAACGGGTTGGCTCGATTTCCCGACTCTATTCAGTACCCTATGTATTTCTTTCTTCTTCCCCTCGTAAATTCTTCAAGAAGTAACGTAACTCTATTATCCCATCCTTGTCATTTTTTCCCTCAATCCATCCTTGCATTCATCATATATATATATATAAACACACTTGACTCCTCAATTATTTTCCCATATATTTTCTATACTCGCAGCCCTCTTCTATAAAAAATGGCTTTATGAACAATTTTGAAATAACATATTTGGAAGTACACCCTTATTTTGAAAAACTATGAACAAAAAACTTTAATGATGTAAATTAAACGGAAATTAATTTTTTAACTTGAAGTTCATTAACTACTTTTATACGTATTCTAATGTTAACCTTTTTTATTTTTTCCTTTTAAAAATTTGTTTAATATTTAATTTATTAATCACTCCTCCCTCAGTTATATTTAGAAAAACCCTACCTATTTGTCCGATCTTTCAAAATTCAATAAAATATTTATAAAATAATTTTAAAAATTTCTCTTGAACTGTGGTTTTTTATTCCTCTCCTACTGACTTTCTTAATTTGTAAGAGCCTAATTACTTTACCAAAAGGAGTTGAGGGGTATACTATACTACCTCTTGTATTATAATTTATCCCTAAGGTATACTTATTCATAGGTCCCCCATTCCTGTTTAAAATATTGTCCCTTAACTTGTTTATTTATGTATGTGGACAATCAAAATGGTTAACCTGAATGTCGTCGTTTAATTTTAGAATGGAATATTTCCTTTTCAAGTTCATGCCCCCCAAACATGTTATGATGTTTATGACTTTTGTCATTGTCGTGTGTGATGGTGTAATCAAGAGGCCTTCAAAGGTATACCGATAGGAGTAGTTATAATCCTTTTTTAAAATGATTTTTGGCCCACGGATTGGTCCTAACTCTTAGGATTATATAATTTTTTGGCCCGTGTGGGTTGTTTAAAATGTAAGTTTTTTTTTGCCCTATAGGCTTTTTGATCCTACTCCCGCATGGGCTATGGCTTAACGGGCTGGAGTGACCCGTTTTGACAGCTATATTTGTGGCCCAGTTACTTTTAGTATTTTTTGTAAATGCGATATTGTGGGTTTGATTTTAGGTTATTAGTTTCTTCTATTTAAAAAATTAGGGGGGAAAATGATTTTGTGCCAATAAATAATGGAGTGGGTCCCATGAAGGAAATATGCATGGGATTTGCCAACATGTGGGAGCATATGAAAATGGCGGGAATGTTGTGGCCGCCGCTGAAGCCTCCACCACATATCCATATACATTGCTTTGGGTTGGTCAAGTTTGGCGGCATATCACGCCCTTAATATCATTTTTACTATTCCTTCAATAATTAATGTGAAACATGTTTATAGAGTTTATCTTAATCCTAAATTTAAGATATAATTTTTTATATTTTCTCAATATTTTAGTAATTTAATTTAAAACATATAGTTTTTATATTTTGTCAATATTTTACTGGTTTACTCTTATTGCTACTTCTTCAATAATAATTAAGGAGGAGAGAGAATTATGAAGTTAAGGAAGATGATTAAGTTGTTTTAGAAAATAAATGTCATATTAATTAACTTCGTTAATTTAATCAAATTAAGTAAATATTTCTTATATTAAGGATCCGATGGAGTACTGTTTTTTTTTTTTTTCCAAAATACTAGTCGACTTTTGGAAGAATGTTTTGATCCAAAGTACTCCTTTTGCTCCCTAATATATTACATATTTATCTAATTAAATTAGATTAATAGAGTTAATTAATATGATATATATATTTTTTAAACATCTTAGTCATCTTCCTTATCAATTCCCTCATTCTATATTATCCTTGATTATTGTTGAGTGAGCTTCAATAAGAAAAAATTAGGAAAAAATTAGAAAATATGTCTTATATTTAGGAGCAAGATCAACTCCCCAAATATATCTTAAAATAAGAACCCGAGGGAGTGTAAGTTATTTATATACTAATTAATGTTTATTTACCATTTTTACATGTAATTAATATTTAAATGTGACTTCTTATATTTGTTATTTTTAATCCTCATTTTTTAATAGGGTAGAGTTAAAAAAAAATTCAATAAAACCGATTTAATTAGTTAACCATCATTCGAAGTAGTTGAAGATGACTTGAAGTTCATCCGTATTGGAATCTGATGTATTATTTTGTATATGGTATTATTGATTCATCTACAATAAACTGGTGTCAAATTTTGAAGGGGAAATAGTTCTTCTGGTCAAATTTTTTAAGTAAATATTAATAACCTTCAATTTTACTTAAAATATATGAAAGATGTCTAATCAATGGAGATATGTACGGAGGTGATGATAATTCTTCGGGAATTTTCATCTCTGTGGAGATATTTCTGATATAATCGATAGTGTTCTTAGAATGAAAATGACAGTGACCAAATAAATGTGACGCTGAGTGCTGACTCAGGTATACATGTGTTGAATGTCACCATCGTTATTTCATCTCCAAATTAAAATTTAACAGTTCAGCAATATTATTAAGGCTCACTTGCTCTCTTGTTATATCCCAATAGGAGGACATGATGATGAGCATTATGCTTATCTTTGAATTGTTCACATTCTTATTTCAGTTTTATTTTAAAAAATTCCAATGGATAGAATAAAAATAGTTTGTGCTATTAGTAAACCGGAAAAGTAATAACACAAGTATTTAAAAATAAAAATTTAAAATTTTAATAATGGTTAAAAACGAATTGTTTCAATTTTATTTAATTATTTCAATTAATGTGTGTGTACATATTCAAAGTTTAATCTGCTGTAATTTATTACTTATAAAATTCCAAAAACATTACGTACATTATTCCAAAAATAAAATAATTCTTATATGATGATCTAATGCATGCATGAGAAGGCACCGACCCACCTCTGAATGACTGAATATAATCATAAACAACATAATTAATAGTGAATAATAATATCACAAACAGCCAAACCACCCCAATAATGCATATACACACATATATATTACTTTCGGCAGCTTCGATTCTTAATTATGAACTTTGTCTTCTATAGTAGTATATGTAATAATAATGCTATTACCAAGAAATAATAATGCCATCTACCTACCCTCCACTAAATTAACCTGATATTTTTAGTATTTAAAGTGATTATGGTAAAGTTATGGGCTTGTTTGTTTTATTTTTAAAAACAGTTTTTTTTTTTTTTTCTTTAAAAATTGTTTAATTTCTATAATTTATTTTTAAAAAACCAAAAAACAAAAACAGTGTCAAATTGTTTTTTGTTTTTGTTTTTTGAAACTACCACTTATTGTTACCACCATGTCCCCACTAGCAATAGTTACCACCACGTCACTACAAAAATATTTTTTTTTTTTAAAAAAACTATCTGAATATGTTTTTGTTTTCAAAACTTGTTTCTAAAAATAGGTTTATAAAATTGCTTTGAGTAAAAAAAAAAAGCAGAGTATTAAATTAAACAAGGCCTATGTTTCTAAATTTTACTTATCCACTAAATATGAAATTTGGTAAATAAAAAAAACTACTCAATATCTACATTAATAATTCACCGTCCTGAAAATTATTTATGCAATTGTTATTTATATCAACTATATATAACGGATGTTTGAATTAGAACCGTTATATATTATGCAAACATTATCATATATTATAACGATTATTTACATGTGCTCATTAATTATTATCACAGAAGTGGGCATATCATGGCTCCACCAAACCTCAATACATAATGGCTACTATATCATATGACCGTCATAGTATATCCGCAATAATGGTTCTGCACTATAATGTATCTGCATGGAACTTTTATAGCGTTGGCATAGAAAGCGGTTCAGAACCGTTATACATGATAGTTAATAACCGTCATGTATCGTAATTTCTGGTAAAGTATTGTTACTTTGTTTAGTGCGCAATATAATTCATATTAGAAAGATAACATATTTATTGTTGTTCCAAGTGGTTAAAGCTGAGGGCGTTGTTATATGCCTTATCATGCTAAAAGGATAAGAACAAAAGAAGTGGTCTTGTCCTCTTCTAAAATTAATAATTTCGACTTATCTTCGGCCACCCAAACAAGTATTAGTGTATTACCACACAATCCTACAACTTTCCAAAACTGTTAAAACAATAGTGTGTGTATAATACAACGAAAGTTAATATAAATATAATACGACTATATGATTATGCTTGTTTGTTCCTGGCTCATATAAAATATAAATAAATAATCGTCCCTCGGCTTGTAAATATAGGAGTTATTATATATTTAGTGGGTTTGTTTTGGTTCTATTTAAATTATAATATTTTAATTAATTTTATATGAGTCTTTTAAATTCATAACTTTTTTCTCAAACTATTCCTATTAAATGCATTTAATGAAAGCAAATTAGCTAGATAATTATTTGAAAGACTAAGTGGTTATCGGCTATGTGTGTGTGAGAAGTTGCGTCCAAAAACTCATAATGGATATATGCGTACACTCTTTTATTTCAAATACACGTCAGATGTTTTTATCCTTATTAAAATAAAGTTGATTTTGTTATGAAATTGAAGAAAATGTAAAGAAAAGTAGAGAGAAGTCAGAGAGAAATTCTAGAGAGATGAAGAGAGATGAAGAAATTCTTATTTCAAGTGTGTTGAGAATGTTTACACAAGACCTCTATTTATAGGCGCTTCAAGGGTTACTTATGCAATGGACATTCACATTATAAATATATTCATAACACTCCCCGGATGTCCATTATGAATGTGCTCATTAAAAACTTTAACTAGGAAAAAACCCAAAGGGATAAAAACCTAGCCAAAGAAAAGAGTACATCATTCATTGATACACCGTGCAATCTTCGCCTCATTAAAAACCTTTCTAGAAACCCAGGTGGAACAAAGCCTAGATAAGGGAAAAAGAGTATAGCGTGTATCAACTTCCCCTTTTGACAATATTAGTATTACTCCCCTTGATGATAATAATACCATTTGAGAACTTTGAGTCTTTGAAGATCAATACCATGGACAAGCTTTTCAAAAATTGCTTCTGGAAGTGTCTTAGTGAATATATCTCGCTAGATTTTCACTTGACTTGCTTCATGCATTGCTAGAATTTCTGCATGGTTAGCCGATGTAGCTAATATAGTCCGCTTCATAGATTGCCATGAAATAGTTGTACTTCCACATGTAAATAGATAACCCGTTTGTGATTTACTATCATGTGGGTTAGACAAAAATCCAAGATATCTGCATATCCAATGTGTAGTATAACCCCATGTCCATAGTGCCTTTGAGATAACGAAGAATATGTTTTACTCCATTCCAATGCCTCCGTGTTGGTGCATTACTATATCTTGCTTCTTCACAATTATTCGAGGTTGGAATGGATCTTTATCAATCTTCAAAGATCTTACAATCATTGGAGTACACAATGGATGTGATTTATCCATATAAAATCGTTCTAGGACCTTCTTTGTATAAACTACAAAGATCCCATTCTTTAGGTACTCAATCTGTAATCCAAGACAATTTTGTTACGCCCAAATCTTTCATTTCAAATTCTTTCTTTAAGCAATTAATTGTCTTTTGAAGCTCTTCAGGAGTTTCAATGATGTTGATATCATCAATATATACAGCAATTATAGTAAATTCATTTCTTGAACTTTTCATAAAAGGCATAGGCATATTGGGTCATTTTTGTACCCTTCTTTTAACAAATATTTTTCGAGACAATTATACCACATGCGCCCAGATTGCTTTAAGCCATACGAGAGACTTATTTAATTTAATCGAGTATTGTTCTCGAGAATTTGAATTATATGCTTCGCATCTTGAGGCCTTCAGGGACTTTCATATAAATATCATTGTCAAGTGAGCCATACAAATAGGCAGTCATGACATCCATTAAACGCAAATTAAGTCCTTCATTTACTGCTAAGCTAATCAAATAACGAGAAGTAGTTGCATCCACTACCGGTGAGTACGTTTCTTCAAAATCAATGCCAGGTCTTTGTGTAAAGCCTTGGGCTACAAGACGTGCCTTATATCTTGTGATTTCACCCTTGTCATTTCTCTTTCGTACAAAAAAAACCCATTTGTACCCAACTGGCTTTACATCTTCAGGTGTATGGACTACAGGTCTAAATACTTTTCGTTTTGCCAGTGAATTTAATTCTGCATTAATAGCATCTTTCCATAAGGGCCAATCCTTTCGCCGTGTGGCACTCGCTAATGGATTTTGGCTCATGATCCTCATTATCATTCATTACATCATATGCTATATGATAAGTAAAGACGTCGTCAATGTTGACTTCATTTCGGTCCCATCGGATACCATTCATAAAATAATTTATTGAGATCTCATTATTTTTACATATTTTAGGTACCGGTCTCTTCTAGACTATAACATTCTCTTCGGAGATATCTCTACTGGAGATAATGACTCTTCGAGCTACCAACTTTTCTTGATTATCCTCAACTTGACCATCTATATTCTTAGCTCCTTTTCTCATTCGAGGATTTTTTATCTTTGGAACCGATGGGCTGCGCACGCTCAGCGTGCTTTAGATTCATTTATAATAGGTTGCCCTTCGGGGACATCAATTCGAATAGGAGCATTAGCAGGTGGAACATGTGACTTTGTCACTTTCTTTGGGTCGGTAAATGCTTCGGCATTCGATTAGCTAAATTCTGCAAATGAATTATCTTTTGAACTTCCAGATTCACATTGTTTTGTACGAGGATCAAAATGAGCCAATGATAATTCATTCCAGTTAATCTCTTTACCCAACCGCTTATTTTCTCCCCTCATGTTGGGAAAACAATGTCAAATCTCGTTGACAAATTATGCGTATAAGTCTCCTAAATCCATTTGTTACCATTAGAAACATCATTCGTTTCATTTAGAGACAAACAAGAAGAAGAAGGTCCTTACACAACATTTATCCCAACTTTCTTTCTATATCCATCTATGTGCATTGTAGTGGATTTATAAACATTGCACATTCAAAAACTTTCCGGATGGAATTGTCTCGGTTCCCGACCAAAAACCAATTTTACGAGGAGAATTTTGTTAGCTTATATAAATGCTGCAATAATCAAATATACCAACATAGAAATCTTTGTTCTCGTAAGCATTGAATACATGATTTCGGATCGTATAATCTGGAAATAGCGCTTAATTTATTCAAACATTACTGCAAACTTCAAGTTGCATTCTTACAAACTTCTGGTTGTAAGCTAATAATCTCACATGTAACCATCTTATAGATGCATCTTTCAAATTTGTATGGTTTACATGTCATTTCAATGGGCCCATATAATAATGTTTGATATATTTCCAGAGATCCATTACCAATCATGACCAATGATATTCTCATAGTCAAATCTATTTGAGAACAAACAATACATAATACATAAACAATATGTTGGTTATTCATGAAGAATCTTCTGGTTCTTCAATGGATGTTAATACATAATCTTATTTGCATTATATATATATGACTCGATGATCAAACGAGTCATGCCAACAATAAATTTATTTAAATCAGTAAACTTCTAGTTTACTATAATATATCTCAACCAATCATAAACTTTGATTTAAATCATAATCGACCTTCATTTTGGGATATCTATTAGACTTTGTGTGAGAAATATATAACTTTTCAACTTTTCAAAAATTAGCTCACACTTGTATTGTATTATAACTCAACTCACACTTGTTTTCTAATAATCTCCCCCAAGTGTGAGTTACGTATGTCAAAATTACTTTCAAATCCTTTAAACCTCAAAAGGGAAAAACATGTTGATTCTTCAAGAATAAGCATATAATATTGCATCACCAGATAATCTTATAATATACTTTAATTTGTTTATATATGCAAAATATATAGTCCACCAATATTCATAATCAAAATAACTTAAAACCACACATATGGTAATTCTAGCGGAAAATGTCATATCAATAAATTTATGGAATATGATAACAAAATAACAAATTAAACATCGTATTACCTTTCTGGGCTTATTCTTTCTTTTGAGCCTTGGCTTCAAAATAAATAATTCTCTCAGCTTATTGCCTTTTTAATATCTCAATAGCTGCATTAGCAAACATTTAATTTGCTAATATGATATCCATTTCTATATGATATCTTTAAAACTCAATAAGTTACTTTTATAAAATATTTGTTACTTCGGGTAACAATATTAGCTTTTCCGAGCCTTCAAGCAAATTTATACTACCATATATATAGTTTGAACATTAGCCTCTCCCCGTAAAGGGGCAAAATATGCTAATTAGTGCTAAGACTATTAGCTTTTTGACATAAATCTTTGTAAGTTATTGTCTTCTGGACAATACTTTTCCAAGGCTACCAAAAATCATTATATCAAAAAATATTTAAAACATATATCTTCAGCGTCGTAATATCTATCAAGTTTTCTTGTCATGTTATTTCTTTTAAATCAATATTGTTCTTTTTTAAAAGAACAATTATAAAATTGATAAATTTCTAAATATCGATAATAAATTTATGGCAATAATAAAAATGATAAAATTTCTTGCCATAAAATCATAATACTATAGCTACTTGCCATCCAATAAAATTAAAATATCAACAACAAAAAAAATTTATCGATTTTTTTTTTTGAATAGTAATTACTATGCATAATAATAAAATAATATAAACACGTGGGACCCGTAGCCAAATTTTTCTTCTACCTTCACGTGGAAGTTTTGAAAAATTTGCTTGGGAAAAATTACATAACTTGACCCCAAAATAAATAACATTTTACTATTTTAGTAACATGTAAAATTATAGAATAATACCCCGAAATGTGAAAACTCCAAATTAGTCCCATTTTCCGAAAATCACCACCTCCAACTATTGAAATTGATTTTGAGGCTGATTTACAAATAATATTTATCTTATCAGATAGTTTATATCAATATTTGAGCTTTAACAAATATATCATGGCATACGATAGGTACAAAACCAATGACCCTTGCTACCATAACAATAACATGAATTTTTTTTTATAATGTTTATTATACCTACTAATTTCCCTTTTTGTGAATTAATTCAAAATATTTTTTGACTCTTTCACAATATTGCTACTACCTAGAGCAAATTGAATATTCCCATTTATAATAAACTTTTAGAAGAACAACCATCTTCTCACGGTGGTCATACAATCCCACTAATTTGTTCTAAAGAACAAAAAAATCTTTTAATGCCAAGTATTCAATTTTGAGACATTTATACAACTGATGGTATACAAAATTCATGAATTAGACATTGTCTCATAAATTCAGCAAATTTGTCTTTTAGCATCGGCCAAATTATTATTTGTCTCCGGACCAAATTGTGCTTTCTTTTGGCTTCTCGCCAACCTTATGCTCTCTCTTGTCATCGGGCAATTTATGCCTTCTCTTGGCTTTTCGCCAACTTAATCATATATCTTCATGCCATTTTTTTCTTCAAGAGAAATTAAATCAAGATGGCTTCCAACTATTTATCTTCGGATAAACAAAGGTTTCTCGACCATTATATATATTACGCCTGATCATATAATGAGAAAGATATTAATATTAATAATAATAATAACAATAATAAAATGACAAATAATAAATAAAACATAAACAATAAATGTCGTGTTAGGAACAATAACATAAATGTTATGTTAGTAACATAAAAGTAAATGTTATGTTAGTAACATAAAAGTAAATGCATAATTAAATGTTATGTTAGTAATATAAAAGTAAATGCATAATTTAAATGTTATGTTAGTGACATAAAAATAAATGCATAATTTAAATGTTATGTTAGTAACATAAAAGTAAATGCATAATTTAAATGTTATGTTAATAACATAAAAGTAAAAGCATAATTTAAATGTTATGTTAGTAACAAAAAAAATAAATGCTTAATTTAAATGTTATGTTAGTAAAATAATAATAAAATTAAATCTAGACTTCCAAATTAGGAGGTAAAACCCCAGGTAGGAATCGAATAAAAATATTTCTTAAATCAACAATTAAAAATTAATAGAAAACATACCCGGGTGAAAAGAAATCATTTTCACCGATCCAAAATCAATCTTTCAAATAAAAATACCTCCTTTGGAGCGATTTGGAAAACTCCTTTCATTACAAACTTCTTCAAAACATTCGTTGGAATCGGAGAATATTGCCGTAGAAAATGCAAAGATCCGCCGAAAACTGGAGAATATCGTCGGAAAATGCAAAAGTTTCACCGAATCGGAAAATATCCCCGGAAACTACAAAGTTTCGCGGAACCGGAGAATCCATCACTGGAAGGAGGAAGAGGCTCGGTTTATTAGAACCTCGTGCGATAACGTGTTATGAAATTGAAGAAAATGTAAAGAAAAGTAGAGAGAAGTCGAGAGAAATTCTAGAGAGATGAAGAGAGATGAAGAAATTCTTATTTCAAGTGTGTCCGAATGTTTACACAAGACCTCTATTTATAGACCTTCAAGGGTTACTATGCAATGGACATTCACATTATAAATATATTCATAACAGATTTAAAATTTTGACAAAACCCGATAATAAACCAGGTCTTACAGTTAGGATTAAAAGAATATATTATCCTTCAGCTTTATACAATATTTCATTTTTAACCGTTTTTTTAATATTCTAATACCGTTAGTTTTATTAAAAAATGTTAATAAAATTTTGAAGGCGGAAAAAACATTCTTAAATGTTAAGGTGTGACGTGTAAATTGTAAAAATAAAACATATTGATCCAAAAAATAATATTGAGACTAATAATGATAGGATTGGAGGATTGAAAATACAATTTATAAAATTGGGGGGAAGAAAATAAAAACTCGTATATAGTTAATGAATCAAATATGTACTCCTGCCTTCAAATCTTTATTATGTCGTACATATTGACGAGAGATTTGATCATAGAAGGTAAAATTAAGGGTTAAGGTATAAATTTACCAATGAACTATTACCCGAAAAGCATCTGGCACAAAAAACAATTGAGGGTATCAAAATCACCAATCAACAATTAAAAAGTGAAAAAAAAAAACACAATTAAGGTGCAAATTGGCCAACGAACTATTACCCTGTCACTGTCTTGGCGTCTCCGTCTTCCATTGACTGTCACAGTGTCTGCGACATCAACGTCTCCAAAGCTTCCATTGTTGCTGGGTGTTCCACTCACCCTCTTGAACTCATCAAGATCCGTATGCAGCTTCAGGGCGAGAATCACGTACCGAAACCAAATCCAGCAGGCCACAACTTTCGACCGGCACACGCCTTGCAACCTGGTTTCATCCCTCCGATGCCACAAGCAGTAGCCGCCGCTACCACAGTGCCTACTCGCATGGGTCCCATCTTTATTGGTGTTTGCCTTATCTAACAAGAAGACTTAACCGCTTCTTTTCTCTGGCATCTCCACCACTGTCCTACGTCAGTGCCTCATATTTTAACGTAATTGTGATAGTTGTTATTTTTTTAATAGTTATTTGGTACTTTTTTTCACTTTTTAATTGTTGATTGGTGATTTTGGTACCCTCAATTGTTTTTTGTGTCAGATGCTTCTCAGGTAATAGTTCGTTAGCAAATCTGCACCTTAACCCTAAAATTAATTATCAACTTTGTCTAGCATTACTTCTTGCAAAGGAACAAAAACTTGTGCATCAACTTTATAATAGGGCTGAACATAAAATCCATAACCCATGATTTGCTTATAATTCAGTGTAATTGGGTCATTTTGAGCTTGCCCAAAAAGGTTCATAACAAGGCGAGTTAGAACCCGCCAATTTAGGATTTAAATGGGCAAAGTATGAAAGTATATGGGGTTTCGTATCTTCCCCTTTAGTGTTATTTATTTATTTATTAATTTATCATCTCATTCCATATTCTGGCTCAAGATAAAGGCGTTCTTTGACTCCCTATCCTGAATAAATTTATGTTATGAAGATATTTGTCTAAATTTATGTTGTTTTATATGAATTGTGATTATTGAACTTTGAAGATTTAGATTTCAAAATTTAGAATAATGAATTTGGATAGATTTTTATTGCTTATGTTTTTTTTTAAAAAAATAAACAGATCAAATTTAAATGGGTTACTTGGTTAGTCCGCTCATTTATGTGCTAGCCTATTTATACGACTTTAAATAGGTTGGGGGTACGGTATGAGCTTGCCCATACCCGATTAAAGTTTAATGAGCGAGCTATGGGTTTAGTTTTAGTTGCCAACTATATTGGAGAACTATTGCTACATTATAATATTGGAGAAAACACACACACATGTATTTATATATTAAATACACGTATTTATATATTAAATAATGGTAAAGGATTTCTCCCGTCACTGGAGATAAGTTATCTCCAGTGACCCCAAAACTAAGTCGTTTTGGATTAATGAAAGGTGTTTCTGTAATTTTGCATCCTTCATTAATTCACCTAAAATTACAAACACCCTTCATTAATTTAAAATAATGTAGTTTTAGGGTCACTAAAGAGATAATTTATCTTCAATGACTGAAAAATACTTTTCCCATTAAATAATAGTTGATATGAAGTTCAAGTAAAGAACGTATGAGGTTATGTTTCAAACATATGTATTAATTGCGTATATCATATTTACCTTGGTAAAATTTGTATCCTATTGATTGACATGCGTATAATAATATTCTTCATAATATATATTTTATACATTCATGCACTGCCCCAACATTAATTAAAAAGAGAGTGATCCAATGTGACATGTCTCCATCTGAAGTATACATCTTATTATCATACTCATTTTATATTATTTAATTATATTTCTCTTCCAATATATTGCATCAATTTATTTTTTCGAGCATAGTTTTTATTTTCTATTTGAAAATGTGGGCCCCTTTTTTATAATATACTGAGTACTAATATTTTATACGGTAGAAAGGAGGAACCCCCCCCCCCCCCCCCCCTTTCTTTCCCGAATAAGCCAAGTTTAGTGGGGCCTACAATAATTTTGTTTGGGGCCCTCCGGCCCTGAAGTTCAAAGTCAGAAACACATTTGGAGAGACAGGGCTCGTGTCCCTCGTGGTTATTTTTAGGAATAAATTAAATGGACTCCGTTGCTTTTACAATATAAATGCATGGTTCATATTCCATCACCAATAATGCTGTTTGTTCGTTTATTTTTATCGTACCTTGAAAATTAGATGCAAAGCCACATATTTTTCTTCATATTATTGAAAGAAAGTCCCAGGAAAAAGATATACTTCTTTTGATTCTAAATATAAGATAAAGTTGATTTTTTTTTGAGAGATTAATGAAGCTAATTAAATTACTTTAGAGTATTTTTATTTTTAATTTTTTCTTCAACCTAATTAATTGACCAATAAACTAATATATAATCTAAGGATACATAACATATGATATGATAAGTAACTTATTTAGCTTCCTTAATCTAATATCTAAAAAATTTAACTCTATCTTATATTTAGGACCGAAGAAAGTACAAAATTATCATATGGGGTTAGGACTTCGGAGTTGGTTTACTTGATTTTTTTAATGGATATACTCAGGGGCGGATCTAGAAATTTTTGGAGTGGGCACTATTAGTGGGAGGGGTGTGGGGGCCCTGAAATTTTTTTTCCCACTTGTCATCAAAAGCACAAAAAATAATATAGGATTCAAAAGGTTTTCACTTGTCATCATTTGCAAGTTTGATCATCATCAATAAGAAAAAGAGTAAGTGTTAGCCATAAAATGCTCATGACGGAAAATTAGCGACCTACATGCTCCAAGCAATTTTTTGTGCTGTGAATATCCACATAAAATACAAAGAAAAAGTCAACAAAATGTTAGGAAAGTATCTCAAAAAAAGAAGCAGATCTTTCCCAGTTGAGGTCACAATGCTAAAATATGTCAACTAGGTGAACTGATTGAATAAAATATGTCCGCAAGGTGAGCCGTGCCCCCTTCTTTGAATAAAATATGTCCCGATCACATTTGAATAAAAGCTTTGATTTTTTATATATTTTATTTTTTAAAAAAATTCAAAAATCAAGGGTGGCACGTGCCCCTCTTGTCACATAGGTGCATCCGCCTATGAATATACTAATATTTAAATGGTATTGGACCTCACCTAAACTATTTATTTATGTAATTCATAATTCATAATTCTAAAGTATTGCTTTTGTTATATAATTTGATCGATAATGTCCCATCTCTTATTCAACTCAGAATCACTGGTTGTTGGATTAATTTGGGAGTTGTTATCATTTTGAATAATTCAACAAACAATCTTTTTGATTAATGTCTCTTCTGTTTGATTAAATTACCAAAATTAATATAGTCAATAATTCATTTTTGACTTATCTCCATCACTTTTAATTCTGAATCAAAGTGCCAAAGGTAATCAAATAAGGGATTCAACATTAAACCATAAATATATATTTCACCGAAAAAAAATATATTCAAATGTAGATTTTTGCAATAAAATATATGGAATATTGGTTGTAATCCCAATAAATCAAGGATTAGGGAGTTAATATAATTTGGATAATATAATATCCCATTTCCAATAATCGAAAAATTTAATTCTCATAAATCAAGGAAGGAGTAACTAAAATTCAGGTTGTCAATTTTGTTTAATCTCCCTCTTGTTTCATTAAATAGAGTGATAAATAATTTTTATTAAATAACGATAACATTAAGTAATAAAATGTTTTGGACACAAACAAAGGAATATATTTTTAACTTTTAGATTAGTATTTTCATTAAATTATATCCAAGCAAACGGAAGTTGATTGAAAATATAAAAATAAACGCACTCCCAAGATATACTTGAGGCAAACTACCACGTATGATTTACCTTTCTTTTTAAGGAGAGAACTTTTGAAAATTGATAAAATAAGATATTGCAAATTTAGTTAGAATCATGATTATGATAACTCCTTATGAACTAAATTATTATGATGAGAACTAATAATTTATGGACATAAAATATTAATATTGAATTATAAACGAAAACGATAAATAATTATGATAATTAAAGAAGGTGATCAATATGGATACCGATATTTATCGTGGTTAAAGTAAACAGAAGCCACTAGCGGCATTATTTATTTATTTTTATTTTAAAAAAAAACTATTTTCTTTAAAAACAGTTACTTATGGACTAGCTATAATCTGTCTTAACCATTCATGGTCAAAAAATGATATGTACTAACTATTCATAGTGAATTAAATTTAATCTGTTAAGTTATTTTACATGTATCAATTAAATTGATAAATTCTATCTCTACATTTTTAAGTACATAACAATTTGGTAAATTTACAAGTTTAAATAAACTTATGATAGTGATATAAACTTAAATCGTAAACTTATAAGAATTTACTTTTATTATTAATTAGGTATTACTAGTGTATAATTAAATAATTAAAATATAAAAATGACAATAGTTTGATTTAAATATATTTTAAATCCAAATAATTGAAAGTAAATCCATAACATTCAACTTTTGAATATTTAATAAATAAATTTCTATAAAATTTATATATAAAACTATTGAACATGATCAAATCAAAAAGGTTAATATGAGATTAAGAGTAAGTTAACACAATTTTGTAAACTAGAATTGTAAAAATAGTAAACTCATTGTATAAACTCATGAATTTAACTGAGTTTATAATTAGTAGAGGTGGGCGTGGGCAAGGCGAGACCCTTGCCCAATGCCCTGCCTAAAGGATCATTGGGTAGTAAAATGCAGCCCGATGCCCAGCCCTGCTCGATAGAAGCCCTAACATTTTTGGGTCAATAATGGGCTAGGTTAAGGGACTTCCCCTGCCCAAATGGTGATACCTTGCCACATCTTATGTGAAAAAAAATAGTTTTAATAATGATAAGCAATATTTTAAATTTCAAATGTAATCTATAATTATACATTATAGACTTTAGAATATTCCAAAATAAGTGTACAACTCGAGTCTTGAAATTAAAAAGAGTATCATATATCTCAACAAATGGTCAAATATACATACATGAAAAATTAAATAACATCCATGGTCTATTAAATACAAAGTATTATTAGTAATATAATGGACTAATGGTCAAATACTCAGCGGATATATTAGAATTTTAGTAAATTATAAGTATATTAACTATTACATAAAAAAATTTATATCAAATATAATTATATATATACTTAGTGGGCGGGGCCAAATGGGTAGGGCTAAGATACCCTACCCGATGCCCTACCCTACCCGCAAAAAAATGCCCGGCCGACAGTGCCCGGTTTTTTTTTTGGGCTTCTTTTTTCTGGGTCAAGTGGCGATATTTGCCGGGCTTGGGCGGCCACACCGGGCTTCATGCTCACCCCTAATAATTAGCATGAGTTTACTACTGACTTGACTCGTTTTTATAAAGTAAAAACGTCAAAACGTTAAACTTTGGAGAGTCAATTCAAGGATTTAACAACAATGCATAACATTAAATATCAAATGCGGGCATGTCTCTCATTATGTGTGATTTCACACTTTCACCTAAAAAAAAGTGGATACTCTTCTAATCTTAAATGTATAACCTGCATATTAATTCAAAATATAAGACATTTAATTTTTTATCTCTTTTATTTTCATTTTTAAAAAACTGTCTAATTTATAAACTTATATATAATATAAAGTTATACATAAACATTCTAGAAAAGTCACGTAGCATAAATTATAATTAAACAATTTCTTTAACTTTTTAAATCTCTCCAAATTATGTAAATATATTAAGAAACATAAGAGTACCATTTTAATTTATAAATATATGCATAGAAAATGTAACAAAAAAAAAATTAAAATTAGTTGAAATAGATTTTGGATAATCCATCAAATAAATAAGTTATATGTGATTTATTAAGAAAAATTCGATTAATTAGTTAGATTTAATCCGTGATTGTCTAAAAATTGTTGACAAAAAATTGTGATGATTTTAAGTTAGGATCATGAAATCAAGCTAGCCAGCTACCTATATAGAAAAATATGCGTGATTTCCTCAACAAAGGATTTGATACTATTAAATAGGCTGAATTACTCAAAATAAAGGAATTTTTATACTGATTTTTTTTTTTTATCTATATCATATATGACTTGAACTTAATAAATTACTTAAGTATAAATGTATAATATCAAATCCCTTATTACTTAACATCTTTAGATTGAGAAAATATAAAAAATTTTATTAGAAAAAAGTTGAGAAAATGTATAAATGATTCCTGATGAACTAGAAAATATCAAAAAATAGAGGAATGTAAGTGGTAACCTGTAACATCATTCACGAAATTATTTAAACGTAACGTTTGGTCAACGATCAACTCCATAATCCTCATTCACGTCCATTTCTTGATTTCTTCAACTTTATTATGAATAAGATTAATTTTTTTAATTATTTATAAAATACATAAACGAACATCAAGGAAGAGTTTGACCCGCGTCTTCCACGTCACACGTATGTATCCTAAAGATTAGGTAATTTCTGTTAAGGCCTCCAAATTTCCTTTGGCTCTACAAAGCCGCCATTCAAATTTGTCAACGTTTTAATTTTAATCCCCAAGTTTTAAATTTGGCCTCTTAAAGGACACGATGATTCAAGTTTTTATTCACTTATAAGGACTGATGTTTTAATCTAAATGAAATTTGAGGAATCAAAATGTATAATTCTAAACTTAAAAGGACCAATATTAAAATGAGAGTGATTTGAAATATTATATTAACTTTTTTTTTTTTTTTAAAAAAATCTAAGCTTTGGCCCAAATACTTTTCTTTCCATTCAAGTGATTAAATCCCATATTACATGAGTATAACCTGAAGCATCTAAGTAGAATATGTCACTTTTAAAATTTATCTTTTATTGAGGGGTTAATTAACGTAATTATAAAAAAAAAAGAGGAGGAACATGAAATAGGGACAAAAATAAATAAATAAAAGTTGATGGCCCCCTTGAGACAAAATTATTAATTAAAATTGATTGAGGGCCAGAGAGCGGCTTGTACCATGAATTAATGATTGAAAATAAAGCAAAAGTTGCATAACAAGCTCCTTAAACACAAATGAGACATATCCATCTTACAAATTATACTTTATTTGAATGAGACAATCACCGAACCTTCAATTCAACAATCCAATTATACAAATTTTCCAAAAAAATTTTATTATTTTAACATTAAATATATTTTCCCCAATATTACAATGTATAAAAACTATAAATTAAAATTAGTTGAAATAAATTGTTGAGGATGTATATATGTCTGAGAAAGATTTATTGAGTTGGCGAAAAAAAAAAGAGATATATTTATTGGGAAAAATTCGGTCAATTAGTGAATGACTAAAAATTATTGACAAAAATGATTATTTCTGATTAGGATCAAGAAAACAAGTTAACAAGCTATACAAAGATACGTATTGAAAAACTAATGCTGTATGAGCTTAAGTATTTTTTAACATATATAAAGAATACAATTTTTTTTTTTTACTAATACTTAATAATGTGTACCTAATAATAAATTATCCACCTTTAATCGGGAACTTAGACCCATCTGCCTATATCTGTTTGGTCAAGTTCTCTAATAACGTTTGTAAATTGTGAGTTGTTAAAATATGAATGTGTATTTGTAAATCCATCTAGAGTCCCTTGTAAATTTTTGATTAGCTATTATAATATAAATTATAATTTATAAATTTTCATATAGAGAGTTGTTATTTTGTAATTACTAATTACTTACAATACTGTGTACCTTAGATAGCAATAGTCTTTTTTAGAAAGGAGGATTAAAATTTATAAATAAAAAATATCACAAAAATTTTCTCTTCCAGATACAAAGGGAGGTATATAGATATTTAATAAATATTATTTATTTTAAGTATAAATTATACTTCCATCGACTTTTTATTTTTTGGCCCATCATTGCTCTTAAGCGTTACATTTTAAAATATGTACTTCCATAGAAATCGACTTTTTATTTTTTGGCCCATCATTGCTATTAAGCGTTACATTTTAAAATATGTATATTCTAACAGCGTACTAATTAGCCAAAATATAAAATAAATATGATTAGAAAATAAAATTAATATGATGAAAAAAAAAATATATAAGTTGGTATGAAGTTATATTAGTTAAAAATAAAATATAACATGAATGATTTCTCAACCACTCATCTTCTAATATGATAATTAAATACGACATAAAATGTAGTATATTTATTTTCTATAGAAAAATGTGCTATATTACCAATAAGTCCTTACTTAAAATGTAAGTGGTTTCAACTTTAAAAATGAAAAGAACATAAGTTTGAATAAAAAAACACGTAGATTTTGAAAAATGCGAAAACTCATTGTGTTTTAAACCCAAAAGAGAACTATTTGTCAATTAAAAAAAAAAACCTCGGTGTGTTGTTTTTTTTAAAAATGACTAATTATAAAAAATTAATTTTTTTATTTTTCTGAGCTGAACTAATTTTTGAAACTTTAAAGTTTGAAGAGATTTTATGCGTAAAAAAATTTAAAGAAATAAAGTTAATAGTTTGGAGTTATTTAAATCCACCTACAAACATAGGACGGCTATTGTGAAATTTTTTTAAAAAAATCAGAGAGATTATTAATGATTTAATGTACATAAAGTTTGGGATTTTGTATATAGTTTGAAGAAAAACAGAGGAAATATTATTTCTTCAATAATTTGCTTGTGGCTTTTCTTTTTTATGTGGATAAAACGAAAAGAGAAGGTAAAAAGTACAGAATGGAGGCGGAAACTGGCAAGAAGAAGACACTTCACCCCACCACCCGCAGGTCCTCTCTCTCTCTCTCTCTCTCTTCACTATCATATCACTTCGTCTTTGCTATACCGTGCACAAAACAAACTTCCTATATGCTCTCTTTCTCTCTCCCCCCCTAGAGAGATCAATGAAGAAATATGCGGGCGTTATCTCTCCAGCTGAGACTTGAGTCTCTCCCTTTTGCTCCGCGATTTTCCCCATCGATTCCGCTTCGATTCCCCGTAATTTTTCTCTCCTCTCTTTTTAACGGCTGTTTCTGTGATTCCTTTTTTTGTTGCTTTCTAAATCTCCTCATTTCGTCTTGTTCTGTGCTCAACAATTTGACTGCGTGTAGGTTTAGTTTCAAGCTGTTTATTCGTTTGATGTTGCTTGCAGTTCAGGGTTTTCGACCAATTTTGTTGATTTGAGCGGGATTCGTCTTTGTTCTGAATTTCCATTGACTTTGAGCGTCTGAGTTTGTGAGGGATTGCTGGACAATCATGCCGCCGGCTGTTGTGAATCCACTCATGCCTGAATCTTTGTCGGTGCCACCCTCCAGCTCCGATTCTGTTTCTCAAGGATCTACGCCGGAGAATCGGCGTTTCGGAGATCTTAGAGGTTTGCAGTGGCGGATAAATCTCGGAGTTTTGCCATCTTCTGCTTCCATTGATTATCTTCGTCGGGCCACTGCTGATTATCGAAGGAGGTCAGTCAGTCTAGATTAATTATGTATTTACATAATTTTATGAGTGGCTGAGCTCGATATACATCTGTCAATTATGTGAGAATCTACAAATCCCTCTTTTTACACACACACGGATGTTGCAGCGCAGGGTCTTTTTCCAACATGCGACTGAATGAATAATATAATTCTATCTGTGTTGTTCGCTGGTAGAATTAAGATGATTAAACCGTTCCTTCGTTTTGCATTGGGTTACACTGCACATATGGTGTTGCCATATTAGTATATGATTCGATTTTTTCCCCATATTCATATACTAGAACTGATCCTATTTGTTTAGCTAGACGCAAGTCGTTTTTGAATTTGAGTCTTTGCATTATAAACTAAAAACTCAAGCTTATGCTATTTTGTCAGGTATGCTTCTTTGAGAAGGCACCTCCTGGTTGATCCGCATACTCCAAAGCGTGGAAGTAATTGCCCTGATCTAGTCATAGATAATCCACTCTCACAAAATCCAGGTAAAGTTTATTTTGTTTCGCACGGCATTCCAATATTTTGCAGGTAGTTAAATCAGTTGTTCTGGTTATTGATCCCTGATTCAGAAAATACTTATTAAATAGTGATTTAGAATGTAGTAAACATTAGGTATTCCCAAGGCTACAACAACAAACAACAAGCTTTATCCCTTTAGGTGAGGTCAACTGCATTTAACACATGAATTTTCATGACCTTGCTTTTTTATTACTTACTCCCTCCGGTTCTAATTATAGGAGCACATTTTGGAGTTTGTTTTGGTCCTAATTATAAGAGCAAGTTTTAACTTTTATCAATTTTTTCCTATAATACCCCTATTTATACTTTTTCAATAATAATTAAAGACTACAATAATTTAATAATGAGATAGGATATTGTTACTACCATTTTTTGTTACTACCAATGTTACTACCACTTTTCCACCTTCTGATCAAATCTCATCTACCTTTATAATTTCTCTCTCCTATTAAAATTCTGATCTAACGGTGGAAAAATGGTAGTAACATTGGTAGTAACAAAAATGGTAGTAACAACATCCTATCTCTTTAATAATACACCTATATATTCTATAACGGAAATAATGTTTGCAGCTCATTCATGTCATATGAAGGCTAATCATGGTTTAAATTGCATAACTTATTAATATAGCATAAATTCAAATTATTAATTTAATATATATAAACTTTAAGAATCGTTATGAAATACAAAAACTCAGGTACATGCGTAAGTTATGTTTGAGGACTGATACGAAGAGCTTATAGAAGTAAGTATTATAAGAAATGTTGGAATTATAAAGTTGATTGAAATTAATAAGCTGTAAAATCCAAGGAAAAAGAGAAAGACAGAGGCGTGAAGGGAGGAGAGAGGAAGGGGGTGTTTGTTGTGGGAGGGGACGCCAGGTGTCTCATGCGGAGGGAATAAAAAGATGTAATTTTGTCGATGTAATTTTCAATTTTAAGTAGGGGTATTTTCAGCAAATAATTATAGTTAACTAATTTAACTTCTCTCCTTAATCTCTTCAAATTCTGGTAGTAGTTTCTATAATTAGGACCGGAGGGAGTAGATTATAATTCTGTTTCTTTGTTTTTTTAAATTTCTTCTGAAGAGGGATACCCATGCTTCCTGGTTATTTCATTACATGATTCATGTGAATATTAGCCAAAAAATTAGTAGTGATCGATGAAAATGCATGAGGCTGAAAAAAGGTGTTTATTCTTATATACACTAACTATCTTTTTTTCCCTTGATGCTTTACTGTTGACCCCTTAGCATTTGCAACTGCAGTAGGCAGATTCTAGATTATCTAATTCCCCACTCTTAAAATCTGAGTGTAAGTTTAATATGGCCTTTATATGCACAGATAGTACATGGAGTCGTTTTTTCCGTAATGCGGAGCTGGAGCGAATGGTTGATCAGGATTTATCACGTTTATACCCAGAACATGGGAGCTATTTCCAAACACCAGGATGCCAAGGCATGTTGAGACGAATTTTATTATTGTGGTGTCTCAAGCACCCAGAATATGGTTATAGACAAGGTAAACTGTTCAACCAATCAACCATGGCTGACATTTATATATTTTTACTTTGTCATTTCTCATACAGTTGTCATTTAAGTACTTTTAAAGAGTAGTTCACTTTATTTCCATTTAACTCATGGCTGACCTGAATGCTTATGGCATCTCTTGCAAGGCATAGAACACACGTTGGGGCAACATTCAATTTTAATTTTAATATGCTTTCCATTTGTAAATTTTTGTGACCTATGATGGACCTTTTTTCCAACATTCACCCCCCAAAAAAAAAGAACATTGAAATTGTTGGAAGGCTATACAGTATCGGTCAAAAGAAGGCACATTGTATACCTTGCCCATATTCATTAGAGAAGCATGTATTCTGGTATTTGATTTAAACACAGATTATTTTTAATCTTCATCTTGAATTATTTCCTTTTTCTGCTAGATTGCCTTTTTCATATTATTATAAAAGAACAGAATCTGAAGTGATTAAATCGTTGACAATCCTGTCCTTGGGCAAACTGTATATATGATAAGTTTAGCTTCAGGGCATTCAGAATTGGTTTTGTAGTATTTATATGTTATGTAAATAGTTGACTATGGTATCTGTTTCTTATGCTCTCTGGTGGTGTTCCTTATAGGAATGCATGAATTATTGGCTCCATTGTTGTATGTTCTCCAAGTTGATGTGGAGCGTCTTTCAGAAATTCGAAAGCTTTATGACGATCACTTCACTGACAAATTTGATGGCCTTTTATGTAAAGAGAATGATCTTTCTTACAGTTTTGATTTTAGAAAGTCTCCAGATTTGGAGGATGAAATTGGTTCCCATGGGAATGATAAGAAAGTCAAGAATCTTGAGGAGCTTGATCCTATGATACAGAACATTGTATTGTTATGTGATACTTATGGTGCTGAAGGAGAACTGGGCATTGTTTTATCTGAGAAATTTATCGAACATGATGCCTACTGTATGTTTGATGCTTTATTGGGTGGGGCCCATGGTCTAGTTGCAATGGCAGATTTTTTCTCACCCTCCCCTGCAGCTGGGTCCCATACAGGCTTATCTCCTGTAATTGAAGCTTCTAGGGCATTGTATTGTTTGCTGTCGCTTGTGGATTCACCCCTGCATAGTCATCTTGTAGATCTAGGGGTTGAACCCCAGTACTTTGCTCTCCGTTGGTTGAGAGTTTTATTTGGACGTGAATTTTCACTTGACAACCTTTTGATAATCTGGGATGAGATCTTTGCATCAGATAATAGCAATGTGGAAGAAGGTCCTGATGAAGACATAGACTCTGGTATTAGGATCTTACATTCTCCTCGTGGGGCGTTTATCTCGGCTATGGCTGTGGCAATGATACTTCATTTAAGATCTAAACTACTTGCTACCGAAAATGCTACAACCTGTCTGCAGAGATTATTAAACTTCCCTCAGAACACCAACATTAAAAAACTGCTAGAGAAGGCTAAATCTTTGCAGGCTCTCGCATTAAGCGCTGACATTTCAATACAACCATCATTTTTTGGTGTTTATAACCAAAGCAAATCACCAATTACAAGATCTCTGACCCTTACATCAGAAACGGTTTCTCCAAAAACTCCCCTGAATCTGTTGCCTGATAGCTACTGGGAAGAAAAATGGAGAGTCATCCACGAAGCTGAAGAAACTAAGAAAGATGAGGCAGACAAAGAAGTTCCTACCCGGAAAAAGGGATGGACAGAAAAGGTGAAATTCAGTATCAGAAGAACAGAATCTGATCCATCTCCATCTAAGGTCCAGGGTAGCAGGACTGAATCTAAGGCATCATTTAGGCGCAGTTTGCTGCAAGATCTTAATAAGGCACTTAGCTTAGACGAAGATACAGAAAAAATGCACTGCCTTGAAACTTCAAATGAAGAGGACAATATATCTGGAAGAGTTGAAGGGGAGGATCAAGATGGTGGCAGTAAAGACAACAATTGCACTGCTGAGGATAGATTTCTGAGTGGAAATACGGGCAGCGAGGAAAACTCATCTTCATTTACAGATCCAATCAGTCCTCCCGGTGAAGTTAATGATCATGAAATTTACTCAGAGAAAAGTAGTGTTGCATCTAATTTATCTTTTAATGAAAGCAATGAAGATTCACTTTCTAGTTCCAATGTTCCAGCTCTTCCTATCTCATCTATGCCCGAGAACGTGTCTCAGATCTCAGGATGCAGTAATGATATCACTGGAAATTCAGCAACAGTTTCTAGGGAGAGAAAAGGGAACAAAGTTGGGTGGTTTTGGAAGTTTGGTCGGAATAACAATGAGGTTATGACTGAAAAAGGAGGAGATGCTTCTGAAGGTACAAAAGCTGGCAACGGTTCTAGTAAAAGCAATACAACAGCTGCAGCTACATGCAGTACCATTAGTTCTGTTAGTTGCAAAGGAGACTCCGCTGACCAGAATGTTATGGGAACTTTGAGGAATCTTGGGCAGTCCATGCTGGAGAATATTCAGGTAAGCTTCTTTTTTATAGTCATTTTCCCATGGGATGACTTCTTGTTAATTGTTAATGCTTATTATTGCCATTCAGTTGAGGAAATTTTTCTGTATCTTTAAAGTTGAATGTCGAAATTCTCAACACATCTGGTTTACATGAAATGCAGCACTGGCCCCCCACACAGAGCTTTTATTGATTGATATCTCAAACCCCTGACTTTGTTTACTGTTTTGAGTTTAACGCAACAATTTGAAAGGTCTTTAGTAAATAACTTACGAGTAAAAGTGGTTAATTGACGTTTACTAAGGACTGATTTTATGTATGGCAGGTGATCGAGTCTGTTTTCCAGCAAGACAAAGGGCAAGGGACTTCACTGGAGAACTTCTCCAAAAATATTCTGGTTGGCAAAGGGCAGGTTACTGCTATGGCAGCTCTTAAAGAGCTTAGAAAAATCAGCAATCTTTTGTCTGAGATGTGAAGCGATTCTGTATATATATCTTCTGTAATTATAATTCTTTTCATGACAATAAAGAGTTCCTTCCGCTAGGTTCCTTCCATCATCTACCAAGTTTTGCAGATGTCGAGAGATAAATATGTACATAAGATTCCAGGTCACATATTAATATTATGTCTATTTATGGTTGAGTCATTTGAGATGTTAAACGGCCTCAAATCATTTAGAGCAATAAAAGTTATTGATAGTCATTTATATTTATTTAGCAGCCTATGGATTTTCACACATATGGAGCAATTCAATACCGTTCACTTGGCTATACACGCGCACCATCAATAAAAGAAAAATATACTCTAAATATAATTACTACCCTCGTGTTAAATGTATGACTTAGTTTGAAGATCTATATTTAGGACCCGAAGAGTATTATAATGAAACTTCTTTCATCGATGACAATGATTTATGATCATATATTACTATTTAAAATAAGAATACGTTGTTACATACATACAGAATGCATAAAGGATAAGATTCCCATAGAACAAATAAATGATCAAATAAGAATTTCTTCAAATGAAGTGCAACAATTCAATTTGATCACATTTCAAATACTACATATTTGTATGTTTCACTAACCGAGCATAATATATGTATGAACTGAATAGTCGGTTTAAAATGTTACATTTAAATAAAGTCTAAATAAACAATAGATAACTAAGAATATGTAATATTAAGTGGCAAACAAAGAATCAGAGAATTTTGTAATAAATGAACAAAAATGTTGGCTTACTAAAAAGAATGCGATCCCCTGATGGGGGAGAAATAAGAAGGAAAGATGCTGAGATTCTAGAGCAGATTGTAGTTACCACGTTGAGGCACTGAATTGTAAGGATGGTTAGGTACGGGTAAAGGGTCTCCAAATGGATTTGAAGAGCCCATAAGCTGCATCTGTTGAGGGTATTGTGCTTGTGAAAATTGATTATTATTCATCTGTTGAGGGTAATGTGCTTGTGAAAATTGATTATTGTTGTTGCTGTTGTTATAATACGGAACCATCATCATGTTGTGTTGTTGCTGAAACATCTGCTGCTGCTGTTCCAGTAATGCCAATTGCACATTGGTTGGAGGTGCTATGGTGTTGGACATGGCAAAGGGGTCACTCTGATTCTGAATGTGATGTTGAAATGGGCTCTGCATGAACATTTCTGTGTGTCCATAACCTGCTTTCTGATGCTCAAGATGCCTCCTGGCATTTTCGTCTTCATATAAACTGTCTAATAATAACTTGTCAAACCCACCAGCCTGAAAGCAAAAGAAAACTATTATTCCTCTATGTCCATTTGCTGTCTATATATATATATATATATATATATAGAATGAGGACTTGTGTCTATATATTTAAAAGAATGGTTTTATCATATCATATAGCACGTCGAAGGACTTCGTTGCATTCCTTCCGGAGAAAAAACAAAACCAATATATGATCTATATTATAAATTCATTGGTGTATTATTTTCCCACAATAAAATAGAACTAATTATTCATGTACGACAGAAAAATTGTATAAGGCTTTTTATTATTATATTACCAAGATGGTTTTCTAATCGGAGATAATTCCGAACCTTTATTTTGGGGCCCATAGAGTCTGAAGTGTGTCTAAACAGAATAAAACAAAAATCTTGACAACTAGAGAGTTAATTAGAGTTTTCTCCATGGTGGTGATTATGCGCAGCATGCACATAGCATACAATTATCTAATGGTGGCTAGTGCAGAACTTTATCCATAGCCTAATTAATTATGAGGGATGAGTTTTTAAATATGAATAAGGGTGTCACTTGGAGATGAGTTAACCAAACATGATAATCAGCGAAGTAGTGGAGTAAAAGACCATTGGGCGATTTGGCAGCGGCTGACTGATATTGTTGCCTGGTGTTGTGACAAGAGCAAGTTCCCACCCGGTAGTCCCAGAAATCTTACTTAACCCAGAGTTGGTCGAACGATCATTTCCTGCATAAAATTGCAAAGTCTCAACCAAGATTGTATCAAGAATCAAACGTACAGCAAGTACAGTTAGTTAGTTTAAAGATAAGCCATAATTGAAGGGAAAAAAATAATAATATCCCCTCCTAAAGGTGTACATAAACAAATAGGCTAAATTTCAGAACTATTCTCATGATTTATTTTTGGTTATTGTATGCTCAAAAAAATGATTTCTGATATCTGTCATTTTCTCCTATCAGCTTTAAGCTGCAAGGCAGAAAAGCCAACTGTTTTTCATTCAACAACAAAGTTGTAGTAATGGCGGCAAAATTAAATGTAAACCATCCCACGCCTCTGAAAGACTAGAAAATGAGTCCCTATGTGGTATTCATTAGTAGAGTGGTAATGCAACTTCAGAAGACAAGAACCATCTTCATTAAATAACAACACTCAATGTCATACCACCAGGTGGAACAATTGCGAGAGCCAAAGCATTGCTTTCTTCCAACTCTAGAGCTTTAGGATTTATTTCATTCAGACCCTACAAAGATGGACAAAAAATGTGATCCATTCTTGCAAACCTGTAACACAAACAAGCGCATACCAGACTAATAAAACATACCAGCAAATCATCAGTACCATCAGTTGATATCAATGGTGGCGGCTCTGCCTCCTCTTCCTTTACTTCTTTTTCTTCAATCACTTCCTCTGTTTCAATCTCATTCACTTCTACGGCTTGCTTCTCATTTTCTTCAGGTTCTTCTGGTTCTTCCTTCCTAAGTGATTGATCAGTTTTGTGATACTCCTAATGTCAAATGCCTTTAATTAATTAAATAATATATGTATGTGCGTATCTCTCTCTCTACATACATACATAGATAGATACATACATCCATGCATGCATGCATACGTACATGCATACATACATGCATACAGACATACATACATATCTTAAGCTGTACAGACCATATTGCATAAGCCCTATGGTTCGCCCTTCTAGAGAGTCAGATCTGAATTGCATAAACATATACGTTGTCCAAGTAAGTTTTTACATTGGTTTTACTTACCAATTGCTTAACAGAAGAGCCAACCTGGGGTGCTTCTTTGAGGTAATCTTCCATTGTGGAAAGAAATGATGGAGGCGGCTGTTTATTGAAGAAAAGAGCTCCATGATAAAGTACTTAATGGCATTAAATAAGATACTATCATGACAAAAAGAAAACCTGTCTCAGGGCCGGAAACTGGAAGTTCCTAGCAAGGTCCAAGCCCTTACAATTTTCATACAAGTCAGCAAGATGCTTAGCCTGTATTATAAGAAAATTCTGACCATCAGTTCAACCAAGTACGCCTTTAATTAAAGGGATTCCACATTAGGCGCATGATTGAATCCATATTAAACAGAAACAAAATATGTCTCAGAAGAAAAGCATCATTATAGACCTGCTGGCCGGCTCTTTTATATATGTTCAAAGCCTTAAATGCATCATGTCTAGACATATCAAAGAACTGCAAAAAGGTGGGGATAACGTTGATAATTAGTAGTAAACAATTAAAATTCAGCTGTAGAGATCTAAGTCACATTAAACTAAAGTTTACCACGTCCACGAGATTTATAATTCCGTCATTGACCGCACAATATATTTTGAAGCTCTCTTTCAATACCTAAATGTCATTGCCAAATACCGGAAAAACAAAAAAGGAAGAGGAAAAATCACATGACCTAGTAGAGATGTCATCATACAAGAGAAGTGAAGGAAACTCATATTTTATGACAATAGAAGAGGAAAAGAAGTCCATGAGATGATAGCATTTCTACTGTCTGGTTCACTATCTTAGAAAAATCTTTAATCTTCAGTGATCTGAAGAGCAATTTTATACGAGGGCTATTGAAGAATGAGGAGCATTAAGGCTTGTTATAGACTATAACGAAACTATTCCCTTCATTTAACAGCTTAAACTTTCTGGTTAAAATGATTCTTGACTGGGTATTAAAACACCGTGCCTCAAAAGTTTTATCGATCTTTGCTGTCCCCTATTTTCAATTAAAATTGAGTCTTGGCACAATTCATTTGGTTGGCATTCCTGTTGTCTACACTTCATGCATAAGGTCCAAAAGGCTTTACGTAAGGGGACACATCAATGATGTTTATATAACTGTTCACAAACTTTCACTTCTCATGTTAAAATTTTGAGTTGAAACAATTCTCGATATTATCTCATGAATATAAGTGCAAAATCACTCTTCTTTTTCCACTATATCAGTTTTATTGTGCATACAACTGTTCAGAGGCAAAGGAATCCAATATTCCTACATATGAACTTTAATTCTCCCTCAGTTCCTTGTAACTTTCTGAAGTCATGCAGTGTACAGAACTTATGAAGTATGAATGACAATTACTAAACATTCATACCAGGGCCAGTGCATACTGTACGAGATGATTGTAACAAGCTGATCCTTCAGGCTGCAAGGTATTACAGCATATTAAAAAAAAAAAAAAAAAAAAAAAAAAAAGACTGTGGCATGTGAAAACTATTAGAAGCGTCGAGTCACCAAACATGAGTTTCACCTGACAACCAATAAGACGATGAACAAGTTGCTGCAGAAAAGGTAGCTGCTCCAACAGCTCATCACAAGCCAACATCCGGGTTCTGCTATGTGTCTGTCAAAGCTAAAGTTCCTGATATTCTAAACATGGTAATAAAGCAAATGGAAACATTTAATGTATAATTTCAAACAAGGTGAAGCACACACCTTATTTTCAGATGGTGATTTTGTTAAACGCTCCGACTCGACGTCATATTTTAAGAGTTTAAAACATTCTAGTCTCTCTTCTAAATATAGTGCATATGCTCGAACCCAAGCAGAATAATCCCAAGCTGCATAGAGTCTGGTTAGGAATGAAATGCAACAACATTCATATACAAAAACGCGTCTATAAGACCAATAGGGGAGAAAAGTTACATTATTCAATTTTCAGAACTAATTTACCTTGAGGGCTTGAGTCATCTTTGAAATTGGAAATTTGGAAAATATTTCCCCTGCGGCAGAAGCTTTCAAGTTCTTCCCTGAAGGTAGGATCGCCCTCTCTCAAAGTCCTATGAATGACTATCAGAGTCTTTATAGCAACCTTTGACATCATTATCCAGATACAAGTCGAAGTCAGTTTCAAGAAACGGTTGAAACATCACAGTTAGAAATAAATGATCCTATTGAATTTACAGGAAAATCCATTTCCTTTATATTGAACCACAATTATCAATTGTTTAGCCGCTATCCATCTTTTTGCTTATCAATTGTTCTGGAAGGACACTGAGCTACAATTCATATTGTACATTTTATACGTGAATGCTCGAATGAGTTCAACTCCTAATTTTTACTTTGTCAGCTAATATTGGCGCATAAAGAGAAAAGCAAGGATATCAATTCTGTTACCAACTTATTCAGAGACTTTCAATACTTTTCTATATTATATAAAAGACTTCGAGCTTTAATTTTGTTTTGCTCCAAGTATGAAAATGACTCACTATCCAATTTTTAGTCTTGGATAATCTCCTCGCAAGTGCGTGAATGCAATATGCCACATCTGCCCGCGGTTGGTGTGCCGACGTCGCATAGAATATTTCTGTACAGAGTTTAAGGCGGAGCAGATAGAGACGCAAAGATCCAAAGAAAAGAGGTTAGCAACAAGTGAAAATGAATTATTGCATGATAACGAGCAATTCACTGTTCGAATCGGAATCAACAGAGTAGAAAATATGAACGTATTGATTAAACTTTAATTCTTAAAAATGATCATTCGTTTCAATGAAACAAATTATACGATAATGCATGCAATATCGAAGACAAAAGTTTAAAATCGTATTCGAAAAATTGCGATAGATTAAGAGAAATGAGGTATATAAACTCACTTCTAACATGACGTTCCTTAGGAGGTTGTTCTACGTGACTGGTAGCCTTTACAATGGCAATATCCAAATCCTTCAACAAGAAAATGAAGCGGGATCAAAACATAAGACGGATGAAAGGAAAAGAAAATTTTAAGAAGAAATCGGAAATTGAGCTAGGAAATTTTAAAATTAATAGAATGTGAGATGCGAGGAATTAACTCACCTTGTATTCGCTATTGACCTTGGCAAGGCCGACCGTGGTGGAGTCCTTGAGAGCCCCATAGGCTTTTCTGAAGCTCTTAAACGTCCCCATTCATAAACTGATGCAATTGCAATGGCGGGAGATAAAGAAGAAGGAACGACGCGCTTCTTCTTCTTCTTCGGTACGGTAAGCCTGTCGTCCTGAAAAATGCGCACAAGAGCAACGTGAAGGAACATGCAAATAGAGGGCAATTTGGTAGTTTCATGCTTCAGCTACATAACTAATTTCTGAAATTTCCCAACGGAACGGGAATTGAGTTAATACGAATGGTTCCATTCATTCATGCAAGTCCATTATTAAAATTATTTTTATTATTATTTATTTATTTAAATTTTAAATAAAAAACTCAACTCTCTTAAATTTTTTTTGTAAGGCCAAGAATATTTTAGATATAAAAAATATAGCTTTTTTTTTTTTAAGAAGAACCTTTGCATGGTACTCCCTTTGATCTTTATTATAAGACACCAACTAACCAACTAACAAGTATATTTGATCCCTTTTATAAGGCACTTACTTATTCTCAAGGAGCATTAATTTTTTTCTTCTATATATGCCCATAATTAATAAAGGTAAAGGATGAAAGTAATAATTAATATAATATTAAAGTTTACAAAATTAATAGGATAATATTAGAAGTTACTTAAATTGTAGAACAACTTTATTGATTCTAATTGTTTTATTAGTTTGAGAGAATTGTTAGTTAGTGCTTATAATAAGAATCGAGAGGAGTATTGAGAAAGTTTTAATTCATGAATGATCTTTATCATTTATAATTAAAATCATGAGGCTCTCTTTTTAAATACTAGATATATTTTCATATGCATACTGAGTTTAAAATGAGTTACATTCATATTTATAAATAATATGAATTATTATAATGATCAAAAGAATAGTATCCATTATATATAACATATTTTTCTGTAGTGTAAAAATAATGTTCAACTTTTATCAAAAGTGCAAAAATAATTATAAACTATTTTTTAGAGAAAAATTAATATAAACTTTTAAAATTGGAATAAAACCGTTAAATTAAACTAACTTCTATATACTATAATGAGAAAAATTAATTTTTTGGCCCCTAAAGTTATAACTTACTCATAACTCACTCTCTAAACTTTTTACTCACTTGCAACTCCGTCCTTGATGTTTTTGAGTAATTCCATGTGACAAAAAAAAAATGTTAAAATACGGTTAAAAATTGTTTAGGTTGATTTTACATGAAAAAAAAAAAAAAAAAGCATCCCCATCCCCACCAACTTGCATCCCTTCGCTTTTGGCAAATCCTTTCGAAGCACTAAGGGGCAGCGAATGACTCGGATTGAAGAACATGTTAAAGTCACTAATTATGCTTTTAACTCTGATAAAACACCCCAAGTATACAAGAAAAAACCATTGTGGAAAAAGAGATTCTTAACTTTTTAATGATGAATGATGAATAGCTCTTGGAAAATGATGCAATTAGAAAAAGTTGAAGTACTTCCACTTCACAACATACCTAGCACACAATCTCTTATTTTTAATAACAAACGGAGCCTATATTCTTTACATGATGCTCATAATTTTAAAGGCCTTTTAATATATGAAAATTGATCTCATCTTATACTTGAAATGAGCACATGAAGGATTTGTCATGGACATTGCAAATGTCTAGTAAGGTTTCTAAAAAACAGAGGTGGAGGGAGATGCAAGTTGGTGGCAAAGGGGGACGCTGTTTTTTATTTTTTAATTTATGTAAAATCTACCTAAGCAATTTCATGTCGATAGGTTTGTTGATCAACATGGCTGGTGGGATCTGCCTTTACTAAACAGCTTGCTTCCCCCGAATGTGGTTGGCTTAATTAGAGGTATGCTCCCTCCTTCTTCTAATGATGGGCTAGATCGATCCTTTTGGTTGGTTGGAGAATTAAATGGTGTTAGTGTTAGAAGTTGCTATCTGTATTTAGCCGAATCTGAATTTCAACAATCTGTTATTAATTATGACATATGAAAAAAGTTATGGAAGTGGGTGAGACCACATAGAATACAGATATTTGGGTGGAAATTATTCCACCAAAGGCTCCATTTGAGGTCATGGATCAGTGCTTGGTTTGAAAACGATGGTCTTTGCCCACTTTGTCATCAAGAAGTAGAGACCAATCTACATGCGTTTAGAGATTGTCATGTGGTTCACGCTTTCTAATATGAGGTGGTACCTGCTAATCATTCCCACTCTTTTTTTTAGCTATGATTGGATTGAATTGGTAACGGAGATTTGGAAGAGTGATGAAATTACCCAAGGCGGATTTTTTTGCATGAGTTATTTATTGTCTCTTGTTGGTTTATCTGGAAATGGCAAAATGAATTTATTCATAAAACACAAGATGCAAATTTTAAATATTGCCTGAGCCCATTCTTGAGATATTGGAAGAACTAAAAACTAGAATTGCCAAAAGGGATTTCAGCTCGTAGCCTAGAATCATTCTAGTGTTCACTAGTCCTTCCTAGAAGATCCATTCGTGAAACTTAATTTAGATGGGCATTGGGCATCAAAGGGTGCAGAACAGGTGACGGTGTGTGGGGGTTTGTTGCTAGATTTCATTGGTAAGTGGCTTGGAGGCTTTCCTGCATGGCTTGGAAGGTGCTCAATGATGTTAGCTGAGTTGTGGGGAGTTTTGAGAGGATTAGAGATGGAATGGGATGCAGGTTGGAGGCATGTAGTTGTTGAAAGTGACTGTTAATCAATCATTGTATTACTTCCAAACAAGGTAATGGAGCTTGTGAATCCCATTTAGTGTCTCAGATACAAGCAGTCACCCGTAAGCAGTGGGTTATACAATACAACCATGTTCTAAGGGAAGACAATCGGTGTACGGATTGATTGGCTAATTTTATTTTGTCGCATATGGTCTCTGGATGAAGGACATTTCTCTAATCCTCCTACTAGTCTTTATCACTTCCTTGTTGCTGATTTGATAGGAGTACAACATGATAGGAGATGAGTGAGACTTTAAACTCTTTTAGTTTCTTTAGATTGTTTTATCTTTCCTTGTATTTAAAAAAAAAAAAAAAAAAAAAAAAAGAGAGAAAAAAGAAGAGAGAGAGAGAGAGACCAAATCTGAAAACGTTTTTGTATGCTTGAGACAAAACCGAATATGCTTTATCCCTTGTTTGCTTAACATTGTTGATCCCGGCACCAATAAATCATTTAAGTCCACTCCAGAGGCCGGTTATCGGACGCTCCATTTCAACGGACAGGGTTTCTTTTCCTGCAAATCTAACTCCTGCGAAATTGTCTTCAATCATTCCGATAGAATGGCGATGAGGAATTTCTACAACGGGATCAAAGGTAAAAAGGTGACGGAAATTCCCGACCATGTGAAGCCGATGCTTTCCTTAGACTACATCAAGAATGCTGTTAAGAGAGGATTAGACAACTATAGCGCCAAGTACATCGAGACCGATTCCATTACTCCTCTCTACCATGTTTGCTTTGGGGGCATGATCTTCTCCTACCTCGTCGCGCTCCCCCACGAACGCCGTCACCTAGAGCACCAGCAGCATGCTAAGGAACATGGCCACGGAGGCCACTAATTTCTCCATCATCGACATTTCAGGTGCCCATCTCAATTAAACTCTCATTCTGATTGATTGTGATCTTTTAGAAAGTTACATTTCATCGGAGGCTTTTCTTAATTTTGATTGTTGGGTACAGTTAGATCTGGGATTTCGCAATTTCGTGTTACTCGCTTGCCATTGATGTATGTCTTTGAGATTTCATAGGTAAGTGGTCTTTTTACTTATTCTCCATTGAGAAGACTTTAAATGGGTTACATTTCTGGGGCAATGTACTGGCTAATTTTGCTGTTAAATTGATTTGGCCCCTTGAGATGAGGTTGTAAACCTATTTTCTGCGACTAAATCCCGTTTGGCCCTACAGATGAGGCCCGGTAGAGTTGCCTTCCTAATTTGATCTCTGGCAAATGAGACATTTATCAATTAAATATTTCAATGTCTTCACAATTTGGTTATTGACAACTGAAGTCATTGTTACTGGCCTGTTAATAATCTTTTAACAGTGAATCTATTATCAATTTATATGATATGCAATAGGAACTAAAGGTAAATTAAAATATTTATATCGTTGTATTTGGTATTTGTTGATTACTTTTATAATAGACTAGCTGAATATTATTGATAAAGGCTTTTTTTGTGAGGGAACAAATTGAGCAATACCTGTATTTGTAGAGCCAAGTTGAGTGGGTTATTCTATAAGGCATCAAATTGAGAACTAATTTGTCTCTGAGGGACCAAAGTTGAGTTTTAGCCTTTTTTTGCTTTGTGGATTTGGTTTTGGCTATAAAATTCTGGTTATCATGCCACTATTATTAACTTGGATGAGCAAGTGTTGTTTGTGTGGATGTGAACAGTCAACTTAACTTTGATGAGGGGCAAAATATGGTGCATGTTTGCTCAGCTCTTTTGGATCAATAACTCATGTTATATATTCCCAAGGTCAAAATTACGAGTAGATTGTATATGGATGATAAAGCATGATAGATGCTCTACTAGAATCATTATAATGTTATTTTAAAGGTTTAATTTCTAATTGCAGTTGAAAACCCCTCTGTTTGGCTAATCATGCATGCGTTGTCTATGCATTCCTCAAAAGTGCTCTGATGTTCTTTTTTGTTTCCACCATCCTGTGATACGCTGCTCTCATTCTTTAGACCAGGCATGATTGAATTCGTCATGTGGTTTTGTTTGTCTCTTTAATTAGGACTTGGGAACTAAAAGAAGAATAGGGATAATTCTAGAGCCACTATCTGTAACTCTAGGCCAAGACAAGATTCTGGATAATACTTTTCATAATCATAACAAGTCTTACAACATCTTTAAATAGACTTACAACATAATAACTGTCTAAGATAAGGTAAGGATAACCTAATAACTTAAACTGCTAATATAACCATAATAAACAACCCTGGAATTCCTTAAACAGGACAAAAGACTAAACATCCCCTACCTAACCCACACGGTTCCTTATAGCGTAAACCTGTAAAGGCCGTGGTATTCTATCAAAATACAAAGTTCATAGCTTATATAGCCTTAGACTATTGTAACTGCTTTTAATTGTTTTACTTCCCATTGGAGTTACAGTTGCAGGTTAACAATGTCTTAATCCCTGGTTAAACTTACTTGCATTTTAATTTTAATCCTTCAACATTGCATACAGTAATGTCCTTTTGCCTGCAGCCAAAGCACTTCAGCCAACTTCTAATTGGTATAAACTGCACTAGGCAACCAACTTCCACTGTATTTTTCTCAACCGACATTCTGCTGTAGCTTTCAAAATATCCTTTTATAGGCAATATCTTTCAATATGTTTCAAACAGGTCATAAATTACCAAGTAATCCATAGTTTAGAATCTGTTCTTGGGAATGAAATCTGACAAACCCTTCATATGATCTACAAATAAATACCTCACAAATAACAATTTTTCAACCAAGTTAGCTAAAATAGTTGGCAAATCAGAGCATTCGTGTGTAAATTTTATCTTTTGATGGTTCCCTGAGAGACAGGTTAAGTAACCTTTTTGAACTTCTTGTCCATTTAAATATCCATATTTATGTCCTAGATAAATAGATATGGTTCTGGTCTTCTGGAGCTTCGGTCTTCCCTCTTTTCCATGTCGGTTTGCGTTCTCACCCCTGCCCCCACCCGAAAAAAAAAAAAAAAGAAAAACCGTCTCAATTCCTTTTATGATGTTTGGCATGCAAAAACATGAGTTTTAGGTTTTCAAATCTTTGGACCATTAGAATCCCCTCATAATAAATGCCATCGCAATGCTTTCCCCAACTGTTACACCTGTTTTGGTGGTTGATAGATGATTATTTTCTTCTGACGGCAGGATCCTGGTTGATGATCTGGAGTGGCCTTTTGACTGATCCTGTTCTTTTAAAGTTATGTGAATGAAGGCAGAATATGCAGTCAGAATTTATTCCAGCTCCAAGATGAATAAAATTAACTAAGTTTGATGCAATACTCAATTTTCTTTGCATTTTAATGTCTGTCATGAGGAATTGCGTTCTTTGGTGTTCTTGTGCTCCAATTCAGTTAATAAGATTATATCTTCTTCCCATTGCTTACAAAGTGGGAAGCAGGAAATACGCCATATTTCCAACAATCAAACAGTGTGTTGAAAGCCAAAAAAGCTTCTAGCCATCTGCATTTGGACTTTGTGCGTTAGTCGGCTGCCCAGCTCTCTCTGTTTTTTTTTTTTGGGGTGAATGGCTGCCTCTCTTTATAGAGAACTGCTTAACATACAGTTGAAGGGTCATTTTCATAAAGACAAAAAAAAAAAAAAAAAAAAATGTTTACTAATTTCGCCATTACAAGGTCCTTTTTTTTTTTTTTTTTTTTTTTTTGTAACAGTGAGTTGAAAGCCAAAAAAGCTTCTAGCCATCTGCATTTGGACTTTGTGCCTTAGTTGGCTGCCCGGCTCTCTCTGTTTTTTCTTTTTCTTTTTTGGGTGAATGGCTGCCCATCTCTTTATAAAGAACTTCTTAATTTGAGGAATTTACTTATGTTTTGACAAATGAGAAGTCATGTATTCGATGATGAAGTGCTAACTGACATAATCAAGAAAATTTATCTTCATTCAACAAGAAAAAAACCAAAATACAGATAACTTTTTTAATACACCAAAATGCAAATAATTTTTCTCGGCTTAAAATTTGTATAATGACTTCTCAGCTGTGTTTTGGTGTCAACTTTTTATTTCTTATAAAAATAAGAAAAGCACAAGAGATTGACATGAGAGGGATAGAGAAGATTGAGAGGAAGTTAGGGGAGTTCTCATTCACTTCATTTTTTGATGCCAATACATTGTACATAGTCTTTATTTATAGGATTCTAACCATTGAATTTTATACCTATAGTTACAAGGAAATAATGATGAACATAATGGTATTAATTATAAGAAACTCTCACAAACCATTCATTAGGGAAGTTATAGGTTTAGAGCATTGAACACATGGAATCCTAAGTGTGAGAGGCTATGGAGAAAGGATATATGAAAGGTCAAGAGTTGGATAGTTTATAAACACTCACATCATATAATATTTACAACACTCTTCCTTAGATGTTCATGAACAAACATTGTACTTCATTAAAACTCTACTAGGAAATATCCAATGAGACAAAAATCTAATGAAGGAAAAAGAATACATAATACATATTGAAGTTGCCCTATTAAAAACACTTCCATGAAAACCCAATTGGACAAAACCTTGACTGAGTAAAAGAGTACGACATGATATTTACTCTCTCTAGTAACAAAATCACTCTATGATTAAATTGTCATATCTCAAAACAATATACTAATTTCGCAATTCCAACTGTTATTAATGATTTTTCAAATAATTGATGTTCTTTTTATCTAAACTATGCATAATGCATTGTCATCAAATCATATGCTTCAACGTAATTACCTACCATATCTTCTAGATATATTAAATATCAATATATTCTCCGGTTACCTTTATGCACTATGGAAATAATAGAAGAAAATTATCCTAAAAATCACCATGATATATCTTCTATCCACATGTTCAATTTGTTATAAACAAAATGTACTTACAGAATAATTTCATAGAACTATCACACTAAATCTCAATTTCATAGTATCCATAGTGTAACGATAGAATCTTGATTTTATTAGGAAAAGCATAATAACTACAATATTAGTATGATGTAAATATTCATAAAATATGTGGTACTTTTAGACCATTAAATTCAATAAATTTTTGCAAATAACATCATCATAGCAAAAATATATGATTTTGAAATCAATAAGGTTTCCAATAACTTGATCGGTAAAATTATTCATTTTTCAATATGTCTTTTAATCAATTATATATATACACACCAAATCAGAATCCATGTAACTTTTTTATATACTAAATACTTTTCTTGGACATGTTTTTAGCCTTTCAAGAATTCTCATGCAATATTCACTCTCTATATGCATATGCTATATATAATGATATCTCATAGACGCATTGTTTCGTTTGCATATACTGCCACACTAATAATATATGCAACAATTATTGTATCCACCACCAAATGTTGTACCTCATCATAATCGTCATTAGACCTTGTGAGAATCTTTATTTTCACATGAATATTCATATATCATAAATAACTTTATATTTCAAATGTTTTGGATTGTAGACCCATAAATTTCACATATATATTTTTTTGGTAATAAATTTCACATATTAAAAGAACATTTTTCATTACATATTGTTCCCTTTGTCAGTTGGCCAATCACTTTTTTCTTTTTTCTTTTTTCTTACTGACATATTTAAGTATAAGATCATCATTTGATCACGTGATATTGCTACTAAAATTGTTATCGACAACTTTATCTTTTCAGTTCTATTTTATCTTTTTGCGATATAATTTATTGATATCTCTTTATTACTTTCAAGCACCTAATCTCTTTTGAGGTTTTTACAATTAGTTATATATTAAGGAATATCTTTTTTAAAGATTATGAAAAAAAAAGGAATATCTTTCACCTATTAAATATTTTTTTCAAGATTCTAAAATAATTTTTCAAGATTATGAAAAAAAAAATTCAAGATGCGATTCGGGATCCTGAATTATCTTTTTAATACCCGGCAATCTTTGTGAAATATATATATATATATATATAGGGAGCAGGTATGTGTTTTGCGCCAAAACGGCGCCATTTGGAGCAACGGATGCCAATCCGCAAAAGACATAAGCCAAGTCCATATATCTCTGCCAACCCTTCTTTGTAGGGAGCAGATCCTCAAATAATCTATTTCTCATATCTCTCATGAGCTTATCTATGCCGTTGATTGTATAACCTCCACCAATCTCTCTCCATAGTTCATGCCCATGGCATGGGAACCCATTTCCCTACATTTCCAAAGGATAGACAAGGAGAGCCCATCCGATCTGGATCGTCAATCCGATTTGGACGGTTCAGATTTAATTTTTCTTAATTTTTATTTTTTTAAAAAAAATATTTTAATGGGTAGAAAATTTAAAATAAAAATAATCTCTTAACTAATATTTTTTGAAGAAATAATTTTTTATTTAAAAATAACTAACCAAAAAAAATAAAAATCTCTACGGTCCATATAGATGGGCTCTCCATGACATGCGACTAATTTTCAAAGGACTAAAAAAAAATAGGCGGGGAAAGGGAAATGGGTTCCCATGGCATGTGAGTATGTGACTAATTTTCAAAGGAATAAATAAATAAAATAAAAAAGAAAATAACGGAAAGAAGAGTGTGAGGATGACTGTGATAAAATCGTGATGATTTTGACCCAAAAAAAAAAAAAAAAAAAAAAGATAAAATCGTGATTCAAATATCATCCTCTTGCCACAGTTCAGTTAACTGACCAGTTCATTTCCCGCTCTATATATTAAGTTCTTCACTCACTGAGTTCTTTACATTTCAAATATATCTCTCGCCTTCCCTCTCTTTCTCCACCTTTCAGCATTTCATTTCACTTTTCGTCCAGAGAGCGCAGATATGCTTGCCACGCTCAAGTTCGTTCTCTTTCCCTGAAACTGATTCGTTTCTTTTATATTGAAGTTTTGATTCAACTGAATTTGATCGATGAATGTTCTGTAATCTGACTATTTCCAGATCGGAAGAATCGAGCCAATTGCAGCTCGTGGAACGAGAAGACGTTGAGGACGATGAAGACCTCTTCGAAGCCGTTGACAAATGTAAATCTAGAACAACATATCCTGTTATTTTCTCATTATTTCCTATATTCATTCAGTGAAGTGCTATTTATGTATCTGTGCTCTAAATCGATCCACTACTTCACTTTGATCTCATGTCAATGCTTCATTGTTTAGTTGCTCTGTTTATTCAGTTTCTGCGTTTCCGTTCGCGCGATCTATGTTTTTTAAGTGATTTTCTAGTCTGTAAGAGATGCGTTCTCTTTTTCATACAGTGGTTGCTCAAGGTATCAATGCCGGAGATGTAAAGAAGCTTCAGGATGCAGGAATATATACCTGCAATGGCTTGATGATGCACACAAAGAAGGTTTAATAGATTTCCTGACTAATAGTACTTACGTGATTTGCTCAATTTTAGTCTTCTCAACACAACTCTTCCAATACATACTTTTTGGCCTTCTTTATATCTTTGAACTTTTAAGTAATAAATGATTATATTCCATAGCATCTGACCGGTATCAAAGGATTATCGGAGGCAAAAGTCGACAAGATCTGTGAAGCTGCCGAGAAACTCGTGGTCAGTGCATATTCAACTTGATATGCATTTTTACTGTTTGACTTATGATTTGATCTTCCTTTGTTCCCTTTTGATCCAGAATTTTGGTTATATTACTGGAAGTGATGTACTGCTCAAAGTAAGATGTCGGACTTTTCTGTTGCTCTGATCTGCTTGGCAACTTCTTGTAGTTTAATTCAATTTTGTCTGCTATTCTTTTACAGAGGAAGAGTGTAGTTCGGGTTACAACTGGGAGCCAAGCGCTCGATGAATTATTAGGAGGTAGCTCTGCATGTGAAGTTCTCCCATACTATTTATTCGACTACTTAAAAAATTTTCTATGCTTGTAAGTGACTCAGACATTTTACAATTGATAGGAGGAATTGAGACATCGGCAATTACTGAAGCGTTTGGAGAATTCCGGTGAGAACATAGTGCATATCCAGTTTCAAATAACTTGAGTGCCTATCCAATTTCAGAGCAGTCTGTTCTAACGTTTATATGTATTGTTTCAGGTCCGGAAAAACGCAGCTTGCTCATACTCTCTGCGTTTCCACTCAGGTTGAATTTCTGCCTTCATTAGATGATAGGTGTTGCCATGTTGACGTGCTATTGATAATTGATGTGAGATTATACTATTAATTAATTAAGTAGCCTGGAGCTTTATGGCTATTGAACCAGCGAACAGAGGGACCTTCGATTAAAAGTGAAATGCATTGGGTTATTTTGGGCTTCATATGAGTGTGGGCTTCAATATTTGAGAACCTGGATCTTAAGTGTATGCTTGAATAAAGCCGAAGTTATATGTCCACGGAGCTTCTCAAACATCAGTTTTTTTTAAAAAAAAAAAAAAAATTGTGGATATGGTACTAAACTTTTTTTTTTTGGGTAAAAATATGGTACTAAACTTGTTTTCTTGGACAAGGACATAATTGAGGCCAACGTCTTTCCCTCGTTTATAATATATTTTTTGTTCCAGCTTCCTACTAGCATGCGTGGAGGCAATGGAAAAGTTGCTTACATTGACACAGAAGGAACTTTGTATCCTCTTTCACGTCAGAGTGAAAAACAAAGAATTAGGATCTCGTATATTCTGTATCTTTTATTGACCACTCAGTTTTTCTGTTTTAGTCTTAACTTCAAAACTTTATAGCCGTCCCGACCGAATTGTTCCAATAGCTGAGAGATTTGGCATGGACCCAGGGGCTGTATTAGACAATGTAAGTTTCCTCTATTTCGTATATCATAAGGGGGTTCTGAGGCAAATAATGGTGCTGACAGCTAATTATATATTTGCTCTCATAACTGCGCAAGATTATCTATGCTCGCGCATATACATACGAGCATCAGTACAACCTTCTTCTTGGTCTGGCCGCTAAAATGTCCGAAGAACCATTCAGACTTCTGGTGAGTTTTGACTAGGGAGTTACCTTAAAATTAAAGTATCGACAGGGCTGACACAGTTAGTATTTTGCAGATAATAGATTCTATCATTGCACTATTTCGGGTGGACTTTTCAGGCAGAGGAGAGCTGGCAGAGCGCCAAGTCAGTCCCTAACTCCACATACTTGATAATTAATAACAGTTTTTTCAAAAAAATACATATGTCAAATTTTCTTACAAAAACCATCTTGCAGCAAAGACTTGGTCAGATGCTTTCTCGAATAACTAAGATAGCTGAGGAATTTAATGTTGCGGTTTATATGACAAATCAGGGTAACTTGACTTTTCCCCTGTTTTATTCCCCTAATTTTCCTGTTCTTCTACACATAAATTTTTTTAGGGACCTAACTCGCAATATTGGATTTTGGTTGCAGTTATAGCTGACCCAGGAGGCGGGATGTTTGTGACTGATCCAAAGAAACCTGCCGGAGGGCATGTACTAGCTCATGCCGTCACAGTAAGGTTAATGTTCAGGAAAGGGAAAGGCGAACAGCGTGTTTGCAAAGTTTTTGACGCCCCAAATCTGCCAGAGGCTGAAGCAATATCCTTTTCTAAGGGTTTGAGTCGTTCAAAATAACTCACTGGTTGGCTGAATTTGCAATTAACTAGGATTAAACTAAGAACTTGCGTTAACAATCCGAGATCATATTCCAAATTAACCAACAACCTTGCAAAGGAAGCTTCAATGCGGAAAATCACTGCCGTTGACTGGTAATTTTGTTCAGAATGCTGTTGGAAATAACAATAATTACTTCTATTGTTTGCATGTTCTTCTTGACAGAACCACGTGTTTCAGATAACTCCAGGGGGCATCGCCGACGTAAAGGACTGAACACTTACTTCAGTGGCTGTTCACAGACAATACTTTATCTTAGTTTTATGGTTAACATTAATCTTCCTGCTATATTGTTAGTCTGATACTAGATGGTCAGTTGCTAGTCAACATTGTCGGTATTTTCAGTTTCAGATATCAAGCCAACTCTGCTTTAGTTACATACAGATTCATTTTCTTTTTGCTACAAACAGATTCATTTTCTGAATGCAAGATATATAATGCAACTTTGTTTTCTTTTCTTTTTTCCCCTTTTGATGATAATTTTTTTTTTTTGCTTCTTCTGTAATATGATGGGGGACTGAGCCCAGAAAAGATGAAAGACTTGGAAGCTAAAACATCAGGCCACAAAGCCCACTAAAATCAGTACAATCATGAAAACTAGGCCCAGTTCGGCGGTAGTAGCACGAGTTAGCAAGTCCATGAAATATCTGTACCCGTTGTTCATCGGAAAGAAGTAAGGTTTAACGGGATTATTATCCATTGAATGAAAATTTGAACTAGGCGAGAACTAAAAGCCTAAGCAAACAAGATCATACATCACAAAGATAATCTTTTTTTGTGCAAGGCGTTCATATATTTTCTGTTTTGAGGCAATATGAAGGATCAGTCAAAGTATTGATTTTTTTTTTTTTTCCTTTTCCTTTTTCGGTAGTGTTTGATACCGTATTTGATAATAAAAATTGATACATTGCGTTGGTGCGACTGCGCAAGATGTTATCAAGGGCAGTGCTTAGCTTACTAGGTGAAATTCTACAAATGTTATTAAATATATTACTGAAATTGTAGAGAGTTATGTCTTTTTCAAATATGTTATTTATGTCTTTGACTGAAATATGTTATTGAACAGGCATAACATAATATTTCGCCACCCCCAAGATCCTTGATTTTGCCCAAAACTCCAATCATCCTACGGAATCTTTCCTGCAGAGGAGATGGAGACTTCAGAACAATTTGAAAATGTTGGTTTTCTGATCTTTCAAGTCTGATCAAATTAGAAAATTTTATATAGAAGCCACATGAAAAGAAAGGCATAGTCATGACATGAAAGCGTTAACAGAACATCAATTAATGACACAAAATTACCTAATTTCCTTCATCAATATACATCAAGTGTATTTATAGTTGGCAATTTTCAAAAGCATCAAAACCAGACACATATATAAAATCATCCCTTGACCTCAAATTTTGGTGTGATGGCAAACAAAAAGACGTCCAAGTTAGTGGCTCAAGAAGTGAACAAAAACAAGCAAATAAAGCCATCAAAACACTAAGCCTCATCATACTCATTCTTTTTCACCTGCACGGGGTAAAAAACATGGTAGACTTTCAAATCAGCCCCCAAAAAAGGCGAACAATAATGAATAATAAAAAGAAGAGATATGATGATGGGGGTAGTACGTGTCATGGTATCTGTGTTGGATTTGGAGGGCCACGAGGTGGTAATAATTAATAAAGTTAAAAAAAAGGGTGATGTAATAGGGAAAGTGATCAACAAATTAACATAGAGCCATCACTTGTACCCCATTCCAAACACAATCATTCTCACATAAAAATTCTCTCTTCATGATGAGGTGAGAGATATTTGTATATATATCATGCACAAGGCTCCATCGCGCGCACTTATCACTTAAATTACTCTAACAAAAGTAGAAAACCAGGCACTTATATAAATAAGAATATATTATAACTCAACAATAGTTGAATCCTCCTTTATGTCAATTTTTTCTGATACCTATATGGCAACTCAATAATATTACAAATGGCTATATATCCACAGATATGATGAGCTTTACTGTTAAATTAGTTCATTTCTCTGTTTCTTTGTCATATTTGATTCTTGTTATTTTATGTTAATAATGTAAGCCTATAGATTGAAAGATATGTATATATACACACCCCTTCACTCCAATCCATAATATAAGTTACTTGAAAAATAATTGATATTATTGATTTGTCAATTTTATCTATATAGTTAATTATTAAATGCGGCTTTTGGTATGTTATCTCTCACTTGAAAACTAATTTAATATAAAAATCAATTTAAGGTATATTTAATATGTTAACTGCTATTTTTTTTTTATTATGATGAATTAGTTGAAGTGTCTTATATTATGAATTAGAGGAAGTATATGCTCCCTAAGCTCCTATATTTGATTTTAATTAGTCGGGAATGAGAAAAGGTTAGAGGGGGTAATTACTCGGAATTACTACTAATTAATCTCAGCCACTTTTCACAGTTAATATATATATCATGGAGAAAAGGACAAGCTATTTGGGTTCAAATGAAGAAGGAAAAAGAAAAAAGAAAAAGAAAGACAATCAAGGAACACTACGAGCAGGGGAGGGTTGAGATTCTCTCACCACTATGGAGTTTCATCATCCCTCATTATTTTTTAATTATAACTGTCAAATATTGATCTAACAACTTAGAAAGAGATACAACATGTACTTTTCAAAATTTCAAAATTATCGACTTAGAAAGAGATACAACATATACTTTTCAAAATTTCAAAATTATCGCATGCGGTAAAAACTACCGCACACTGTGAAGATGAATTTTAAAAAATAAATGATGTGTCTCTTTTTATATCGTTGGATTAACATTTGATGGTTATAATTAAAAGACAATGAGAGATTGGCTGATGAGAAGATCCATTTCCAAATAGGGGATCCGCAAAGCACTACCTATATTATTCATAGAGCTAGAATAGTTACCCTATATTTGACAACCCCCCACGAGAGAGAGAGAGAAAGAAGAGAGAGAAAGGGGGGGAGAGAGAGAGGGAGAGAGGGAGGGTAGTTGCCCTGTATCTGTCATGGATTTGATTAAGAATGATGTGGGAATCCGCTGGGGTCATTTTCTCCTGAAAATTGACCAGAATGAATTAATGAGTAATAAATGTGCAATAGTAGTCAAAGTTGTCAAACAGTTGGGACAATATCACTATATTTTTTTCCACTTTGAATAACGTTGCACCAATTTTTTTTTTTTAAGAGTAATTGCAGTACCTTTGATTTGAGTAGGTAGCAGTAGCACGTGGTGATGCCCCGTAGAGGCTTGTGATTGAAGCTTCAAAGCTCAAGGACAATATTTTAATTTGTGTACTACACACACACGATGTGGATTAATATATATCGTATGTGTTTTGACTTGCCATCATCATGTGATAATCGATATATTCTTTTCTTTCTCAACTATTCACTGTGTTTGTCACATATGTTACGTGGTCAAGCCTCTCTCTCTCATTACTATCATTAATCACATCTTGGTGATGACATTAAACATGATTAAGGTTCACTCTTATCCACATAATAAGTACTCCCTCCTATTCGGTCTTTAATATAAAACATATTTACTTGATTAACATGTAGTCATGTACTACCTCCGATTTACAATAGGACAACCACATCATGAAAAACAATAAATGACAATTAAGTCATTTAATATAAGGAGAATGACAGAAAAAATCCACTTGAATTTTAAAATCATGTAAACAAGAACAGTAAAGCAATTGATAACTCATTTTGTTCTGAAATCACACATTTGACATTTTGAATTTCAAGAGGTATTTTATGAGATTTTTCCTTTAATATATCCTAAAATGTAATTTGTTTCCACATGTATCCTTCTTGATAAATATGTTTAATCACATTGATAATGTTATTTTCGAGATAGGGGGAACATATTGAGTGGGCACAGATGAAAAAGAGTATTAATTAAACTATATTTGACTTATATTATAGATGAGTCTTCCTTCTAGAATTGCCCTATATTATGGATTGGAGGGAGTATCTTCGAAAGCATCCTAATTATCTTATTTAATTCTCTTATTCACTCTCCTCTTTGATTACTGTTGAATGAGTATCAATAGGGTAAATTAGGAAAAGATTAACAAATATAAAAAATATGTCTCACATATAGAATCGAGATCAACTTTTCAAATATGTAATATATTAATAATAGAAGGAAGTAGTATAAAATATAAGCAGAATACGACCTGCATTATATTATTGATCGAATTAGTTATAATAATGTTGCTTGTTTCTTCTCTTCTGACTTGGCATCAGATTACTAGTTTGTTAATGCATTATTCGTAATTAATTTGTTAGCTTTACTCATAAGGAAGATCAAAATTAAACTAGTATTTTATTAAGTTAATTATATTCTTAATGAAGATTTCTCTAGAAACAATATATAATTAATCAAACTGGAATAGGACATGGGGGAAACTAACTTAAGGGAAGGAACAATATTAAAAATAATTTCTTGCGTATCAATTTGTAATTAGTGTCATATTCGTTGCGTAAGTATCTTCACTGCCTATAAAGAAGGTTGATTCTTTTTTCTTTCTTTTTTCTGGTTACACAAACAGTGTATCTTGCTCCACTAAGCAATCAAAGAATAATATCCCAAGCTTCAATTCAAAACTAGAAATTGTATAATATAGCATTTAAACTTTGGTCATCATAAAAAAGATACTTCCTCCTGGTCCTAATTATAAGACAATATTCAGAAGTTGATTTTGGTCATAATTATAAGATAATGTTCTATTTTTTGTCAATTTAAAGTACCCCTATTTTATTCTCTCAAGTGTATTTGGTTTGTGTATGTGTGTCTCTCTCTCTACACACAAATATATATAGACACACACACACATATCTGGGTGTGTAAACATATATGTATATCTATGTGTATGTTTACACACACAAACACACATATATATACCTATATATTACTGTGTGTGTGCGCGCATATATATGTGTGTAGATATATGTACACATACATATATGTGTGTCTGTATAAACACATATATCTATATTTAGCAAGACCATTATTTTATTTAGATAGCGTGTGAAAATGAAAATTTTAGGTTTGAGAGGTATGCGGTAGGGGTTATTGATTCACTTTTACTTACGTTATTTTAAATTTATATAAGGGCATTTTAGGAAAATGAGTAGAATTAACTAATTTAACTTTTTTCCTTAATCTCCACAAAATCGGTTAAATATGTCTTATAATTAGGATCGGAGGGAGTATATAATTATATATTATAGCTCATATCTTTTTTAAAAGTTGATATCACAAAATTATTTTACCTTTTTTATTGACAATTATTTTTCTCAATTCGCATGTAAAATTTTTAGTAGCAATCATCTATAAATAATTTGGCATATATATAAGCCTAAGTTGAAGTTCCATAATTCCATTTGACTTTATATTTTCTTTGCATATTGATGAATTAAATTTATTAAGTGTCTTTTTTTTTCCCTTTTTCTTGTTTCTTATAAATATTCTATCATTAGGACACCCTTGATTATTATAGGGAGAAACCAGATGGAGGAAATATTGATGAGCACTTTTGGTATACGAGTATAACATTTCCACTCTGGTACGAGAAGTTAACCATGCAAAAAAGCTTCTTCAATTAAACTTATTAGAGATGATTGATTGATTTTGGGATATAAATAGTATGTTTTAAGGACCAGTTGAATACTAAATATAGGTACTTTATCTAGAGGTCATAAAGTTGTGAGGGATCAACTCTTCCTCCTACTACGCTCAACCCTAATTGAAAGTAATTAGGTACTACCACCTTCTAGATAGGATAGATCAGAGTTGACTTTTTAAAAAAGAGATTAAGGAAGTTAATAAGTTATTTAATCAGATCATATGTTGTGTATTATTAGATTATATATCATTTTATAAGTTAGGCTAAATAATTTAAAGAAAAAAATGAAAAAATATAAATATTTTAAAGTAATTTAATTATCTCTCTTAATATCTTTAAAAAATCAATTTTATCTTATATTTAGGAGAGATAGAATATGTTTTCATTGATAGAAGTATCTTCATATTGTCCCTAACTAATGAATACTAAATTTTGACACCTTCCTTGATCAAGAAATGGTTTTTTTAGTATGGAAAGTGTTTAGTAAGGAGCGCTCATCAAATCCTGGCCGTTAATTTCTCTCTCTCTCTCTCTCTCTATAACTTCATCAAAGGTGAGGATTTGGTGAGTGCTCCCTGCTAAAATACTTTTCTTAGTAGGGAAACCGATTCCCCTAGATTCAAACTTTGATTCTTTATCTAAGGAGGCACTGACCTCAACTATGAGATTTAGTGATTGAGTATTTGAATGAATGTACGTAGGGTGTGTTATGAAGGAGGACGGCCCATCCGGTTGATCAGGACCATTGACTTGCTCAGTTGGTGGGCCGTCCCCAAACCTCTTCTTCATGTGAGGTTGGTGAAAGCCACTGTCAACCTTTTTTATTTTTTCATTTAATTTTCCATCTTTCACCTTATCCCCCTCTCATGTTGTAATTTGTTTTTTTTTTTTTGGTCAAAGAAGATTCCATTAAGTAAAAACTTCAAGGAGGAGCCATTACAAAGACCAGACAACAACCAGAAAAACCAAACAACAACAGATACAATAAAGGAAAACAAATACAACAGAAAACAATACAGATAAGAAAAACAAGAAAACTAAAAACAAATAAACTAGCCACCATCCAAAGCAGAACAGGAAAGCGAAGGATTATTAACCCCATCACTAGTCTTATGAGCCTCCAAAGTTAGAAGAGATAACAAAGCGGGTGTTGGTCGCGAAACCCACCCAATAAGGCATACCCTTTTATAATCCGCAGCACAGTTGCCCTCTCTCGGGGAAAAGGATAAGGAGAACCCAACCTTAGAAGACAGAAGACAAATAACATCCTGGATAATATTTCTACATCTCTAGTCATACAAGTCCGGTGACTTGGCCTCAACAGAAGATAACAGAAATAGGCAATCTGATTCAAAGATCACTTTATCATGCCCCAGGTCTAAAGCTAGAAGCAAGGCCCTCTTTAAAGCTAAGGTCTCAGTCATAAAGGCAGAAATAGATTTGACTTTATCCACAAACCCCCATCTAAAGAAACCGGCAAAATTACGACAAATTACCCAAATAGCAGCATCTTTCTCATAAGAAGAAAAGGCTTCATCACAATTAATTTTAAAACTACTTTGTCTTGGGGAAACCATTTAGTGCTAGGACTATCACAGCCCCTCGACAAGAAAGGTTCCCTCACCTCTTTAACACAGTTAATCCAAAAATCAAAATTACTTTTTCAAACCAATTCGATAACAATACCTCGTGTTGTAATTTGATTTGAATTCAATTATCATGATTGAATTTAATTGATTCATGATGCCTCCCTCATTCATACGCTCATTATTTATGGCTTGCAGAGTCCGTGCCAGTCCTGCTGCTGTCTCATGACTCGTAGACTTGGGTCACACAGAAAAAGAGAGATCACGTAAAAGAAAAGCCAATATACTATTAGGCCTCTTTATTTATTAAAAAGATCACTAATAGTAAATAGATCAATTCATTGTGAAAGCATAGATAAAAAAAAGAGAAAGGCATCATCAACATCATCTTCTTCTTCAGCTCTGGCTTGTTATAAATCCTTGTGTGACTCTCAGTAAGGCTTTATTATTCATTCATTTCTCTTCTCTCTCTCACAGCTTTGTAGCAATGGTGGCCGAGAAAGCCAGGATTGTGATAATAGGAGCAGGAATGGCCGGTCTCACGGCCGCCAATAAGCTCTACACCTCCTCTGTTTCTAGGGACATGTTCGAGCTCTGTGTCGTCGAAGGCGGAAGCAGAATCGGCGGCAGAATCAACACGTCGGAGTTCGGTGGCGACAGGATCGAAATGGGTGCCACTTGGATCCACGGAATTGGTGGCAGCCCCATTCACAAAATCGCTGAGGAAACTCACTCCTTAGAATCCGAGCAGCCATGGGAGTGCATGGATGGCGCCTCCGACGACGCCGTCCCCACCACCACCGTCGCCGAAGGCGGATTCAAGGTCGAACCTTCCATTGTCGACTGCATCACCGACCTCTTCAACAACCTCATGGACTACGCTCGTAGCGACGGCAAGGTCTCCAGCAGCCAGAAGAGTCTCGGTTCGTTTCTCCGGCAAGGTCTCGAAGCTTATTGGGGTTCCATGAAAGAACAACGAGACGAAGAACTGAAAGGGTATGGAAATTGGAACAGGAAATTAGTAGAGGAAGCAATATTCACTATGCACGAGAACATTCAGAGGACTGATACATCTGCTTCAGACCTAATGAATCTGGATTATAAAGCAGAAAGCGAGTACAGAATGTTTCCTGGTGAAGAAATCACCATTGCTAAAGGCTACTTAAGCGTGATTGAATCTCTAGCCTCTGTTTTACCAGCTGGGTGTGTTCAATTAGGTCGAAAAGTGAGCAAGATTGAGTGGCAAAATGAGAGAGAGGACACAAACAGCAACAGCAATAATAATGGGTATTGTTGTTCTAAGCCAGTGAAGCTGCATTTCGGTGATGGCTCTGTTATGTCAGCTGATCATGTCATTGTCACAGTGTCACTTGGAGTTTTAAAAGCTGCAATTCGTCATGAAGATTCAGATTCAGGTATGTTTTGCCCACCTCTACCTTCCTTCAAGACAGAGGCAATCTCAAGGCTTGGTTTTGGTGTGGTTAATAAGCTGTTTCTTCAATTGAGCCAGCAACATGATGATGAAGAAGAAGATGAACTCTCCAATGGCTTCCCTTACTTGCAAATGGTGTTCCATCCACCTCATTCTGAGTTTAGGCACAAGAAAATTCCATGGTGGATGAGGAGAACATCTTCACTTTGCCCAATCTACAACAATTCCAGAGTCCTCTTGTCTTGGTTTGCTGGGGAAGAAGCTCTGGCTCTAGAAACACTTGAAGATGAAGAAATCATTAATGGGGTTTCAACAACACTTTCAAGCTTTCTTTGCTTCAATCATAGATTATGCAATGGGAATGTGAATTCTGAGGAAATTTCTCATCAGCACCCAAGTGAAGTGAAAATCAGTAAAGTGTTAAAGAGCAAATGGGGTACTGATCCTTTATTTTTGGGGTCTTATAGTTATGTGGCAGTAGGATCAAGTGGTGATGATTTGGATAAAATGGCAGAGCCATTGCCTAGTTCTGGTTCATGGCCTCCGCTTCAGATTTTGTTTGCAGGGGAAGCTACTCACAGAACTCACTATTCCACTACTCATGGAGCTTACTTCAGTGGCCTTAGGGAGGCCAATAGGCTTCTTCAACACTATCACTGTGTTGGGATTCATAACAACTATTAATTTTTTCTTTAAATTTTTTGAACATTAATCGCTATGATGATATGATATCATTCCCATTTTCATCTCAAACATCTCTGTTTCTCTTTAAGGAATGTGGGTGGGTGATTCGGGCAAAAAAAAAAAAAAAAAATCTAGGTTACAAGGGAGCAAGATGAAAAGAGAGAGATGGGTTAGATGTATTACTGCAAGGAGTATTTTAATTTTTTTAATCCTTATTGCTTTCTCTTCTTCATTCATGAGTGTAGTTCATTTTCATTTCCTCTCTTTCTTTCTTTCTTATTATTAATATTGTAGAAGAAATAGATGAGATTTTTATTGGTACACAGAATCTGATATGGAACTAGCTAGGAAGCGATGCTACCTCTTTTTGTGTGTTATACTTCTTTCAAAGGACAGGATCCGCTAAACCCGGTTCTTTCCAGCCTGGAATCTCTTCGTCAGACTCTTCTCTTCTCAACTATGGCTTGTCACTTGCAGAGTCTTTGCTTATGTGTTATTTCTTAGCAGAATAAAAAAAACTCTGCAAGAAAAACTCCAAAGTAAAATCCAAGTGCTTAGTCTAAAAATGCAATAGAAGAAGCTATATAAGTTGATTGCCTCAAATAATTTTGATCAAGATACTTATGCTTAGCACTGAGGGAAATATCAGAATATCAGCATAAAAGACAAGGCTTAATGAGATAATCAAGAGATTCAAACCTATGTGTAAATCCCTGTATCAAGCAAACCCAACTCATGTTATCTTTTATACATTGAATTCTTTTTTCTTAAGTCCTAGACAAAACAACACATTGACCCTTATCAGAATTATGGAGCCAAAAGTAAAACTAATTGCCTTCAAAGTTTGGTTTTTGTACCAGTGAGAGATAAGACCTATGAGAAACTGGGGACAGTGAGTGAGCTGGCTAGGCCAAAGTATAGATGATGCACATGAGGATGGGAAGAGGCTCCAATGGGAGGGTCCCACGTGGCAGGTCTTGTTGCCACCCCTAATGAACAGTAGGTGTCAGTCAGACCAATAACCAAATTGTCCTTAACAATGAGACAGAATTGGAGATGCTTATGGCCATCTGATTGCAACTGATCTTTTTTGCGCAGAAGCTCACTTCACTTGGTCAGAATTCACAGAGAAAAAGGACAGGCCCCATTCTTTTCCTTCGTACGTGTGTGGGTGTGTATTTGTGATTTGCCAGGCATATACACTCAGACACATATAGCTCTCTTACTTTTTTTTTGGTCAAAGACATATAGCTCTCTTACAAAAACAAAAATAAAAACAAAAACTGGCCTACTTTAATTGTTGTACCCATTTTAGATTTCTATACGAAGCAAATCCATACTAAGAGACACTTGAAAGATAGAGACTGTCCACAAATGTCCCAAGATATATATACTTGTATATACTGGGAAGTGGATTTCCTCAGTATCCTGCCCCTTAGTATTCCTCAGAAGTAAGATCTCAACCGTCCAAAAATGAATCTAACGGTTAGAGAATGATTTTTAAAATTTTTATAAAAACCGGGCAGGGTAAAAACTATTGCGCGGTTTTTATAAAAATGATTCTGGACCCATAGATCAACTTTTGGATGGCCCAGATGGAACGATACTGAAGGATACTGAGGGATCCGATACTGAGACAATCCGAATCCGTATATACTCTTGTCCTACTGTCTCATCCTCATTTATTTTTCTAATGTCTAATCCCGATCCGTCTGATCATGTGCTCCCCATCAATCAAACTAGCTTGATCAATGGTAGTGATTTCTCTCAAAGTGGACCCCATATCGTATAAATTATTTGCCTTCTTCATTGTCTGGGTATTCTGCATAAAATAAAACTTCAAGTCCTTCTGTGAAGGTTGTTCTCGCGGATCTCAATTCATTAACCACTTCAAGTTTTGGCCTTTCATCACAAGACAGAGAGGCCTTGATGTTAAAAGATCCTCTGTTTCTGATAAGTGAGTGCTTGGGGGGTCTGTTTGTGTAGTCAAATCAAGACACACACACACACACACACATACAAGTGACTCCATTGTTGTCAGATTTTCCCAAGATCTCTGATCTGTTGTTCCCTATCTCAAGTTCCCCATTGCTTAATCATAGTTTAAAAGAGAGGGGTAAATAAAAAGAAAAGAAAAGAAAGGAACAAAGGGTGGCCCACTTGCTGTCTCTTTATGCCCCTTGTGGGCTTCAATCACCCTTTGATGATTGCATATCATAAACCAATCTGTCACCTAGTTTTTGTCTGATACATAAGAGAACAAATGAGAATCTGCGTTCCTCTACCCCACTTTAATTGTTTAATCCAACATATTAATTACTCAAACGTGACCCTTTTTGCATCTAATTATTGTTGTTATTATGGTAAATTGGCCTACTTCCATTAAAAATGCTCCCTGCAATAATTGCCCACAAAATCTGCGGTTTCTTTTGCTGAAACCAGGTTGACCTCCCCAATAAGAATCTTTTGAATTTGAAAGAACAGAGTTCAAATCAATGAGATTGTAATCTTTCAACTTCAGAATTTCAGATAATATAGTTTATGCCACACAAGCCTTGTCAAGCTTTTATGTTTTTTCTTTGCCCCTTTGATTTGGTGAAAGTTTTCATGGTAGGACCATTGAATTGACGACACGTGCAAATTGGACAGGTTTGTGTTTTTCTCTGACGTTGTTAGGAGCTTGTTTGTTTGCTTGCTTAGGTTGGGGTTTATTTTGTCCACGTAATTTGCTTCTCATTGAGCCAAAATAAACGATGTTTGTTGTTGTTTTGATGTTTGTTGTTGTTTTTTTTCACTCATGCCTTGTACTTATCAGAGATCCAAATGATTCATATGCTACAGTTGAAATCAGACAATATCAACACGAAATGAAGTATGAAATGAAATGTGAATCTGATGGAGACTTGGTAGTATGGATTACCAAAGTCTTGCGTTGAGTAGAATGAGATGTACAATGGGGTATTTAAGTGGATTGGTTGTCTCACATCAATGGTTAGCTCTTAGGGTAGGATTCTCCGTCCCACTTAGCTACCCATTAAAATCATATTGTGAGTCACTTTTTTTTTTTTTGTGGAAAGAAATGATGTTTAAGTTATAAATCTCTCTCTTCTCTCTCTCTCCCCCTTAAAAAAATCCATTGCCTACTGCTTTAATTTTCTTTTTTTCCCCCTTAAAAAAAGTGAAAAACTTATTTTCAGCTCAGAATCTATTTACATTAAAAGAAGGGGTATATCCCCTTGTAAATAACATCATTCCTGGCCTGCCAAATTGCATATGTAACTACCCAAAACGTAGTCTCTCTCTCTATCTCTATCTCTTCAAGAACATATATATTGTCATGTCATAAAGCAGACAGTATCCATATCATAATCAACCCATTTCATCAAAATCCTCATTGCTTTGGGTAAAAATCTGCATTAAAAAAACAGAGATGGTCTCTCTTTTAGGATTATCATTGCTTTTCTGTTTATTCAGTTGTATGTATTGTAATAATTGTTTCTTGAGTATTATGATTGATTCCTATCATCTTCACCTTTGGAAATGTTTCTTTAACTTTACGTGTCCAACTTCTTTATCATAATGATCCCTGCTTTTCCTTATTTGCAAATCTTAGATTAAAAGTTTAATAATAGATGATCAAGAAATGTATCTATATCTCTCGCTTTACTCTTATAATAAATCAAAAGAGAATAACTTTTTTTCTTTCCAAATCTCCAATAGCCTATGGTGACTAGTAAGAAGATGACAGATTTAAGTAAGTTATCACATTGGGGATCTGAATTTGGCTTTAGAAAAGGCCTTGGTAGTGATGTTCATAAAGAAAACACAACTAGCACATTACTTAAATCCAGAGAGGTGGTATCCAGAGCTTTAGTCATAGTCATAGTCTTAGACTCATAGATAGGTTGCTTTGAAGTCTCCCAAATCCCTAAAATATTTGTCTTTTGTCTTTACACTAGTGATTGAAGAGCCATTTAAAATTCATTAAAGTAATAATTTTTAAGTGATGGAATTCTTTGGCACATATTTTTTATGAACTTGCATTGATTCCTAGTAAAAGGTGAAACTAAGAATCCAACTCGTACCTTATAAAAATACATGTTTTAATTTTACTATTGATGTGAAGACCCGGTTGATAAGAAATCTACAAGTACATGTATAATCGTTCTATCATTATGAAGAATGTCTTATGCCTTAACTTTAACATTAGTGAATTCTTAAAATCCAACTTAAACTTTTTTATTTCACCAAAAGGGAAAAAAACAGAACTAGCTTGACTATAAGAGGTCCACAATCGCTTTCATGATGCTGAGTGAAGAGCAAGCAAAGCACAAATGTATTTTAGGTAGGCATGTGCTTGATAGAGGCAGAGAATGACAGTGTTGTTGAAATCTGTAGTTTTGGCGGCAAACATGGATCCAAACAATGTTGTTGAGCTAATGCTTTTTATAATGGGGGAAGAAATATGAAACAAAGTGGTTCTTTTACTTTTGTTCTCTTTATGTTTTGTTGGGCGAATAGGTGGATGCATGTGTGGTGTTTCAAGTTTATTGGAAGGTGAGGTCTCTCTCTCTCTCAACTGTGTTCTTTTTCTTTAAGGAATAAAAGGAGGTGAGCTTTGAGGGTAACTGATTTGCTAATCCCTGGATTAACAGGAGAACCGTTTGGATTTTTATCAGCTGAGGATTCTTATCTGATGTAGGATTATTCACAAAAAATTCAACATAAAGAGTGGGGGTTATTATTATTATTATTATTATTATTATTTATGATTTTAAGGAGATTAACTTATTTGTAAATTTTCTGCACACCACAATTGTAATTGTGCTTTTGGCTTTTGAGGGGAGAGAAATAGTACATTAAGTCAAGTAGCTTACTAATCTGTTGGATCCTTTTAATGTAAGTGATGTTTGTTTGTATTATTTTTCAAATTCACCTCAATTTAAAAACATATACTATTAAAATAAAATTTGACTGTCAAAATATCAAATTATATAAAAAATTGTAGAGTCCATATCTTGCTATCAAGTCAAGTATTATATTGATTCAAATTAAAACTGGGTTATCGAATAAAATTTATACGCCCTTATAAAAAAATGTAGCTTTTGAGATTAAAGCAGCCTATGGAGATTTCACATCTTATGTTTCATTTCATTAGCCTTCATGAATCGGATGCAAGTTTTTCTCCAATTTGTTTGTGGACCCAAGTTTCTCTCCAAAATTATATTAGAGGAATTAAAACTTTTACCCAAACCAGATTCCAATGGCATGTTCATCAATTATTGCTTGGGTTTGTGTCAAATGCATGTCTTAATACTGCCCACAATATAGATTCTCTATGATGGATTAATAACTTTCTAATTTCCCAGTCTTAAAACAAAAATGTTTTAATTTCTCCTTGATCGAATTTATCTCCTATCCATTTTTCTTTCTAGTGCTATTTCCTTTATTTCTTACATGGTTCTTTCTTCCTACGTGAAAATTGAATATGCTTTCACTTTAAAGTGCTTGCTTGGGAAACCCCTAAACCATGGTTTTAAAAACACTTTTACGCAAGCTAAGACAGAACATATCTCACATACTTATCTCATAAATCGTAAAAATAATTATAAACAATTAAAACAAACAAACACTTTTTGTCTAAAGTGCTTGGAATTAAGAAAATATTCCTGCTCAAGTATATCAACAAGCTTAATACATGGACTCTCAAACTATTAATCAATATTATAAAGCCTGTGGACAAAAGTTTTCATCCCTTAATATAAACATATAAGCGCCCAAAATTTTACAGTGATGTGTCGATATGAATGTAGCACATGGGGCTTAGAACTCTGAGGCAACTTCTTAGTACAGCATTCTTATTACATAGAACCATACAAGAAAAATCATTTTTATTGCCTTCTTTTTAACCCATCTCTCTTCATCAACAAATGGAAGACACAGTATAATGATAAATTCAACGTATTCCATACTTGCACCATCTTCATTTTGTAATCCACTACCTTGTTTCTTTTGCTAGAGAGACAGAACCAGTGTCACCTCCCATTTCATCAAACACAACTAAGAGATTCCCGGTTGGCTTTAGCCACCCGTGAGGGACGTGAAACCTGAAAATTTACTATGTTAGTAGGAAATCATGTATAAATTACAGTACCAATTACAACAATTATGTAGTTCTTACCATCTTTGTGAGGGTGTACCACAATATAGGCGGCATTTCGTATCAGAATAAGTTCCGGCATAATTACACTTGTCAACACAATTGCCCTTTGCTATATATGCTGGCCAGTGTCGCCCGATGCTATGACCATTTATCCAGATTTGACCCTTTCCCATGCTAAGCATATCCAAAGCCAATGGATCATTACCTGCTGGTTTGTCAAAAGTTGTCTGGTAATACCAAAGCATACAATCACTCAGAATTTTTGCAGATGTTTCAATCATATGTAACAGATTGGGTTTATAGAACTGAATTACAGAGACCGTCCTTACCTTGTACCATGTCAAGGGTCTTTTATTGGCCATTGTTGATCCTCCTACCCAATTAACAGAGGTGCTACCCCTTTCAGTATAAATAGCTGAGAATTCACCTTTCAGGCCAATCTGATAAGCAGAAGCAGCGGTGCGATATTAAAGAACACGTTGTTATGTAGATTATTCAATGTGACAAATTTTAACAGAACACGTGACACACACAGATCACTTTGTTCTAATGCTTCAAAAGTGGTTATGTTATTTATCAAAGCTCCTCCATTAGTATTTACTCCCTTTGGTCCTTAATGTAAAACCTATTTACCTAATTTGATAAGACTAAGGAAGTTAAATAAGTTAGTTAATGTGATATATCTTTTCTAAAATACCCTAACCATCTTCCTTAATTTCTCTCATGCTTGATTATTGTTGAAGTAGCATCAATAGGGATAATTTAGGAAAAGATTGAAAAATATGGAAAATAGGTATCACATTTAGGACCAAAATCAACTTTCCAATTAGGTCCTAATTAAGGACCGGAGGAGTATCTATTTACCTTTGTAGTTTATACCAATCTTTATCACAAGTTTTCATTGTTGCCAATGAACAAATATAGCATCGGTAACATACCTGGTAAAACCATGTCTGTTTTGACAAATCCCTTGCCCCCTCACTTAAACCACTCAGTGTAACTGGGCCTAACACTCCAACATTCCAGGTCTCAAAGTGCACAGAATGGAAAACACCAACATTCTGGAATTATTGAATGAAAAAGAGTTAAAAAATTATCTGCATGTTAAAACTGGTATTGAGAACAAAAAAATGTCAGAAAGTGAGAGAACTAACCGGGAGGCCAACAGAAGCACTAAGTAAAGCAATTTTGTTACTGCCAACAAACAGCTCTACCTCCTGACTAAATGTTAAACTACTATCTCCCAAACTCCCATACGCAGTTCCTAAATTGATAGGGGTATGTATAAGCAACCATGGACTTTGTTGAAGCAACATAGAAAGCAGAAAACAATATTATTTTTTATTTACCTGAATATTGACCGTTAATGAAAACATGCAAAACATGGCCTGCTGACATTACAGTGAGATGGGCAGAATGTCCATTCTTCAGATCATGACTTTTAATATCGATTCTGAATTTGTAATATAAATATCATTTAGATGGAGAGGATACTGACAAAAAGTATCAAGAAGATGGAATTTTTATATGAAATGATCTGTTGAGATATATACTTACTCTGTCATATACCACAAGTAATCTGTAGAATCCCAAGTGGTATTAACCTGCTCCACAAGTCCATACTTTGAAAAAGTCTTGCCTGCACCAGGAGACCCAGGTATTTCGTTGTATGATTGCCATGGAAACCATTTAATTACAGGTGTAAACTTCATCTCGGTCCATGGTGCATTAACCTGCATGAAATCCAAATACAAAATACATTAAAAAAATCATCATCAAGGAAGTTCAGTGAAATAAAGAGAATTTCAGATCAAAACACTAACTGTATAATAACATCTGTCATTCAAATATAAGTCAAGTCTCAAGAAGGTACAGTCTAGTTACTGTAAGAAATAAATGTGACTCTTAGTTGCACAGATAATTTCACCAATTATGCCATTATAGATCATGTCCATGCATGTCTCACCTTTGCAGTATTGAAAACCACGGTTTTGCAGTCAGGCAGAATGCTAACAGACCAAGGTGGTAGGTCATATTCCGCATTTCCAAATCTCACTTTTCCCCATGTTTTGGGGTCATAATTTCCAAGGAAAGCAGCACAACTTGACTTTGTCTTGAACACACGAGCCTAAGATAGTAATCACAAGGAGAAGCAAATGAATTCCAAAACACAAGGCACTTCTGCTGTTTTTTTTCCCCTCTGAGAAATGGGTTTAAGGACCATATAGATACCTCCAGGTTTTTTCCAAACCAAGTCACTTCGGGTTCTACAGACAATAAAGCTAATTCGCATTGCTTTATTGCTTGATGCAACTCTTTCATGTGTCCCCATTTAGGCTGGTTTAGAAGGCCTGGTAAGTTTAACAAGCTTCAGATTAGTGTAACAACAAATCTCTACTTCACCTGTGTAAAATTCAATGGAATATGCGCAATTCACCTAGTATCTATCTATCTATATAAATATATATGTATATATGTGTGTAGGTGTGTGTGTGTCTATATATATATATATATATTTGCAGTTCTCCCCTAGTGTCAAAGTGGGCAGGATTTCTTGCGAATAGTTTAGAGTATAAAAGCAACTTTTAAGTCTTAACTTTGTGTGCGTACCAAATTCATCAACAAAAGCATCATAGTCATAGCTTGTTGCAACGAAGAGACCAGACGTCCGGCCAAAGTTAGTTCCTCCATGGAACTGGACACAAAAAGGAGATATTAGACTTAAACCAGAATTTCCACAGCATGAAAAGCAGAAATATAAATAGCACAATAGAAATCATTAAAAAAGGACCCCAAAAAGATAAAATAAAACTACCATATAGTAGTTAACCACTGAGCCTCCATTTTCTATGAATCTGGCAGCTGCATACGCAATGTCTTCTACTGGTCTTTTTGGGACTCCAGCTCCATACTCAGTGAACCTACGGGTCAGAAAATCCAGAAATAGAGGATCAAGATAATATATAAATACATATATACATATGTGTGTGTGTGTGTGTGTAGAGGATCAAGATAACATATATACATATATACATGTGTGTGTGTGTGTAGAGGATCAAGATAACATATATACATGTTTGTGGGTGTGGGTGTGGGTGTGGGTGTGTGTGTGTCGGGAATCAAGATATACATATATACATGTGTGTGTGTGTGTGATTGGAAAATGAAGACAGAATAGTGTCTCATGAGACAACAAGAGATAAGGGCGCGATCATAAACATGAGAATCAAGCGGAAATACAAAAGATAAGGAGCTAAGAGAACAAATGTAGGCATACCAGCCGGTCCAATTCTCAGTCCAGATTTTGGGTTTGTACTTTTGGTTGGGAGTGAAGCCTTCGCAGTAGTAGCCATTGCAAGTATTAATCTATGGCGAGTTACGAAAATGAAATGTCACAGAAAGAAAGGGATTGCGATAAATTTGAAGGAGGAAGAAGAAGAAGAGGATTGTGTTAGATTAGATACATACAATAGGATCGGGAGGGTCATCTTGCTTGCACATCACCCAGGGCACGCCGGTGTTGAGTCCGACGGCCATTTTCGCAGCCCAATCGGAGTAAGCTTTGCCAGGTGCCCCAAGTTCCCATTCCACTGGTCCATACTCGTTCTCTATCTGCCATTTTCATTTTTTTCAGACGATTCACATTATGATTTGATTTCTTGTGGAGAAAATCGTTCGTTAGGGGCCTGTTTGCTTTTGAAGGGAGGGAACCAGGGGATGAAAAGAAAGGTTCGAAGGTTACAGCCGTTAAAAAAAACAAAAAAAGAAAAAAAAAAAAAATTCCAATTAAATACCAAATGAATTTGTAAAACCAGAAGTGACGCGAATTTGCAAAAAAAGAGGTGACAAAGGCGGAGAGTTTTTGCAAATTCGCGCCAAACGATTATTTTGCCCTTAGGGTTAAATAAAAAAAAAAAAAAAAAAATACCCCCCGCGGTGGGCCCCACCGCCACCACCCACGGCCGGCCGGCATGGTCGCCGGTGGCCGGCAGCCACCGTGGGGCGGTGGCGATGGGGCCCACCGCGGGGGTATTTTCTTTTTTTCTTTTTAAATTATTTAACCCTAAGGGCAAATGGTCATTTGGTGCGAATTTGTAAAACCCCAAAGCGTCCTTTCCTCTAAGTTTTTCAAAAATTCGTCACCTTCTCGTGGTTTACAAATTCATTTGGATTTAAATGGAATTTTCCCAAAAAAAAATAGGGTTAATGTTCCTTGTTAATTGTATGAGGAGAGGAATGATAGCAATTTACCAATCTCCCTTAATATATTTGGTCATATGTTTATTTATATGTTATATAAATTAATTTGCATCTCATCTAATTAATAAAATAACATTTTTATTCATAATTACTATAATGATATTTTTTTGTTTTAAGTTAATTGTATAATAATATTTTTCTTAACTATAATATTATTTTTTATTTACAATAACATATTTCCATTATAAAATTAATTTCATAACAAAATTTTTTTAAATATAAAAATATATTTTTTAGATCTAATGAAAATAATATATCTTTCATTATATTAATATTTTTATTTAAAATTATATCAACATATTTTATAATTATAATATTTTTTATTTATAAAACTTTATTTTTATTTAAAATCAATTTTATAATATTAAATTTAAAATCAATTTTAAAATAATAAATTTTTAATTATAATAAAATTTTATAATAGTTTTTTATTTTATAATAAAATATTTTAATAACAATAATATTTTTATTTATCCTAATACTTTTAAGGATTGAGGGGCAATTGTGCACTAGAATTTTCCACTAAACAATTTTGTCCCGGAAGTTTAAAATGGAGCAATTTTGCTCGACCTTCATCTCAGTTAACTTTAATTATTAGTCAACTAAATATGTTGAGCTGACAGTCCACTTGTCATCCATGTCATTTTTGTTGATGTTCAAATTTGTCCTAGAAGTTTTAAATCTAACTTTGAGAAAAGATGAAGTAGATGATACATGGACTTCCTAGACAAATTTATACATTCACAAAAATTTTATGGATGACACGTAGATTGTTAGCTCAACATAGTTGGTCAACTAACAATCAAAATTAATTGGGATAATGATCAGGATAAAATTGCTCCATTTTAGAAACTTCTAAGGCAAAATTGCCCCCTTAAATAAATTTTAGGGCAAAATTGCCCCTTAACTCTATTTTTAATTGTGGGTATTATTGAAATATCACATAAGCTATAGAGGTAGAGTGATTCACTGGCTCTCCTTCAAAACCCCCAATTTAAAAGGAGCCAAAATAGGGGGTGTTGGGGGAGGGGATGAAAACTTTAAGGGTCCCCTCCCCTCCAAAATAACAAATCAAATTAGGGGAATAGCTCATTTTTCCTCCCCTCCCCGGCCCTCCAACCAAACAACCCCTAAAGTATTGATGTTCTGCTAATGCCTTGTTTGGTTCACTATGCAATAGAATGCTCTCTCTAAAATATCCTAAATATTAAGTGTTAGTTTGTTTTAGCTTTTTAAAAGTATTTTTATGGCTTTTAAAATAAATATGTGAAAGAAGTTTTATCCCATCTTATAAAAAAAAAACTTAAAAAAACACTTTTCTCCCGTTCCCAAACAAGCGAAGTGAAGAATATTTATGAGTATGGATGTTACCTGAGCCAAAATGATAGGTCCTCCAAGAGGTTCAAACATTTTCTCAGCCTTCATTATGTTCACAATATGCTCTGTAAATCTTTGCACTGCCGCCTTCATCACCAACATACAAATTCGCTCTTTCTTAGATTACTTGTTTGATCTTAATTCCACAATATAATTAAAAGCAAATTAAATTAATCTAACCTTAAATGGCTCATTGTTTGTCCTGAAAGAAATCCCTGGAACGAATTTCAACCAAACAGGTAATCCCCTGAATGTCCAAAACCAAACACAGTATTATCATCTCTCAAACTTGTTAGTACACCGAGCTTTATTTACCACTCCCATTTATCGTTGATAATATAAGAACCAGCTCAATTTCTTCGTTGAATGGATCTTATATTAGGTATTTTATTTTGGATGAGAAAGCTATAATACAGATTTATCACTTTCCCCATCCTAGTGAGAGCACTAATATGAACTGACCATGAAGATTGAAGGCAATATGAAAAACAAAAGAAATTGAAGATGCTTAGTATCTCCACCTAAGTACAGAGACAATACTTATATAGCTTCTGTAAACAAAAGAAATTGGTAGCGTTTGTAATAAAGGACTTAGCTTAAACCTTCACCAATTATAAAAATAAATGACAGATAGTGACGAATTTATCTATCATTAATTTTAATTTTTATAGCAGTGCTTGTCTTATCCGTTTGTGAATTTTAAATTAGTATTAAGACATAGCTTCATAGTCTTTTATAATATATATACACACATATATAATTTAATGGCCCATTATTAGTGCTCATAATTAATGGAAATGATGTTTTTTAATTTATTGACCTAATTAAAAAGCATATATAATTTAATGGTCCATTGTTAGTGCTCATAATTAATGGAAATGATGTTTTTTAATTTATTGACCTAATTAAAAAGCATAACAGATTACCCTGCTAAACAAAATAGTCGTCTGATTATAAATATAGGGCATAGTTTATAATGCAAACTACACTGCAAAATATGTCCTCTATTTAAGATTGAAGGTAGTACTTAACAAGGAGGGAGCGCTCATCAAATCCGGGCCGTTGAGAGAGCGGAGGACGTTAGAGTTAGAGAACAAAAAGAGAGATCTAACAGTCAGAATTTGATGAGCAATGCGCTTTGCAAAGTAAGAAAATAGATTCCCTTACAAAACATGTTGTTTAATTTACTGATATGAATTGTAGAAAATCATTACGTACATTTAAAAGCCATATAAACAATAGAACTATTTCACACAATAAATAGAGAGAGAGAGAGAGAACGTTAAAGAAATGAATACCCGAAATTCCATTCGGCAGTGATGTAGGGACCAATGCGAAGAATAGCGTAAAGTCCAGCCTCATGCACCAGCTTCAGAAACTTCACCAAGTCAAACCTATCCTCAAAATAAAACTGCCAAAAAATCCAAAACAACACAACATTGATTAATTATATATATCAAAATTTCTTGTTCTTCTTTTTGAACCTTTTCGATGAGCAAAGCAGGAAAAAAAACATCATAATGATAATGGAACCAGCTAGACAGGAACGATCGATGAACGTACTTTTCCAGGTTGAGGTTCGTGTCCATTCCAAAACACATAGGTTTCAATAGCATCCAGGCCTCCCTCTTTGGCCTTCTGTATCAACCCTGGCCACATCTGCACATTCATTTCAACCCATCATTCATATTTATATTGCTTTCAATCATCATATATCTATTGAAATGATATGAACGAGCTCTTATATTACGTCAGGTGTGCTTCTGGGGTAGTGAATGGCCCCGGAGAAGAGAATCCTTCTCTGTCCATTGATGATGAGAGATTTGTGGTCATAAGTCACAGAGGCTGACACTGATGATAAAACCCACAAAAACAAGATTATCACACACGACTCTATCCTTAACAAATTCCCCATTCTTGTTTCTTCTTCTATTTGCTCTGCTTTCGTATCTATATATATAGGATCAGATTGGTGGGCTAAACATTTTGAAGTGTGTAAGGAAAAACAAGTACACGTAACCTAATCTGAACTGATTTTTTGTTTGGGTTGTAAGAAATAGCAAATATTACGTACGTTAAGACATGGATATACATAAGTTGGTTTATCCGTTTGCTAGCCAAGTATTCGCTGATAAAGCTTGTTTTACGCGAGAGAAATTCATGCGTCTGTTTGACTCGTATTCTTTTATAGTCAGTAAATTAAATTTCTGTTTTACATTCGTATATATAGGCTATATATTGAATGTATCCATCTGTTACTTCTATAACAAAATATACCCAAAAAACTTATTGAAGTGAAAGTATGATGACTAGGTGCTCTCATTTGGAAAAAGATCCTGGCGGCTGGCATCCTTATCTCTTATCTGAAAATACTAAATAAGCATAGTTGTCAAATTCACGAATCACGAGATAACTCATAATAGTGATATAAACTTATATTATAAATTTAAATTGTAAATTTATAAGAGTTTACTTTTATTATAAATAGATATTAATACTCTCTCCGTTTCTTTTTATAAGAAATACATAACCGGATAATGTATATCAAAGTGGCGCTAAAGGTGACGATTATATAGCAAATTATATTTTAATTTATAAGAATTCCTGATTTGTAGGGATTAATAATAATCTTCATTAATAGTCATTATTAGATTTATAGGAATCCCTGATTTGTAGGATTTAGGAATAAGGATGCCAAAAGGTCATTATTAGATGTCAAAAGGATTGTAGGGAATAAGGTAGAGATGTAAGAAAATTATTATAGTAAAAATGATTATAGAAGAGAGAGAATAAGGAAATTAATATTGTTGGAGTAATAAAAACGATTGTATAGGAGAGAAAATGTGTGGTGGAATGAGAGTGCGAAAAATATATGTAATTAAATAGAGGCAAAATGAGAAAGTAATAGACAAAAATAAATAGAAATGGGGTATATGTGGCGGTTGTTTTTTTTTTTTTTTTTTTTTATAATAAATGAACTCGGGGAGTATTGTATAATTAAATAAGCAAACTATAAAAAATGACAACAAATTGATTTAAATATATTTTATATCTAAATAATTAAAATTAAATCCATTAACTTTCATACTTTATCATACCCAATAAAGAAATGTGAAAATTGCCCATAAATCCTCATTTGAGAATTTATTTGCCAAATGGGACCAAAAATCATTTAAAAGAGGGAGATACTTGAGTGTCAATATCTGTAAAATAGTAAGACAAAAATACCCTTAATAAAAAGATTAAAAAAAGTGGAGCTGAAGAAAAAGATCACAAGTAGATTTTGAAGAGAAGAGTAGAGGAGAACAACGGAGGTGAAGAAGTCTCCTAACCTATACTTGCTTGCGACGGGAGAGGCGGCAACGAGCGAGCAAGCGATGACTTTGCTCTATTCATAGTATGCGACTAAGTGTGCCCTATTTAAAGTTGATAACTTGAGATGGAAGAGTGAAAATATTGAAATACATACAGAAGGGCTCTGAAGTTGTTGTGTATTTCACCGTGGATCTGCTCCAACCAGAGGCGGACCTAGGCTTTGAGTTGGGGGGGCAAGTGCCCCCAAAATTTGAGATTTTTTTTTTTAAAAAAATAATAATACATGTTTGAATGATTTCCACCCTTAAATTAGGTGCACACCTTTAATACATCAAGATTGCACTTTGTAATCGGATTGGGGATGAATGGTTGAATGATTGTTTAGTGTCTTATATTGAAAAATATGTGTTTGATAGCATTGATAATAAATCAATTATGATGGAATTTCAAAAAATAAGGCCTAGAAGCATGACATTGTAATTATTTTTATTGTAATATACTTTGCTATTAAAATATATGTACTTGAACTTATTGAGTGTCCACCCTTCATTGTAATTTATGTAGCTACATTTCTAACAACACTTAGCCTTACTTTTCTAAATGATAGGTTTGTAAAATAATTGCATCTCGTATTACATCATCAATATTCACTTGGTTTCATAAATATTTTTTTGATATATTTTTTTCTTGTTTATATTCTTTTATTTTTTTAATGCATTTAAAACTTTCTTTAAAATAAATAAATAAATTTGGGGCCGCCCGAACCCCAAAATCCTCTCGCCAATTGTGCCCCCTTCAATATTTTTCTAGGTCCGCCCCGACTCCAACTAAGGTTTATCGGCAAGTTGATGGCTATGGCTGACGGAGATTAAGTGTCGTCTCACCAAAGTTCTAGCAAAAACTGAACCCAACAAAACTCTAACTTGCGATTTGGCAACAACTTGCCCAAGATGTTTGATTGGCAACAGACTATATTGAGAATAAAGGAGAAAACCGAATATTATTAACTTCAATAATATGCAATCCACCTTCCATATGTACAAATGGCTTCCTTTGTTTCCAAAAATTAAGCTAGAATTTGCATATTATACTTTGTGCAATCAATCTTCCATATGTGCAAAAGATCTTCCCTTGCATGCAAACTGTCTTCCTTATATGCAATTTATCTTCCATGTACAACTTAATTTTTGTGATATGCAATCTATCATCCTTGTGTGCAAATGTCTTCCATTGTGTCCTAAAATTAAGCTAGAATTTGCATATTATGCTTTGTGCCACTGATTTTCCCTATGCACAAAAGATATTCCCTTTTATGTAAACAATCTTCCCTATTTGCAATTTATCTAATATACATGCAACTTAACTTCAGCTATATGCAATCATTCTTCCTCGTGTGTAAAATGTCTTCCTCATTACAACCGCCGCCTCTCCCGTCGCAAGCAAGTATACAAGACTTCTTTATCGCCTTCGTTCTCTTTTGTCCTGCGCAAATTGTTACACCTTCTCTGATTAACCCTAAGCTTCACGTGATTTTCAAAAATTTCTTTAAAAAAAAGGTGACCACAAAATGAATTATATTTCTCAAATCAACATCCAAATTAATTAAATAAACACCCTAGGTCCTCAACCGTCTATTAAAAGAGTGCAATTATATATTCTAAATAAATTTACTTATAGCATGATGTAATAGGCAAAATTCCCTAAATGTGGCAATAAATTGAAATAAGCAGTAAATACTAGCTACTTGTTAGGGTAGTCAAATTATCAAATGCCTTCTCAGTTGCTCCTTCCCTTAAGCTCTCACTGGAAAAAAAGTGTGAGAAGTAATGGGATGAGACCACTGTCTCAGTAACGTACATTACCCACCTTACCTACCGACACCACCCGTAGGTGCCAGGTGGGACAAACATACAAACATGTCAAGAATATATATTAGGCAAAAAGGAAAATAGAAGTAATATTCAAAAGGGCAAGTAGATACGTACTAATCAAGAGCATGATCATATCCAGTAATATTCTCATAGAACATTTACTCACAATACAACCTACTATTTCACAATTAGTTATTATGCATGATTACTCTTTATCTTTTATTAAACCCTAACCATCCTTATATCATTCAACTGAACTTATAGGCTAAGTACTTTAATTTCCACATTACTGGGTTACTCTCACAAACTCTTCGTAAGTGTGAAGTGGACCGGCCAAAGTACTATAAAGCACACAAGGGACAATGGGTTCCTCCAGTAGGGTTATCGCCCTCAGAAATACTGCCTAGGCCCCAAGAATACTGCCCTAAAGTCCCTGAAGTGTTGTATTAGGGAATATTGCCCTGTAAAATAGACACCAGCTAATGGTGTACAATAATCAAACTAGCGGCTTGCCATGTGGCATTCAGTTTTTATCAATTACAACTCATTCACTAACTCCACCATTTATATCACATTATTTTCAAGGGGTTTTCATATTCTCATCATGATCATACATTCCAGTTCATAACATAAAATCAACATGTCTTCCAACACAGGCATATATTCTTTATCTAGTTAATCAATATATGAACAGTACATAATCTAGTGCATCACATACATAACACATATTTTTCAAGTCCATAATCATAAACACATAGCACCAATAGTTCAATTGCCCTTACATGACCACTCGTGAGGCATGAATCATAAAGATACCAAAAACAGTTCACTTTACTGATCTAGACCTATAATTGTCTCTACGATTCCAAAAATCAATCTATCCAGTCCTACAATTCACACAAAGGTCCCACAAGGCGTTATTGGTCATAAAATGGCAATATTTATACAAGTTCTACTCATTATATAGAGGCTTGTAGAGCTTTTCAGAAAAACCCAAAAGCAACACCAATAAATAAGATAGATAAGACCACATTACCTGATATTCTTTAAGTTCCAAACAAAGAAAATCCTTTTCACAAAGTTCAAGGTAACAAGAAACTTAATTATGCAAAGTCTTTTAGCAACATTAGACTTTTACAATTTCTCCTCCATTGAGTTGCACAAAATTTCCTGTGACTAGAAAACGTTATATTAGAACTATATTGATTTGAGAATTGGGATTATCGAAGCAAGAGACTAGCCTTGTATAACGTTTCTATTGTCTCAATTGGGATTTTAACCTTTAGAACCTCTAGAAAACTCATAAATCTATGACAATTCCTATTTTTTCAAATAATAGATTTAATGCGTGATAAATTACTCTTACCTGAGGGATCAAATCAAATATCCCACCATCGGTTTTACCTAACATGATGTCTCAAACAATCTCACAAAATTTCACGATGATCCAACAATGGACTTAGTTGTAAACGTTCATTCATTCCTCTAGGGTACGCTTTGTTTTCCACATTCTAGAAATTCATTTATCTTCAGGGCTTTGTAACTAATAACCCACGATAGTAATGTCTAATCCAACTATTGAAATTAACGTATTGGATGTCTTCGATGGACTAAACAAACTTCACCGTGATCACCTAATCCACCGGTTAACACAAGTATAAATGGCATTTTCTTGAGGTTGTCCCGGTTGTACTAGAAAATAAAAAAGTTGCACATTTAGTCCACCTAACTACTCCTATACATAGGCTCTAAGAACTCAATCTTCTCCTTATTTAGTCTACTTGGACTTCTTAATCTCTTTTATTGTATTATTTAGGGTTAAATAACAGATCCATCCTGGAAGTATAGGCTCATAAGCAATGTAGCCCTGAAGTTTTTCTTATCTTAATGTAACCCCAGAAGTGTTATTAGAGTAAATATCCTTTCTGGTCCCGACAAAAAACACGGACCCCATTTTGGTCCTTTACAAAAAAATCAACCCTTATTCGTATTTCTAAGGGGACTAAAAAAGACATTTTGGAAATCTGTGAGAGATCAAAATGTCAACCAGTCGACCATTATTCGTCCTTTTTATGGACTAAAAAGGACCTTTTTTTTGTAAGGGACCAAAATAGGGATCGTGTTTTTTGTCAGGGACCAGAAAGAGTATTTACTCTAAATCATAGAAATGTTGCCCCTGAGTTAACCATCGTTTAAGTTGACCATTAATTTTGACTATAATTGCTTGCATGACAGCCACATGTATTTTGACTTTTCTACCTCATCATCACACATCATCCTCTCTCCCTTTATCTCTCTCATTCATCACACCTCCGCGGCTCTACCCATCTCCTTTGCTCCTACCCACCACCATCTTCTCACTCATCAGATGAATCCAACTTTCAACCCATGTATCCTTCATAGAAGCCTTGCTTTTTCCTCTCTTCATCTCCAAAGAATCCGTTGAATTCAGAGTAAAATAAGAAGCAAATATATTCACAGCAAACTAAGAAATCTAGACATATTAGTATAACACCACCAATGGTTTTAGGACTAAAATAGAAATTGATATTCCCTCTAAGACTGAAACAAATAAGCATAACAAAAAAGAGGAGAAGATTCAAAAATTACCTCTGTCACTGATAAGTCATCTTGACCAACACATAGAAGTGGCCGACGAGGAGTAAAAAATGTCGGAGATCTGGGTCGTCAGTTTGAAAAGGAGAAGGGGGTCTAATTCGTAAAGTGAGGAGAAAGAAGGAGAGAGATGATGGCGACAACAGATAGGAAGGCATTTGGAAGGGGAAGATAGAGCGATGTCTGTGGCGATAGAAGGAACACATTTGGAGGTGGAAGAGAGAGCGATATCGGTGACAACGGAGGGAACATGTGTAACATCCTCCATTTTCTTATTTACTTGAACCACTTATCAAGAAATTTCATGCATAATTGAGCTTTAAGCTTCACTAGGCCCAAACTCTTTAACTAAATAATGCTTCTTCATCTATCAAAATATCCAAAATATACTAAAGTATGCAAAATGAGCCATATTGTGACAATATACAATAATCCAATATATACCAAAAAGATGGAAGCACTACTGTTAGCATAAGTTATTTAAGCTTCTGAAGTCTTCCTTGATAGACCCACACGAGAACTATCACCTGAAAAATGTTAGTAACCATCAATCCAACTTATTACGAATGCTATAATGTGTTCGTGAGGTGCCAAGTGGAACCATTTATATAATAAAGTATTAGAAATATAAATCACAAATTTTCAACCACAAATTCTGTATCACAAGTTCTACATTAAAATTTCCATATCAAATTTCATATTATAAATCACATACATAACATGACAAGCAAAATATTGATACACCAACCATCCTTATTACCCCAAATCACCCTTATAACTGCTGATTGGAACCATAGCTAATAAATGATTCATCCATTTAATTGGATTATACATTATTCCAAATCATAAGGAGTCACCTAGCCAGGGTTCCTAACTATGATTCTTCCATCGTTCCTCACTCTCCAACTTGCTCTTGCTCTCACCCTCTACACACACCTAGCTCCACATATATAGAAAAGAGAAGCGGTGGGTGGAAATTTATTAACCTACCCCCTCTTAACTCAAAAGGTGGCCGACATGTGCCACCTTTCCCTAAACGTGGCAACATGCGTGCCAAAAATATTTAATTCATTTATTTTGTTGCAATTTTTTTTAAAGGATATTACAACAAGTATGAAGCGTTTGGAGGGGGAAGAGAGATAGCGATGCCAACGACGATGGAGGGAACGCGTTTGGAGGTAGAAGAGAGAGCAATATCGGTGATGGTGGAGGGTTTACTTCATTTACATCTCTCACTACAAAATTTCCAAAATCAAGCTACTTTCTCTTCATTAACATCCATAGACCAAAGTCTTCTCTTGCCTATGCCTTGCTATCTCTATGGTTCTGTGACACAGCTTGGATTGGAAATGCTTCAGTCTTGTTAAATTCGTGAGCCAAACAACAGTGTTGTTCCGGAAAGATCGAACGAAGGAGAGAGAAAGGGGGAAGGAGGAGGTGTAATTATGAGTTGGCAAAATCATAGCACATGTGCCTGATTGCAATTTCAATAAAAAATAATGATCAAATTAAACAGTGGTTAACTCGGGGGAAACAATGTTATGTTTTAACACTTTTGGGGTTACATTAAGACAATAAAAAATTTTAAGACAACATTGCTTCTGAGCTTATACTTCCAGAACGGATTTGCTACTTAATCCTATTATTTATTTACTTATACACAAATCATTAAAATTACAATTAAATACTCTCATTTAACTTGTACTAACTTTATTATTTAATCTTTTCTAAAAAAATTCAATAATAATAATTGCTTAATTATATTTTTATTAGACTTCATTTAACTTTGATGTTTTTAGTTATTTTAGATCTATCTTCCTTATTCAAACCATTATTCACTAAATTATATTTACAGCTAAATGTTTCCTTTATAAGATTATCTAAGTCTTATGAATGAAAATTTGAGATGTTACATAAATCTTCTCTTCAAAATCTACTTGCGATTGTTTTCTTCAACTTCATTTTTTCAATATTTTCATCGGGGTATTTTTGTCTTCCTACTTTCACAAATATTGTCACTCAAGGACCTCCCTCCTTTAAATGATTCAGGGTCCCATCTGAAAAATAAACTTTCAAACCAAGATTTATGGGCAATTTTCTCGAAATAAATTTCTATAATTTACATATAAAGTCACATCAAATAAAAAGATAGCATGAGTTTAAAAGTGAATAACACAATTTTGCAAGTTAGAAATGTAATAAAATCGGTATATAAACTTATGAGTTTAACTAGGTAACAACTAACACGAGTTTAAAAGCGACCGACAAAATTTTGTAAGCTATAATCATAAAAGCGGGAAATTTGGGGAACCAACTTGCGAGTTTAACAATGATATTAATAAGCTTAAAAGAAAATTTTGAAGAACTATTATAAAATCTGCAATACTTGATGGTAGTGATTGTCAGGTATTAAAACAACAACAAAACTATAAAATTGAGATAACAAAGATGAAAATGTGGTGCAACAAAAATAAAAGATAAGATCATATTCATGATGAACATATAAGGGAAAGAGCTTGTGTAGTGGCTATCGACAAGTAAATAGCATAAAATCTTCTGAATTGGTTCAAACATATATAAAGAGGAGCTAGTGTAGTGGCTATCAACAAGTAAAAAGCATAAAATCTTTTGAATTGGTTCAAACATATACAAATTAAAGATTGTCGCTCGAAGCAGCACCGCACTAGTGAAGAAGGTAGATAAAACAATACTGAATCATTTTAAAAGGTCAAATAAAGGGAAAACTAAACATAACACTTAATAAACTATTGAACTCTGAAATCTTTTTGTTAATAATTCACATTAAAAAATTTGGTTGTTAATAAAGTATAAAGATACCTTAGAATTTATGCAGTACCTCCACCTAATAGGTGAGACATGTTTTTTAGAAACACGTGTTAAAAAGTGGGTTTTTTTTTTAATGGTTTTAAGGAGATTAACTTATTGTAAATTTTCTGCTTACCACAAGAGTAATTCTGGTTTCGGCTTTTGAGGAGAGAGAAATCGTTCATTAAGGCAGGTAGTTCACTAATCTGTTGGATTCTATTAATGTGTAGGCGATGTTTGCTTGTACTAATATTCAAATTGACCTCAATTTAAAAAACATATTCTACCATTTTTTAAAAAAAAAAAAAAAAGAGAGAGAGACTATGTAAATATCAAATTATATTTAAAAAAAAAAATTTAGAGTCCATATCTTGTTATCAAGTCAAGTATTTTATGAAGTAAAAATTTGTACGCCCTTGATTAAAAATGTACCTTTTGAGATTAAAACAGCCTTGGGAGATTTCATATGTTTCATTGAATCGGATATAAGTTTTTCCCCAATTTGTTTGTGGACAGTGATAATCCAAGGCCCATAATATAGATTATATATTCAACCTCTGATTAATTAATGACTTTCTGATTTCCTCTTCTCAAAACAAAGGGGCTTTAATTTCTTGATCCAATTTATCTGCTATCCATTTTCCTTCCCAGTGCTATCTCCTTTATTTCTTGCCTGCTTGATAATTAAATCTGCTTCCACTTTCTATCAGAAGATGTTGGAATTAAGAAGAAAAAAAATTCTTGCTCAAGTATATCAACAAGCTTAAACATGGAACCTCAAACTATTGAACAATATGATAAAGATAAAGCCTGTGGACAAAAGTTTTCATCCCTTGATACAAACATCTAAGCGCCCAGAATTTTACAGTGATGAGTCAATATGAATATAGCATATGGGGCATAGAACTCCGAGGCAACTTCTTAGTACAACATTCGTATTACATAGAACCATACAAGAAAAATCATTCTTATTGCCTTCTTTTTAACCAATCTCCCTTCATCAACAAATGGAAGACAGAGAGTATAATGATAAATTCAACGTATTCCATACTTGCACCATCTTCATTTTGTAATCCACTACCTTGTCTCTTTTGTTAAAGCGACATAACCAATGTCACCTCCCATTTCATCAAACACAACCAAGAGATTCCCGGTTGGCTTTAGCCACCCGCGAGGGACGTGAAACCTGAAAAATTAACAATGTTAGTAGGAAATCACGTACAAATTACAGTACCGTTTACTGTTGTAATACAATTATGTAGTTCTTACCATCTTTGTGAGGGTGTACCACAATATAGTCGGCATTTCGTATCGGTATAAGTTCCGGCATAATTACACTTGTCAACACAATTGCCCTTTGCTATATATGCTGGCCAATGTCGCCCGATGCTATGACCATTTATCCAGATTTGACCCTTTCCCATGCTAATCATATCCAAAGCCAATGGATCATTACCTGCCGGTTCGTCAAAAGTTGTCTGGTAATACCAAAGCATACAATTACTCAGAATTTTGTGGATGTTTCAATCAAATGTAACAGATTGGATTTACAGAACTGAGTTACAGAGAACGTCCTTACCTTGTACCATGTCAAGGGTCTTTTATTGGCCATTGCTGATCCTCCTACCCAACTAACTGAGGTGCTACCCCTTTCAGTATAAATGGCTGAGGATTCACCTTTCAGGCCAATCTGATCAACAGAAGCAATGGTGAATAACTATAACAGAACACGTGACACACACAGATCGATTTGTTTTAATACTTCAAAAGTGGTTATGTTATTTATCAATGCTCCTCCATCTGTATTTACTCCCTCCAGTCGTTAATGTAAGAGTTACTCTTATTTACTTAATTTGATAAGATTAAGAAAGTTAGTTAATGTGACTTTTTTTTAAAAAACACTCTGATCATCTTCTTTAATTTCCTCCATTTCTTTCTTATTGGATTATTGTTGAGGTAGTATCAATAGGGATAATTTAGGAAGAAAATGATAAATATGGAAAATAAATCTCATATTTAAGACCAAGATCAAATCTCCAATTAGATAGTGGAGGAGTATCTATTTACCTTTGTAGTTTACACCAATCTTTATCACAAGTTTTCAATGTTGCCACGGAACAAATATAGCATCGGTAACGTACCTGATAATACCATGTCTGTTTTGACAAATCCCTTGCCCCCTCACTTAAACCACTCAATGTGACTGGACCTAACACCCCAACATTCCAGGTCTCAAAGTGCACAGAATGGAAAACACCAACATTCTGGCATTATTGAATGAAGAAGGAGTTAAAAAATTATCTGCATGTTAAAACTGGTAATAAGAAGAAATAAATGTCAGAAAGTGAGACAACTAACCGGGAGGCCAACAGAGGCACTAAGTAAAGCAATTTTGTTACTGCCAACAAACAGCTCTACCTCCTGACTAAATGTTAGTCTATTATCTCCCAAACTTCCATACGCAGTTCCTAAATTGATAGGTGTATGTATAAGCAACCATGGACTTTGTTGAAGAAACATAGAAAGCAGAAAACGATATTATTCTCTTTTTTACCTGAATATTGACCGTTAATGAAAACATGCAAAACATGGCCTGCTGACATTACAGTGAGATGGGCAGAATGTCCATTCTTCAGATCATGACTTTTAATATCGATTCTGAATTTGTAATATAAATATCATTTAGATGGAGAGGATACTGAAAAAAAGTATCAAGAAGATGGAATTTTTATATGAAAAGATCTGTTGAGTTATATACTTACTCTGTCATATACCACAAGTAATCTGTAGAATCCCAAGTGGTATTAACCTGCTCCACTAGTCCAAACTTTGAAAATGTCTTGCCTGCACCGGGAGACCCAGGTATTTCGTTGTATGATTGCCATGAAAACCATTTAATTACAGGTGTGAACTTCATCTCGGTCCATGGTGCGTTAACCTGCATGAAATCCAAATACATAATACATTAAAAAAAATCATCATCAAGGAAGTTCAGTGAAATAAAGTGAATTTCAGATCAAAACACTATCTGTATAATACCATCTGTCATTCAAATATAAGTCAAGTCGCAAAAAGGTACATTCTAGTTACTGTAAGAAATAAATGTGACTCTTAGTTGCACAGATAATTTCACCAACTATGCCATTATAGATCATGTCCATGCATGTTCAAAGTATTCTAAGTTGCTAGGCATCATGTCTCACCTTTGCAGTATTGAAAGCTACGGTTTTGCAGTCGGGCAGAATGCTGACAGACCAAGGTGGTAGGTCATATTCGGCATTTCCGAATCTCACTTTTCCCCATGTTTTGGGGTCATAATTTCCGAGGAAAGCAGCACAACTAGATTTTGTCTTGAACACACGAGCCTAAGATAATAATCACAAGGAGAAGCGAATGAAGTCCAAAACACAAGGCACTTTTTCCCCCTCAGAAATGGATTTAAGGACCATATAGATACCTCCAGGTTTTTTCCCAACCAAGTCACTTCGGGATCTACAGACAATAAAGCTGATTCGCATTGCTTTATTGCTCCATGCAACTCCTTCATGTGTCCCCATTTAGGCTGGTTTAGAAGTCCTGGTAAGTTTAACAAGCTTCACATTAATGTGACAGCAAATCTCTACTTCACCTGTGTAAAAGGAATATGTGCAATTCACCTAATATCTATATATATTGCACTTCTCCCCTAGTGCCAAGGTAGGCGGTATTTCTTGTGAAGAGTTTAGAGTGTAAAAGTATATCATCATCCAAATTCAAAATGTATACAATTTTGAAGTTTTAACTTTATGAGCGTACCAAATTCATCAACAAAAGCATCATAGTCATAGCTTGTTGCAACGAAGAGGCCAGACGTCCGGCCAAAGTTAGTTCCTCCATGGAACTGGACACAAAAATGAGATATTATATACTCAAACCAGAATTTCCACGACATGAAAAGCAGAATTAAAAATAGCACAATGGGAAATCATTAAAAAGGACCCCACACAAAAAAATTAAAAACTACCATATAGTAGTTAACTACTGAGCCTCCATTTTCTATGAATCTGGTAACTGCATACGCAATATCTTCTACTGGTCTTTTTGGGACTCCAGCTCCATACTCAGTGAGCCTACGGGTCAAGAAATCCAGAAATACAGGATCCAGAAAATAATAAATGAACTAATTGAAAAATGAATATATGATAGTGTTTCATGATACAAGAAGAGATAATGATATGATCATAAACATGAGAATCAAGCGGAAATACAAAAGATGAGGAGCTAAGAGAAGTGTATATTGTAGGCATACCAGCCGGTCCAATTCTCAGTCCAGATTTTGGGTTTGTACTTTTGGTTGGGAGTGAAGCCTTCGCAGTAGTAGCCATTGCAAGTATTAATCTATGGCGAGTTACGAAAATGAAATGTCAGAGAAAGATAGGGATTGCTATAAATTTGAAGGAAGAAGAAGAGGATTATATTAGATGAGATACATACAATAGGATCAGGAGGGTCATCTTGCTTGCACATCACCCAGGGCACGCCGGTTTTGAGTCCAACGGCCATTTTGGCAGCCCAATCGCTGTAAGCTTTGCCAGGTGCCCCCAGTTCCCATTCCACTGGCCCATACTCGTTCTCGATCTGCCATTTTCATTTTCCAAAACCTTCTTCACATTATTATTTGTCTCTTTTTTTCAGGTAAAATCTTCCATTAGATTGAATACAGATCCCTATTCTTTTATTCCAAGTTTGGTTGATGATCACAATGACCACAGCAGATAAAGATATTAAAGCTGAATTTTTATCACTTCGCTGTATGTTTGGTTGGCATTCCATTCCCCATGCAATAGAATGCTCTCTGTTGGGTTAACTATAGAAAACCATTTTTCAGCCATAAAACCTTGGGTTCATTAAAAAGCCTCCAAACACTATGACAAAAGCACTTTTTCCTTCCAAACCATAGTTTAGGATCTCAAAACCTGGTTTTGAAGAAGCTAATTTTTTTCCCTATTTTTAGAGGTAATTGAGCCTCTAATAATTTTCCCAACCGATCATTGTCATTTTTATTTGGGCAGGTAGTTTTGCCCTAAAGTATCTGATTTTGCCTAAAGTTTCAAGCCTTTCAAAAGCTAATAATTTTTAACGGAGAAACATTGTCTTCCGTTTGAAACCCAACCGATTTCAATTGTCATTTTGGGCAACATTCTTTTTCCTCCTTTTTTTATTTTTCCTCCTTTTTTCCTCTTTCCTTCAGTTTCTTTTTCCTTCCTTGCTTATTTATGTAATATGCTGCCACCCCCACTATTCCGCAATTTTTTATCGTTATAAAATTGACTAATATTATGATTTTAATTTTATAGATAAATTTATTTAATTTTTGGTATTTATTATGGAATTTAATGTTAAAAATATATAAAATCAAATCTTATCCTATTATTAAAAAAAAAAAAACTAATGTCATTTTTAGTAATTTAAACATGAAAAAAAGTGATTCCCATAACAATATTTAAATACTATCATTTTATTAAAGTTACTTTTTTTTCACAAAAATCTATTATGCTCAAAATCTATTATCTAAAATCGTTTTTATCACTTTTTCTCTAAAAGTTATTCTGCAAAAACTAATACAAACATAAGTCTCTAGCTACAATCTCCAAGATATCTTAAATGCTATACACACGTCTTTGAAAAATTGGGAAAAGTAAGAAAAGTCATATAAATAATTAAAGCATGGGAAAATTACTAAAAAATTCCTTAAAATATTCCTGCACCCTATGAAATTGTAGCTTTTCAGGTGATATGCTAATCAAGGCTACTTTTTTAACCTCTCTAAATATACATAAATACATATATAATATGAGTCACATGAATCATATATTATCTTACAAGTACTTCATGACTCATGAAAAATATAATTTATATTATATTTTTTATATTATTTATATATAGTTGTTATCATAATTATATTAAATTGATTGTACTGATATGATATTTTTAATTATAACTACAGATAATCTAATTTTATATAATTATTACAGTTATGATTTATTATCAAATAATTAATTGGATGATAAAATTATAAGCATTGAAAATTTCTTCAACTAAAAATTTATTAAATTAATTATAAGTAATACCACCATAAGATAATTATATGATAAATTTGGATCAAATGGGGTAAAATTAAAGTAGTCGAATGTGGAATATTTAAAAACATGGATGTTACCTGAGCCAAAATGATAGGTCCTCCTAGAGGTTCAAACATTCTCTCAGCCTTCATTATGTTCACAATATGTTCTGTAAATCTTTGCATTGCCGCCTTCATCACCAACACACAAATTCACTCTTTCTTTTAGATTACTTGTTTGATCTTAATTTCACAATATAATTAAAAAAAAAACAAATTAAATTAATCTAACCTTAAATGGCTCATTGTTTGTCTGAAAGAAATCCCTCGAACGTATTTCAACCAAACGGAAATCCCCTGAATGTCCAAAACCAAACACAGTATATCATCTCCAATCTTTTGTGTGTGCAAAATAGCAAGCTTTATTTACTACTTATCCGGTCTTAAATATAGGATCTAATTTGTAGTATAACTAAAGGTAAAATGCTAGTTTATCAGAATGATTATGGATTATTTTTGTACTTTTAATAAAACATCACCTTGTTGTCAAATAAAAAAATCAGCCATCATCTTGTTGGCAAATTAAAAAAAAATAAGTTCATCACCTTAACTAAGATTTGGCGGTTGACTTGACAATGGTTTCCTAAAGTTTTCTTGTAATTTTTTAACTTGGTTTTCTGATTAATGCTTCACTACTTATAAAAAAAATAAAATTAGTAACTAGACATTTAATGACAAATACTACTCAATCCTAAATATAGAATATAATTTATAATACAATTTGTATTAAAACTATGTCTTATATTTTAGACGAGGTAATTTTTAATTTATCACCAATCATATGTGTTAACGTTTCTAATAATGGACTTACCTGTCACTGATTACAAAAATAAATGACAGATAATAACGAATTTATCTATCATTAATTTTTATAGCACTGCTGTCCTATTCGTTTGTGAATGTTAATTAGAATTTACACACAGCTTCACAGTCTTTTATAATATAGATACACACACACAATTGAATGATCCATTGATTAGTGCTCATAAATCATGGAAATGGCGTTTTTTTTTTTATTAACCTAAAAAAAAAAAAAAAAGAACCAGTTTCATGCTAAGCAAAGTGCTTTTCAAGGAGCACTCATCAAATCTTGGTTGTTGGTAAAGTTAGAGTAAGAGAGAATTAAAGTGAAAGAACAAAAAGAGAGATCAACGACCAGGATTTGATGAGTGCTCCCTAATAAGCACTTTGCCTAGTAGGAAAACTGGTTCTACTAAATAACATATTGTTTACAGATATGAATATATTAATATATGTAATCATCAAATTTGTAGAAATCCCACCATTTAAGACAAAAAATAAATAAAGAGGAAACGTTAATGAATACCCGAAATTCCATTCGGCGCAGACGAAGGGACCAATGCGGAGAATAGCGTAAAGGCCAGCCTCATGTACCAACTTCAGAAACTTCACCAAGTCGAACCTATCTTCAAAATAAAACTGCCAAAAAATCCAAAACAACACAACATTAATTATTATATATAAAATATATATATATATATATATATATATATTTCTTGTTCTTCTTTTTGAATCTTTTCGAAGAGCAAAAGTGATCATACTGATAATGAAACTAGCTAGCTAGGGACAATCGATGGACGTACTTTTCCAGGTTGAGGTTCGTGTCCATTCCAAAACACATAGGTTTCAACAGCATCCAAGCCTCCCTCTTTGGCCTTCTGTATCAACCCTGGCCACATCTGCACATTCATTTCAACCCGTTCATATTTATATTCCTTTCAATCTTCATATATATATTGAAATGATATGAACGAGCTCTTATATTAAGGACGGGATATACTTACGTCAGGTGTGCTTCTGGGGTAGTGAATGGCCCCAGAGAAGAGAATCCTTCTCTGTCCATTGATGATGAGAGATTTGTGATCATAAGTCACAGAGGCTGACACTGATGATAAAACCCAGAAAAACAAGATTATCACACACGACTCTATCCTTAACAAATTCCCCATTATTGTTTCTTTCTTCTATTTGCTCAGCTTTCGTATCTATATATATAGGATCAGATGGGGCTAAACATTTTGAAGAGTACTGTAAGGAAAAACAAGTATACGCGTACGTAACCTAATGTGAACTGATTTTTGTTTGGGTTGTAAGAAATAGCAAATATTACGTTAAGACATGGGTATACATAAGGTGGCTTATCCGTTTGCTTTGTAGAGCTCTAATTTAAGTATTCGCTGATAAAGCTTGTTTTACGCGAGAGACATTCATGCGCAAGTTTGACTCGTATTCTTTTTTGGATGTATCCATCTGTTACTTCTATAACAAAATATACCCAAAAATATAATATTTGTTGAATTCAAAGTATGATGACTAGGTACTCTCATATGGAAAAAGATCCTGGCGGCTGGCATACATATCTCTTATTAGAAAATACTTACAAAAATAAGGTTCTCAAGCTTACAAGATTAAATCATTGATGTAAACTTGTATTGACCTTAAATAGTAAACTTGTAAGAGTTTAACAACAATACTAATATAAGCTTAAAAGAAATTTTTGATGAGTTATTATAAAACTTGAGAACAACAAATGTAAAAAATTGAGATAACAAATATGAAAATGTTGAGATGAATATGTAATGCAACAAAAAAAGAGGGATAAGATCATATTCATAATTATGAACATATATGAGAAAGATTTTTTGTCGTGGCGATCAATGAATAAATAGTAGAAACTTGTTTGAATATTGGTTCAAACATGTATAAAGAATGTTTCTTGAAGTGCCATCTATCAAACAATACCGTGTCATTTTAAAAGGTGATAAACAAAAAACCAATAGAACATTCAATAAAATTATTGAATACCTTTTGGTTGATAATTCATTCAAAAATTTAGTTGTTAATAGAATATAACACTTAAAATTTATGTAGTCCACCCCACCTGAGGCTTGTTTTTTCGTAGAAACATTTGTTACTGACCTATCATGCTTAGTTTCATTGTTAATTATTTAATTTGTTATATATTAAGAATACCATCATATGTTATTCTAAATATGTTGACAACTATGTTATATTTGTCCACTATGTATTTATCTTCTATCTTATAATACTTCTCACATCTTAGATGTAAAACTTTGTTTTGGGGGGGGGGGGGGGGGGGATTTTGATCTTAAATATAATTTTTTTTTTCTAATTTTATCTAGATCATTTATTATATTTCTAAATTAATTTTCATTACTTATAAAATGATATATAATATGTACAGTAAAATATTTTATAGCAATTATTTCAAATATATTATAATTAAGTAATTTATTTAGTTTCTTTAATATCCTTAAATGAGATAAATAGGTCTAATTAAGAATAAAAGAGAGTAATAAATATAAAGATATTTTAGTCAAAATGCTCGCACCCACATATATTGTTTACTTTTTAATTGAATCAAAATATTTAGATGCAGATTTAATTTTAAAATTGGGTTAAGGGGCAAAAATACATATGAATTTTACTTAGAAGAGCGCCTAACACCAAATGTTTTTTTTAGGTACAAAAATATACATGAGTTTGTAAAATCAGAGCAAAAATACTATCACAGTTAAATTGCCTTAACATCTGTTAAACATATTATGAAAATACCAAAATGCCCCTCACCAACACCCTCTCCCTCCTAACCTTCATCTCTGCTACTCTTCCATCGAAGAAGAACAGTGACGATTCCCAAATTTAGATTCCCAGATTTGTAACTAAGACCATAAAGTTCAAAACCAAACCATACGGAAAATAGATGACTTCCTTGTGGAATCAATTACTCAAAATAACTATTTACAAGTCCGAATCCCTAAATTCTCATATTTATAGTTCAAATGTGAAATCAGATAGCTAAAACCGCAAAGAAGATCAACCCTTCACCCCCATGAGCACGAAACGAATAGAAAAGGAAAGATAAATACGAGAAGACGTTTAGACCTTCAGGTATGACAATGAACTTTGATGAGGGTAGGAGTGATGGAGAGGAAGAGTTGCAAACACCCTTAGATTATCGAAAATCGTCATTGTTGAGTTTGTTGAATTTTTCCTTCTGCAGGCTTTAGGGCAGCTCGAAGGATCAATCACACGGGGAATTCTAGTCGACTATCAACGTAACTAAAACCCTCGTTCATTTGTTCTTCAATCACTAATTTCGCCATTCTGGTCTTGAAAAATTCTGTGTTCTACAATTTTAGGATGAAAATGGAAATTGGCATCCTGGAGCAATCGCTACATTAATTGACAACATTGTCACCTTGGTGATCTTTTCCCTTGTTCCAGTATTTAATGTCTCTGTCAATTTCTCCATATTCTTCTCCACGACTAAGGTTCAAGTAGTGTTTCTTTCTTGCCCTTTCTCTTATAACCATTGCGATTTCAAAGTGGGTAGTCAATCAATAAATTACTGCTTTTGGAAAGATTACATATTCATTTGTGGTTCAGTGAGTTATGTTTTAATGGCAGGAAGAGGTTGAAGTAGAGGCGAAGGTTGTGGGGAATATGGGAAAATTAATATGTGTGGTTGTTCAAGTTAGGAAGAAAGATAACTCACTAGGCACGGACAGAAAAGAAGGTAAAGTGAAGGGCAGAAGAGGAATTTTAAAATTGTAGACATTTTTATTTTTTAAATAATGTGGATCCCACTAATGGAGGTTAGTCTATTTTAACGGCATGTGCATTTTTGCTCGATTTTACAAGCTCATGTATATTTTTTTCACTTAAAAAAATGTATTTGGTGTTAAACCCTCATCGAGATAAAGCTCATGTGTATTTTTTCCCCTTAACCTTTTAAAATAAAATAAAGTATGCATTTGATTTAAGCGTTATTCTTTATGCTCCATATTCCTTAGTCTACAACATACACGAAAACGCTGAACATGGAGATTTCATTGATAGTATTGGAATATACAGATGAGATTTTGGATCCAAATCTTTTTTTATTTTTATTTTTATTTTTTTCCAAGACTATTTTTATAACTAGATAGTTATGAGATTGGTATTATTTTATATCCTGCATTATTTAAGAAAAAAATTGTCCAGATAAGGAAATACTAAAATCATAATTATAAAAATAAAAATAATTAATATATTATTGAAAAAATTGTAAATAGTAAAAACACACTTAATTAGTTAATTTTTGGTCCTTCTTAGAATATTTGTCAAGATATTGAGTATTTAAGAGTTTTTTTTTTTTTTTGTTACAAAAACTTAGAGAGTGGCAGGACTTCCTTCCAAGAAGCCCTCTTTTATCTTCAGCAACCTTTCTTTTCCCCCACGATATAAGAGGAAAGCAACTCTATTTTGGCTTATGCTTTTAAGCATAAGCAGCTTTTTACCCAAAAATCAATTGCGCTAAAAGCTAATCGTAGGATATATAAAGGAACACGACACGTTTTGAAATTTTCCCTGCGTGTTTTGGGATCAAAATGCTCATCAAAATACGAAGCCAAATGATGCCTTAATGGTTAATCTTTGACCAAAAAACAAATGATGCCTTAATGGTTAAAGTTACTATAGACTGAGTGAGCTTACACTTTTCTTTGTTGTAAAGGCTTTTTTGTTTTAGTGATGATGCAAATGGGGGTAATGAATCGGCTTAATGATGATATGGATTGGGCGGAGGCTAGGACTAATGGGCCAGAAAATGTGATAATCGGCCAATATGGAAGGAGGTTCCAGGGATGGCCAAGTTTATGTATGATGTAAGCTTAAGTTATGACTTTTCATCAAATACTAAGCGTGATTCCAGTTGCCTATTGAGATTATAACAATGCAGTAATAAGATGACATCAACCTTGCAAATCGTATCTGAAACTTGGAAGCAACCATTTATTACTCTGAACATTCTTATTACATACAATCATCCCAGGAAATAGAAACAAACAGACAGCTTTCTCTCGTAGTATAATGGAGAGGTCTTTGGCTCCTTATGCACCTGTTTTATAGTAATGTGTGTGAGGACTCGATTCTACAATCACTACAAGCCCCACAATGTGTGGAACAGTATATAGTATATAGTAGAACAGCATGCCTATCTCTATGTACACACCCCTTTTTCTTTTTCACAATTCTCTCTTTATGATCAACTAACACAAGAAAATATAGCATCATAACGATCAATCCAACCAACTCTACACTTTGCACCACCTTCATCTCGTAATTATCTATTGCCTTGTTTCTTTCATTAAAGCAATCCAGGTTGAGTCACCTCCCAGTTCTTCAAGCACAACCAAAAGATTCCCACTTGGCCTCAGCCAAGAGCGAGGAACATGATACCTGAAAATTTATGACATCATTTAGTAGCAGATCACATATAAATATGACTATACTGTTGTGATGTTGCAAGTCAAAGTTTCTTACCATCTCTGTGAGGGAGTTCCACAATACTTTCGGCATTTTGTATCAGTATAAGTTCCAGCATAATTACAGGTTCCACAATTGCCGTTTCCTATGTATGCAGGCCAGTGTCGTCCGATGCTCTGACCGTTGATCCAGATTTCACCCTTTCCCATGCTACCCATGTCCAAAGCCAATGGGTCATTGCCAGCTGGCGCGTTAAAGGTTGTCTGATAATACACCGAAGCACAAAATGACTCAGAATAAATGCAGATGAAGGTGATGATCTATAATAGACAGAATTTATAAGATTGGATAACATAAACCATCCTTACCTTGTACCATGTCAAGGGTTGTTTATAGGCCAATAGTGATCCTCGTACCCACTCAGCATTGTTACTACCACCTTCAGTGTGAAGTCTTAAGGATTCACCTTTCAGGCCAACCTGTTCCAACAACGGAGAAATCGGTGATTGATTTTCTAGTGACTTCCTTTTGCAAGAGCAAATAACAAAAATACATACTAAAATGAGAAGTAACTTATGATACAGATCAGCTTGATTTCATGTTCCAAAAATGGTCTAGTCGGCTCCTTATTAGGTCTACATCTATCGAACTTCATAATTTGCACCAACTATAATTACAAAATTTCCTGTTGTTATTGTGGAACAAATATAACATAGATTACAAACCTTGTATGACCATTTTTGTCTTGACAAGTCTCTTGTCCCTCCACTTAGACTCAGTGTGATAGGGCCTAAAACCCCAACATTCCAGCTCTCAAAGTGCACCGAATGGAAAACACCAACATTCTGGGATTATTGAATATCAAAGGAGTTAAAAAAAAGTCATTTATCTGCATATTAAAGCTGTTGAAAAGAACACATAAATATCAGGAAAGTGACAGAACTAACCGCAAGACCAACAGAAACACTAAGTATAGAAATCTTGTTGTTTCCAAGTCTTAGCTTTACACCCTGACTAAATGTTAATTTAGGATTTTTCAAGCTCCCATAAACATTTCCTACATTAATACAAGTGGTAGATAAGCAAGATGAAACTTGTTGAAACGAAACACAAAACTGGAAAAGCAATATCATATTTACCTGAATATTGACCATTAACAAAAACATGCAAAGCATGCCCTGCTGACATTACAGTGAGAACGGGAGATTGTCCACTCTTAAGATCATTAGCTCCAACATTGACACTGGACGAGTAAAATATTTATCAATAAACCAGAGGAGATACTAGTAGAAAGTATCAAGAAGATGAAATTTTTCTATGAAATGATCTGTTGAGATATACTTACTCTGTCATATACCACAAGTAATCAGTAGTATCCTGGGTGACTTTAACCTGTTCCAAGAGCGCATTGGCTGTGAATGCATCATCTTCACCAGCAGATGAAGGTCGTTCATTGAATGACTGCCATGTGAATGATTTAATTACAGGTGTAAATAACTTATCATCCCTTGGGGCATTAACCTGCATGAATAAGCAGATATTAATAATCACACTTAAAAAAACAAAAAACCCATCCAAGCAGCAAAGACAAAGAATTTCTCATCAAAGTGCTATCTGTATTACAGTTTCTGTCATTCAAGAACAGCTCAAGCCTCAAGGTGGAACATTCTGTGTTATGTTAAGAAATATATGCGACATAATAGATAATTTCAAAATGCATTTAAGTTGCCGGCATTGTGACTACCTTTGCAGTGTTGAAAACTACAGTTTTGCAGTCAGGCAGAATGCTGACAGACCAAGGTGGTAAGTCATATTGCCCATTTCCAAATTGAATTTTTGCCGAGGAACTGGGGTCATAATTTGCAAGGAATGCAGCACAAGCCGATCTTGTCCTGAACACATGGGCCTAAGATAACAATAAGAAGAACAAATGAGTTTTTGAAACACAACGCAGTTCTGCTTGTATACTTCAGAAACAAGTTTAAGAACTATACCTCTTGGTTTCTTCCGAACTTTGTCACAACGGGATCTACAGACACTAGAGCTGGTTCACATTGCTTGATTGCCTTGTGCAAATCTCTAAGATGCCCCCACTTTGGTTGGTTTAAGTTTCCTGGAATCAGGTTTCAGATAACTGTAAGAATATGTCTCTGCTTTATTCGTGTAGTGCTTCAATTTTAACTTAACACGCATACCATATTCATCAATAGGAGCATCATAGTCATAACTGGTAGCAACGAAGAGGCCACTTGAGGTTCGGCCAAAGTTAGTTCCTCCATGGTACTGGACCCAAATAATAGATGATATTAGACTTCAAAGTTTCTACAAGATGAACTTTTTAATATACAAAAGTGGAAATAAATATTCACAAATGATAACGTTCAAAGGACCAAAAAGAAAATACCATATAGTAATTAACATATGAACCTCCATTTTGTATGAATCTAGCAACCGAAAACGCTATGTCCTCTGCTGGTCTACTAGGGACTGCAGCACCATACTCAGTATACCTACAGAACGGGAAATTCAGACTAATCAGAGGAAATAGAAAATGGATGTAGGAGAGTATTATAACAAACAGGGACTGGAATACCAGATTGACAGCTTAATCTAATGACTTAGAGGAGATCCAAAACATAACAAGCTAAGATAATCAGTTAACTTACCAGCCAGTCCAATTCTCTGTCCACATTTTGGGCTTGTACTTCTTGTTGGGAGTGAAATTCTCACAGTAATACCCATTGCAAGCATCAATCTATCGCCAATCGCAAAAAACAAATATCAGAGAGCAAAAGATGTAACGGAGGCTTAAGTTATAGATACAAGTTCTTCTCCAACAAATCGTTGAATTGATGCTGAACCCTCCAACTTCCTCAGAAAAATTTGACAAAAACGACGAACTACACAATCTCTAGAAGCATCATAGAACGGGAAAAAACAAAGCCTAAAGCAGGTGAAGGGCAGAGAAGATGGGATCTCCCGATGGAAAGCAAAAGGAATAAATAATAAATAAATATTAATAATTAAAGAACCAACAATGGGTCAAACAATTGAAGCAACAAAACCCACTTATGAAAACCGACCAATTGAAAAGCCCACCAAAAATTATGGGTAACAAATAAAAAATGACCGAAGAAAACGAGGATTGTGATGAAAACGACAAGAGAAAAGGAGAGGTGGCTTACAATTGGATCAGGAGCATCATCTTGCTTGCACATGACCCATGGAACACCAGTTTTTTGAGCTACTGCCATTTGAGCCGCCCAAGCAGTGTAAGCTTTTCCAGGAGCTCCGATTTCCCATTCCACTGGTCCGTACTCGTTCTCTATCTGTCAAATTCAATTGGGGAAAAATGGAAGATTTTACTACTTTATTATTAAAACAATGCTTCAAAATGTCTCAGAAAAAATATGGTTGGATTTCAAGACAAATCAATAAATGATGGCAACCTAACCTTCTAGAAAATTAAAGAAAAAGACAAAAAAACTCAAACTAACATGATCATTAGTTATTGTTTAAATCCATTCTTTTTTGTTTACCTGGGACAAAATTATTGGGCCTCCCTGAGTTTGAAACAACCCCTCTGCCTTCATCATAGTGACAATTTTCTGAGTAAATTTTTGCATTGCCGCCTTCAATGAAACAAAATTTGACTCTTTCTTAGATGATTGATCGAAGTTTCATAATTAAATAAAAAAAATCAATAGGCATAAAAATAATAATTTCTAAAAGAATCTAACCTTGAAAGGTCCATTATCTGTTCTAAAAGAAATGCCAGGAACGTATTTCAGCCAGACAGGAAATCCCCTGAATTTTCAAACAGAGTATTAAGTAAACAGAGCATGTGAGCTTTCGAAAGTATCCCACAAGTTTTATTCATTTTCTCTTGCATCATGAAAAAAAAAAAAAAGATTTATTCATTAAAAAAAAATTAATACCCCAAGTTCCATTCAGCGCAGACATAGGGACCAATGCGAAGATGAACATAAAGACCAGCTTGATGCACCAGTTTGATGAACTTCACCAAGTCGAACCTGTCCTCGAAATAATACTGCAAAATTAAAAAATATACAATATTAAAATCTGATTAGTCACTCTATTTATTTATTGGCCCTGTGATGATTTGATTATTAGTTGGGGTAAAAAAACACAGAGGAAGAAGACAATAAAAATACTTTTCCCGGAGAAGGCTCATGCCCATTCCAGAAGACATAGGTTTGAATAACATCCACGCCTCCATCTTTGGCTTTCTGAATCAACCCCGGCCACATCTGCAGATTCAATAAAAAAAAATAAAATATTGCTTTGAGAAAACCTGAAGAAAACAAGAAGATGAAGAAGACAAATTCGAAGAAGCATGATGATTACGTCAGGGGTACTTCTGGGGTAGTGAATGGAGCCAGAGATCAGAATTCTTCTTTGGCCATTGATGACAATAGCTTTGTGGTCATAACCTACAGAGGCTGACACAGCAAGAACACAAAGAAACACCAGAAATACAGACAACTCTGCTCTGAACAAATTTCCCATCGCAAAGCACAGAACTTTTTTTTCCGTCTTTTTGTTTCACTGAGCTTTACACATTTAAAGACTTAAAGGAGACGAAAAGAATGAAGAGACCAGAGAGAAACAAAGAGGTCTACGGATTTTGGTAACAGAACAGAGACTTTTTGGATTGAAGGAAAAAAATGAAGGAGATAGAATAATAGAGAGTGGGCGGTGAGGTGTGTGGCCTATATGGCGATAGAGCTAAATGGTAATGCAGAATGTGAGAAGCCTGCGTGTGTCTTTATAAACATTTTCAAAGAGAGGTAGGAGGGTGGTGGGGCCTACTTCTCTCTGCTTTTGGTGAGAGGGAGGAGGAAGACGAAGATGAGGCCTTGGTCCTTTTTTGTTTTGTTTTTGGTGCTTCGGTAAATGTGCTTCAGTGAAGTAAGCATTGAAGGCATATATGTTTGGTGGGTTGTTCTCGCCTCTAGCCACCTATTCCCTATTCAATATTCCTCATTAACACGTGAATCAAAGGCTACTACTGTCTCCAGTTCACCTCCTCAAACTAACTTTTTTTTTTTATATAAAACCTCCTCAAACTATGATTTCAATGCAAAATTCTTATATTTTGAAGCCAACTAAAATAAAACAGTAAATATATTTCTCAGGAAGCCCACTTGTTACTGTTAAACCATGCATTCACACTCGTTGAGCTCCAATTAATCGGTTTTTCTGATATTTAACTCAATTGAAAAGGCCAGAAAACACTGAGTACCACCATAGCGAGTGGTGGGGTCTCCCTTTTATTAAAACAAAACACATAGTAAATAAATTTTTAAAACGTGTTTATTACAATTTTATTTATGTTTTTATTTTTTTAATATTAAAAGTAAAAATTGCTTACTTTTTATTATATATTTATTTTAAAATTATATCAGCAAAATTTTGTCACCTAACAAATGAGGCGTGTTGAAACATTTCTCTTCTTCTCTTTTTCAAAAGGGAGAAAAGAGGGGGGGGAGACCGAGAACATATAAATATTTTATTCAAAAAACTGAAATCTAACTGAAACAAATTTAGGGTATTTATAATCTGTAGAGTCTTAGGATAATAAAAATAACAATAAAATAATTCACATTCAAATATAGTCTAAAAAATGATGATCGGATGAAAAACTAATTTAATTAGTAGATTTTTTTTTTTTATAAACAAAAGTTTTGGAGGGTTCGAAGATTAAGCCCCACTGGTCAACGACGGCCACGCTTTCTTTGAAGACTTAATGGGGACTTATGAGATCGCCTACCAAAGAGTCTCAAGAATGACGGCGTGGATCAACATATATCCCTTTGGGATTTGACCAAATCCCTTTAAAAACATCTAATTAATTGAAATTGAGAGTAAATACAAAAAACTAATGATAATGGAAATATAACAAAATATAATTAATTTAATTAGTAGATATTAAAAACATCTTTATTCAAATAAACCTAATAAAATAATTTTAAATATCTAAAATTTCCCTAGTTATTATATTTTTATCACATATTCCATCACTTATGTGCTAAGTGGAATCAACTACATGAATTATATGTGATCTACCAATAACTAAATTTTTAAGAGAATGAAACATTAATCCTTATGGATTCGGCAAAGTTTTATATTTTTTTAGTCCCCTTGTTTGTCTAGATTTAGACTAGCTATGCACGAGTCTTATTCTATAATAATGAAGGAAATAGATGGTTTTGACATTATATATTCATATGTTAAGATTAGTTACTCCTTTATTCTATTTTCAATATGATTTTCTTGTGAATCCATATCAGTATTTCTTAATACTTAATTTAAGTGGCATGTCATATTTTTATTTTACTCTTTTCTATTCTTAATATAAGATCTAATTTGTATCAAATATAAAATTTCAATCCTTTATTTATTTATTTATCATTTTTTAAATTAATTTATCTAACTTATAAATTAAAACATATTCTAACATTACAAATAGATATTTTAAAGAGATCATATCGCATTTCTAATAGTTAGCTATTTTATGTCATTTTATTAATCTTCCTAAATTAGTTATTTGTAATGTTATTATTTTGTTTCATTGTCTTATCTCTCTCCATCGATAAAGACAGTAACTATGATAGAATCCAGATTACTTCGATCTTTTGATCCACTTGCATCATATCATTCAATAATCAAATATACCCGCTGGCAAAAAATAAAATAAAAAATCAATCAATCAATCAAATATATAACATCCTTTAAATGGCATGTTTCTAGATTAATAAACTAATATTTTGAGGTCCCGTTAATATTTTTCTCATAGTCTTTTTTTATTTCTATATTATTCTCTTAACCATGATTAATTAAACAGATGTATGTTTTGATTCCTCTAACCGTTGATTCTTCAACTTGATCACATGGTTGATGGTTCGTCCCGACAAAAACTTGGACACATGATTGGTAGTTTGGAACCATTTTGTAAATTAGACTTGACTATGTTTTTTTAAAAAAAAATAAATAAAGATCGTGTATTATTTACAATTATTTTTTTATTAAGAAATATTTACAATCTACATTATCATACATATGATATTACCTGTCTTCGTTGGAGGGACACCTAATAGTAATACTCCATTCATCTAAACAAATATATGAAAGAGGTGGCATGAAATAAAATATTTGTATTTACGATAATGCAAATAACGAGCAATATTTCGTCCCAAAAAGAAATAAAAGAACAGGGCATATTCAGTGGATTTTTCTACTGATTTTGAATTATTTTGTGTACGTGTTTGGTGATTGTATATTTTTGGATTAGATCGTTTTAAAAAAGTCAAGTTGCCACATGTGTCCTACGTACGCTGTTGACTCCCTGCTCTGTTTTTGTTCGTTCTACTACTACTATTTAGCTATCTCCTCAATATTTGCTGGAAAAACCTTTTCTCATGCTACCAATTATAAGATGCCACCTGTTCACAACAACGATTAATCTTCAATAGCGTGATGAAACATGCTTCCTCTCCATTCCTCAAAATTTGAAAAATAAGGGTAGAGGTTCAGACAAAGAAACACTCTACGGCAATACGGCATTGAAAATTTGAAATGTTACGTTAATGATCATTCGTCTCACATTATTATACTAGTTCTATAATTTAAATATGTTGTCAACTTTTTTCATTAATTCATGTCACAAATATCTAACAGAATTTTATGTTGGTTTTCGCCTAGTGGTGGAGTAAGGATTTTATATTTGTGGGTGCGTAATTAGTGGTGGGGTTCGGGGTAGCGCCCGCAAAAAAAAAAAAATTTAAGGAAAACTTTGAATGCATTAAAAAACAAAAAAATATAAGCAAGAAAAGAAAATATGACTATCTTGGACCATAAATTTTTTAAAGTCAGTTTCAAAATCATTTAAATAGCTCCATTGAAGTAAGTCACATTGTTGCCTAAAAAGAAGGGGAAGAGGGAAAAAAGAAGAAGTGAACAATGAAAATGAAAAAACAAGAAGAAGGAGAGGAGGAGAGCAAGATTTGAACCAGGGACCTCCAGTCAAGTGTGAAAACCTCTAACCAACTACACCACCTGACAACTTGATATGATATTTTTTCACAATATATATCTAATTATCTATTATGAAAATTTTAGTGGGTGCACTTGCCCACACAAAAACCAGTGTGGCTCCGCCCCTGGTTATCGCCGATAAGAATGATAAAATAATGAGTAGTTGGATCAACTTAACAAGACGAATTAATGGGTAAGGGAGTTATATATATATATATATATATACACACATATATTTTAGGAAAAGGGTTAGGTTCACCCACGATCCAATGGCAGGGCATAATCTCCATTCCTCTTAGGTGATACCGATGTTGGGTATGGCGAGCCGTCTATTATTCTCAGGCGTTTACCTAGGCACCTAGGGCCTAGGATGTCCTCCCAATACCTTAACCAACTCTAGAATCAACCCTCTCCTTTTTAGTGAGAGTATCCAACCCTTTTACCAGTTAAAGCAAAAAAAAAGATAAGGCGAGTTGTTTCAGTTCAATCATCAAAAGTCTCAAGTTTGAACTTTAGACCCTTGGATCAATCTAGATTAGTGTGGGCCATGAAGCCCTCAGATTAAGAGAAGTAAACTCAGTATACTGGGTGCTCAAAAATAGAGTCATGTCATCCATGTATTCAACTCTTCCTTATAGGGTTAATGGATAAAACTTCTTGTCCAATTAGGATTTTCCAAAATAAAATAAAATAAACTTTTTTTTTATATATAAAAAAAAAAAAAAACTCTTCCTTGTAGGATAAAACTTCTTGTCCAATTTGGATTTTCCAAGAAAAAAAAAATTTAAAATATACATTAATCATCAATAGATCACAAATATATACTTTATGATTTAATAAGGACTAAATAGACATCTTGTTCTAATTAATAAAACGTAAATTTCATAACTTAATTTAACTCATAACAATAATAATTGGGAAAAGGAGTTCCAGTGATTGCTTAAAGAAAAAATATTTTCTACCGACAAAAAAACAAAGAATATGATTCATTTGGAACCCAACGATATATTCTCATGTTCAAGTTAATTATTATGGCTTAATATTTTTGGGAAATATATAGAAAAATAATTCCAATCAGCCGAATTAAACCAGCCAGTAAATTCATTAATTATAGGGGAAGGAAATTCGTAATCTACACACTGACATAATTAATTAGGATGAGATTACAATAATTGTTGCTTTCTCATGAAAAATATATAATAAATCAATTATATGAAGAGCCTATTCATACGCGTTTCCAACAACAAATGTTGCTTATGTACATGACAAACTAATAGAATAATTTCATTATTCCAGCTTCCCAACTCTATTATTTATTTATTTATTTTTTCTACTAAGCCATATATATATATATATATCTCTTGATTCATTAATTATGCGTGATTCCACCAAGAAAGTTTTAATCTTCATGGCAAGTTTACTATATATATCCGCCCTATAAACTTTATGAGAACATTTTTTAAAAAAAAAAATTAGATAGGTCTACACTTGGAGAGATTTATATTTTATAAATACATTAAAACATTTAAAAATTATAATTATTTACATAATTTAGGCTATGATAAAAGTTTATAGTTTTAAAAATTTAATTTAAAATTTCTATAATTGGGGTGTAATTTTCCCATTTTAGGGAGCCAAAAAAGGTAATATTCCAATGTGTATATGACGCTTTAATTTTAATTACAGTTTTTTTGGGGTTAATTTTTATGGGGCTTACTAGGTAATTAAGTAAAAGAGAATGTGAAGTGGGGCCCATGAAGGTCTTTTTCATTTCCGCGTACAGCGGATTAAGTCCCAATTGCATCCTCTTGCACTCTATGCCAACAAATCTTGCCGTCCTCATTATCCACTTCGTCCCCACCATCAGCCCAAAAAATTTAAAAATTTAATTAGCAAAAAAGTTACATCCTTTTTTTACTTTACAATACTATATTTTAAAAATAATAATACTAAAAACATATAAATTATGAATAAAATAAAATAAAATAAAATTTAAAAGACTTAATTTTTTTACTAATACAAATCAATTTTGTAAATATAAAAAATTAGGCATGTCTTTATTTAATTTTCTCACCTACACACAGCCTATATATGAGTAATTTTCCCTTGCAAGGTGAATCTATGACTTTATATGTGAAATCCTATTTACATGCATTTTTTTAATTTTTTCAAAAATATATTATATTCAATTATTTTTTATGATTGATAAAAAAAAAAAATTGAGTCATGGGCATCACTCAATACCACGATTAAAAATATATAAGAAGTTGCGTTTTTAACAAGTTGTAAATGGCTTTTTTTTTGTAAATTCATTAGATTTTTTTATTTCATTTAAAAAATTTTAATATTTTTTTTTCATACACGTTTTATTGATTTAATTTGATTGAATATTTGAAAATTTTCCATCAATGTGACAACAAGAAAGGATTGGGTAATCTGATTAGTCGATCGCTTCACGTTTGATCCCATCAACTTGTCATCACTTGGAATTTGGCAACTCCCAAAGCAAAAGAAAAGCATCTAATTATTAATCAGTGCCAATGGCTGCTCTTTAAGCAAAACCAGATTAGATGCTTTTCCAGTTATCTTTTTTTTTTAAAAAAAATTAATTTAATTTCCTCTTCTTATTAAATTCATAATGATAATATCCATCTCCTATCTCCCCCACTCAATGCTATAAGTTGATAACTACGAGATTATGAGCTGGACATGATTTACATTCAAATTAGATTTTATTTTTTGTTTAATTATTTATTATTAAAATTCTAATACTTATTATTGAAAAAAGCTTAAATATTTCTAATAAAATTAAAATCCTATTTAATATTTTAATTTCTTAAAATTAGAATAATATAATTCATATTTTAAAAATTATCAAACTTTATCGGATAATTAGAAGATGATAAGCATTTTAAATATCCTGCTTATAATTATAAGAAAATGATTTTGGTACGAAGGCACATTCTCGGGTGGAACCCACTCTTTATTATTTTTCATGGTGGTCACTTGTCAATATCAAACAGAGAATAAGTTATCTCACACGAGTAAAATTTTTTTTAATAAAAATCAAAATAAATAAATGAGCGATTCTTTTTCTTTGGTTGCGGCCCAACATTCAATTAAAAATAAACGAAGATTTTGATAAGGGTATTAAAGTACTATATAATTATAAATTCAGATCGAATATATTGAAATGGAAGTTTCATATTACTAATACTAGATTATAAAGTCGTGTCTGAACATAATTGTCAACATATTTGAGATTAATTTCCCATATTTTATTTAATTATTTTAATGATTTATTTGAAATCATTGAAATATAAAGTTTCATGCATGTTATTAATTTTTTGACCTTACGAAAAAGAAATTTAAAGGGTTGTTGATAAAAGAGAAAAAGCATAGTTTTTAATATCTGATTTCATGGTAAATTTAAGTCAAAATTTTTGTTAACTTACCTATTGTTGTTGTTGGTTAATGTAATAAACGGTGTTTTTAGAAGAGAACACAAATTTAAATTTTAGAATCACTATTATTAGGAGATATGTCAATTTTTGATCCAAAAATTTCACAGCACTAAACCGAAGAAAAAAAACATACTGACACGAATCGAATTATAAAAAAGCTACACACGGGACACACAGGCCCAGCAGAGGTCTCAAAAGTCAAAACTTAGAAAAAACGACAAAACTAGGAAAAACCAAGTTGCCAAATAAATGCGACAACCAATCCTTTGAAAGCTATGAATGGTGGTATTTTCTATTTAACATATAAGAGTTAAATAATTAAATTATACAATTGAAAAAGTTAGTTAAAATTATTTAAAGACAACAAATATTTTAAAAGATATAACTTAATTTTCTAATAAATCCCTCTTTATAGAAAGGGCGAGTGAGAAGAAAAAGAAATGAGAGAGAATGAATGGAATAAATATATGAGAGAAGCATATAATTAATTAGGATAAAATTGAAAAAAAAAAGTATTAAATGTGAAGAAAAAACGAAATGGATCTTATATAAAAAAGAATACCTCTCACAAATTTGGCTATTCGTATATTTAGAACAAGATGCTTCATCCGGGAGTCCAAATTTTTAATACCAAAGTTATGCATGTAACACAAATACAAAACACCTTCCTTAGAAGCCTCAAAAAGCTAATATAAACTGCATCTAGCTTCTACTCAAATTCCAACCAAACACGAACATATGTCACTTCCTCCGTGTTAAACAAGGTTTACCCCCAAGCCAGTACCAAGTCATAAAGATTCAAACTTGTGATTAAATTAGGATTAAGTACCAATTTTCGTCTTTGAAGACAGCGTCCCGAAGCGAATTTTTGCCCTTAAAGTTTTCGACGTAGTAATGTTGCCTCTAAAGTTTAAAAACGTAGCAATGTTGCCTCTCCGTTAACTGCTCTAACGGTCAATATTAGGGTTTTAACGAAGGGGCAACATTACTACGTTTTTAAACTTCAGGGACAACATTGCTCTAAAAAAAATAGCAATTTTGCCCCTAAAGTTTAAAAACGTAGCAATGTTGCCTCCATTAAAAACCCTAACGGTTAATGGTTGGCCGTTAGGGTTTTTAACTGAAAACATCGCTACGCTTTTTAAACTTTAGGGGCAACATTGCTATGCTAAAAACTTCAGGGGCAAAATTGCTCTTGAACGCGTACTTTAGGGACAAAATTGATATTTAACGCATTAAATTATAACAAGTCGATCACTTTGAATAAAAATGTTTAAATATTTTTAACCAATTTTACATCCTTAGTACTAGTATAAGAGTTAGTTGGAGATTGATTTTAGTAATAAATATAGGATTCCAATCCACTTTATTTCCTGAATTTAGAATTTTTTTCTCTAGAGTATCCCTATTAATTGGGTGGCTATGATGAAATATTATATTTTAGGAAAACTAACTAATATATGTTACAAATAACTAATATATTATATTATTTAATCTACTTAAATTTTTCAATTAGCTATTATATTAAAGATCAGATGTAATATTTAGCATAAAATTTATATATTTTTTTTTTAAAAAAAAAGATGTTGGAAGAGGTTTCTTAGACTAAAAGATGCGATTCGAGTCGAATACATAGTAATGAGTAGCATGAGATAAACAGAGGAAGAGGGTGTGGTGGGGGCATTGGATAAGTGAGATAAGGAAGGAAGAATTTCTTGAGGATGAAGTGATGAATGAGAAGAGTGCATAATGAATCAATAACAACATTAACAGTGACGTTTGTGAAGCTCACAATAACAAACCAAAAGCAAAAAGGCAGACAACAATGCCACTATGAGATGAGAGAGCCACGTCAGTTCCCTCACCAATCAAAAAAGCTCATGCCCCTCCGTACCATATCCAAACTTGTGGCCTCCACTGGGTCCACCAACTCTTGGTACACGTGGCAGCAGATTTTGCAAAGGATTCGTTGTGTACCAGAAATGTTACCCTCAAGCAAAGCATATGTTATCCGACGTTTTTGTGTCATCCTTCTTTCACACATAAAGCCCCTGACACTCATCCATTCTCATTCCTCCTCCTTTAAAAAAAAAAAAAAAAAAAATTGCCTTTACTCATCTACACACACGCAATCTTTAATTTTCTTACTCCTGGTTCTTCTAAATATCTGGATCCAGTTTCTCTATCTATTCTTTAGATAGATAGGGAGAGCTTGTTCACTGTGGACCGTCTAGATAAGATTTAGATGATCCAGATTTTTTTTTTTTTACTTTTTGTTTTTCAAAAAAAAATATTTTAATAGATAGAGTATCTAAGATAAAGATAATCTCTTAACTAATATTTTTTTTAAAAAAAAATATCTAAAAATCAATAGATAAAATAAAATAAAATCTAGAGGGGCTATAGTGGACAAGCTCCTCATGTAAATGTCTGTCAAAAGCAAAGAATAGGCACAGAAACTGGATCCCTTGAGCCCCCAGGGGTGCAAAAGATATATTTAAGTAGGTAATGTTCTAAGACAAATTAAAAGTGATGAGTAAAAATACATTTTCCTAATAAGTACCCTTTAAGAAATAAAATAAAAGATAATTCAAAATAACACCATCTTTTACAAACTATATTCCATATTTAAGACTAAAGGTAATAATCAGAATGTAACTAGTTAGTTATACTTGTAACTAGTTTGTTAGGTTGTTATGAGTTAGTTATGAAATGATAAGAGTGTACACCTCAACCTCCTCTATTCATAACACTAAGGCTTTGACTATATACTCCTCCTCCGGTCCTAAATATAACATAAAGTTTGTAGTGTAAATTTATATTATAAATTTTATTTTATATTTAGAGCTGGAGTTAGTATATAATGGTGATTACCACTGAATAGGATCCAGAGCTTCACTCTCCCACTCTCTCTGTTCTTGTAGCAGAAATAGCTTATGAGATGCCGACAAAAAAATGAGAAGGACAAAAAGGAGAGGATCTCCTTCTCATAGGAAGCATATATATATATATATATATATATATATATATCCCTCTCCGGTCCATAATTATAAGAACTATTTACCGAATTTGGAGAGATTAAGGAGAGAAGTTAAATTAGTTAATTATAATTATTTTCCAAAAATACCCCTACTTAAAATTAAAAATTACACCAAGGGAAAATCAATTAGAATCGGTAGGTGGAATTCATGTCATTGGAAGACAAAATTCATATTCTCTCTATGCGCAATACGAGTTGTTTTCCCAGCTATGAATTAATTAGATATTAAATATTATTATTAAGATATTGTAGTACCTCATAGGTGCACGGCTAGATGCATTCTTGTTTAGATAAAATTCTGAAATGTTAAATTATTTAATTCTGATTTCTAAGTTTATTTTAGAATTTTAGAATTTTTTTTAATAGAAAAAACGCAACTTCCTATATCATAATGGAGGATTGTTGTTTGAATTTATCGGTCTGATTATATTTATTAAAGTTGTCCAATCACTTCAGCTATATTTATTAAATTACTATTGTTTTTAATTATTATTGAGAATGGGTATTTTAGGAAAAAAAATAACAAAAGTTAAAACTTGGTCTTATAATTAGGACCAAAACCAACTCTAAAATGTATCCCTATAATTATGATCGGAGGGAGGAGATTGCATTTGACTATTGATGGATTTATCTGCGGTAATTAACCTTGAATTGAACTCTCGATTTTGTTGAACAAAATTCAACTTTTTTCTACTCACCGCAACTATTATTGTCAAGTTTATACTGTATTATAGTTCGTAAATAACTTCAAATTTAAACAATTTTTTTTGACAAATAACTAATTTTTAATCAAAGGAATATGAAAGTGGGTGCTATGGATCATGGTTTCCATTTTACGGCCGTATATGGTAGTCCTAGGGAGGAGGAACGCAAAATTCTCTGCGGGAGTGCCTGGATACTATTGCGGGATCTATTGTAGATCAATGGGTGGTTGCGGGAGACTTTAATGAGATTGCGGATGTGGAGGAGAAAAAAGGGGGTAATCCTGCCTCTATTGGTCCGTGTCGGGTTTTTTGGAGCCGACTATTAAGATGACAACTTGATGATATTAAGGCATCTGGGAGTTATTATACATGGATGGGCCTAAAGTGGGGACAACTAGCTCGTGTCTACAAAAAGCTTGACCGTGTTATTGCTAATGCAACCTGGCGCATGTCTTTTGCCAAGGCAGATGTGGTTAATCTCCCGCGTTACAACTCAGATCATAGTCCGATGCTGCTAAGGTTGGATGGTCCTCCAGAAGGAAAACAAGTTCGGCCTTTTCGTTTCATAGCTGATTGGATGAATCACTCTGAGTTTCCTAATCTTATGTCAGCTCAATGGAAGACTAGCATTGACCTTCCTATTATGTTAGCTCGCTTGGTATCACCTTTGAGTCGTTGGAATAGGGAGGTTTATGGTAATATTTTCCAGTTGAAGAATTCCTTGAGCTCTGAACTGGAAGTGTTGCAGCAGCAACGTGAGAATAATGACTCCGCTAGCTGGGGGTTAAAAGAGTTAGAATGCAAAAATCGATTGAATCAGGTTTTAAAGCGAGAAGAATTGCTTTGGTTCCAAAAGTCCCGGCATCAGTGGCTAACCGAAGGAGACCGTAATACTTAATTCTATCATCTAAAAACTATTACTAGGAGGAGTTTTAATATAATAGGCCGACTGAAGAATGAGCACAATATCTGGGTGGAAAATGAGGACCAACTCAAAAACATGGCCCTTGCGTATTTCCGAAATCTGTTTTTAGATGGGGAGCTCAACCGCAGGTGGCTTACTTCGACTTGGCCAAGTGTTCCCAGTACTTTAATGGATGGATTGCATCAGATTCCTACGTGTGAGGAGGTCCGGAGTTGCTTGTTTAGCATGGGAAGCTATAAAGCCCCTGGAATTGATGGGTTCCCCGCTGTGTTCTTCCAGAGACAGTGGGGTGTGATTCGTCATCAGGTTATGAGATTAATTGTAGATGTTTGGCATAACCCTTCTCATATTCGATTTCTGAATGATACTTTGATTGCTTTGATTCCTAAAGTGCAGGTCCCTACGGCTATGTCCCAGTTTCGGCCCATCTCTTTATGCTCAGTCTTGTATAAACTAATCACTAAATTGCTTGTGAGGCGCTTGCAACCGATAATGGAGATTGTTATTTCGCCTTACCAATCTAGTTTTGTCCCCAATAGACAGATTCATGATAACATTGTCATTGCTCAAGAATTGATTCACTAAATGAACAAAATGCGAGGGAGACAATTTATGGCAATTAAGGTGGATTTAGAAAAGGCGTACGATCGTGTGAACTGGAAGTTTTTACAAAACATTCTTGAGGAAGTTGGCTTTCCATGTACTACAATTGACTTGATTATGCAGGCTGTTTCTACCTCATCTTTCAATATTTTATGGAATGGGGGTAAAACTTCATCGTTCCAGCCTTCTAGGGGCATCAGACAGGGTGACCCTATTTCCTCCCATACTTATTTACACTAGCTATGGAGAAACTGTCCCATATTATATTCAGGGCTGTTAGTGGTGGGCTTTGGACCCCTATTAAGGTAGGTCAAGGAGGCCCCCCAGTGTCTCACTTGTGTTTGCTGATGATCTCATGTTATTTGCAGAGGCAAAGGATAATCAGTTGGAGATTGTTATGAAGTGCCTATCTCTGTTTGAAAGATTTCGATTAAAGGTAAGCATGGAGAAAACTCTGTCATCTATTTCTCCAAGCACATAGCCGAAGATTTGGTCATTTGTTTCATTGGAGGCTAAGAGTGGTTTCAAGAGAGTTAAAAATGTTGGAAGATATTTGGGGGCTTGGATGGTGCATGGGCGTGCAACTAAACAATGTTATCAACATATTGTGGAGAAGTTACGGAGGAAGCTAGGTGGGTGGCGAAATAGTGTCATCTCGAGGTCGGTAGAATAACTCTTGTCGAGTCAAGATTATCTACTATTCCTTTATTTCATATGCAATATGCTAGGCTCCCCTTAAATATTTGCAATGAGATTGATAGAATCCAAAGGAATTTCATTTGGGGTGATTCCCACCGCCATAAAGCTCATCATCTCATAAGTTGGAATGTTTTGACTAGTCCTAAGACCATGGGAGGACTTGACTTAAAATCGGCTGTAATTATGAATGATGCTATCCTTATGAAGTGTGGTTGGAGGTTCCAAAACGACCAAGGTGCCTTATGGGTCTGATTTTTACGGGGTAAGTACAAGGTACAAATTGGAAACTTGCCAGTGCTTAAAAGTGGTTGTTCACCGTTCTGGGCTTCTTTATGTAACATTTTTATTAATATGAAGGATGAGGTGGTTTGGGAAATTGGAGATGGGTCTGCTATTTCTTTTTGGAAAGATAAGTGGGTGTCCTCTGCCATTTGTCTTCAGGACTACGTAGTAAATCTCATTCCTGCTGAGATGCAAGATTCAGTGGTTAATAGGTTTGTCGATCAACATGGCCGATGGGATCTACCTTTACTAAACAGCCTACTTCCCGAACGTGGTTGATCTAATTAGAGGTATGCTTCCGCCTTCTTATGATGATGGGCCAGATCGTTCCTTTTGGTTGTCTGGTAACTTATCTGGTGTTAGTGTTAAGAGTTGCTATTTGTATTTAGCTGAGTCTGGATTTCAGCAATCTGTTATTAATTGTGACATGTGGATGAAGTTATGGAAATGGATGAGACCACCTAGAATATAGGTATTTGGATGGAAATTATTTCATCAGCGGCTCCCTTTGAGGTCATGGATCCGTGCTTGGTCTGAAAACGATGGGCTTTGCCCACTTTGCCATCAAGAAGTAGAGACCAATCTTCATGCATTTAGAGACTGTCATGTGGTTCGTGCTTTCTGGTATGAGGTGGTACATGGTGATCAGCTACATTCTTTCTTTAGCTATGATTGGATGGACTGTTAACGGAGAATTGGAAGAGTGATGGAATTGCTCTAGGAGGATCTCTTTGGCATGAGGTATTTATAGTCTCTTCTTGGTTTATCTCGGAAATGGCGAAATGAATGTATCCACAACGCACAAGATGCAAATAGTAAATATTGCATGAGGCCCATTCTTGAGCTACTGGAAGTACTAAAATCGGGAATTGACCAAGGAGGGTTTCAACACATAGTACAGAATCATGTTAATGTTCGCTGGTCCTTTCCAGAAGATCCATTTGTGAAACTAAATTCAGACGGGGCATCAAAGGGAGTTGAACAAAGGTGGGCTGTGGGGGTTTGTCTTCTTGAGACTTTTCTCGGTAGGTGGCTTGGCGGTTTTGCTATTCGTCTTGGAAGGTGCAGCGATGCTAGCCGAGTTATGGGGAGTTTTGCAAGGATTAGAGATGGCTTGGGAGGCAGGTTGGAGGCATGTAGTTGTTGAAAGTGACTGTCAATCAGTCATTGCATTACTTTCCAAACAAGGTAATGCAGCTCGTGAGTCCCATTTGGTGACTCGGATACGAGCAGTTACTCACAGACAGTGGGTTATACGTTACAGCCATGTTCTAAGGGAGGGCAATCAGTGTGCGGATTGGTTGGCCAATTTTGCTTTCACGCATGTGGAGACTCCTGATGGAACCCATTTCTCTGATCCCCCTCCTGGTCTCTATTGTTTCTTGGTTGCTGATCTGGCGGGAGTACAACATGACAGGAGACGCCTGAGACGTTAACTCCTTAGTTTTTTATCGTTTGTTTAGTTCATTTTTTCTTTAGTTGATTATCTTTCCTTGTATCAAAAAAAAAAAATCAAAGGAATATAGTTGTATAATTTTGGCCAGAAAATATATTTTATTAAAACTAACCAAATTAATGAGAGACTCAAAATAAAAAGTTTGTAAAAGGAAAGTCCAAATACATAACAATGTAAAGAACCCTAAAAATAACACAACCCTAAAATAGGTGAGAGGGAGTTGCTGCCACAGTTAAGAACTCTACTGCCTTCATAACCCCTTCATTGGAGCTGTGGGCATCAAACCATTGTAACCGATCATCAAGCTATTATAAGAAGTGGTTGTTCGATGAACCATCTCAAAAGATCCACTACGTACTTTTATCGGCAATAAAACAATGAGATTGGTTGTTAAAGAAACTTCATGAGAAGATCTCATAGAAGGAAAAACACTCATAAACACCAATAAAAAAGATGAAGATAATCAATATTGTAAAACGAACCTCACACTCTCAATCATGATATATGCTTTAGATTCATAGTTGTCAACAATCTATAATAATCTTTTAAAAGATGGAGCAAACAATATATTCAACTATAGTTACCAATTCCCAATCCCCAAAACTGCAAAACGTAGTCATAAAATAGATTTGCTGCTATTGAAACTCCTAACTCGATTTATTGTTACGAGAAAAAAAAAAATCAACACCACCAAAATAAGCTCAAAGAAACATGAAAGTAAACGAAAATCAATATAAAATACTGACATCTCCACCTGACCAAATAGGGATCTTAATTTACCTATACATCTGAGTATATTGTCCCTCACTAGCTTGCAGTGATGATTCATTTATAAATAAATATGAAATATGAAAAAGGCATCTAGAAGAGCCTGTGAGTCTTACACTCTTACCTCATAAGTTGTGTATGTGTATAAAAGATAATAATGACTCTCACTTTCACGCTTCACTATAAAACTAATTAATCAGAACAAATGTCACGAAAATATAATATTAATTGGTTGAAACTTAATATATAAAGCGGACCACAAGCGTCACAATGTCAAAAAAATGAAAGAAAAAAAGAGTCTAACACAAGAAACGGCGACGCAATAATCAACTTTACATCTCGTAGGTGTCTTATTCTTTCAAATTGTATTGAATGAAAATGAGATGTATTCGTTTGAGTGAGAAGTTAGTAATAATTATAATATTACCCTTTTCAATTCATGATGTTACAGCTTTGTACGTAATTTATTTTATATTTCTCTATGCTCGTGTGAAAGGGATATGTATATATATATAATCTTATCTTATCTTCTCTTCTATATATATATATAACCACTATGAACATTTTATTTATCTTCTTTATAATCATCATTCAACAAACAAGAGCATATGTCCATTGAAAGTGATATTTGAACTTGGATTTATTCATGTTTGTTCATTCTTTATTTATAGTGATCTAGTAGTTGATTTTTTCCTTTGTGAATTTGTGATTTTTTTTTTAAGTTTTCATAAGTATTTTTTAAAATTTTAAATTTTAGGAAATAAAAATATATAAACTTGTGGCGTTATATATGGTTACTTTATTAATCTCAATAATGAGTTTGGTGTCATGTTATATATAAATCGGTTGGTTTGTACTTTAAATTTTGAACTAATTAATTATATCATAGTCACTTTCTATTTGATTAGTGATGGAGACAATAATTTTTATCTCAAGCAATTTGTTTACAAAAAGCTACAAATAACTCAATAATCGAAGTGGCCTATCACACTATTATTATCATTTTTCTTTTATTTCTCATGAGCTATTTTTATTACTTATTTTGAATAAATAATATTTTTAAAAAATTTGAAATTTCTAAACACTATCAGTAACAATCCATTTTCTATTTGTTTGATTCTTCATTAGAATATTTTGTTAAGTCCATGATCTTCTCATATTTGAAGAAAGATATCAGTCTATTGAAATTAAAAAAGATGTTTTTAATCTTATAAAAAAGTGTTTTTGAGAAAATATATACTATACACTTTCCCTTTGGTATAATTTTTACATTTTCCAACATAATTATATATTTAGTAGAAAATAGTCAAAATCGAATTATTATATATTAAAAAATGAAACGATCTCTTTCACATAAAAAAATAATCATAATAAAAATGTGGAAAAAACTTAGAAGTCATCTATCAAAGGATCAAAGCCATATATAATGAGTTTTGCAAATTCCATGAAAATGAAATGCGCTTAAGATCATGTTCAACAAAATTTTAAAGTATTATATAGTGACAGTGGAATTTAGAAATAATTCTTTAGGAAAAAACATTTTTGTAAAGTAAGGAATAAAGATGCTGACACTAGCAGTGTACTAATTAGATTTCATAAAATAAAAAAAGGATCATAATTTTTCATTAAAATTAATAAACCAAAAAGCATCAGCCGGCGTCTTTTTTTTTTTTTTTTTGCTCCCCTTTTTGAATGCGCTGTGAACAAAAGGATCACGGTTCATTGTAAGTTTGTAACGTTGCTTTCATGGACTGGGTCGGCTAAGCCTGCCTGCCACCAAGTTTAGCTGTCCTCCATAACTTTATTTTAAACCCTTCATACATAATTTACTAATTAATGATTAATCCAATCAAATTTAATTTGTAACATAATGGACCTGCAGGATATTGTTTAGTTTCTTACCACATGAAAAAGACAATATAGTACTCATTCCCGTCCTAATTATAAGAAGCAAATTTTAAAATTTGTTTTGGCCTTAATTATAAGAAAGAAATTTTAACTTTTGTCAATTTCTTCTTATAGTACCCCTATTTCTACTTTCTCAATAATAATTAAAGACAATAATAATTTAATAATACACCTATATATTTTATAAAGTAAATAATGTTTACAATTCATTAATGTCATATACACCTAAATTGTACTTTTTTATATAAAATAATTTTTAGCAATTTTTGTCATATTTTTCCCATATCACCTCTGTTAATACTTCTTTCACAATAATTAATTTAACAACATGCTTATATTCTATCATGTGAGATATTCTACTTTATTTTTTATTTTAATAAAAAATAATTTAAATTTTCCATTAAGAATATTTTTTTTAACTATCCGTCCAAAGTGATTAAATGCATATAATTAAACAATTTATTAGCATTAATGCACTGATGCTAACCATATAACGAGAAAAACGACAATCAGAGATCAAATAATAAATATGTTATCTTTAATCTTAATGTCCTGAAATATAAAAATAGAATAAATAAAGTGGTAATAATAATAAAAAGCTGAACTAAATATTAGAATTGTCAGATGATATTGACCGGCAGAGACAAAATTAGCTATAAGCGATTAAACGATGTTGTGTTTTTTCTCCTGCAAAGACAAAATTTGGAGAGAGAGAAAAAAAGATATGTCATTTTAGATTTTAGGTAAGGCTATTTTAGGAAAATAAATATAATTAACTAATTTAACTTTTCTCCTTAATCCTTCCAAATTTGGGTAATTTGCTCCTATAATTAGGACCGGAGGGAGTACTTCATTGCGGCCAGGATTTGTTTTGTTTGCCTATCTCTCCCAATATAAGTGTCTCATCTAAGAATAGAATGCGAGATCCTATGATTTTAACAAGGTCTTACATCACTAAACTAACTATATGTTAGTTTTTGACTGAAAACATTAATTTTGTTTGTTTGTTTGTTTAATATTAGAAAAATTAGGAAGAATGACTAATGAAAATAAACATTTATTAATAAAGACCTTGAGAATTATATTTTAAAGGACTAAAAATTAAAACATAAATCTTCAATAACTAAATTAAACCTCATCAAACTCCCAATATTTTCTCAAACTCTATTTCTACTGAGATAGTTAGACATCAAAAAATGTTTCCTTGTCAAGTACCTCTCACTTTTATTTTAGAATTGATATTCTCGTGATATTGATAGTTTATTTAAGAATTTTAAATTTTACTATTTTCATTTTGATAACATTCTTTTTAAAGTGCATCCCGTTTGTTTATGTTTTTTTTTTTACCCATGAAAAATTAAATATTTCTAAAATAAATATATTATAAGATGTTTTTTGTGATTTTTTTTTAAAGTTTTTGAAAATAGTAAAAACATAAAAAGAGGGAGATATCTAATTATTAATATATTTTAGAGGCTATTTTAAATTTGGATAACTTTTTAAAATAATCTGATGTGTACCCAACAAAATCTCATATTGCATATAAATGTTTTTTCATCAAAATATATAAGGAGATATATCAGCCAATTTGATAACCTAACAGTCAAATAGTTGGGATAATGTTAGATAAGGTTAACTTCGTAATTAAAAATTGTATGTTAATTTTTAGTCCTTGAAAATAAATACAATTTTTAAAATCCTCAATAATAAATTATTTTTTTTTTCCTTTACCCTTCTCCATAATTCTCCCTTTATTATTTTATCTTTCCGAAGTTAAAAATTTGTAAGTGAGTGGGTATGTGGAACTTAATTAGTTAAATTTGGACATTAGGTTGAGATTAGTTATATATTGGTGAATAATTGATGGAGGAAGTTTCGTGAATGATATAAACATTGACGGGATAACAATAGTTTAATGAGGGATTAGTTAAGAGAATAGAAGTTTCAACCACCTCCCATAATGTGTTGTAGTAGTATTCCTTTTTAATGCATCCCTTTGATATCATCTAGTACTCCCAAATTAAATACTATCAACATTTTCAAACTTAACATGTTTTTCTTTTTTAATTAATGATATTCGAATCCTTGACTTTATTTTTAAAAATATCAATCCATTCCTATTTGGACCAACCATCATTATATATATTATTGGTGGCATTGCATTTATTTTTTCCACTTACAAATTAACCAATTAATTACTCATATGGTTTTTTTTTTTTTTTTTTTAATGAGACACTCCTAAGTTCTAACATAGTTTACTCAAATTAAGGAAAACTTTAAATATCATTAATTTTATTTTGAAGTTTAATTTCTTTTCAATCTTATCCTTGTTTGACTCATCACACATATTAATAAGAAGGAGTATAATAAAATAATTAAATAAAATCTATAGAACAATAAGTTAAGGATAAAATTATATATTCATATAATTTTTTTTAATGAGATTATAACTTATACTAAGGGTAAAACCATCTATATGTCATATAAATAAGACAAGAGAAGTAAATTCACAAAATTGTGAGCATTGAAAAGTTTTTTTTTAAAAGATATATATTATTAAAGAAATGCTCATCTAGTCTTATTTATAAGGTAATGGGAACCAACATAGAGTATATCTAGTGGTGCAAGGCCTCACCTAATCCCTCTTGGGTCTCAAGTTCGAGTCTCAAAGAAGATATTTGTGTTAGAAGCAGGGGCGGACCAAGGAGGCCAGGGGCGGCCCCCATCCCTAAAATTAGATAATCTAATCCAAAGTTTTAGAAAATTACATTTAAGCCTTATAAAAATTTCAATATTTTCACTTTAATCCCTACTAAAAGTTTCATTGGAGGATTAAAATGAAAATATCAAAAAAAATTTTATGGAGCTTAAATGTACTTTCATGAAAAATTAGGTTCTATTATGTAATTTTCAGCCCCATTAATTACATTTATGGTTCCACATCTGGCTAGAAGGGCACTCATGAAACCCGGCAATATACAAAAAACGTAAAGATTTTTTTTTTATCCCATTTATATGTCACATCATATTATTAAATCTTGATAAGAACAAAAAAAATTTCCATTCATTTTTGAACAGATGCAAATATGACATAATTAATAATTAATATTTTTCAAAAAGTGACTAATTGCATATAAGATGAGAAGAGGAGTAAATATTTAGATATGTTGTGTGTGTTTATATTTTTGGTGCATTCATCATTCAACATACACAGCCCTCAAATCTTCAACCACTACCATTACCACATTCTTCAACCTTACCTTATTATTTCTTTTATTATTCTTTCACACACCACCCAAAGTCAACAACAAATGGTTAGGAAAAAAAACAGGCGAAAAGGCCATTATTTTTGGTATTGCTCTTGCATTGCCGGCCTTTTAATTTGTTGAAACTTATAATTGTACGTGACACTTGGCTTGTATTTGACCTAACTCACTTATGAGCACACCGACAAATTAATTTAAAGTTGCCACCATATAATACTAACCATAACCATAACAATCATAATAATAATAATAATTAATTAAAATAATAATAATAATAATAATAATTAATTTAATTAAAGATCAAGGTGACATGTACAATCTCGTTCATAACAGTGAGCTACTCCGATGAGGCCACGTTCCATGGTTGCTAACCACCACCCCTCTTTATAATTTCTATATTATGTGTATTTACGATTTGGCTGGTCAAATGTTCACTTCAAATTAAAATATTATACATATGTTCCCTAATTTCTATTTTAATTAATTCATTAGATGCAAATATGTTTATTCATCGCCATAACCTTCCCATTAACATGCAATAATATTTTACTTGTTTATTTAAATATTGGTTTGTGCACTGCAGAACCATCCCTTAGATTTGAATTATATGTACTGTAGCTTAATTCATTATTAATCACTAGTATAAAAAAGAGCTTTAAGACAGCCTCATTTAGACCGGATTATAGAGGATCCGGTCTAAAAAGTATGATCGGTGGCAGTTTCGTAAATATAAAGAATTTTTTGGACTGGATTATAAAGGATCCGGTCTTAAAAGCATGACCGATGACAATTTCATAAATATATAGAACACTTTTAAGGCCGGATTATAAAGGATCCAGTCTTAAAAGTATGACCGGTGACAATTTCGTAAATATATAGAATATTTTAAGATCGGTTTATAAAGGATCCGGTCTTAAAAGTGTAAAAAAAAAATATGACCGTTGGAAATTTCATAAATATATAGAACACTTTTAAGACCGGTTGTCAAACAAACAACCGGTCTTAAAAGTGTAAAAAAAAAAAAATTTCGTAAATATATAGAACACAACCGTAAAAGTGTAAAAAAAAAGTATGACCGTGGCAATTTCGTAAATATATAGAATATTTTTAAGCCCTTTGTTTCAAAAAACCGGTCTTAAATACTTTTAAGACTAGGTTATTTTAAAAAACCCGTCTTAAAAGTGTAAAAAAAAAAAAAAAAAAAAGCTAAATTCGCTCAACCTGTTAAGTCCGTGAGTCTGTTTTGTCTTTTTGGTGATATAACATTTGCTTAGTTATAGATTCAACAAGTGTCCCAAGAGCCTCACAGGTAGAGCTGGCAATCAGGGCCGGCCCGGCCCTCCAGGGCCGGTCTGTGAAGGGACAGGGCCTAATAGGGCTGACCCTCTACGGCCCGGAGTAAGAAAAACACCTGTTTTTCAAAGCCCTCTCGCAGAGCACCAGGGCTGTGGCCACCAAGCAGCTCGTAAATTACTATTCCAAATTTTAACTATTTTTCCTCCACTTTTTTTTAAAAAAATATAATTAGTAAATTACAACACGAATCATTCAATAAATAAGCACAATCACTAATTCATAATCAAAGACAAACTTTGTTCACAAATAACTCACATAAAACATAAAAAAGCATATCACTAAAATGATATTAAGTACGATGACTATTATTGTCGTCATCTTCGTCACTATCATCAATTTTAACGACATTTGATTGTTCTTCACTTTGAGTAGTAGCCTCCGGCTCATGAGTAAGAATATCATGAAATTCTCCTCCCGCATCATGAACACATCCATAATCTTTATTTGCAACAAATAATAAATCAAATTATAAAATTAGAGTATAGTTATTATGTATTTGTAGTTAAATAAATAAATAACTCTATAACAAATACAAAATATATATAAATTAATAAATTTAAAAAGGAGAAAAAGAAAAAACTACAAAGGAAAAGGCCTCTGGCAGTGGCGAAATTTAGGCCCTCCAGGGCTAATTTCAAATATCTCATCTATTTTTCAAGCTTGGCCCTTAAAGGACTGGGTTAAACCCTGGCCCGATGGGTCCGTGCCCCTTTGCTAGCTCTACTCACAGGTCAAATCCTCAACAAGAATGCCATCCCCTTCCTCTAATCTATTCACAATCTTTGTAAGTTATCCCAAGAACCACACTATCAAATCCTTAGCAACGTTGGCGGTGAGATGGTTCGAGGGTTTTGTGATAGCGTCGACTCCAATCCTCGGAACGGCGAAAGCATACTACTTTGAGGATTCGGATGACGGCGACAACGGCTCCTTCCTTTTCGATCTATGGCTCCTTCCACGCCGCAAGCACATATCCGGCTTAAAATCAAACCCAAATCTCTTCTTACTTAAGTCTTTTATTCCTACCTTGACCATTCCTCGCTTAGATCCGGACTTCATTTTGGTTGCTTGAAGCTTTACTAGCACCAACAAGAGGATCCTCCCGCTTTCGATTTGATCTTGTGATTTTTTTGTAGATATGGACTTCAATTTCACCTTTGATTTTATATTTATTCAAATTCAATTTCCATGGTGAATGATTTCTATTTCTTGTTATTCTTTCTTATTTCTGGACTTTATAATCATCTTTTTTGTTTTCTTGTTGTTGTTGTTTGCTTCCAATCTTCTCTTGGTTCTTCGTCATTGATGACGGAGGGACATTCAAAATGTTGTCGATCTAGTGATTTGGGACCAATTGTTTCATTTTTTATTATTATTATTATTATTATTCTGAAACATTTTTAAGACCGAACATTTCAAAAGTTCGGTTTAGAAACAATTTTTTTTTAAGACCGGTCATTCATCCGGTCTTAAAAGTAACATATTTTTAAGACCGCTTGAAATGAGATTGGTTCCAGATCCGATCTTACGAGGTATTTTTTGTCCGATCTTAAAAGACTTTTTTATACTAGTGAATTTTGAACCTGTGTTAGCATTTTGAATGTCGTAGGGGAAGCAACGGAGCCAATATATCTTTTGGTCATAATTATGAGCTTCACGACCACTTCACACAATAATATACTACATCTAGTTCTAATTATAAGATCTAATTGACCTTTTTTTGGATAGATTAATAAAGAAGCTAAATAAGTTACTTAATTATTTCATATTTTGTGTATCTTTAGATTATATATTAGTTTATGAATCAAACTAATTAGTTTGAAGAAAAAGTAAAAGTAAAAATACTCTAAATTAATTTAATTGACTTCTTTAATCTTTCCAAAAAAAATCAACTAGGTCTTACAATTAGGAACAAAGGAGTAATTTATTAGAAAAAACAATCATTCAAATTTAGTTCACGAGTTCGTTAACTTTACCCTCTTTTTCGAGGGTTAACCTTTAAAAAAGCAACTATTGATGTAAACATTAGTTCACTAAAACAATAATGTATTAAATTATAAATGAAACCTGCATGTGAAACAAAAAACAAAGAAATTCAGTGGTTACAAGTTTGTTAGTTATATGGGGACTTATCGTTGTTAATTTCCTAATCAATTCACTATAAGCTGAACAATCTGAAAGAGACAACATATAGTTTTAAGTATACATGGGTTTGGTCACACGAAATGTGATTAAGAAGGAGATGGTCATTATTAAGAAATGTGTGAAGGACTGCAATATACACGAAATCAAAAGATTTTTCCTATTTGATGTTTTTTAATTGCGGCACATTTGATCTTATTTTAACAACCAACCAATTCAAATTTAATTAATTATTGTCAAATCTACGTTAAAAATAGTTCTCATTTTTTCCCAATAATACAAATATCATAAGATTTGTATTTCTTAAAAATCGTAATTTACTTGAAGTCATAAAGTATAGATAATACTCCATTCGTACCTAATTATTGATGAGATAGACAAGGGGTTTGTTTTAATTTTAAATGTTAGACATCAATTTACTAGTTGCTTATCAAATTTATAACTTTTTTTTCCCTCAAACTATCCCTATTAATTACATATATTAAAATGAGTTTTCATCAATAATTAAATCTAATTATTTTATTTAATATCCAGTATATATATATAGGATGTGAGCAGTAATAAATAAGAGAAGTGGGAGAGGGAGCTTTTCTGATGTGAAATGTCGACTACATTTGAGAAGGCATCGGATTATATTAGTTATGCAATTGGTGAATGATGAATGTGTACTTTGCTTAAGTGAGTGGAATGAAGAAAAGTTGGATGTGAAATGATAAATGGGAAAGGTATATATATATATATATGATAATGTGGTCATTTTAATTAGTTAATAAAGAGTTAGTTAAACTTTAATTTGCTGTCCAACAACAAACAACTAAACTGTCCAAAAACAAACAGATAGTAATATGTTATTCTACTTACTTAGGTTGTCATTTTAATTATAGTTAGTTTGGTAATCTCTTTCTGTTTAGTGTTTACCACATTAATTGTACTTTCCTCCATAACTAACCCATCCCTCTCCCTTTCACACTTTTAATTATCTTTCGCCAAAATTCACGTTTTTAATTCATTTATCCGCAAAATTCTCCATCAGACATAAAAGAGAGTTTCAACTAATTAAAAATAAATCGAGACAATTGCTTGAAAATCTCTCATTCTAAATTTTGTTATTTAAAAGTATTTAATAACTTAGGTTTTCGATCGAGTACAACTCAACTTTAACATTGTATAACTTCAGTCATATGCAAATTTATTTTGATTTACACACAGTTGAAAATATATTACATATAGCTCAAGATATGTTATATAATTGGGTTTACATCCGAATAATAAATTTTGTAATCAGTTGCAAATTTATTGTTTATTTGTGCAGCTTTCTTTTTCATTTTCATCCTTTTTTTTAAAGATAAACTATATATGAGTAATATAAAGGTCAAATGTAGTAACATTACTAGAAAAAAGCTGATTAGCAACGGAATTTTTTCCGTCGCAAATTTAGGAGTATTTGCGATGGAATTGAAATTCCGTCACAAAATAGTAATTTTTTTATGACGGAATTGAATTTCCGTCGCAAATTTAATAATTTTTTTTAAAAATAATAATAAATTTTTTAAAAAAATATTTTTTTTTTCAAAACACATTTTAGCGACGGAATTTCAATTCGGTCACAAAACCTCGTTTGGGTTTTGCGACGGAATTGATTTCCATCGCAAAAACCCAAGGGATTTGTGACGAAAGTTTTGCGATGGAAACGATTCGTCGCAAAATTTAATAATTTTTTTTAAATAATAATTTTTTTCAAAAAATAATTTTGCGACGGAATAAACCTCGTTTGGGTTTTGCGACGGAATTGGATTTCCGTCGCAAAACCCAAGGGGATTTGCGACGGAAACGATTCCGTCGCAAATCCCTTTGGGTTTTGCGACGAAAATCGATTCCGTCGCAAATTTAATAATTTTTTTCAAAAAAAATAATTTTGCAATGGAATAGCAATTCCGTCGCAAAACCTCGTTTGGATTTTGCGACGGAATTAGATTTCCGTTGCAAAACCCAAGGGGATTTGTGACGAAAAATTATTCCGTCGCAAATCCCTTTGGGTTTTGCGATGGAAACGGATTCCGTCATAAACACTTAAGCCCGAAATCGGGCTTAAATGCTCCTCTTCCCCCATTTTTTTCCATTTTACTCTCCCTCCACCCTACTTTCTTCGTTCCTCCGTCCAGCCAATGCTTCAGACCGCCATGCATCCTCCTTCCAGGCTCCGGTCCGTCCTCCTCCTCTTTTTTTCGTCGTCCTCCTCCTTTTTCGTCCTCTTCCTCCTTCTTCCGATCTCCTCTGCCTATTATTTGCTTATATGATGCATTGGGTTTAAATTTTTTTTTTTCTATTTGGAAAATATTTTGAGTATCAATATATGTTTTATTAATTTGATCGGCTTAATCTTCATTTTGTTTGAGAGTTCAATTATTGGCACTGAGGAAATTAATTTTGGTCGTCTCCGGTTTGAAAAATCTGAACTCATGCTATGCCTATATTGTGCATTCCACATGATTTTGTTTATATACTTGTGTTCGTTATGGGAATACAATGATTGTGTTCATGTTGTGCCCTCCTTGGAATTATAGAAAGAATTTTTTTATCGTGTTTCACTTTCTTGGATTCAAACATGAAAATTTTTAGAAATCATTCGAACATGCTTCTCCATGAATCCTTGTTTGATTTTGGTGCATATCTGTTAAGTTATTGTGCACATTGTGTTCTCGAAATTCTTTATGAGATCATTGTCGTCGAAGCCACCGGAAAACTCGTAGAATCATCGGATATATCTCACCTGGAGTTGCGGTTTCGATCACCATATAATACGTGCTAATTTTTATTTTTTTTGAAAAATTATATTTTTAATGTATTTTTTATATTTTAAGAAATTTTTTTTTTTTTTTTTAAATCGAAATTTGCGAAGGAATCAAAATCCGTCGCAAAACCCTTTGGTTTTTGCGACGGAAAAGGAATCTGTTGCAAATCCCAAAAGGGATTTGTGACGGATTTTGATTCGCTTGCAAAACCCAAAGGGTTTTGCGACGGATTTTGATTTCGTCGCAAATCCCAAAGGGTTTTGTGACGGATTCGATTCGTCGCTATTTTGCGACGGAAATTTCAAAATTTGCGACGGATTTTTGATTTTCCGTCGCAATTGTGATGAGGTTTTTTGCGACGGACGAAATCCGTCGCAAATGCATTTTTGCGACGGAAAAACCCTTTTTTTTCGACGGATTTTTTCCGTCGCAAAAACTGATTTTTTTTGTAGTGTAATCTTCTCATTTAACCCGGGGGCATCATGTAATCAGTTCATATATTTCACTACTTCATGCCGCGTCCGGATCCTCTCCTTATCAGGTCTCTGCCTATCCCTCATTATCAACAAATTCTAGCTGTTGAAATCCTGATCCAAGGGCCTAGAGCAAATTTTTAAAAAACCGCATGCGGTAATTTTGAAATCTTTTACCGCATGCGGTTTTTTGAAAATTTGCTCTGGATCCTTCCATCAAGATTTCAACGGTCAGAATTAAAGATGAGGAGGGATGGACAAAGACGGATGGACAGAGTATCCTCTTCCCTTCATGTGCCCCTTATGGCAACAGTTTTTTTTTTTAATGCAATCAATTAAATATAATTTTCATCTGACAATCAAGTCACCGATTGCTTTTAACATTTCATAAAATAATTAATAATTGATTTAATTAAAAGAGAGCATGTTGGCGGACGATAACGTTCCTTTCAAACAAGCAATTAATAGTGATATGATAATAACAAACATGTGTTCATAAACATCTTTATGTCGTGGACATATATAAGGAGTTGAAATATGCGTTATCTTAAATGGATTAGGCAGACAATAATGTGTAGATATAGATATAGATATATGCTTGCTTGGCACAACTTTATCATCTTTATCCACAAATACACCTATTCTCATATATAGCCACTTCATTAAAACCTCAGTACACATATGTTGACCATTTGGTATTATCCTAAAATTTAATTTCCCATTTTGTGCTCCTGCTCTTCTCTCTCCTTTCTATACCATCTGTACCTTAATATGCATGTACATTATATATAATTATAACCAAGATTATGGTAGAAAGTTGAAACACATGCTTCATCTTATTTCATTTCTTTAAGTGCATTGAACTTATCACATGATTGCAGATTTAATGTCACACATACATATAGTTTCAATGTTAATGTTTATATTTTTTTTAAAAAAATGCATAGCTTCATAATAATTTGAAAAAAAAATCAGTGAATAGTTCTTATTTAATAATTTTATTAGCTAGAATGATGTAAATTTGAGCATGGTTACTTTTCGTATATAAAATCCTATAGAGTATTGACATTCTCTATGTACAAAAACATATCAAGTTTTTTTTTTTTTTTTTTTTTTTTTTGATAATAAAAAGTTTTGGAGGGGTTCGACATCAGTCCCCCACCAAGGCCAGGGCACGGCCCCGAGCCTGAAGTTTGAACATTATTTGGTTGGGCCTGGTCCAGGAATTTTGAACATTATTTGGGCTTCACATGAGCCCAATAAGACTTCGGATAATCAGAAAAAGAAACACTACCCCATCTTTTTAAATTGGTCATAGTCTTATCCAACTTTTACATTTGTTGTGGGCTAAGCCCTTTCTCTGTTCAACGAAAAAAAAGAAAGAAACTTATATATTTATTAATTTGTTAATTGTTGAGTGTTTTTTTAAAATATGGATTTGGTCAATTGGGCACGTTCAGGACCTGATTGTTTACGCTTGGAAAAAATTTAGATTGTCCAAAAATGGTTGTCTGAACTTTGAACTGAACATTCATTTTATTTTAGTTTAAACCAATTATAATTATAATTTATATATGAATCCCACGTGTGAGTATTTGAGAGGGGGCATAATTTTGGACTGACTATGATATGTCGTAGTACAGGCAACGATTAATGTACGAGTAGTTACATAAATAAGAATTCATGTAGTCCCTTTCAATTACTTTGCCTATATATAGGAGGGAACCAAAACCATCATACGTAGCCTGCCTCGTCATTATAATTAGTGATGTACGTTGTTATTATTATTGATTTATTGTTGATTTTGTCACTGTTATCATCGTCATCACTGTCCACTGAATCATACTTTTATATGTTCAATTAGCAATAATTTAGTTCGATGCCGTGCTTTTATAAGCTGATCAGCTTAACTGAGACGTTAGAGAAAAAAAGGTGAAGGAGTAATTTCTGGCATGTAATTTGGTTCGAGAGCGGAGTATTTCATTGTAAAAATTTTCGGACCAAAAATATATATGTAATTTCATTTTGGAGCGCCCCAAAGACCACGGCAGATAGTTGACCAATTAACTTGGATGGAACGCCGACGTGGCGGCGATTTGATTTGACAATGATGACATGACGATGACGTGGGCGTTGACGTAGAATAAAAATTCAAAGAAAATTTAAAAAATTCGAAAAATTAGGAAAAAAATTTAAAAAATTAGGATAAAAAATTTAAAAAATTAGAAAAAATTATAAAATAATTTAAAAAATCAAAAAATTATGAAAAAAATTAAAAAATTAGAAAAAAATTCAAAAAATTAGCAATAAATTCAAAAAATTAGGAAAAAATTAAAATACCCCCGCTAGTGAACCCCACAACCGGCCACCCTACCGTCGGCTTTACCGCCGGTTAAAACGATGGTGGGGACCGACCACAAAATTTTAAACTTTATTAATTCTATCACAAAATTTAATAATTTTTTTAACTTTAAAACTATTTAATTATACATTTTTTTCAAAAATAATAAATCATTATATATGAAGCATTCAAAATAATTATTATGTAGATAATTATTTTTTTGAAAAAAATGTATATTTAAATAGCTTTAAAGTTAAAAAAATTGTTAAATTTTGTGATAGAATTAATAAAGTTTAAAATTTTGTGGTCGGTCCCCACCACGGGCAACTAATCGCCGCCGCCAGCGGCCGGCCATAAAATGACGTAGAGTGGCCGGTTGTGGGGCTCACTAGCGGGGTATTTTAATTTTTTCCTAATTTTTTGAATTTATTGCTAATTATTTGAATTTTTTTCATAATTTTTTGATTTTTTAAATTATTTTTTAATTATTTTCTAATTTTTTGAATTTTTTAAAATCTTTTTCCTAATTTTTCAAAAAAAAATTCGAATTTTTATTCCACGTCATCGCCCATGTCATCGTCCACGCGCCGGCCACAAATCCAAATCATCGCCACGCGTCGTTCCATCTAAGTTAACGGTCCAATCGACGATCCACCTAATCCGTAAACTAACGGCCTTGGTCTTTGGGCGCTCCAAAATAAAATTACATGTATATTTTTGGTCCGTAAAATTTTACGTGGTCTTGAGCGCTCCCCTCGAGACAAATTACATGTGTAAAATTGCATCTTTACCCTAGAGAAAAATGCAAACCCCATATACAGGTGGTGGAATGGTCGATATTGTATTTCTGAAAGCAAAAGTGAGTTGGGTCTTTATAACTTTGGTCAACTAGATGTTTAAAAACATGTCTCATAGCTTCATAGATGGCTCCTGTAGGCGTGATTCTCAGGACAAAGCACTGCTGGAACAATGGGAATGGTGCAACGTAGTTGTACTATCGTAGATTCTAAATTCCATCTCTAAGGAACTTGCCAGCAGGGGCGGAATTAGGGGGGGCTAGGGGTGGCCCCCGCCCCCCTAAAATTATAGATACGAACCCACGATTTTAAGAAATTATACTTTTGCCTCATAAAAATTTTCAAATTTTCACTTTAGTCCCTATTCAAAAGTTTCATAAAAAGACTAAAATGAAAATATTGAAATATTTTATGAGGCTAAATGATAATTTCTTAAAATTTTGGGTCCAATTGTAATTTTCGCCCCTAATTTCAAATACTAACTTCATTGGGTTCTATACTTGTAATTTTCGCCCCCCAATATTTAGATCCCGGCTCCGCCTCTGCTCATCTTTTATCAAGATGCCCATCAGGTATGGCTTGATCTTCAAGAGCTCTTTGATAAGGTTATTGGGTCAAGGATTTTTTCACTGCACCGGCGACTGAATTCACTTCGTCTAGATTCGACCTCTGTGTGGATGAAGGACACTAAATTTCGTTACAGTAGTTGATGACTATTCTCGTGCTATATGGATATTCTTAATGAAATATAAATCTAAAACTACTGGTTGCATCAAAAATTTTATTGCTTTTGTCCTTAACCATTTTTCTGTTCATGTGAAGCATTTGCGTAGTGATAATGGTGCAGAGTTTGTCAATCACGAATTCAGAGATTATCTAGATGAAAAAGATATTATCCATGAACCTACATGTTTCTTTACACTAGAACAAAATGGGATAGTGGAGCGTAAACACAGAACATTAATGCAAGTGTCTAGAAGTCTAATGATCCAATCTGGTATTCCTCTTAGGTACTGGGGTGAGTATGAAAAAATAGCAGCATAAATAATCAATTGGGTTCTATCAAAAATTTTGACATACCAAAGCCCTTATGAGAGAATACATGGGAGGCAACCTTGATTACACTTCCCTGAGAACTTTTGGGTCTTTGGCTTACGCAAGTAACTTGATAGAAACAGATAAGTTACAGTCTCGAACAATTCCTTGTGTTTTCTTAGGTTTTCCCAATCATAAAAAAGGATGTCTTGCTTGATCTAAGGAATAATGGAATCATAATCAGTAGGCATGTTGCCTTTCAAGAACTTCAATTTCCTTCCGAAGAAAAGATGGGTGTCAATCAAGGGGGAGTTAGTAAAGATGTAAGAGAGATGTTTTTGTTTGATGATGTCTCACCTATAATCTCTCCAAATGGGTCAACTCTTGCCCCTCAACATCCAAAAACAAAGAGGTAAGAAATGGTAATTCACTTGCACCTAATCTAGTTTCTAATCCTACCACTGGTATGCAGCCTTCTATGAGATCCAATAGGGAGCATAGATCCCCTATTTGGGGTCAAGACTATGTATAAAATCTCATTTCTATGAATAGTCCTGATTGTTTGCATGAACACAAGTCTGCCTGTTTGTATCCGATGCATGACTCTCTCTCCTATGACAACATATGTCTCCCCCGCTCACATGTGCTTCTTGTGTCATTTGGTTTCCACCACTGAACCTGTAGGTTACAAGGAAGCTATTGAATCTTATATGTGGGTTGAAGCTATGCGTACTCAAATAGAGGCACTAGAGGGTAATAAGACATGGGAAATAGTACCTCTCCCAAAGGGCAAGAGCCACATAGGCTATAAGTGAGTATATAAGATAAAATATCACTCCGATGGAAAGATAAAGAAATATAAAACTAGATTTGTGGCTAAGGGGTATACACAAAAGGAAGGTTTAGATTATCAAGAGACATTTTTCCCATGGTAAAAAGATAACTATTCGAACTATTCTTAAAATAGTTGGTACATGTAACTGGAATCTATTTCATATGGATGTACACAATGCTTTCTTGTAAGAAGATTTGTATGAGGAGGTTAACAGACCATACCTAAGGGGTATGAGCCCTAGGGGGAGTGTATGGTTTGTAAATTGAGAAAATCGTTGTATGGCCTTAAACAAGCATCAAGATTCAAGGCAATAGAATTGCAAGCCGACCAATGTCTTGATGCATGGAGGTTTTATTCAGAGCACGCATGATTATTCTCTCTTCTCTAAGTAGTTGATGATGGTATTGTCCTTGTATTAGTCTATGTAGACAATTTATTGATTATTGGCAGTTCTGATGTGAGAAATAAAGAGGTAAAGATTATCTTCACAAATCACAACCACTTCAAGATCAAGGACCTAGGTGTTATGAAATATTTTCTTGGTATTTCAGATTGCTAGATCCGAAAAAAGGAAATCATATGATCTCAACATAAGTATGTACATGATTTATTAGTAGATTTAGGCATGAGTGGTTGTAAGCCGCTTGGCATGCCAATGGCACAAAATTTAAAACTCTTAGCCTACGAGAAAGGAAAGGATAAAGAAACTGATTTGCTAAAGGACCTTGAACAATATAGAAGGTTAATAGATTGCTTAATATATTTGATTACTACATGCCCTGATATTTCATTTCTTGTCCAGGCTTTAAGTTAGTTTATCTAGAACCCCATGAAAGTACATATGGCAGCAACATTAAAAGTGGTTTGTTATCCAAAACAAACATCAGGGAGAGGAATCTTAATTAGCTCTGACAAAGATTTAACACTTAGTTGTTATTGTGATGCGAACTGGGGTTCATGTAGTACGACCAGGCGTTTAGTTATAGGAAACCTATTAAAATTGGGGGATTTTGTAGGAAATTATGCCTTAGGGGAAAATCATTGTACTTTAAACATTGTTGTTATTTAAAGTATTTCTCCATTTAGTTATCATACGTTTGCATGTTTATTATGATAACTGTATCCTTGGATGTATTATAAAGATTATCCTAAATGTCTCTGGTCGGTCATCTATGTGAGAGCAAAGATGAAATAAGACTGGTATGACTTTGATGAGGTATGGAGATGCGAATCAAAGTAAGGCACTTGTAACAATACAAGGTGTTGGACCAACTCACTATAAAAAAACTGCATGGATTAAGTTATAAGCTTATCTCATGTATAACCACGTCACAATACCTTTTGACCTGAGATCATCATGGATTCCAACATGAGAGTTGTGGATCTTTGACCTAGTCAAAAGTCACATTTGACTGGGTGATGATAAAGGCTTTGATGGGATTAGTGGTTTTCATGCAGAGGAATGTGAATGGTTAAGATGAGATTTGTCTCTCACATTTATAGAGAGATAATATTGGACCCCTCGATGAGTAAGTCTGAGAAATGTATGGTCATACTACTATGGAAAAGAGTTTCCATTTCAATTGTTAGACTACTCAAGAATCGAGAAAGTAATGGTCAAGATTAGGAGGATGACATTATCTATGCTTCATCCTTGAGCAAATTATCGCGTGACAAAAGGGACATGGCATGGTTGTATGATAAGTTGCATCGTATCATCGATCCTCATATGAATTGGGTAGTCATAATGTCTTGCTTAGAGGCCGCTTACGACTTGTGGGTTGGTACGGTATTGACTCGCTATCAATCTCATGTATAAGGTCGCATACTAAGAATAGCGGTCTCAAGCAATAATGTCCAGGATTAGATTTGAAGAATAGCCCAAAGATTTAATAATAATGTCTAATCTAGGATGGATATATTGAATTTTAGATGTGTTGTCACTAAGATTTAATAAATACAATGTCTAATCTAGGATGGATATATATATATATATATATAACTTATCCCTAAATAATAATAATAATATTATATAGTATTTAATTTATTTGATAAATTAAATAACTAAAACAAATAGAGATATCATATCTCGATTTAATTTATAAAGATAAATTAAATTAAAGATATCATATCATAGATTTAATTTATAAAGATAAAATTAAATCGAATTAAATAAATAGATTAGATTAGATCTGTTAGACGATTTAATTAATATTATTTTAATCAAATTCGAATTTCAAAATCAATTGAGATTAATTTTGAATATTTTTAATACCGTCCAATTAGGTTTTGAAAAAAACTATATAAGATAATAATCAAGTCGTATTAAAAGTAAGGGAGCCGCAAAAAACAAAAATCCTAGGCAAAACGCAAAACAGCGAAGGCGCTAGCACGCAGCCGTCTGTGTTGGAGTGCTATTCGGTGTGGATACAGTAGGGGGAGTGGATTTGCTCGGTCAGCTCCTGGTGATCGTATCGAACAAAACGCACATGAATATGAAAGGTATGATTCTAACTACCCTAGTTTAAACACTGTTGATAGATCCTCTTATGGGATTCATAATTTATTGGATAAAATTGCTTCCGCTGTGTGTACGAATCCCAACAGATTCTCTCATCCACTAGAAGATGAAGAAGCAGAATACAGGGTGCTTGCCTCAACTATCTTTGAAATTGTTTGGATGGTAGGATTGTTCAGAGAAAAGGGGTGACTCCTTTGGGTCTAGTAGCTATATATTGTAATAGCAAAGCTACCATACAAATAGCCAAAAATGCAGTCTTTCACGAGCGTACAAAAGATATAGAGATAGATTGTCACTTTATACACAAAAAATTACAAGAAATGCTTATTGATTTGTATCATGCAAAGTCTTGTAACCAGTAGGCAGATTTGTTAACCAAGCCTAGAAGTAGATATGTATTACTTAGGTTATTAGGCAAGTTGGGTACTCTTTTTTTTTTTTTTGATAAGGTCAAAGTTTTGGAGGGTTAGAATTAGCTCAACTAGTCATATATGCACTGTGTGATAATTAGAGCACTTACGAGATCGCTAAGGCCCAATTGGATATACTTAAGATAGCCATGTTTTGTGTTTAGGTTAGGTAATCTACAAATCTCATTGGCATAGTTAGGTACTCTTGATATACTCTTGATATTTTCATTTTACTCAACTTGAGGGAGAGTGTTAGAATTAGCCCAATTTTTTGATACTTAGGGAGAGTGTTAGAATTAGCCCAATTAGTCATATGTGCACTGTGATAATTAGAGCCGAGTAAGGCCCAATTGGATATACTTAAGATAGCTGTGTTTTGTGTTTAGGTTAGGTAATATACAAATCTAAATATATGTGAGGATCACCCTCTGATCCCTGTGTGAGTAGACATTATATTCCGATTAAATAAAGATTTTTTTTTTCTCTCAGGTTATGTTCATGATCCCTCAAGCTTACCCATTAAGCATCAGAGGAAGTACATTATTAAAGAAGATTATTATCCGTAGTCAGCCATACTGTTTTGTTCCTTTAAATTGTTATCTTGGGTTTGGAGAACTAGCAAGCAAATGAGAGAGCGAGGGAGACGCATGTGAGACAAAGAAAGGGATGAAATAAGATAGGAAAACAAACAAAGCATTAAAAAGAACAAGGGAGTTTTCAGTAATTTACAGTAAAAAAATAAGAATTAACCTTAAATTGAAGCTGTAAAACAACATTACAATGGGATAAGCAAGGAAATGCGGGCAAGTGTACTTCTATAAATCTTATAAACTCTGTTTGCATGACCATTTCCAATCAATTTTGGTTTTTAATTTTTCAATTAAATATTCAATTAATTACTTATATGTTATACCATTTCAATTGCAATGAACTCACAGGAGATTTTGAACTGACATCTTTAAAATAATATTGAGTGAAAATCAATTGACTATTATTCCACACCAAATAAATCACCTTTTTAATTCTTTTAAAAAAATTATGAGGAGTTCATTAACTTTTTTAGTAATATTTTTACTTTTCATTATTTCACTCACTTTAATTCTTCAATTTTATTCTTACCTCATTTGAAATCAATTACTCTAGTTTGAATACAATCTGACCCAAGTTGTAAATTAATGCTTAGACTAATTTCATACGAGTAGCTGGTCATTATATGGCTTTGGGCAACTGGAGTAATAGACACGTGATAGGGGAGAGTATAGGGAAAATCCCATTGGTTCCAAGGGACTAAAACAATCTCAAAAAAGTCTCAAAAAAATGATTCTTATTTTGTCTTGCCAGAATAGAAAGCGAGAAATTTTGATGTCAAAAACTCCCATTAACAAATCTTTTAATAGGTGATTAACAATTTTATCTGTGATAGGGAAGAGTGAATTTTGACAACTCTTTGGGACCTTTTTGGTGATTAACGATTTTATCGTTTTTGACAGAATTTTCTGTGGAACTTTCTTGATATTTTATTGGTTCCTTGAGACTTTAAAGAGATTTTCCCAATATTATACTGTATGCTAGGGAAAAACCCACAATTTAATTCGTGGAAATTAGCATTGTATGAGAAAGGAAAAAAAGAAGATGAAATCCAAAAAGAAAATAACATAATTTAACAAACCAAAGCACTGCCTATGATAATTAGTGCACTAGAACACATTTGAGGGGATTCTCAAGCTTTGAGCACAACACAGAACATGACCCCATAAACCTTCTGGAGCCAAGGATCATGCCTTCGCACTATCAACTGACTGGCTTTCCATTTAATTTGGGGAAAGGGTCTTGCTTGCTCAAAACAACCACTTTACTCTTGTGAGCGAAGTAACCTTTCATAAGGTTTTTATATATCAATATGGCCATTATACACTCTACCTGCAAATCACAGTAATAGGAAACCCAGAATATCAGCTTCTTCATTTTTTTTTTTAGGAGAGATTATTAACTCCTAAGTTGTTGAATAAAAGCAGAAGATATATCAGAATTACCTCATCCAAATCCACGTCCATTTCAAGCCACTTCAATGCTTTCACAATAACTTCCAACTTCACCTGATGAGCTTTGTTTGGGTCCTTTTGCTTCTGAATGATGTAACTGCCATGTTGCCGTGGGATAACCGGAAATTAGTTGTTTGAGTAGCTTAAAGGAGTGATCAGTTCATTTATCAACCGCAAGGTGGTATAGGAAACTTACATTTTCTTCATCAATCTCTGGTAAACTTGAAGTTCTAACTTCTCTAGAACAAGATATACACCTGACCTCAAGAACCTGCAAAAATAAATAAATAAATAAATTTGATTTTATTCTGCAGGATGAATCCGGGAATAACACTGATCTAAAGAATAGTTTTACCGGTCCTCATAATCTTGGAGAGCATGCCGAAGAAGTCGAAGATCACCCCTCCTTAAAGCTTGTACAATGTTACCGTACTGTCTCAAAGTTAAAAAGAGTAATTGTATTAACACTTTGTTTTTTACCTGTGATTGTATTAACACTTGGAACACATAAATTTGCCAATACTATAAATTTCAACTAATGAATGGGGATACTAAGTCTCACATTGAGTAATATGGGAAGCTCAATGGGGTATTTATGTGGATTGGTTCTCCCACTTAGGTATCCATCATAATTGATTTCAATTTGATTTGGATACCCTAATCTGACCCCCAACAGTCGAGCATATCACCGAGTTGCCTATGAACTTTACTTTCACACTAACAAAAACAAGAAAAAAAGGAATCCTCACAGTACCAAACATACCTCAGGTAGGTTGTACTTCTCCAAGAGCCAATCTTTAGGTAATATGCCGATTGAAAGCTTCACAGGAATTAGACATTTAAGAATCATCCTATGTTCAAAGAAAAGAAAAAAAGAGAGTATGAGATACAATGTGGAGCAGTGGAAATGTAGTAATTCAGGAAAAACATCTGTCAAGATAGCCAAAAAGTCTTTGATGAGTCACAACTAAACTTTGAAGTTGCAGGCCAAAATTTTCAACTGACGGATTTCAGAAATGCATTTCATCCAATTTTGAGTATGATTATAGCCCAAGAAAAAAGGGTTCGGCTCACCCAGTCTATCTGTATTTCAGGAGGTAAAAGAATTGTTACATATCGAGTGCTGCTATTTCATAAATTTTTTTAACACAAACACTTGTATGTGGCTTTCTTAAAACATTTGTCTTTTTAAGCATGAGAATATAAACAATCAATGTAGTAGAGTCCTTCAGTTTTTACATAGTCCGCCTTATCTCTACCAGAGTAAAAGATAGGAGATGAAACATTATGTGGTTTCACAAAAGGCTGATTCCAAGAGTTCAGGGTACTTTAGACGCATCTATCTCATTGCAAGCCCTATAAGATGATCCACTTGCCAGCCCACTTTAGACACTTTAATAATGATTGGCTATAATTAATAGCTATTTGACTTCCAAAAGTTCATTAATCTAACTAACCAAGCAATAATGTTGTTTTATTGGGCTGAAAAGTAATAGCAAAATTTAAAAAACAAATATGTGAAATGCACCACCAACAATCATATTTTAAAAGTAAGTACACATCAAAATATCAAACTTTACCCTATCTACGAAATATGCTTATTTATTGTGACATGGATGCATTATCGCAAGCAAAGAACCTTGTAATTTAACCACTAAAAAAACCCCCTCATGCAAATGCCATACACACAGTTAGCACACCTGGACCAAACCTGATATTGGCTTCACTCAGAGGGTTGCAATGCTTCAAGGCATATGATAATTTAAGATCAGCCTGTCAAGTATTTATGAAAAATGTAAATAAAAACCTTACAAAACTGAAGTATATCTTTAATGCACTTGCTAGTTACTACCGCACAGTATTAGCTAAAGTAACATTCAGTTGAAAACGGAGATGAAATATGGATGAGTTAAATTAATGAAAGTTAAGCAATACATTGATTAAAGTTAGCTCACAATAATGGCATAATATACTATCCTCTTGAAATATTGCCAAGAAGTGAGCATAGCTAGCATTATAAAGTAACTACATACTAAAAAATTGGAAATCTAGTAAGCAGATGACATATCAAACTCAACATGCAAGTAGCTCATAATGATTTAGAAGAAATTAAAAATACTTACAGCGGGGAAATTTTCATTGAAAACTTCGAGGCGACCAGTGTAGTACATGTAAGTGACCTGGAGCCAACATCAAGGTAAGCACATTTGATAATACAAACATATAGTAATTAAATTCCAACACTGACCCTGTCACTTTTAGGAAATTCTTCGAAGTCAAATATGCGTGCAGTTTCAATGCTTCGTATTACACTGCGGCAAAGGTGAACTGTACCAAGCTGTAAAGAAGCAATAAGAAATTTATCAGTATTAATTTCAAGTCCTAACTCCAACCTTACTTGAACCCAGTGAACCTGTCACAAATTACTTAAACTGAGGTAGCCCCATGCTCAGTTCAGATTGTTGTCATTGCATGCCAACAAGGCAGATCAAACTGACTTTCAATAACCGTTAATGACTAATATTGAAGCAAAATGTACAATAAATTTTACCTTAAAGTAAATCTTGAATAATTGACAAGTTACATATAATGCTCCAACACGCTTTGGTCCTTTCCCCTGAAATACAAGAAAAGCCATGAAAGAGTAAGCACAGCTGCTCTTAATATCAAACTCCACACAAGCACCTTGATGCAGCACAGAAGTGTTTTCTTCTTCTTTTGGTGATATAAAGGGTAGAAGAAGAATATGTTGCAGAAAATTAACTCTAAACGGAAGAAGTCTTAGGACATAGGAGCTCTCATATGAGATGGCTAATGAACAGGATTATTAGGCTAATATGCTACCCGAGACAGGAGAGGTTTAAGATTTAGAATGCATTTCACATTATGTAGTGTTAAAGTTATAAAATAGCAGCTATAAGCAGCACCTCTGTTAATTTTTCAAAGAGGGGAGAATATTGTGCCTGCACTCATTGTTGGGTTTAAAAAACTAAGAGGGTCAAGAAAATAAGTATCAGCACTAGACAAGTAAGCATCTACATCAGCAATAGGAAACATACCGCAAGTACACCAAAAACTTTCATAAGGAACGAACCAGCTCCTTTCAACTTCTCGGGAGATTTTCCATTTGAAGCCAGTTCTTTGTCAGCCTAAAATAGGGCACCAAAAAATAAATAAATAAATATATATATATAAACTTAAAATCTGAGAAACTCATGAGTAAATCTTTCAGAATCATATAAGGACATTCCATATCATACCCTCTCCGCAAGAACCCTAATTTCATAAACAACCGTGTACAACGCTTCCAAGGCCCAGGCGGATTCCCAATTTCGAAATTCCTGGATGAAAGCACTGAATTCCAGCCATTACAACAACCTTTCCAAAGCTAAAATATCTTTTTCTTTTTTTAATACAACATATATATGTTTAAACTCAGGAAAAAGGAATGCGAAAAGGGATGGGGAGAGGAAATACTTGGAAGATTTCTCAAATGATTGATAAGATTCAACCAAATTTCCCTGCTTATAACTTTGCAAGGAGCGGAAAACAGGAACAAGGATCTCTGCGTACTGATAATACTTCTCGGACTGTTTGATCAACCTATTAGCATCCTAAACAGATAACCAGACATGGACCAATAGATTAATAATCTCCTTGCTACCTTCATCAATAAGCTAAATTCGCAAACGAAACCAAAGGGGGAGAGAGAGAAACCTGGAAGAGATTGAGGGCGTCAGCTACAGAGAGAAGAAAATGGGAGTTAGAGGAGAGAGAGAATAGAGACTTCAGGGAAGCTCCGTCTTGAGAAGAAACGGAGTCACAGAAGCGATTGAGATATTCAGTTATCCTTCTGTGTGCTTCCCCCATGCTCATGTAAGCCATGGCTGCTTGCTTTCTTCTTCCTTCTTCCACAATCTTCAAATTTCGATTCAGATCGATCGTGTGTTATTACACTACTGACTACCTTTGTTTGTGTGTGTGTGTGTGTGTGTGTGTGTGTGTGTGTGTGTGTGTGTGTGTGTGTGTGTGTGTGTGTGTGTTCCTTCTGTGTGCTTCCCCCATGCTCATGTAAGCCATGGCTGCTTGCTTTCTTCTTCCTTCTTCCACAATCTTCAAATTTCGATTCAGATCGATCGTGTGTTATTACACTACTGACTACCTTTGTTTGTGTGTGTGTGTGTGTGTGTGTGTGTGTGTGTGTGTGTGTGTGTGTGTGTGTGTGTGTGTGTGTGTGTGTGTGTGTGTGTGTGTGTGTGTGTGTGTGTGTGTGTGTGTGTGTGTGTGTGTGTGTGTGTGTGTGTGTGTGTGTGTGTGTGTGTGTGTGTGTGTGTGTGTGTGTGTGTGTGTGTGTGTGTGTGTGTGTGTGTGTGTGTGTGTGTGTGTGTGTGTGTGTGTGTGTGTGTGTGTGTGTGTGTGTGTGTGTGTGTGTGTGTGTGTGTGTGTGTGTGTGTGTGTGTGTGTGTGTGGATATAATACACCACTGAATCACTGATTAGGACTATTTTCTGAATATTCTCGTTGGACTTTATAAACGACATCGTTTCGAGCTTCCCTCGCTAAGCGGGAGTTCGGGCTTGCCCATATAAGGCCCAAATGGTCCGAAATCATCAAAACGGCCACTGTTGCTTTGCCTCCCTTCACGCACTCGCCATAGTGGAAGCCATTGCCGTGCTGAGAGAAAAATCTGGAAACGAGAGCTGGCGAATGAGGCAGCGAGGTTAAGTGCCCATTCGGAGGCGTAGCTTCTGTTTCTTTGTAGTTTAACGTGGTATGAAAAGTTCATAGCGATTTATTCAGTTCGCTCATCCACATACTATGACGATGTCAACTTCTTCTTTCTTTCATTTGTCTCATATTTCGTGGTTTATGTTTGAGTTTATTTATGTGTAGTTCTCGAATTGTTGTATTCAGATTATCGTTCTTGGTTTTGTTTAGTTCCTTTAATTTATTGGCATAAACCCTTCTTTCCACTGGAGCAGCTTGTTATGGAGGGTGAAGATAACATTTTAGATGTCATTGACGAAGAGGAGAGGTTTGATTGTGCCGAAGACGATGTTGAGATGCTCGATGCTGAAGAAGGAGAGCTGCTGGACCATGACTCAAAGACTGATATGGGGCAGGGTAGTAGTGGAGATATCAATATAGCAAACCAAGAATCTCAGAATAAGAATCGCAAGCGTAGGGCTAATAAGAAGAAGAATAAGAAGAAGAGGAAGGGTTCAGGAGCCATCGACATAAACAGGTACTCTCTTAGTTTTTTTGGTCTAGTACTCTCTTCCTAATAGGAATGCACACATTCACACTTAAAGTTTGCCTTGAATTACAGAGTCAATTGAAAATAAAATAATTGGTCATACCTTAATGCCCAAAAAAAACTGTTCATACAGGAAGGTTGCACCCTGTGTTATTTATTTATTATCATTATTTATATACCCAATTTCATCTACATGGTACTAGCAAACATAAAAACCTACATTCAATAGACTGGTATGGATTTACTTCTCATTCAATGAGGATTCCTTTTGCTCATGTTTGCAGAAACTTCCACCTCTAAAATCCCCCAAATTGGAGAAACTTGAACTAAAGAGGATGGAGGACTTTGGAGGATTTAGGAGGCTTAGTTGAAAATCGTTTTCCATCCGATCAGTTATTCCATTTTTATGGTTTTTTTGGGATTTGGGAAGGGATGAACACTAAAGAAAAAGAAAGGGGAGAGAAGGGAGGGGAAAGAATGGTTAACTTCTCTTCTCCTTGACTGGATGTTTAAAATTATAAGTTAATAAACTAATTAGTTTCAGTGAAAATGGAAACTTGGAGTTATATAAAGAAGGGAGAACTTTTTTAGGGTTAGTTAAAAGTAATTCATTACCGCTCTCCCCTTGTAAAACACTTACAAACTAGTGAAAATTTTCAATAAAACGTTCCATTCCCTGTCATTATCGTCCATTGTAGACAGATGAATGAACTAGGCTTCCATTGTAATTCAGTAGCATTTAAAATTCTATTAAAAGGAGTATGGTTCAATATTCCATGCTTCTCATTCATTTTGTTTTTAAAAGAAGAATTAGTGACCACTATTTTCGTCTCCTTATAACCCCTAATCCAACTATAATGGAGATGTATGTTCATAATTTGGAGGCCATCCTTTCCATATTACTAAATTCTAATAAATTATGTGCTTTTCAGGTTTGTGTTAGATACTTGTCGGCGGTTGAAAGAGAAGAAGTCATACATGGTATACACAGCTGTAGGTTGCCTTGGGGTCTCAGCATTAAGTGACCTCGTCAAAGAGGTATTAGAACCTTTTATGTTCTGCTGTTTTGGTTTTATATTGAAAGCTTATTTCCTTAATCAGTTTGTCTAACAAAGTAGGGCTTTCTGTAAGACATAATGCCAATTTGGAACATGAAACCAGGGAAAAACAAAAAAACTGAAGAGCCATGTACAGAACAATACATTTTGAGGCTCTAATAATATGCACCACTATGCTTAACATAGCCAAAAGCTGGGAAAGACTCATGTCTGTCTGCTTGAAGATATCATGTTCCGGGGGTATCCCTGTGTTCTTGACTTAATTTTCCAATCCTTCTTTGTTTTTCTTACACTGAATCACCGTTTTCTCAATTTTAAATCCTTTTATGTCCTTACATTTGTATGGAGGCTTGGGTCAATTGGCTACTATAGGTTTGCTGTAATGACTTTGTTCTATTAAGATCCCCCACGCACAAAACTTTGATCCTTGATGTACTAGCAACTTGCACGGTTATAAACATTATATTTTTAATTTTCTGGTTCATCTTATAACTACCATTTGAACATCTTTGAGTATTGTTTCTACAACCATAGTTCCGTCCTCACAAAAGTTGCTGGGTTCTGCTGTATGGTCCTGTAGCTGCTATTTGGGATATTCTCCAACTTAACTAACTGGCTCTTCTATTCCCCAGTTAAAATGTGCTTTGCATTTTTTTAATATAAAAGATTCATTTTGCAATTAGTTTTTGTTTTCTTCTTCTTCTTTCTCTTTTTCAATGGGTGCATGTTTGTCCTGGGAGCAGACGTAGTTAACCTGCTTTTTCTTAGGAAAGGTGAGAAATTAGGTTCTACCGGATTTGGACAAGCCTAGAGCTGCTGATGCCCATCCACTCTTCTTTAGAACCACTCAACCTTTCATGATTTCTGATGCACAGTTTTGTGTCCCTAACCTTGCAGATTATTTCTTCCAGACGCTTGTTTGCCCCTTCCACATATATGCTTGAGATCTGAGGTTCCTGGCTGAACCACATCATCATTTGTTAGTTGTGAAGGTTGATATTCATTCTTTACTTCATTTTGTCGGGCACAGTGCACATTAAAAAATTAGGAATCAAATATAATGGCTGTAAACTAAGTGATGTTTGCTCACCTAACATAGCTAGCCACTGATGTTCAAGCCAAGGTTGGATAAAATGGAATACTGTCTCATTGTTCTTTCACTGATGCCAAGATATCTGTTTTGTGAATTTGTTACCATTTTTTCCTTGTGCAATTTTTAATTGTAATTTTTCGCATTTACATAATATATGACCCTTGGAGGAAGATTGATATATCAAAGAAGGGTTGGATTATGCTCTATAATATATACCATACTCTGCTTGCATGTTGATGGCTTTTGTCGTTGTCATTATTCAAAGGCATTTCAAAAGTTTTTGATGTTGGTGGTGGTTTTGTTCGTTTTTATATGTCCAAATGCATACACTACAGACTTGTATGATGACATGTTCAAGCCACAGGTTGATGCTATCCGAAATTGTGGAGGCCAGATGACTGCTGATGGTAGCCGCTTCCGGAATGGTGGTGGTATATTGTGGAATATCATTAAAACTCGAGAACCAAAAGCCTTCAAAGAGATCATGAAAAAAGCTAAGGAATTTGAGGTGTGTGAGTAGTTTTTCTAATGCTGACAAACTGTTTGGTTTCTAGATTCACCTTGTAATTTATGCTGGGAGGGTATACATAGGTGTGGTCTTCAAAAGTGGAAAGGGATAGTAAAAGTGTGAGTAGTGATCCTCTCATGATGAGGGGAAATGTCTGAGTTATTCCTCAGCAATGAAGCTTGCTTTTGGCAATACATACGCATACATTTCTTGGCTTCTGAAGTGAGAACACAGACTGCACAAAAATTTGCTGATTACATACTTTGGGGCACTGATTCTTCCAAAACCATTGAGGGGGGAATTGTGGTGGCCTTGTAGATCAGTATTTTTTTTAAAAGAAACTTTTGTTTTGTTTCACCAAGATTTGTGAATTGTTTAGGGCAACCTCTTGTACCAACATATTATATACAGCTTTTGATTTGTTATGCATGTGATTTAGCTTAAAAGTTCACAATTTCCATCATGAATAACCTAGCCTATCCATTTTCTCAATTTAAGCTTAGATGCTAATTTGACTTAGTAATGATAAGTAGTTCATATTGCTTAGCAAGTTTATGCAATCCTGCAGAAGCAATTCAGACGACCAATTGCGGAGCGACCATCCAGCCAGAAGAAAGAGGATTTTGCTAAAGGGACTGACGACAGTGTTGCGGACAGCACTTTTGTTGCAGCCCCAGTTCAAAATCAAAACGAACCATCTGCTTCCGAAGAGAAACGCACCTCTGTGCATGATAGATTGAGGATACCTGTTTCATATGATGATGACCTGCTCGCAGAGGGTGCAAATGATAATGCAGCTTAATTGTGGAACAAAAGAGCCCTTCATCAATTGACATTTTCCCAAAGATGGAGGCCTACCATATATATTTCTTCCGGTTTCCTTTTGGGTTGAGTAAACAACATCCCTCTTGTGTATGCATCGAAAGTGCTAGAGGATGGCTTGTGATTTTTACTTTGGGGTGAAAATAGAGGTATTAGTTGCTTTTCTTTATTTTTTATAGTAAAATTTCGAAAGATTCTTGAACATGGATGAGGTATCTACCTATTTTCGTATGGACATTGGATTTTCTCTTGTGTTCTTATAGCTGTAATGTTAAGGCAAAAGATTTTTAATTTGGTCTCATTAAAGTTGATCATTACTGGCCTATTAAAACTTGTTCAAATAATCAATTGTGCAGTATGTTAATGTTTAAATTTGCATGATTTATGACTAATTTAGATTAGGGTGATTGGCAGAGGCTAACAATAAGTGGAGTTTGTACCTTGTGGCCCAAAAAATAAATTAAAATTTCATTAACGGAAAGGACCTGAATTCGAGCATTAATGTTTTCTGTGCTTAAAATCACTTTTTTGTGTGTATGAAATTATATTTATACTATACAAATATAAAAATTTGGCAAGTGTTCGTGATAAAATGTCAAATATAGATTTATTTCATAATATATATATATGGTTCAAAAGTCCCAAATCCTTGTTATGTGAATAAAGTCACAGTTATGTGAAAAGTGTTGTTTTTTCCCTGTTGAATTAGAAGGTACGTTTGCATGCTGTTAAACCACAATATGATTACTTGATTCTTATTCACCCTAAAGCAAAATGATATTACTTACTCCCTTGCTCCTAATTATAAGATTTAGTTGACTTTTTTTTTTTGTAAAGATTAAGGAAGCTAATTAAATTACTTTAGAGTATTTTTATTTTTATTTTTATTTTTATTCTTTAAACTAATAAATTAATATATAATCTAAGGATACACAACAAATGAAATGATTAAGTAACTTATTTAGTTTTCTTAATTTCTCCAAAAAAAAAAAAAAAAAAAAAGTTAACTAGGTCTTATAATTAGAACCGGAGCTAATATTATCTTAGGGAAAGAGATAAAAGGTGAGGGTTAAAGAGAGAGAGAAGTCTAAGGGAATGAAGAGAATTGAAATGCCCTCAGCCCTTTATTAATCAGTCAACAACTGAAATACATGCAACAAAGGATGAAAGGAACCCTCAGGTAGTACCTTCGCTGCCAATGAACTAAAATTTCAGCAATTTTGTTCTGCCTAAGAAGACACATTTGCACCATCCTTGCTAGTCTTCTTCGCAATATTCTTGGCTGTTGTCACCTCATCAGCAGCTCGTTGCTTATTGAACTCACTTTATATATGAAAAGCATAGCATGACTGAGCAATCATATCTACAATTAACATTTGCCTCGCTCAATTCATTTTATAGATCTAAGAGTGGGGTGTTATTGTCACTCAAATTTTTATATATTGAGGACAATTTCAAAATTTTAAAAATTATCATGAAAGATGATAGCTTCATTCTCCGATGATCGGTACAAGAAACAAGTACCCTTTCATTATCTAATATTGTGTGTGATTGCTCCTCTTCAACTTCCAACGTGTATAATAATGGTTTGAACTTGTCTCTTCCAATCTATTTAAACTCTACATTTTCTTATGTTTTTCATACTATTTCTTCATCGTCCTCCTCTATTATCTTAATCGCTAAGATGAAACGCTATGCTAAAAACTTGTAAGAAAATTCCCGGCGTCCTCCTCCTCCCCAACATTCGCCTCCACCTCCTCCGTCTCCGCCACCTCCTCCTATGCTTCCTCAACTGGAGGCAATGATGCAGAATGTAGAATAGATAGACTATGATGTAGGGAGGTTGACTTGATACCTGTCGAGTATGAACATGAAAACCAATCTTACTTTTAGTGAGTATGTGATTGATCATCATGATTTTGACATACTTTCATATGATTCAGGTCATTCTTCTAGTGATGAATACTATAATGATTTGTGGTACCCTGCTAATTTTTGAAACTTTTGTTTCCTTCAAATTGAAGGAAACCAAAGTTTTAAAATTAGTCTATGATCTCATATCATTAGAGACAACTAGTCACTAGAGATGGTACTATTTTTTAGTTATATTTTTATAAAATAAATAAAAATGTAATTATTTGGGCAACAATAACCCAAAAAAATAAATTAAAATATATATATATATATATATATATATATAACATACATCATAGTTGTTAACAAATAAACGTGATAAATGTAATTAAATAAATAAAGGTTCTTACAATAAAACCATTAAATCACAGTTATAGGCTTTTAACATATCTCAGGGTTTTTTTTTTATAACACGAGTGCTATCTTTTCCAACCGCGAGAATCGTTTTTTACTTCCTCAGTAACAGCCACGCCACTAAATACAAATCATTTCACACCCTACTCTTAACCGAATTCGTTGTCTTATACTCCCCTTCCTCATCCAGTCACGTCTTCTTTCTTTGCAGCATTTTGGGCCCTTTTTCCTCAATTGGGCCTCCATTCTCTTCTTTCTTCAACAGTCGGGTAGAACTCCACGTGTTCGCCTCTCAGATGCCCCCAGGCCCCAGTACAGGCACGTTAAACTCCTCAATGCTGATATGCTGTGTCATAGTCAGCAACTTCAACGGTGATTATTATATTAGATTTGTGATCTCATATATTAATCTCATGCTAATCACGATACGTACTAGTAGTGCAGGATCTAAAGACAAATAGAGAGAGAGAGTAGTGGGTTGAAATTTATGTGTTGTCTTTTGCTTCGTATGCAGAAAAGAAAGAGATGGGACTTCTTTCGACATTTTTTAAATTGGAATGAGACTGATCCGCCTTGGAGAGAAGAGAGATCAAGAAATGAAATAATCTGCAAGTTTTCAGCATATTCCCAATCCTTCTAGTCATTTTTCCTGCAGAAGTACGAGTAGAAATGGAAAAGAGAAATGCTCCATCCAGTAATCCAATCAAAATATGCCACCTGTACTCATAGAACACCCCATCATCTACTCGGTTTCCTTTCTTCATCCCATCTTCATTCATCGTGAAGAGACGACGGCAGTGTTAGCCGCTGAGTTTTCTGCGTTCTGCTATCAATGTTGGAGGCTTGGAGCAGCAGCAGAAATCATCCCATGGCCTTACATCCAGCAGAAATCAGAACACGGTGCCTTGCCTTATCCATTGCAAAACCAGAATGGCGTGGCTGCCGAGGTCCGTGGCACCACTCGCTAGCCGCCAATTTGCTTTTCCCCTTCTCTATGCCGACTTTTCAACCTCCCCATCTTCCACCTCGGATTTGGGTTGTCTGTAAAAGCAGTCCAAAGCCTCTGATTCCGATTTCTAACATATACGAGAGGTTTGTGAACTAGTCCCTTGTTTTTACCGCCTCACTCCTTTTTAGAAAGTATCTGTATCTGATGAAGCCTTCCACACCAGAAAATGGTCAGGAAAATATATCTGGAGATGTATTGATATCTTTTATAAATATTGTGGCGGTTGTATTTCTGGATTAATGCTGCGCTAGTTTTAGATGGTACAAGCATCATCGCTAGTTTGGACTTGGTTAATCATCAATTTGTTGATTGTTGGGTGGTTCTGATAGAGATGAATGTCTAAACCATCAAACCATCTAATTTGATATGTAGGACTTAAATATATTGAATGAGAAACATACACCGCTTGACCTTTATATCTTTCTGCTTGTTTTTAACAGCTTGTAATGATATTAACGTGACTATGTTGCATTTCGTTTTTCCTGTTTTTCAATCTAGTTCATCATAACTTCTGCTCCCTAAGCCTTTTCCCCTCCCTCTTTGATTATCTATGCACAGAGGCTATGAAGCTAATGGGCCGCCGTGGTTAACAAGTTCTAATGTCACATGGAGATGGTTTTCTCATATTATTTCCTTCTACTTGCTATTTCTCAATCTTGTTGCTCATGCTCAGGAGGACTACCCAGCTTCCTCTACTTATGCTTGTGAGGATACTTCCTCTTACTATTCCCACGTGAAGCATTTCAGAGGTGAAGCACTCAAGAAAAAGTTGAATAGCGTTGTTGCCCCACATTATTCCTTATCCTACAAGGAGGTCATTTCTGGTTTTTATTTTATGTACTGCTTTAATTTTGATAAAATCTCTGTACAACTAAACTAGTCTTACTTTTAAGTTCTGGGTGGATTTTTAAATCTAGAGATCTGACATGCTTCTTTGATTAACAGGTGTGGGATGCCCTCAAGTTTCTTGATGCTGCTAATGTTGATGAACCCAATGCTTCATCAGGAGTGTACGGACCTTCCATAACTGATGTTGCTTTAACCCTTCAATTTGTACTATCGTATGTTTACCATATCAGCTGACTTTTATATAGTTGATGGTCGGTGCTTTGCAGAGTTGAAATATACTCCTTGAGAGTTGTCTCAAAACGTTTATCCGGAAAGCCACAAGGATGGAATAGTGAGTCAAGTCAACTAGTCTATTTACTGGAGTTACAATGCTTTTATCAGTTACTTTAGTTTCAGTCACGTTGGCTTTTCAACTGTTGCTGCTAATACTCAATTTCACATGTTTACTGTCAGTTGATACTTGATATAGAAAAGATAATAGGGAGAGGGAGAGATAGAGGAGGGAGAAAAGAGAAACAGAGAAGGAACTAAGAGGAAGGGGAATCCGGAATGGAGAGAACTAAAATGCTCTTTGCTTTCTTGAATCTGTCAAGAACTGAAATACGTGAAACAATGGAAACTGATGTTGAACCTGAAACAAAGGAACCCATGAGGCTTCCTCATCTGGTAGTCCCTTCCACTACTTGGTGATGGAGTTTAATAGTAGGAAGTTCTGAAAGATGGTTCAAATTATGTGTGACAGAGGCATAATCACCTGTGAGTTAACTATCCAAAGGGGTCTTGATACCTGTGGAACTGTATAAAGTGTCTCTGGCTTACCAAGGACATAATTTGATATTCATACTGACCGAATGCAAAAGCAAAAGATAAGATAAAATTCAGAAACTTGGATGCCACAAGTCTTAGCAGATCAACAGCTTAGCAAATTTGCTTAGTTTGTGCTCAACTTTTTCTTGTTTTGTTGCTTTCTCATATTCAACCTTCTTTGTTTTACTTGTATGGCTGATGATGGCTTCATCAAGTCCTGACACTAGAAACACAGGTTTTGTTGTGAAATTTTCAAAAATGAAAAGAAACCCAAGCCTCTTCTAGACAAGAATAAGATAAAGTAAAAACAATAGTGAGTCATAGCTCTTGAAAGTGAAGTAATATACAATTGGGATTCACTCATTTAAGAAACTTTTCACAGGAGAGCATCTTTGGCCTCGTTCTTATGGACTAGCAAATGGTCCTGCTCTAACTGATCTACATAACATTCGCCCTGCTGATGCAAATGGTAAGGTAATCCACTGCTCAATATGTTTGAACACAAGATTCTGATTTCTATTGATGGTGAAAGTTTCTCTCAGTGAATGCATCAAGGGGAAACAAGTATTATGGAGAATGCGAGGCTAAATCCTCTAAGTGTTTGAAGCCAGCAAACAAAGAAGCTGCTCTGGACACTGAAACAGACAAAGAAAGATGGGCTCCACCAAGGCAGGTAGTGTGTGTGGTGTGTGTACATACAAATATGATTCTTTTCTCTTGTTTTTTCCATTTGTCTTTTTTGAACCCTTGTAACTGATTTCTGAACATGCGAGAGATTCATCTGTGGTCTAGCATGGAATTCCGTGTCTTTACAAAGATTTGAGTTCTCCTGTCCTGTTAAAAAATCATGGCTACTAAGCTTTGAGCATTGAATTATTAGCCTCAGCTGTAAAGAACTAAAGATTGCTATTAAGCTCTATTTTACTGGTTTTCGTGGCCTTCCCATAGAACAACTGAGAATTAGTAAAAGAACCTTGTTGATATTGCAAGAGCATATTGCTGACCCAAACTTGTTATCGAGATTGTACCTCTTCACTAGATATGTCTTAAGATTAAAGTAACTTCAGGTTAGAGGGGATATCGCAAGGGCATTGATGTACATGGAAGTCAGTTATGGAGTCCAACAATCAGGAAGAACTCCAGGTCTTCGCCTCTCAGATGTCCCCAATATAGGTACTTTAAACTGAATGCTGATATGCTGCGTCATCTCTTATATTATCTCATGCTAATCATGATACGTACTAGTAGTGCAGGATCTAAAGAAAAATAGAGTAGTGGGTTGAAATTTATGTGTTGTGTTTTCTTTGTATGCAGAAAAGAAAGAGATGGGACTTCTTTCAACGTTGTTAAAATGGAATGAGGTTGATCCGCCTTCCAGAGAAGAGAGATTAAGAAATGAAAGAATCTGCAAGTTTTATCAGCATAATCGGAATCCTTTTGTTGATCACCCAGAGTACGCCAAGCTTATATGGAACCAGCCCCTCTCAACAGCTCCTCCTAATACTACTATTAACATTAGTGTCCCAAACAGATAAGAAATAGAATAGAATAATTGTATGAATAGTGGCGTGATTGACCACAGCCCATTGTATTGATATTTATAGTAGGGTTACTAACCCTAGGATGTATAGCATTGTGACACCTGTAATATTACACAAAAGAATTACACAATACAAATATCTGGACTTATGCCTTTAGTAACTTGGGCTTGTTATAACCCAAAGTAGGCCCATTTCTATTTGTCTTTACAATCCCCCTCAAACTTGGAGTGGGAGACCGAACAAGTCCAAGTTTGTCCCTAAAGGCCCAAAACTTCGAATGGGACAAAGCCTTGGTAAACAAGTCTGCGATTTGTTTAGAAGAAGGAATGTACTTGACTGCCAGCTGCCCCCTAAGTACTCGATCCCTAATGTAGTGCACATCCAGTTCGATGTGCTTGGTGAGAGCATGGAACATCGGATTTGAGGCGAGAGCCGACGCACTCAGATTATCGCACCAAGCGATCGAAGGAGCTCTGAGATGGAGACCAATTTCTTCCATGAGCTACTGAAGCCACGCGAGTTCAGAGGAAAGATCGGAGAGGGATCGGTACTCCGACTCACAGCTGGACTTCGAAACTACTCTTTGCCTCTGGGCGACCACGAAATCAGAGACTCCCCAAAGTAAACACAGTAGCCGGCCATGGATTTCTGGTCGTCGGGACACACGGCCCAGTCGGCGTCTGAGAACCCTTGCAAGGTGAGGTTCGAACTGGGTTTAAGATGTAGAGTTAGATCCATAGTCCCTTTTAAGTATCTGAGGTGTCTTTTTAGGGCTTTCCAGTGAATGGTGGTTAGACAACTCAAGAACTGAGACAATTTGTTTATTGCAAACATAATGTCGGGACGGGTGTTTGTGAGATACTGTAATGCTCCAATTAGGTGTCGGTAGCTTGTGGGTTCGTTAAGTGGGGTTCCTTCATCTTTGACAAGATGTTGGTTCACCACCATAGGAGTGGGAACTGGGGAACAATTTTGCATGCCACACTTTAGTAAAATGCTCTGTATGTATGCTTCCTGCTTCAAAAATACTCCGGTTTCATCTCTGTATGCTTCGATGCCTAGAAAATGGCGCAGCTGGCCTAGATCTTTAAGGGCAAACTGACTGTTTAGTCTCTTCACAAAAAAATCTATCATCTTTATTGAGTTTCCGGTGACGATAATATCATCTACATATACTAGAACAAACATGACAAATTTTTCAACTTTCAGGAAGAATAAAGAGGAGTCTGATTTTGAGTGTATGAAACCCCAGTCTTGCAAGGTAGAGCTGAGCTTCTCAAACCAAGCTCTGGGTGCTTGTTTGAGGCCATACAGAGCCTTGGTCAATAGACAGACATGGTTAGGATTCTTAGAGTTTATAAACCCTTCAGGCTGTTTCATAAGGATAGTTTCTTCTAACTCACCATTTAGGAATGCATTATTTATGTCCATCTGTCTAAGTTGCCAGTTGAAAGTCACGGCAAGATTGAGTACAAATCTGAGTGTTGAGACTTTCAGTACAGGGCTGAAAGTTTCTTCGAAATCAATGCCTGGACATTGTTGAAATCCTTTGGCAACGAGTCTGGCTTTGTATTTCTGTAGTGTACCATCAGCATTGAATTTCTTCTTTAGTACCCACTTACAGTCAACTAGATTGTCGTGACCATTGTAGGGAACCAGCTTCCATGTTTTGTTTTTGATTAGAGCATCAAACTCTTCTTGCATAGCTTTTCGCCAATCATCATGTCTAAGTGCTTCTGTTATTGTCTTAGGTACATCGGATTCAGCAGCCTCAGTGGTGATTAGGCCAATATAAGGAGTCTTGGCCTTGGAGATCCCAACCTCGCTTCTGGTGACCATTGAGTGTGATTTTCTCAACGTAAGTTGCTGTTCATTTGAGCTTGTAACTTGATCATTTTCTGAGCTTATTGCCTCTGTCTGTGGATTTTGTTTATGTGGAGTTTCCTCAACAGCCACTATTTGATTTTCTGAATTGTTGTTGCAGATAGGAGACAGTGAAGAACAAGAGACCCGTGAGGGGACAGTTGGAGATACTGCATTTGGAGACTCGCATTCCCTAGCAATTGGAGAGTGTGGTGTTGAACGTCCAGTGTCAGTTGAGGACAGTATGGGATCAGAGGCGATAGGATGATTGTGACACAGAGGCGGCTGAAAGAAATTCCCTGAAATAATGTGCTCATCAGGTACTTGTTTCTTGTTGATGAAACCTGTGGTAAAAGGAAACTCAGATTCATCAAAAACAACATGTCTGGACATATAAATTTTATCCTTTGTGAGAATTGCTATAACCCAAGAAAACACATTTTGTAGAGCGAAACTGAAGCTTGTGCTGATTGTAAGGCCTTAGACAGGGAAAACAAGCTGAACCAAACACTTTAAGCATGTCATAATCAGGATTCTTGTTAAATAGCTTAGAATAAGGTGTAGTCCCATGTAAGACAGTAGAAGGTAACTGATTAATAAGAGTGGTAGCTGTGTGAAATGCCTCCGACCAATAGTGAAGAGGCATTTTAGACTGAGCCAGTAGTGTTAAGCCCGTCTCAACTATGTGTCTGTGTTTCCATTCAGCCTGACCATTTTGAGAAGATGTGTGAGGGCATGAATGTCTGAAGTGAATCCAGCTTCTTGTAAGAATTTTGTAAAACTTCTGTATTCACCTCCCCAGTCACTTTGAACTGTCTTAATCTTACTGTCAAATTGATTTTCAGCAAAGCTTTTAAACTGAATAAAGAGATTAAGTGCTTCATCTTTGGTTTTCAAAGGAAAAATCCAAGAAAAACGACTAAAGTCATCTAGAAACAGTATGTAGTAACGAAAACCGTTTAGAGAAGCTATTGGGGCAGGTCCCCACAAGTCTGTATGAATTAATTCAAGTGGTTTGGAGGCATGAGAGTCAGAGGTAGGAAATGGTAGAGAGTGAGACTTTCCAAATTTGCAGGAGTCACAAAAAATAACTTCATTCTTACTGATTTTCAGTTTACAATCACTAATGATTTGATTTAGCACCCTATCACTAAGATGTCCAAGTCTACAATGTAATAGAGACCTATTTGATAACTTAGGTGCTGAAATAGCTTCTTGGGTGGTAAAGGCTAACTCAGTGCTTCTGTTGTCACTTTCTTGGATCTTAGAAACTTTAAACATGCCTCCTTCAGTTGGTGTCCCTGTTAGCATTGTCTGCCCTGTTTCCTGTTCCGTCACACAAAATCCATGTTGATTAAATACAACATTTGCATTATTGTCATTGGCTATTTTGAACACACTCAGTAGGTTCTTTTGAATATCAGGTGAATACAAAATGTTATCTAGCTGAACTGTTTTGTTTGGTACATTAGAGACAGTTGATGAGCCAATTTTCTTAACTTTAATGCGATTTCCATTACCAACAATAATGTTCATCTTACCCTTGGGATTGTTGAGATTATCAATGCGAGTGAGATCATTAGTGACATGACTTGTTGCTCCACTGTCCAGGTACCAAGCATCATCATTCACTGATTCTGGTGAGGCCCAATAAGCATATCCAACCTCTAAACCTGAGGAGCTACCTTCTTTCTTCTTGGAGTTTTTGACAAATGACTTGTCAAACCTGTGCCAACAAGTCTCAACAGTATGCCCAACTCGATCACATAGCTGACACTGAGGGGCTGAGCCATCATTATATCTGCTCCGACCACCATAATTTCTTCCTTGAGGGCGGCGGCCTCTTCCACGATGACCACTAGAACCTCGATTTCCACGCCGGGACCACGTGGGTAAGTCTGCTCAGTTCTAGCATAATTAGCAAAATTGTTATTAACAGACAATTGGGAAATCTGACTTAATTGTTCCATGCGATTGTCAAAGGTCAGCAAACTGGACTGAAATTCTATTCAGCTAATTTCATCAACTTCTTTGCCAAGTTGCACAACAATGGCATTATAATCAGCATCTAGACCTGCAAGAACTTGAATAAACAGATCAGGTAAAGAGACTACACTTCCAAAGAAGACTCACTGCTCGATAGTGTTTTCATTTTAGTTAGATACTCAGCCATTTTCATGGTTCCTTTTCTGGTTCGTTGGAACTCAGATTTGAGCATTTAACACCCTGGATTTTGTGTGTGCACCAGCATGTACACGAGCTGCTTCCCACAGTCCAACAGCGGTTGAGACTGAGACCATTTGTGAGGAGACTTCAGGAGTCATTGTGTTGAGAAGCCAGCCAAACAGGATCTGATCTGCAACTACCCAGTCTTCAAAAGCTGGGTTAATGCTGGTTTTATCCTTTTCAGTGATAAACTGAGCAGGGCACGGTTTGGTCCCACGAAGAAAACCTTCGAGTTTGTTCCCTTTGATTATAGGTAGAACATGAAATTGCCACACTAGATAGTTGGTTCCATCCGGCTTGATGGAGCACCCCTGACTGATTGTGTTGTTGGCTGTGGTCTTTGACAGGGAAGACGCAGCTGTCAAAAGAGTGGAAGTTTCTGAAGGTGAAGGTGACGTCTGATCTGCCATGGCGTTTTGCCTTGAGATGGCTCTGATACCAAGATAAGAAATAGAATAGAATAATTGTATGAACAGTGGCGTGATTGACCACAGCCCATTGTATTGATATTTATAGTAGGGTTACTAACCCTAGGATGTACAACATTGTGACACCTGTAATATTACACAAAAGAATTACACAATACAAATATCTGGACTTGTGCCTTTAGTAACTTGGGCCTGTTATAACCCAAAGTAGGCCCATTTCTATTTGTCTTTACACAAACAAATAAAAGTCTGAGTAGAAATTGAAAAGTGAAATGTTTATATTAAAATTTAAATTTCACCTCATTATTCACTTCGCGTCATTTTTCCTGATCCAGACGTTTAGGACGCAGGGATCTCTTGTAGACCCTTATTTTTCCGTGGCAGAAGCCTGCAAGGAAGTCTGAATCCAACAATTTCAACTTCTTTTTGTGGAGATAAGTAGTTATCAATGTTTTTGTACTACACAGTTTGATTTATGAAAAGTTTATGCCACGGCCACACGTGTATATATACTGATGACACAGAACACACAAATCAAACAATTAAGCTTTAGAAATGTTGTTGATTAGCGCTCAAATCAGAACCAATCTGAACTCATTAGTTATTACCTTGTTTGGCCAAGGAAAAAACGAAGTTAACCTCGACTTATTGGCGGCATGATACCATGTAGATGACGAGAAGGTGAGCGTGAGAGACGGAGTGAAGAGCATGGCCGGAAAGTGAAAATAGGAATTAAGAAAAAGAACAAAACAGCCAGCGCCTTAATAGCGCAGAGGCATGGGAGCTTGGCTCCCCGTCCCCATGCCCAGGGTTCGAACCCCGCCCTCCTCTACTATGTGTATCAAAACAAAAAACAAAAAACAAAATAGAACACGAAAAAAAGCGGTAAAAATTGTTGTTTTCAAAATCGGATTTCTATTTTAAAAAAAAAAAAAAAAAAACACTTCATAAGAAATTAAGGGAAATTCTCATATAAAGTTGTAGGAAAATTCTAAATCAGGTTGTTAAACTCAATAAATCCCTAATTAAGTTATTGACCTAATTTAAGATTTTAAAATTTGGGTGTATGACTTTATTGCACTCTTATTAGTCTTTTTATCCTCTTTCCTATTTTATTACTTAGTAAGTTAATTTTTCTATATATACATTAACATTAATATATAATAAAATAAAATGGGATTCCTTTAATTGAGAAGAATCATAAAGAATAATTCAAGTCAAAAAAGAAAAAGAAAAGCATTAACCCAATATTAATTAAAATATCTTTATTTGAGTATTGTAATAAGAAATTATATTTTTAGAAAAACTCGAAGTATGATTTTTTCGTTAAATTTTTATTTGAATATTGCAATATCTAGTTAGTTTTTTTTACGTTGATGAAACAAATTTTTTTTTTTTTTTTTAAATGACGCTAATGAAAACATTTGATGTATAATCTATACGTCAGATTTTTTTTATTAACATAGTCTAATTTTATTTTCATCGAAAAAAATCTAGTCAAAAATAAAAATTGTTATTCTTATCATTCAATTGAAAATAATTTAATTGATCTTGGGGTTATGCTTTTTTTTTTTTTTTTTGCTTGAATTATTCTTAATGATCCTTCCACGATGCAAAAATTATTTGATTTAAGCTAATCATATTTTATTTTATTATATATTGATATATATATATATATATATTTTTTTTTTTTTTTTTTTGATATTGATGTTGTATACATACTTATTGGGGGGAAAAAACAAGTTACAACCATTAAGAACCTTTAAAAGGAGAGAGAAAACAAGGAAAGGGCAATAAAATCATTTAACTCACATTTTGAAATCTTAAATTGGGTCGATAACTTAATTAGAAATTTATTGAATTTACCAACTTGATTTAAAATTTTCCTATTTCAAGCAGCTTTATATGAGATTTTTCTAGAAATTAACCATCAAACACCGTTTTAAAAAAAAAAAAAAAAATAAAGTATATTTTTTATTCTTTAAATTTATATGAGATATATTTTTAGTCTCTTCACTTTATAAAGTATATTTTTTATCTTTTAATTTTAACACGATTAAAGTTGTTAATAGAAAATGTTGACACAATAAACTCAAATGTAAGTGATGAGTGTATAATTAAATATTATTAATCTTAAATTTAGAATACTTACAAATTAAAAAAATATCTAAACCTAATGAAGGAATTAATAACAAAACTTAGATTGTATTTAAAAAAAATGGTGGCTTATTTATAACTAAACTACTCAAAAGCTAGCTGTATTTTCTAGCTTTTTTTTTTTTTTTTTTTTTTTTTTTTTTTAGCCGGGACCGAACGTCTAGGGAGAAGATTTCCTCATTGTCAACTCTCTCATTATCTCTCACAGGTCGGATCCCGGCCGTTGAGATCCAAGGGTCCAAAATGTTTTTAGAAAAACGCGCGCGTTTTTCTAAAAAACATTCTCGACCCTTGGATCAAGATTTCAATGGCCGGGATTTGCGATGATGAGGATGGGCGAGAAAAGTGATAATGAGAGGATCTGGACCCGGGACTGAACACTATGGATCAGTTAACAAGGCTGCAGAGCCTGTACCTTCCTACGCCCTCATCATCCTCACGAAGAAGACACAACAATCCCTCGGGGGGCTCAGCTAAGACATGGTTGCCCACTACCTTCGACAAACCAAACGTAGCGAGGAAATCAGCACACCGATTGCCTTCGCGATAGACATGGTGCCACACAATCTGCCAATCTCGAGCCACAATCTGCCGAATTCTTCGAACCAAACATGTATTTGGATTAGCGCCATCCTCAACTCCTCTAACTAGAGTCAGTGCCACCAAACAATCAACCTGTACCATTTCCTCCCTAAATCCATTATCCCAAGCCAATTCCAGCCCATCAAGTAGACCCCAAAGCTCTGCTTGGAGGGACGTACAAGACCCAATATTTCTACAGCAGCCAGTTAACCACCGGCCGTCCGAGTCCCGGATCAAACTTCCCGCACCTGCTCTCTGTGTAGCTTGCTTAACCGCCCCATCACAATTCAGAGACACCCATGGGGAAGACGGCTTGAACCAGCGAATAGCCGGTTCCTGCTTTCTTCCACCACCTTGGGTCACGGTATCAGGTGAAGCAGCCAGGCTACTAAAATCCACAAGGAACCAAACCTCCCGGGCGATGCACGACGACCGAGCATGCTTGGCTTTGAAACAGCGCCTTGTTCCGAACATCCCATAGCTTCCAACAAACTAACCCAAAAATGCTCATCGGGAGAGGGCATGTTTGAATATGCTCATCAGGAGATTGTGTTTAAGGATAGCTTAATTAAAACTTTATACTCTTATGTTCAATGTCTGCCAATATTAGTTGAAAGGAAAAGATTGTTAACACAGTTTTGCTCCAATCTCCTAGTCCTATCATGTCTATGATGGAGAGGGCATGTTTCTATGACCAGGTGGTGACTACATGCTTCCAAGGATTGATATTGTTAGATTTTTGTTGTTGTTGTTGTTGAATGGAGACTCTTAGAACTTAGAAATTGAATGAGAGTTTAAAAGTAAAAATAAGTCTTATATATGATAAATTTGAGCTAAAAAAAAGAGTTGTATAAGTTAAAATGCCTACCCATTTACATATATACTCCCAAAAGCTTAATGATTTATAAAACATTTTAATTACTTTTTTTGACATGCTAATTACCTTCACACTTATAAAAAATTACTTTTAGTTCGACTACTATTATTTCATAATAAGATAAATTTTTAATCTATTTTCTAATTTTTTAATCTTAATTATATGTTAATGACGAATCGTTCAGACTTTAGTACTTCAATTTAGCAACTGTCTCAATAAAATTCAATACAACCATATAAATTGAAAATGTTGAAGTTTGTACATACACATATCCCTTGAAAATTGTACTAGTTTCATGTAAGTTGGTTTTTTTTTTTTTCTTTTAAACTGCTGTATTAACGTTTTTTTTTTTTTTTGCCAGGTGGTATTAACGTTTTTATTAACATATTTGATCATTTTATTACAAAAATTGTATTTGTATGAATGGAATTTTGATTTGATTATTCGTACGAGTTTTGGATATCCAGAACAGAGCCTAGGGTTTTATTTGCACTGAACCGAACGACACAAGAAGCACAACGGCGACCAAAGCTTTGGCATTTCGCAATCCCTCCGTTGTTCCATTAGGTCCGTCCATTCAAATTTTATAGTTAACTCGTCACCCTTATAATAAAATCCCTCTGTCGTCGTCGACCTCGAAGCTCTAGGGTTTCCCAGAACACCAAACTCTGGATCCATCCATCTATCGGCTACACAACCGATGGAGAACGGGTCGCAGCTGGGTCTCTCCCTCATAAAGAAGCTTGCCTGCTGCAACAAGGCCACTCGAGACAAGGCTCTTCGAGTCCTCTTCAAGACATGGCTTCCTTCACAATCCCAACTTCCCGATGACGACATGAAGAAGCTCTGGAAGGGCCTCTTCTACTGCGTTTGGCACGCTGATAAGGTCCTTGTTCAGGCTGAACTCATTGATCGCCTCTCTTCGCTTCTTCAAGTTCTCGATCTGGGTCTCTCTGAGCATTACTTCTCCGCCTTTTTGCTCACTATGCGTCGTGAATGGTGTGGAATTGACTCCCTCAGGTTAGACAAGTTCTACCTCTTGATTCGGAGATTTCTCCATAATTTTTTTGTTCTTCTCAAGAAGAATTCTTGGGATTTGGAACTTACCCAACGTTTAATGAGTGTTTTGGATGAGAGGACTTTCTCTGCCGAAGATAGGTTGCAGGGCAATGGAGTTAATTTCCACATTGCCTCTATTTTCTTGAAAGAGCTTAGGCCTTTCCTTCCCATTCGGTCGCAAGTGCTTGAGGTTCTCTTCAAGCCCTTTATTACCGTTATGGGCAAACTGCCTGATAAAGTCTTGTTGCGAAAGATAAAGTCTGATATGTTTGATGAGCTGCTAAAGATGGGGAAGAGATTGTTGGAGGTTAAGAAGGCAGGGGGTGAGGTTGATTCGGGAGATGATCTTATGGTGCTTGGAACAATAGCATTAGTCATGGGGTTCTCGATGAAATTTTATGAGTTGGGCTCTTCACCTGAATGCTGCCAAGGAAATAGAAAGGTATTGTTTGCTGCACATGAGGAATTTAAGAAGCTAGAGAAGGACATGGCATCTTCAGGATTTGAGTTCTCAATTCCTGAAGTTGATGACCGGGAGGAAGACGAAGTGCCAACTTTAGTTCCTATTGTGAACACTATGGAGTCAGATGCCCCGGAAGCTGGTTTGGAATGTGATGAAGATGTTTCAAAGGTTTCTAATGGGGCCGCTGGTAAGCAGTTGAAAAAATGTAAGAAGGATAAAAAAGCCTCTATTAGCAAGGAGAAAAGGGCTAAGAAGAAAAAGAAGAGCGATCCCTCTGGTTCCCTTAAGGAGGAGAGTCCCACCGAGAATGAGAAGCAAATCATAGTTTGTCAAAATGGTTCAAATGATGAACAAACCAATATATTGACTGAATCTGTGATTTCAAACCTCCAAAAGCAGTTTGAGATTGTCGCCGCCGAAGCAGGTCTGGAAAATGGAATTGCAGGGGTCTCTGATTCTCCTGAAGCTACAACTGTGGGAACTTTATCTAAGAAGAGAAAGAGAAGAAAGACTTTGAAAGGACAGCAATCTCAAGATTCTGAGGTGAGTGGTGGAGATGCTGAAGGCATCGAAGTTGTTAAGAGTGGGGAGGGAAGTAAAAAGAAAGTTAGGTTTTCCATGAAAAATAACTTGGTGTGGAAACCTCAAAATCCTTTACCTCCTCAGAGCTTGAGACTGCCTCCCTCTGTTACACCCAGAGGAAGTGCACTTAAGAAAGGTGTACCACCAGGTCCCATCAGGGAGATGCCGCTCCCAACTAAAAAGCTGAAACTGAAGAAGGCCAGGAAGGCAATAAAGGGGAAACGATTGAGGAAAATAAAATCCCTTCCTGCATGATTTTTATATTGCTCTTTGGCTACTGAGTTTATTTTAAGTCATGGGATTATGTTCCGGTGACATGATTGCCGGACTTTGATTTATTTACTACCCCTGAAATCTTATTGTGGTGTTAATTTTGTTTTCTGCGCAAGTGAACATGTGAATTGAGAAATGTGATGTTGAGCTTGCTTCTATTTTTCACTTACATCATGAATATCTACCAATTTTCTTTTTCAAGTAAACCGCCTTTTTTAGTTCTTGATGATAAATGGTAATCTGAATACAATTTCTTAATGCTTTCAATCCAATACCTCTATTCAAGTTCTTGGCATATTCAGCTGAGGGGTTTATTATCTGACACGAACCTCACATGGGAATACCTGGCCATGTTCTTATAGAGCTTTATTGTTTTAGCAATCTGCTTTATTAGCAGGTTTATCTTTCCTATGATATCAAAAGATCTATCTTGGAGATTGATGGGTGAGCATAGGGGTTCTTTCTCGAATTCAGGGTCTCGGTTGGTGCCTTTTGGCATGGCTTGATAGCAATTGCTTTTCATTGGCAAATGCATGAAGGCCCGCAAATTGAGTATGAGTTGGGAGTTTTATTTTTGGATAATTGGTGACTCTGTATTGAGTCTCACCGGGTGGTGTTTCACTGTTTTTTGATTGAAGGTGGAAGAAAATTATAGTTGACTGCTGCACTGTGTTGGTGTTATTTGAATAATTACCTGTTTGTGATGGTTAACAGGGAAGAGGAAGACGAAAGAGGGGCGAAGAGCTTGTGACATGATGAACCCCTCTGGCGTGGGACGAGCAATGGGGCTTTTATCTGTGCAGGGGATAATCACTTGACTTGCTGGTTATTTTCGCCTTGCAGAATTGGGATTTTTTTGGTGGCCCCAAGGAAATGTTTTGTAGCGACTCAGTTTTCTCTTGTAAATATGTTTACCACTCGTGTACATGAAAATAGGAGAGAAGCAACCTCTTTTCTTTGGTTAGTGTAGCCTTCTATGTTGTTCATAGGTACGAATGGAGCCATTTGAACTTGAATGCGAATACTAATTATAATGAAGACATTTTTTGATGAAGGCAAACTCTTCTATTTTTGTCGTTTACAGAATTTGGACGACACCTTGTGGGAGGGATTTCAAACTTACCTTAAGGACAGGAATCGTTGTATTTCTAGTGGACATTTTCGGTTTCTGTCTACTTCATGCATTGTTGTTACATCTTTGATGAACCTCCCTTCCTTTCTGAAGACGATTTCTTTCTTCCCTCTGAAGGACTTATTTTAGTTAAAGAAACTAATTCAAAGGTATATTTGATATAAAGGAAAAAGACATTATCAACTTTCAAAGTTCAAAAAAGATCATTAAAACATGCAAAGCACCGAGAAAAGATAGGGTGGGAATTTAAATTTTTCATGTTTTGGCTTAAAGATTAAAATGTTTCTTTCACACATTTTTTTAGCACCTAATTTTTTTTTCAAAATTATTACTATTTTTGTTAAAACTATTACTATTTTTGTGGGCTATGACTAATTGAGTAACGAAATTGACTAATATAATAATGATTTTGACAAAAATTGTAATGGTTTTGACAAAATTGTTAGGTATGGTAAAAATGTCTAAAATGAACATTTTGATGTTTAAACCAAAACATGAAAAACCCAGATTTTCACCTTATCCATTCTTTATCCTTTATAAGTTTGAATGGTTTTTTTCTAGGTTTTGGAAGTTGAAATGATATTTAAATGTCTTCTTCTTTTCATGTAATCCACTCCATAAATAGTATTCCCTCTAATCTTAAATATATGACAAAGTTTATAATGTAAAATTGCAGTAGAAACTTTGTCATATATTTAAGATCAGAAGTTATAAATAGCTAGAAAAACCCTGGACTCCCGGATATTGTCCTGTATTTGAGTAATATCCACTTTGAGGCAAAAAATAAATAAATCTCAAATTACAATTCAGACTCCAACATAATGCACAAGTGCCCATTTTTCATGATGAGCCGATCTTCAATAACTTTAACCAACATTCCTCTAAATTTTCTTATACGAGTCAATGAACTGAATGGAATCCGCAGTTGAATAAATTTTTATTATTTAGCCTCGCAATATATGCTCATCTATCCTTATTTATGTCTTTTTTAACAAAACAAAAGACATATGTCTGATTATAGGAACATATTAATTTTCCACCTAATTGTAGATACTTTGATTTGGTCTTTCCCATACCATGAACTCTGCAGCTTATACAGTTGAGATTTTCCTGGTTATTTTTATATCAACGGCTAAGTGGAATTTGGTATATTGATCTAGTTAATCTTGTCTGTCAATTTTTCTTCTTTCTTATAGATAAATCACTAGAATACATTATCTTGGTTATTGGTTATCGGCCAAAATAAATTAGATGAAACTGAAGATCCTGTTCATCAGTGCTGCGTACACTGATTCCCACATCAATAACAAAACGAGATTTGAAAATCATTTTCATGTTATTTTATTCGTCTTTTTTAAATGTCTCTACCCTTTTGAATCTCAAATTATTTCATATCGGCATGCATTTAAACAGATTAGACTACCTAAACAGCATACAAACTATCTAATTACTCTCAGTTGTCAGAGTTTGAAGAATTCTAGTTTGAATCTAGTAAAAATGCAATAATACCACCACCACCATTATGGCCATATTCTTTAATTTTAAGAAATTCTTTTCTTAAAATTTGATTAAAAATTGTCTAAAACGATACAATGACTTGGATAACTGAAAGTACCAATTTTTAGCGTTTACCTATTTGCAGATTTTTAGTTCTATTACATGCGATTATTCTTACCATTTCCTACCCCTTTTCTTGCTCAAGTTGATGTTTTTGGATAGGAAATGTGTACAAGCTAGTATGTCTTGTTTGGAATAATGATTGAACATTTAAAAACAATTTTTCAATCGTAATTTACGATTTATAAGGTATGTATATAAGAGAAGTTTTGTCTCAATTTACAAAATAAACATCTTTGGAGGACCCAAATATGATCAATAGCACTAAAGTAAGAAGTTTGTTTTGAGTATTCCATGACATCTCGGGGTCTCGGGTTTGAAACCTATACACAGACACAGTAAGAAGTTTACTTTGAGTGTGTTGTTTTGTTTCGATATCTAAATTCGTGAATGAAGCTATAAATTGACCCACTAGGGACAATTCTAATAAGAAAAATACATTCGTTTGATCGAGTAGGTTAATTTTTGGTATGTTGTAATCTGTTAGGTATCTCTTTGTATTGTCTTCTTTTGCGTTAAACTAAATAACTTCAATTGTATTTTAGTTTAGATGTTTATCGATCGCTTTTGACTTTCGTGTGTTTGTTAATTTGTTATATTAAAGTATATGTTTTATTCCACATCCCATTTCATTTAAGTCCCTTAAATATATAAGTAAGGCGTATTTTTTTCTTAAAAGATAAAGTGCATTTTTAGTCCTTTAATCTTAATAATATGATAAAGAATGGTGATTCAACAATTTACATATTAAATGCATAATTAAATGCTACTACCTCCGATCCTAATTATAAGAGTTAGTTGACTTTTTTTGGAGAGATTAAGGAAACTAAATAAGTTACTTAATCATTTCATATGTTGTGTTTTCTTATATTATATATTAGTTTATTAGTCAAATATTTAGTTTGAAGAAAAAAATAAAAATAAAAATATTCTAAACTAATTTAATTAGCTTCCTTAATCTCTCCAAAAAAGTCAACTAACTCTTGTAATTAGGATCGGAGGGAATACAAAATATGCTCTAAAATTCAATTCTTTAATATAATCATTTTTTTTTTTTGTTTATCGTTTGTCATGTCACTTGACATAAGGTTTGGTCAAGTCACCCCAAAATTACGTCGTTTTGGGAGTTAGGAGAATTAATGAATGGTGTTTTAGTCAAATTCATGTAATAAATACAAAAATAAAAATACCAAAATACCCTTCATTAATTCTCACAAGTCCCAAAATGATGTCGTTTTGGGGTTAGAGGAATTAATGAACTCCCAAAATGACATAGTTTTAGGGTGACTTGACATAACCTTATATCAAGTGACATGACAAACGATAAACTTTTTTTTTTTTTTAAAAAAAAGTATGATTGGTTATCATTTAAATATTTAATATATGAGTCACCATTTTAATTTAATGAGTCAGCATTTTCTGTTAAATGAATTTGATGGTGTTAAAATTAATAGGTTAGAAATACTAGATTCTTAATTTAGTCCAGAATGTGGATGCAGGGTATAGAAAGAAAGCTTTCTCTGGCAATCTTCATTTTTCAACGATAACAATGACACGTGATAAATTAACATAATATCTGGAGTATATGGTTTCCGTTTATAATATTCTTCATAGTTATATGGGAATAGACACACTCGACCGTACGTTCACTTGTCTGCTCATTTCTTTAATTTGTTTTATCTCAAATCTTACCCTATATGTTTGGCTGAGAGGAAAATTAGGGAGGAAAAAAAAATACTAAGGGCCCGTTTGGTTCGAAGAAAATCGGAGGAGGGAAAAGGAAAATTGGCATTTTCCACTGGCGGCGGCCGTTTGGTTCGCATTTTCCCTGGAAAATATTTTCCGCCGCCACGCCATTCTCCTGCGTTTAAGGGAAAATGGGTTCCCACCAAAAATGGTGGGAACCCATTTTCCAAATGGCTATGAAAATGGGCTAAAGTCGATTTTGCCCCGATCACATGGCAGAGAGAGAAGAGTGTGACGCCGAGGAAAGGAAGAGAGAGAACAATGTGATGCCGGGAGAGGAGGAGAGAGAAGAGCGTGATGCTAGGGAGAGGAGGAGAGAGAACAATGTGATGCCGGGGAGAGGAGGAGAGAGAAGAGTGTGATGCTAGGGAGAGGAGGAGAGAGAACAATGTGATGCCGGGGAGAGGAGGAGAGAGAAGAGTGTGATGCTAGGGAGAGGAGGAGAGAGAACAATGTGATGCCGGGGAGAGGAGGAGAGAGAAGAGCGAGACGCTAGGGAGGGGAGGAGAGAGAACAATGTGATGCTGGGGAGAGAAGGAGCGAGAAGAGTGTGACGTTAGAGAGAGGAGGAGAGAGAACAATGTGATGCTTGGGGAGAGGAGGAGAGAGAAGAGCGCGAGACGCTAGGGAGGGGAGGAGAGAGAACAATGTGATCTTTGGGGAGAGAAGGAGCGAGAAGAGTGTGACGTTAGAGAGAGGAGGAGAGAGAACAATGTGATGCCGGGAGAGGAGAAGAGAGAAGAGCATGACAGGGAGAGCAGTGCCAAAATCTCGATGAAGCCAAAGCGGACAAGCAATTCTCGAGAATTGCCTGGCAATTCTCGAGAATTGCCAAGCAATATTGGCAATTCCAATGGAGAATTGCCTTGGACAATTCTCGAGAATTGCCAGGCAATTCCCGAGAATTGCCCATGGCAATTCTCATATTATGAGAATTGCCATGGGCAATTCTCGAGAGGCAATTCACGAGAATTGCCCAAGGCAATTCTCAATTGGAATTGCCAATGGCAATTCTCGAGAATTGTTGGCAATTCTCGAGAATTGCTAGAGAATTGTCAAGCCAGCGGGGAGGGTCGTCTGTGGCTGGCGGTGAGGGTATTTTTCTTTTAATGGATTTTTTAAAAAAATATTCTTTCTATAAGGGTAAAATGGTATTTTGCCTCATTTTCCTACTTTATTTTCTTCCAACCAAACAAAAATTTTCCTATCAACCTATTTTCTTTTCCAGTGCCAACCAAACGCATCGAGGTAAAATATTTTTCATTCCATTCCATTCTTTTCATTTCCATTCCTTTCCATTCTCACCTTTTCTTTGATCCAAACGGGGCCTAAGGGTACGTTTGGTATGAGGGAAGGGGAGAGAAATTTTTTTTGGAAGGACATTTATTATTTTACCATTAATAAAGGGAATATTCTTTTTTATTATGAGTATATTTTAGAAATAATGAGAATTATCTATGGGCAATTTTGTAAAGATGAGAGAAAAAATTTCTCTCTCAACTTTCCCTCCCCTCCCCTCCCCTCAAACCAAACATACCCTAAGAGTCAACTCCCATTACTAGTAAATTTTCTTACTACCTTCGGTTCTAAATATAAGACTTAATTAATTTTTTTAAGAAAATTAAGAAAGTTATTAAACAAATTATTTTAGAGTATTTATATATATATATATATTTCCAAACTAAGTTGTTTGCTCCCTTCGGTTTTAAATATAGAACAAATTTTTTAGTCTAAATTACACTGTAAACTTTATCATATATTTATGATCGAATGTAGGATGTTAGAATTGAAGCAAATTGTTTTAGCTGTTGATTTTTTAGTTTTAACTTTTCTTCATGTTTAGTCCCCCATCCCCCCTTTCTCTCTCTTAGGTTGTGTTTAGTTTTAAGGGAGGAAAACTTCTTCTTCTTCTTTTTTTTTGGGTGAAAAGTTAGATATGATTATAAATTTACATTATTTTCCGTACAAACATTTCACATCATAGTCATATATGATTTTTCATGTTAAGGAGGAAAGCTCTCATTCCCTCTCCTCAAACCAAACACAACCTTTGTGTGTATATATATACATTTGTTTATGTGTGTGTATACATACCAGTTTTATTTAAATATATCAAAATACATTTTAGCGGTTATTGTTATTAGTATCCTTTAACTAGTTTAAAAAAAAAATATTAAATAGACCTTTGAAAGTTATTATTTAAAAATATTAATAAGACCGTTAAATCAATAATGAAAAAAATATATAAAAAATGTTGCATGTTTTATTCCCAATTTCGTATATAAATCAATTGGTGGAGCATTGATTTTTTTCTTCTTCTAAATATTACCCTTATTATAATTTACGAAAAAGAAACTTTTGATATATATTTCTCTATGCTTTTCCAAACACACCACATATACTTGGTACATACTTGATTATTATTGACTAAGAGAATTATTCCCTTTCATTTTGCTCCATATTATCATCAATAAAACGAGCTTATTCATTAGTATATCTTTTCAGCTAACCAAGCAACCGATTATCAAACGAAGCTTTAGTGTACACTAATAAATTAATCAAGGATCTCTGCGGGAGATTTTTTTTTTTTTTATTATTATTATTGTTTGTTTAATCACAAATTTGGTGTTTTTTTTGGGGTAATACATGAAGCAGGGGCTATAATTTACTTTCACAAACTTAAATAAGCCTTTTTTCAGTGTTTTTGAGTATTGTACCAAAATAGTGATCAATTAATTATGGATAACTAATTAGGTTGGCTAAGAATTAAAATGCAATATAAGGGAGATTAAAGAGGAGATTATCTACGTTTTTTTTTTTTTTTTTTGGCTCAAAGAGATATCTATATTTGCAGATAGATCAATACAAGCATAAAAAAGTCAAAGTAGTTGGAGGAGTTTAATTAGGTATAACTAGGCAGATAGATACATTATTAGATAATTAGCAGATAATTGTGAGTTCATGCTAAAGTAATGAACTCTTCCTTTTGCTCAATTCTTACTTTTGAAGTATATTTTTAGTCCTTTAAGTTTATATGAAATATACTTTTTGTCCTTTAACTTTATAAAGTATAAATTTGGTCTATAATTTTTATTTTATTTTATTTGATCGAGACTTCCCCTTGAAGCTTGGAGAACAAAAGGTTTTCACTTCTCCTAACAAGTATACTTTCTGATATTCGAACTTGTGTTCTTCTCCTTACAAGGGTGAGGCTCCTTACCATCTTAACCAACAATTTGTTGGTTTTGGTTCTATAATTCTAACATCGTTAATGTTACTAACAGAAAACGCTGACGTAACAAATTTAAGTAATAACTGTGTAATAAAATTTTATTAATATTAAATTTAATATATGCGTAAATTGAAAACTGTTTAAAAACTTAATGAAGCTGTCAATATCAAAACCATGATTGTATTAAAAATATTTAGTTTAATAATCTAAAAATTAAAACCTCAATTTCATTTACAATGATTTGTCTATTTACTTTAGTTTAATAATATAAATATATTATTTTAAAATATTAAAATTTAAATATATTTTGTCACTTGCATAATCATTATTTAAGTTTGTTGTGTCAACTTATTTAGTTAGCAACATTAACGATGTCAAAAATATAGGACCAAAAGTATATTTTATAAAATAAAAATAAAAAATAAAAAAAATATGTCATGTAAAAGTTAAACGACTAAAGTACACTTTAGTCTCACTTAGCCATTTTATTATAAGTTAGTTATAAAAGAGTAGTTACTCCTCATCATTCTAATTAGAAGTAATATTAATATGGTATTATAATTTATATCTTTCGATTGCGAAAATATTAAAAGTTAAATTCTTTTCTAAAGTTTTGGTAGGAAATTCTTTTCTCAAAATTTGATAATAAATTGTGGAAATAACAGTATTTCATTAAAACTAACCCACCAAAAGATACAAGCCTAAAATAAAATGTTTACAAAAGGGAAAGCTCAAATATATAACAATGCAAAGAAACTCTAAAAAACAAAACCTAATCCTAAAATGGGTGAGAGGGAGTCGCTGCTTAAGCTAAGAGTGTTACCACCTTCATAATCCCTTCCCTAGAATCTGCATGTAGAAAACGTCATAACTCGCAATAAAGTCATTGTAAAAAATGATTGTCCAAAGAACCATTCCAAAAGATCCATTGCTTTTATCGCAATAAAGCAACTAGATTGGTTGTTGAAGAAACTCCATAAAAAAATCTCATAGAATGAAAACATCCACCAACACTAGTACAAAAAATGAAGATAGAAAAGTTATTAACTACACATTGAACCGCATGGTCTTAACTATGACATACACTTCAGATTCGTCATTGCTAACACCCTATAATAGTTTTTTGAAAGATGGAGCCAATAATATATAAGACTATAGTTATCAAATCTCAACCTAAAAACCGCAAAACGTAACCACTATGAGAGATTTGAGACAATTTACATTCCCAACTTGATTTATTTCCGTAAAGAAAATCAACACTATCGTAAAAAGCCCACAAAAACATGAAAATAAACAGAGATCAAAACTGTGAAAAAAACTCTCCCAATGACAAGATAAGAGCTCGCCCCACATAAAAAGTCTAGAGGAAGGGGAGAGCAAAAAAGAGGGATATGAATGTACAATGATTTAGATAATTGAAACTAAATAATTGTAGTTTTACATTTTTGCAAAATTTAGTTCTATAGATGTGATTTTTACCATTACTTGCCCCTTTAATTCTTTCCCAAGTTGATGGTTTTGGCTAGGAAATGCTTACAAGCTAGTTATTGTACGTAATATGTCTTCTTAGAAAGAAGTTTCTCTCTGTGCTGCTGTCCTTTGTGTTAAATTATATGACTTAAATTGTATTTTTGTTACTTTTTCTCTCTGTACTGCTGTCCTTTGTGATAAATTAAATGACTTAAATTGTATTTTTGTTTAATTTAGATAATTATCGCTTTCGTGCAATTATTTAACTTTTTTGGCACCTTCTTCTTCTTCTTCTTCTTTTTTTTTCTTTTAATAGCAGAGGTATCTTTCTAAATACAATCCTGTTCAAGTTAGTGGGCACCCAAAAAGCCATGTTCCGAAAGGCAAAGTCCGTCCAAATCACTGTAGGCCTCCATACTAGAAAGGCCCAACAATATGGGCTTTCATATTGCATTCTGGCCCATTTTATTTTTCTTTTGTGTGTATCTTTTTTTTTTTTTTGTAAAATACAAATATCTCTCCAATCATTTCTTGTAAAGGAAACACATATTCTGGTCAATTTACTAAACCTTGAAAAGAAAATAAGTGTAATTTACTTTAAAACGTTACCTAGGTCACAATAAAACTTATTTAATGAAAAAAGTCTCAACGTACCACTAACCAAAAATTTGTTAAGATCACAATGAAGTGGAAATATTCAAATTAGGAGTGTTAACAAGTCCAGTTCTTCAGTCCAACTTGGGTTGGCCCACTTGATCCGGTCTGGAAAAATTGGTTTGATTAAAAAGAAAAGGACAAACCAAACAGGAGTAGCTCATTGGGATAGAAACTGCATTGGAACGAACCAAAGAAGACAGAGAGAAATTGTGCTTGGATGTTTGTATTTGTCATTGTGCTCCATTTGCATGATCGGAACATTCTTCATTGTTTCGATCACTTCTATAACACAGTCTTAGGATATCTCTCCCACCTTGCTCACATCTCCCACCATATTTATATTATACTCCTCATATCTAATATAAGACCCATTTTATAATTTAATTTGTTTATTAAAGTGAAAATTATATTAAGGATCAGAGGAGACAAGAAGTATACAGGTAACCTTTTAAAGTTTAAAGCTTCGTAATATATGTCTTCAAACTCTTATAATTTCACTCGAAGGTTTCACTTCTCCATGCTCATTTCTTTAATTTGTTTCATCACTCTGCTTTCTTATGCAATAGATAATGGGATTGTGTGATCTTTTACATGCATATTCATTTTCTGACCAAAATCTGAATTCATGTCATGAACTTGCATCATTTTTGCCCCCTTAAAAATGACACTCATAAACTAGAGGATTCATAGTGAGTTTTGTGACTGTGCAGTGGAACCTCCTTCACATTCTCAAGTTATTCAGGTCCCCATGGCTATGTTTTTGGTGGCAGTCATAATATTGCTCATCCTGTTGTTGATCCTTGTGTTTATATGTCGGAAGCGTATCAAAGCTGCATTTCAGACGAAAGCAAAACCTCCAATAGGTATTATTTATTTGAAATACTCAGAATTTGAGGCCTAAATTCTAAAATATATCTTTATGAGCTCACGTGTTCTATGGAAGGATATATATAGTTGTGCTGCTAATCATGTTGCTCTCTGTTGTTTGCACTGGCAGAGGTAATGGAGATAATAGCTCCTTCAAAGAAGCGGCAAGGTAAATTGAAAGAAAAACATCATGCTACCTTGTACTTGAAAACATGAAACCCTTGCATAACCTCAAATGTTGTGGTTTCTATATATTTACGCAGGATCAATGGACATTTTTAGTGGCAGTATTCAAGAAATGAGCCATTTTGACAGTCAGACCCTGAAGAAGGCAACATTGAATTTTCATCCTGATAATTTTCTTGGAAGTGGTGGATATGGTCCTGTCTTTCGGGTATAAATTATACTGAATCTAATGGAATTTTCTTGGCATGTTGCTTTGATATGATATGTTTGATTACGGTAATGATCATGCTGATTTGTGCTTGGCATCATGTTAAGAAGGAAAAGAGCCACGTTGAGAAGCAAGAAGCTCATTGAAGCCCCGAAATGATGTTTGGGTTAGCTTTTAGGCAAAATGACTTCTAAGTCAAAAGCCACACATTAAAGTTGAAGTAACCTTGTTTAGCTGTTGGTTTTATTTATTTTTCTTTATGTTTCCACATTTTAAAACTGACTTTTTAATATATTATCTAAACAAATTTATGTTAAACTTAACTTTTTTTAGAAAGTCTATCTAAATATGAATCACATTAAACTAACCTACCTTTGCTCCAATTTCAATTTGCAAAAGTCACTTTTGCTAAGTCAGTCCAATCAAGTCCTAAATAGTTTAGGGAAAATTTGAGGGGGTGATTCATAAGAAACCATTTTTGTGAGTTGAAGCTAGCCTATGCATATCCTTGTGATGGTTCCAAAATGTCTATGTTTTGACAGGGGAAGTTGTCAGATGGGAGACTAATTGCAGTGAAGACATTGAATCTGAACAAAGCACAACAAGGAGAAAAACAGTTTCTGTCAGAGGTGAGATTGATCACAAGCATCCAACACAAAAATCTTGTTCGTCTCCTCGGGTGCTGCATTGATGGGCCTCAAAGGACCCTTGTGTATGAATACATGAAGAACAGAAGTTTGGACCTCATGATCAATGGTATCATCTTTCCTATTAGTGAAGTCCAAGCAGATGTTCTTGATAATAACCTGTTCTTTACTATTCTACAGAACTTAGGATTGACTTAACATGTTCTTGTTATGTAGGAGACAGTGATCAGTTTCTGGATTGGAGCACTAGGTTCCAAATCATTCTTGGAATTGCACGGGGGTTGCAATACCTGCACGAGGATTCACACGTGAGAATAGTGCACAGAGATATCAAAGCAAGCAATATTCTTCTGGACGACAAGTTTCACCCCAAGATTGGAGACTTTGGACTGGCTAGGTTCTTCCCTGAAGACCAAGATTGCCTCAGTACCCAAATTGCTGGAACACTGTGAGTCCTTGTTCAAAGCAGTATATATACATCCATATGATGAAACTATTCTAAATTTTCTTTGTATTTTATACATGTTGTTTCATTGTCCTGTTTGGTTAGAGGTTATACGGCTCCTGAATATGCTACGAGAGGAGAACTATCAGAAAAGGTAGACATATACAGTTTTGGGGTTCTATTGCTCGAAATCGTCAGTTGTAGAATGAACACAGATTTTACTTTACCATCAGGAATGCAGTACCTTCCTGAATACGTAAGCTCTGTTATTAGTTTCTATTACCACACTTAATTATTTAGTTATGGCTAGTAATAATATGATCTGATCACACATGAAAACCTTCATTACTGCAGGCGTGGAAGCTCTATGAGAAATCGATGCTGACCGATCTGATAGATCCGAAACTGCGAAAACACGGGTTTGTAGAGAAGGATGTAATGCAAGCAATTCATGTGGCATTGTTTTGTATTCAATCTAGTCCAAATCTGAGACCTCCCATGTCAGAGATTGTAGCATTGTTAACCTTCAAAATTGAAATGGTTAGGACTCCAATGAGACCAATATTCCTTGATCTGAGGCATAAAGTAGCTGTTGCTGATAAAGACAAGGATGATGATTATGAGAATTGAGAAGCATTCTTGATAAAGCCTTACATGTTTCTTTTGTCCATTTGGTGGATCCCCTGTTCATGATACACCACATGTACAGCAGAATTATTTGGAGCCATATATATTTATGTGGGTATTTGGTTTGATTTGGCATTTAGGTAAATATTTGTGTACAATGGAACTCCGTTATTGGCTGGATAGATTATACAAACTAATAAGCCAAGTATATAGTCAAACAGAATATGTATAGGTTGCAGCTTTTTGTTGTTCCTCTCTTTTTAATTATTGTTACCATCGATCGGTCTCACGTATTTGGACTCAAAATCATAGTAATACATATATCAAATTATGCATTGTTGGATGAAGGGTTTTGAAATCGTAGATTATAAGCATTTAATTGATAGCAAGGATTAATAGGGGTGTTGTTGGTGTACAGGTTGTTTGAAGTTATATGGGGCAATATGTGGGCAAAGTGACATCTAACAATTCATATTATTTTTCAGTTTCATCCAACATCTTAATCTTATTTATGATACATTTAATATCTTGATATTATTTTTTTGTGCTTTCGACATATTAAGATTAGAGTGCTGGTTACAACTAAAAAATGACACGAGGATGCTAGATGCACCAAGAAAATAATGTCAGCGTATTGGATGCAGCACCACAAATAAGAGTAGGTTGTTATTGGATGTTACCTTAATCTTTCATTGAAATAGACACGGTCTTTTGTTTTTACGTTACACTTTCGATTTCTAAAATTTTGATGCACTTTTTCCATTTTTACCTATAATTGATTGTATGTCTTTGTATTAATTACATCTTCTCTCATTTATTTTCCCACACACATTCTCTTTATATGATCCTTATTATTCCCTCTGATCTTTATTATAAGGCATTAACTAACCAGTACTTGATCTTTTTTATAAAGCACTTGCTTATTCTTAAGAAGCATTAATTTTCTTTTTCCATGTATACCCATAATTAATAAGGGTAGTGGGTGAGACACTAGTACAAAAAAGCATTTTAAGACTGGAAGAAAGACACCTTGTAAGACCGGAACTCGGAACCGGTCTCGTTCCGAGCGGTATTAAAAATATGGTAAACGACTGGTCTTAAAAAAAATTATTTCTAGACCGAACTTTTGAAATATTCAGTCTTAAAGTGTTTCAGAATAATAATAATAAAAAAACCCCCCAAATGAAACAATCGATCCCAAATCACCAGATCTGACAACATTTTGAATGTCCTTACGTCATCAGCGATGAAGAACCAAGAGAAGATTGGAAGCAACAACAACAAGAAAAACAAAAAGGATTATTACAAAGTCTAGAAATAAGAAAAAATAACAAGAAACAAATCATTCACTATGGAAATCGAATTTAAATCAATATAAAATCGAGAGGTGAAATTGAAGTCCAGATCTACAAAAAAATCACAAGCTTAAAGCAACTAAATCGAAAGCGGGATCCTCTTGTCGATGCTAGCAAAACTTCAAGCAACCAAAATCGAAGTCCGGATCTGACGAAACGGTCAAGGTAGGAATAAACAGATTTACGCAAGAAGAAATCTGGGTTTGATTTTAAGCGGGTTACGTGCGAAGAAGGCGTGAGAGGAGCCATAGATCGAAGAGGAAGGAGTCGTCATCGTCCGGGAATTCTCGAAGTTAAACGCTTTCCCTTTGTTCGAGGATTGGAGTTGATGCCATCGTAAAACCCTCGAAGCATCTCACCACCAACGTTGCTAAGGATTTGATTGTGTGGCTCTTGGAATGACTTACGAAGATTGCGAGTAGGTTGGAGGAAGAGGATAGCATTTTTGCTTTGAGGATTTAACTCGTGAGGTTTTTGGGACACTTGTTGAATCTATAACTAAGTAAAAGTTATATCACCAAGAAGATAAAGCGGACTCTCGGACTTAACGGTATAGCAAATTTAGCTTTTTTTTAAAAAAAAAAAATACTTTTAAGACTTGATTTTTGAAACAACCGGTCTTAAAAGTATTCTATATATTCTACGAAATTATTACAGGTCATATAACACTTTTAAGACCTATTTTAAAACAACCGAGTCTTAAAAGTATACTTTTAAGACCTATTTTTTGAAACAACCGGTCTTAAAAGTGTTGTATATATTTACGAAATTCCCATCGGTCATTTTTTTTTTTTTACACTTTTAAGACCGGTTGTTTGAAACAACCGAGTCTTAAAAGTATACTTTTAAGACCTATTTTTTGGAACAACCTAGGTCTTAAAATTGTTCTATATATTTACTGAAATTGCCACCGATCATATATATTTTTTTAACACTTTTAAGACCGGTTGTTTGAAACAACCAGGTCTTAAAAGTGTTCTATATATTTACGAAATTGCCACGGTCATACTTTTAAGACTTTGGATCCTTTATAATCCGGTATTAAAAGTGTTCTATATATTTATGAAATTGCCACGGTCATACTTTTAACACCGGATCCTTTATAATCCGGTCCAAAAAGTTCCTTATATTCTGAAACTCGCCACGGTCATACTTTTTAGACCGAATCCTCTATAATCCGGTCTAAATGAGGTGGTCTTAAAGCCATTTTTTTGCACTAGTGAGACTGTGAGAATAATAATATACTTAATACTACTCTAATCTTATTTATAAGTCCCTTTTGACCAAATCACATATATCAAGAATATGTAGTTAGATCAATGATTATGGGGTGAATTTTCAACTTTACCCTCATTTATGATTGGGTACCTTTCAACTCTTTCTATTTTCATTGGTATAATTAATATGGGCAAAACTGTCACAATCTCATTTATTTGGTGAAAAGGGACTTATAAATATGACCAAATTATTTAGTCAAAAGGGACTTATAAATAGGACTAGAGTGGTAAGATATTAGAGTTTAGTGCAATTAGTAGGGGTAATATTGGAAATTACATAATTCTAGGACAACTTTATTGACTTTAACTATTTTTCATGATTTGTAAGAATTGTTAGTTGGTGCGTTATAATAAAAATCAGAGGGAGTATAAGCCCATTTTAAGAAAAGAAAAAAAAAATGTCCTAAATATAAATCCATTTACATGTTACTCTCAGCGGTCATTTTTATAAGAAACTTTTATCCTTATTACACAAAACGAAATGGTGGTTTATATTAGTTAAAAACAATAAATGTGTAAAACATGTCATGTTTCTTCTAATGCTTCTATTTATGAAAAGTGTATAGGAGAGAGAATGAGTAATAAATATGAGAAAGAATGTGTAATAAATGAGTAAATAAAAAAGAATTAGTGGTGAGGGGGTAATTAATATAAAGTTGTGTATTTAATAGGGGTAGAAAATGAAAAAAGAGTTTAAATTTTGAAACATAAGGAGAAAGTTGTTTATAAAAAGCATAAACCCCAAAAGAGATAAAATTGTTGCTAAAAAAGAACCAGGAGGGCGGGGGTGGATCCGAAATTTATGGAAGGGGGGTACCATCGAGCGGAGAGATGCGGGGGCTGCCCCGAAATTTTTTTTTTTTAGACCAAGCTTTAAATTTATTAAAAAATAAAAGAATATAAAGGGAAAAGTAGGACTAAGTGTTGTTAAAAATAGTAAAAATTTGGACACCATATATTTTAATAACAAAAGTATATTACAATAAAAATAATTACAATGTCATTTTTCTAAGCCTTATTTTTTGGGATTCCATCATAATTGTCTCATTATCAATGTTATCAAATACATCTTTTTCAATATAAGATACTAAACAATCATTCAACTATTCATTAGAGGAAGAGGAGTCTCATAAAGTCGTCAGAAATCTCCCTTTGAGGCTTTGAGGAAGTAAGAGATGAGGAGAAAAATAGAGAGGTTCACCAACAAAACAAAAACAAAAACAACAACCCCCCAAAAAAAAAAACCAGAAATTTAAGGGTGGGCACGTGGCCCCCCAATAGACAACGTGGATCCGCCTCTGCCGGAGGGAGTATTAATGAATGTTTTTCAAGTTTATGTACCCTTATTTAATTTTTGTTAGAAAGAGAAAGAGGAGAGAGGTGTGAAAATTATTTGTGAATGCATATTAAAAAAAAAAAATTAATAAGGGTAAACATGAAAAAATTAGCTTATTTAATGACTTGTAATAAGGAAGAATTAGTAAAAATAGACTTATAGTAAGGGAGTGGTAAGCGTGTACCCCCTCAAATCCATTATATAAATCACTTATTAAAAAAAAAAAAAAAATTAGTTGATAATATTTTTTGATTTGGATGAATTAGTTAAATACGAGACGTATATAAAATAATCACCTTTAAATTGGCAGGAGAAGCAGCTACGCTGTACCAAATTAATGGTGCATGGCAGATCTCCCATAGGTCCACCCACTTTGATCTCTCTGTTCCTCATTTATTCAATGTTCCCAACTCACAAGCATCACATTAACGTCTTATTCTATTTTTAATTTTTTTAACAGAATATTTTACAGCATTGATTGGTAGCAGTAGTAGTTGAGAAAAATGTAAACTAAAAAGGGGGAAAAAGCAGATAGCTAACTTCAAATTTTACGTTGCCCTTCTGTTTTTAACTTGAAATGGTCAAATTTCATGTTTGTTTGTCGTTGCATTGTTCATTATTACCCAAAAAAAAAAAAAATAATCTGTCACATTAATAATTCTTCCAAAATAAATAACTAACCACTAATTAAATTTGGCAATGTGCATAGAACTTTTAATCTTATTTTATTCTTCCCCTGAAAGACGCTATTTCTCTCCCACACTGCCTTCAAATGAAAGATTTGTGAGCATTGCAAAATCACTATACTCCAATGGGTTTTTCCTGATTTCTATTTCAGATTAATTAATTTCATCTCAAATTTCATATTTTGGTATTTAAATCTCACAATCAATAACTGTGAGGCGAAACTCGATAATTTCTAGAAAACAAGACGGCAATATAACAATGCGTCCTTTGGAATTAAATAAAAGAAACCAAATTAGATCAGAACCATGTGTAGAATTACAAGGAATAATATAGCTAATAAACAAAAATGTATCTAAGCTAACACTAATTAATAAAGAAGATGAAGTTGAACTGGAAAACAAAATTTATACATTTTGAACCAAAAGTCACACCGACACAAAAGCAAAAATTACTCGAGGGGGACCTAAATTGTACTTGAATTGATGATAATTCTACCTGTTGTGCAATGGATTAGGTCCTGTAGGAACCATTCTTTTGTCTTCTAAACCAGAAGTAGTGTTGTTCTTGGAGCTGGAGAAGTAGTATTCATCATCACCACCATGAGTTGAATCGTCCGTGCTCTCAATATTCTTCTTCTTTAACTCGTTCATCAACTCGCTAACAAGCAATGTCTTAGTCCTCATCGCCATTGTTGTACTGTTATACCCAAAGCAAGCCCAAAAAGAAGGCACAGCAGAAATGTGAGCTCAGGCAATCTCATATTTCAAGGAAACAAATTGAGGAGGGACTGGTTGAAGAAGAAGGAAGTACGAGAGATTATATAGTTGAGAAGCGAGCAGAAAGAGAGAGAGAGGCAAAAGGAATTGAAGGTGATAATGATGAAAATGATATTAGGGAAAAAAAGAGAGAGAGAGAATTGAAGGTGGTTATGTTTAGGGTATTATGGTTAGGGGACATTAACTATGGTACCACCTCGGATTTGCTTTTGATATGTACATGTCACATCTTTGGGGGTCAGAAATTTCACCAAACCTCATTAATGAACTCGAACTCTATTGGACTATCATATCTGAATCAAATTAATAAAAAGCTTTCCACTTAATTGGGCTCCAAAACAGCAACATTCTGTTCCTCTCTCTCTCTCTCTAGTGTCTTCACTGCACAGAGAGGCTAGAGCAGCTACAACCATCAACCATGCATGTTTATTAATTATAAATGAATCCATTTAAATATATAAACATGAATGCTGCAACAATGGAGGAAGAGCACGTGCCGTTGGTTAAGGGTCCAAGTCTCAAGGGGGGGCATGCATGCATGGAAAAGCTGACTCTCATTAAAGGAAAAGAGGAATTATATATTGCAGCAACATTAAATGGATGTTGTTTTTTGTCTAATTAAAAAAATAAAAAATTTGACTGTAGTAACATGCAATGAATGGTCAGATTTAGCTTTTTAGAGGCACGTCTAGCTGCTTGTTGTTGTTGATTGAATGAATGATGGTAAGAGTGATAGGGAGGCAGCTAATAAGAGAGTGGATATATATAGTATATATATAATATATATATATTCAGATAGATGTGTGTGGGGAGAGGAACAGAGACAACCTGGGAAGATGCAAGTGCCGACTCTTCATTCGTGAAACAACATCAGCTATCTGCGGATTCATTAAAGCACGCCATTTCTGTTAAAACAACTAGGGCTTGTGTTGTGTCCATCATATATTTGCTTCCAAGTCATTATTAATATAAAATGGTGGTCATAGATCTTACTGTGGCATATAGTACTCCATAGTTATAGTACGTATACTATATTTGGTTTCTGTAGGGCAAAACTTGTAGGGTAATTTTACAATGGGGACATTGGTAAAAAGGCAATGGCATTTAATTACTGGGCCTTTTTCTATATGGTTTCCCCTTTTCTGGCCACACAATATATATAATTGGGTTAAAAACAAGATGTTCTTTTCCTTTTCTTTTGGGCAAGAAATTCCTATTTCTTTCATTAACTGTGTGTGCTGGGCAAATACCCACTTCTTCCACTTTTTTCTTCCCAATCCAGCTTCTTTTTGTTCTTAGTTTCCCTCTAGGAATTTACATTATTATTTCTCTTTCTTGATCGGACCTCAAAGGGCATCGCTTTCGTTATTTACATGTTTGCTTCTCTTGTTTGTGTTCCAAAAATTAGTCATTCATCATTTTTAATTTAGCACTCTGGTCCAATATATAATAATGGGTTTAAAACAAGATTTTCTTTTCTTTTTCTTATTTGGGTAAAAAATTTCAAATTCTTTCATTAACTTTGACTGTTAAGATAGTATTGTCTAAAAGCTAAGAATATGGGCAAATACTCAGTCTCTTCCTCTTTTACCAATCCAGCTTCTTTTTGTTCTCTGTTCCCTTTGATTACATAATATCTCTTTCAGTATTTCTTGATCGGCTATAAAGAAAAACTAATGGCATAACTTTCGTTATTTAATTTTGCTTCTCTTGTTTGTGTTCCAAAATATTTGTCATTCACCATTTTCAATTTTCATGTTTGCAAAGAGATGCAAACGGTTATGGGAATATATTTTTATTTTTTAAAATAATTTTATTAGCAGTACATTTCATGATTTTTACGTACAATATAATTTAAAATGGGTTAAATTAATAATACAGTTCCGAGACGATTATGACCAAATTATAATGATACAGGTTAATTTATCTATTTTTTATTATACAACTAGTGCAAGTCCTTTACGTTGCATATAATCTCAAAAATAAGTTAAAAAATTATTCATGACTTACTTATCAATAATACACAATTTATTAGTATTTTTATATTATATATATAGATGATATATTTTTTTTTTCTTTCAAGTGCTTGAAATTTTGATTGCATTATATTCCATGAATTTACCGGAATAACCTTGCATCAAACTGCCGTTGTTCCAATTAATTAAATGATGAATCTGTACCTTCAAGAAAATAAATGGTTCAAATCTACACTATTGTATCCATGGTACAAGAAACTGCAAGCCATTCAAAACACCCGTTGGACACATGAACTTATTGCGTACTACCTCACCATAATTGATGAAACAAAACAGAGAATTATTGGAAACTCTCAAAGCTATCCATAAAACACATAAGGTTGGGATCTGAATTTTTATTTTTATTTTTTGCCAAGAGCTATTTATATTATTACTGCAAATCGGTGCAATACATGAAAACAAACTGAAGAAGGAATACAAACAAAATCAAATTAAATATAACAAAATAAGCTAAATATAAGAAAACAAGAGATGCCAATCACCGTACATTAATAGCTGAATTCATATAATATTTATATTATTACTACAAACCAATGCAATATATATGAAAACAAACTGAAGAAGGAATATAAACAAAACCAAATTAAATACAACAAAATAAGCTAAATATAATAACAACCAATCACTGTATATTAATAGCTGAATTAATAGGTTGGAATCTGAATTGAAACTTTGAATTCATCTATATGAGTAGTCAAATGGTTTGATGTGCATAATTAATAGCTGAATTCATATAATAATTCTTTATGTTATATATATGCATAGCTAAATTCTAACTAAATTATCAAGTTTCTTGCTAGTCCCTCCATATTTTAGCTATTTTTTTTAAAAAATTTATTACCAACGTTTTCCCCAATTTTTTTTTTTTTTTTTTTTTTTTGAAAAGAAGTGGATTAATTACCATGTCAGCTAATGTTCTGATCAATGCATATGAACAAATAAATGTTCTGCAATGCTCCCGATCACTTTAATTAATTTGCTTTTTTTTTTTTTTTAAAAAAAAATTTAAAAAAAGACCTTAAAGTCCGAGGTGATGAGATGTCATTTTCAAATTTTTAATTTAATTTATTATTTTGAATCTTTTGATGGATGAATTTTGATAGGATGCTAGAAGGGCAGGTCCGACAAATGACATAAATTTCACGGTTCAAGAGAGATGGGAAGACCCAAAAACTTTGATTCTCCCTGAGTTTTAGTAAGTCAAAGCAACTAATAGACCAGGCCACCAGCTTGGTTTTGAGGTCTTACCCTTGTGTCTTCCTTTTACACTTAGGCTTTAAACTTCCTCCTCCTCTGTTTGAGCCAATCAAGTTTGGCTTCCAAATCACTACTACTCCTACTAATCTTTATTGTAAGGTACTAACTAATAAATGTATTTGATCATTTTTATGAGGAACTTGTTTGTTTCCAAAGAAATAAGCGTTAATTTTTTTTTTCCATACATACACATAATTAATAAGGGTAGTGAGTGAAAATGATAATTAATACTCTCTCTGGTCCTAATTATAGGACCAACTTGGTCCTATAATTAGGACCTAGGGAGTATAATATTAGGGTTTAGTGTAATTAGTATGGGCAATATTGAAGATTATTTAAATTTTAAAACAAATTTAATGACTTAAACTATTTTTATTGGTTTGTGAAAATTATTAGTTGGTTCTTTATGATAAGGACCGGAGAGAGTAGTATATATTTCATTTAGTTAGTTACATATATTCCTTCTTGTTCTTAACATAAAACTTAATTAGAAAGTTGATTTTAGTTCCAAATATACTACTAGCTAGTAATACTAATGTCAATCTTTTTCTAATTTATCCTATTGATGCTCTTTCAACAATAATTAAGGAGTAGAAGAAACGAGGGAATTAATGAAGATAATTAGGATATTTTAGAAAATATATGTCATATTTACTAACTTCCTTAATATAATCAAATTAGGTAAATATGTCTTATATTAAAGATTTGAGAGACTACATCTTTGTGTCACTATATAGGATGTATATAGTAGAAATTGACCATTCCCTTCTGTCTGTATATGGTAGAAACCATCACACACACACACACACGCTCCTATCTAATTATAAAACTTTCTAACTAACTAACCAAACTCCTCATGATTTTTATTGAGGTAATTTTGATATTTTACAAAAAATAATAATAACTTATTTTAACTTACCCATTTATATATAAAATTGTTATTAGATATTTATAGAGGTAATTTTGATATTTTACAAAAAATAATAATAACTTATTTTAACTTACCCATTTATATATAAAGTTGTTATTAGATATTTATAATAAGGATCGGAGAGATTTTGATTTTGATTTTTTTTTTGCCAACGATTTTTAATTTACATGTATGATATATAACTAATGTTACAAATATAATTTTAACCAATGCTGGGTGCACATGTGAAAATGATTTTTAGTAAAGTATATGCACCTTAACCTTTATATTATTCCATGTGAACCTCATTTTCTTGTAAAATAACATCTAACATCTTAATATTATTTTTCAGTTATATCTATCACCCTAATTTTATTTACAATTCAATTGCCCTCTTAAAGTATTTTTTAGGTGTACTTTAGCCTTAGGTTTAACTCTTACAAAGTCCATTGAGTTATATCTAACACTCCAAAATATTTTTTTTAATAGGACTTATCACCCCAAAGTTATTCTTTTTAATGTAATTTTCCCCATCAAATATTTAATGAAATAATGACCATTCTAAAGTACAAAACTTTTTTTCCCCCTATCCCACATCAATCAAAATAGCTAGATTGAAGCGCTAGAGAGTTGAAAAGTATACCAAGTCTCCCAAAGAATTATGTGTATATAAAAGGGTGGATGGATTTTTTTTTATTTTTTTATTATTGTTTATTTTTTTGGTTTTGTCAATAGATCATAGAGATGTGAATATATTTGGGAAATTTATTGATTGACTAAGTTGCAAGTAATGATGAGCATGTGTTTTATCTTGTTTGACAAGCCGAGACTCAGATTAATTATTGGAAGTGTTCCACACGAACGTGTCTCTGTGTTCCCACCTTTTCCCCCTTCTTCCTACTCTCACAAATAATCAACAGCTACCACCTTTCACGCCATCGAATACCTCTTCAACAATCACTCCACAATATAATGTGTTACACATAACCATGTGTGTCATATTCTATCCGCTATCTCCAATCCTCAATCTAAAAACTAGTTGATTAATCTAAGTAGATTTAGGTATTATTTAAATTAGTTATTTATAACAAATATATATTATTTTTTCTAAAATGTCATATTTTATTATGCCTATCCTTAAACAAAAACTCCTTAATGCATACAATTAACATGGATACTTTGATAAAAAAAATTATAAATTTGGGAGATAAATTTAATTGAGGTTTTATATTTATGACCAAAGATAATTCTCTACTAGCTCTTACATTTAGAATTAGAGGTAATATTTGATACATATTGCTATACTGACTAACCTAATCAATCCAGGCATTAATATAAGAGTTAATTAAGGATTAGATTTAGTTCTAAATATAAGAGCTCGATCCACGTACCTTGTCTTCAAAATTTATAATTCATTCTCTAAAATATCCCTCCATACTAAGGGAGTTACTAGATATCTGAGGGTAGTCATAATTAAAAAAGGTACTTTAGGAAAATCAGCTCATATTTATTAAAAATAATTAATTTAACTATGTTCTTTAATTTATTTAAATTAGTTAATTAGCTTTTAGATTAAGGAAAGTTTTTTGGATCAACATGGTTAATCAACATAAAACGTCTTGTGTATGCTACCTCTAGCCTCTAGTGTCACATATAATACTCTTCTCATCCTTAACTTAAAACATATTTTGAAAATTAATCTTGATCCTAAATATAATATCTAATTTTTAAATTTGTCAATGTTATTTTAATTTACCCTTATTGATAATTCATCAATCATGCATGATCAAGAAGGAAATGAAATGTCAAAATTAAGGAATATGATTAGGGTATTTTAGAAAATACATGTCATATTAACTAATTTAACTAACTTTTTTAATCTAAACAAATTAAATAAATATTTCTTATATTAATGATAAGATGGAGTACACTTGTTATCGGGTGTTTTTATGAGTTTAAAATATAAGTGACTTTGTATATTATTGAATTCTTTTTTCCCCCTCCATAAAGAAGTTCCCTCATTAAACACAAATAAAACAAATAAATGATTGGGTTTGTGTTACACTTATATATGATGGTCATGATGGTGGGCCATATAAGATTTACCATAATATAACGTACGAAGCAAAATTGTGCTTTTCAGATTAAATATTTGACAAGAGAGATCGATGTGGTTGAACTTTTTTAGCTTCTTCCTCACTTCTATTTTTCCATATAAACTTGTTCCACGCTAATTAATTAATCTCTATTTCCTCATAAAGTCAATCCAATCATGCAGGTCAATGGAGCCATCATCCAAGAACATTATTAAGGTAACTAAAGTGGATACTCCATACTATTTATAAGAATCTAATAACTAAATTACGTAGTTTAAGCAAATAGTTAAAATTAGTTAAATACAATAATTGTATCCGAAATAAACTTTTTTTTCTTCTAAGTATACTCTTATTTATGAACGAGTGAGTAGGAGAGAGAAATAGAAATAATTATAGATATTACTAACCTTTTAATTAATTAATGCAATTGATATATTTAATTAGGGATAAAAATGAAAAAAAAACATTAAATATTTAGACAATTTTTATTAGACTCTTATAAAAAAAATACCAAAGTAATTCAAATTTTAGAATCTTTTAAAAAGGACTGGAGTGAGTATAATTCTCAATACACACATCTACTCATGACATCTAAATTATCACTCTCATTCTTGAAATTTAAAAGTAAACATTTTCCCATGGCATTTAATTGAGAGCAAAAATGAAAAGAAAGAATAATATTTACATGCATTTCACTAGGGATGGAAATAGAATATGTTGGGTTAGGCTAAACCTTACCCAAAATAGGTTGAACCTGTAGCAGAGATTCAAAGCTTGAGCC